>OX393560.1:12266879-13466879 GCA_947650365.1 Chamaelirium japonicum | reverse complement strand
TCCATTCTAATTCATTCATATGATCCACTCTAATTCATTCATACGATCCATTCTAATTCATTCGTACGATCCATTCTAATTCATTCGTGAGATCCATTCTAATTCATTCGCACAATCTATTCTAATTCATTCGTACGATCCATTCTAATTCATTCGCACGATCCATTCTAATTCATTCATACGATCCATTCTAATCCATTCGCACAATCTATTCTAATTCATTCTTACGATCCATTCTATTTCATTCGTACGATCGTATGAATGAATTAGAATGGATTGTATGAATGAATTAGATTAGATCGTATAAATGAATTAGAATAGATCGTACGAATAAATTAGAATGGATCGTACGAATGAGTAAGAATGGATCGTACGAATGAAATAGAATGGATTGTACGAATGAATTAGAATGGATACATTCGTGCGAATGAATTAGGATGGATCGTATGAATGAATTAGAATAGATTGTGCGAATAAATTAGAATGGATCGTATGAATGAATTAGAATGGATACATTCATGCGAATGAATTAGAATGGATCGTATGAATGAATTAGAATAGATTGTGCGAATGAATTAGAATGGATCGTACGAATGAATTGGAATGGATACCTTCGTACGAATGAATTACAATAGATTGTGCGAATGAATTAGAATGGATCGTATGAATTAGAATTGATCGTACGAATGAATTAGAATGGATCATACGAAGGATTTAGAATGGATCGTATGAATGAATTAGAATAGATCGTACGAATGAATTAGAATGGATCATGCTAATGAATTAGAATTGATCGTACGAATGAATTAGAATAGATTGTGCGAATGAATTAGAATGGATCGTACGAATGAATTGGAATGGATACATTCGTGCGAATGAATTAGAATGGATCGTATGAATGAATTTGAGTGGATACATTCGTACAAATGAATTAGAATGGATCGTACGAATGAATTAGAATGGATACATTCGTGCGAATGAATTAGAATGGATCATATGAATAAATTAGAATGGATCGTTTGAGTGAATGCGAATGGATCGTGCGAATGATTTAGAATGGATTGTACGAATGAATTAGAATGGATCGTACGAATGAATTAGAATGGATACATTCGTGCGAATCCATTCTATTTCATTCGTACGATCCATTCTAATTCATTCGCACGATCCATTTTAATTCATTCATACGATCCATTCTAATTCATTCGTACGATCCATTCTAATTCATTCGTACAATCCATTATAATTCATTCGCACAATCTATTCTAATTCATTCGTACGATCCATTCTAATTCATTCGCACGATCCATTCTAATTCATTCATACGATCCATTCTATTTCATTCGTATGATCCATTCTTACTCATTCGTACGATCCATTCTAATTCATTTGCACGAAGGTATCCATTCTAATTCATTCGTACTATCCATTCTAATTCCTTCGTACGATCCATTCTAATTCCTTCGTACGATCCATTCTAATTCATTCGTACGATCCATTCTAATTCATTCGTACGATCCATTCTAATTCCTTCGTATGATCCATTCTAATTCATTCGTACGGTATGATTCATTCAAATTCATTCGTACGATTCATTCTAATTCAATCCATTCTAATTCATTCGTACGATCCATTCTAATTCATTCGTACGATCTATTCTAATTCATTCGTACGATTCATTCTAATTCAATCCATTCTAATTCATTCATACGATCCATTCTTACTCATTCGTACGATCCATTCTAATTCATTCGCACGAATGAATCCATTCTAATTCATTCGTATGATCCATTCTAATTCATTCGCAAGAATGTATCCATTCTAATTCATTCGTACGATCCATTCTATCTCATTCATACAATCCATTCTATTTCATTCGTACGATCCATTCTAATTCATTCGCACGATCCATTCTAATTCATTCGCATGATCCATTCTAATTCATTCGTACGATCGATTCTAATTCATTCATACGATCCATTCTAATTCATTCGCACGAATGTATCCATTCTAATTCATTCGTACGATCCATTCTAATTCATTCGCACAATCTATTCTAATTCATTCATACGATCCATTCTAATTTATTCGCACGATCCATTCTAATTCATTGATACGATCCATTCTAATTCATTCATATGATCCATTCTAATTCATTCGCACGATCCATTCTTACTCATTCGTACGATCCATTCTAATTCATTCGCACGATCCATTCTAATTCATTAATACGATCCATTCTAATTCATTCGCACGATCCATTCTAATTCATTCACACTCATACGATCCATTCTAATTCATTCGCACGAATGTATCCATTCTAATTCATTCGTACGATTCATTCTAATTCAATCCATTCTAATTCATTCGTACGATCCATTCTTACTCATTCATACGATCCAATCTAATTCATTCACACGAATGAATCCATTCTAATTCATTCGTATGATCCATTCTAATTCATTTGCATGAATGTATCCATTCTAATTCATTCGTACGATCCATTCTATCTCATTCGTACAATCCATTCTATTTCATTCGTACGATCCATTCTAATTCATTCGCACGATCCATTCTAATTCATTCGCATGATCCATTCTAATTCATTCGTACGATCGATTCTAATTCATTCATACAATCCATTCTAATTCATTCGCACGAATGTATCCATTCTAATTCATTCGTACGATCCATTCTAATTCATTCGCACAATCTATTCTAATTTATTCATACGATCCATTCTAATTTAGAATTAGAATTGATCGTACGAATGAATTAGAATAGATTGTGCGAATGAATTAGAATGGATCGTACGAATGAATTGGAATGGATACATTCGTGCGAATGAATTAGAATGGATCGTATGAATGAATTAGAGTGGATACATTCGTACAAATGAATTAGAATGGATCGTACGAATGAATTAGAATGGATACATTTGTGCGAATGAATTAGAATGGATCGTATGAATTAGAATGGATCGTACGAAGGAATTAGAATGGATCGTATGAATGAATTAGATTGGATCGTATTAATGAATTTGAATGGATCGTATGAATGAATTAGATTGGATCGTATGAATGAATTAGAATGGATCTTGCGAATGAATTAGAATGGATCGTACGAATGAAATAGAATAGATTGTATGAATGAATTAGAATAGATCGTGCGAATGAATTAGAATGGATCGTACGAATGAATTAGAATGGATCAAATGAATGAATTAGAATGGATCGTACGTATGAATTAGAATGGATCGTGCAAATGAATTAGAATGGATCGTATGAATGAATTAGAGTAGATACATTCGTACGAAGGAATTAGAATGGATCGTACGAATGAATTAGAATGGATTATATGAATGAATTAGAATGGATCGTACGAATGAATTAGAATAGATACATTCGTGCGAATGAATTAGAATGGATTGTACGAATAAATTAGAATGGATCGTATGAATGAATTAGAATAGATTGTACGAATGAATTAGAATGGATCGTATGTCTAATTCATTCGTACGATCCATTCTAATTCATTCATACAATCCATTCTACTTTATTTGCACGAATGTATCCATTCTAATTCATTCGTACGATCCATTCTAATTCATTCGTACAACCCATTCTAATTCATTCACACGATCCATTCTAATTCATTCGTACGATCTATTCTATTTCATTCGTACAATCCATTCTAATTCATTCATACGATCCAATCTAATTCATTCATATGATCCATTCTAATTCATTCGTACGATCTATTCTATTTCATTCATACGATCCATTCTAATTTGTTTGTACGATCCTTTCTAATTCCTTCGTACGATCCATTCTATTTCATTCGTATGACCCATTCTAATTCATAAGTACGATCCATTCTAATTCATTCAAACGATCCATTCTAATTCATTCGTACGATCCATTCTAATTCATTCGCATGATCCATTCTAATTCATTCATACGATCCAATCTAATTCATTCATACGATCCATTCTAATTCATTCGCACGAATGTATCCATTCTAATTCATTCGCACGATCCATTCTAATTCATTCATACGATTCATTTTATTTCATTCGTACGATCCATTCTTACTCATTCGTATGATCCATTCTAATTCATTTCCACGAAGGTATCCATCCTAATTCATTCGTACAATCCATTCTAATTCCTTCGTACGATCCATTCTAATTTTTTCGTACAATCCATTCTAATTCATTCGTACGATCCATTCTAATTCATTCGTACGATCCATTCTAATTCATTCGCACGAATGTATCCATTCTAATTCATTCATACAATCTATTCTAATTCATTCGTACGATCCATTCTAATTCATTCGTACAATCCATTCTATTTCATTCGTACGATCCATTCTTACTCATTCGTATGATCCATTCTAATTCATTCGCACGAATGTATCCATTCTAATTCATTCGTACGATCCATTCTAATTCATTCGTACGATCCATTCTAATTCATTCGTCCGATCCATTCTAATTCATTCATACGATCCATTCTAATTCATTCATACAATCCATTCTAATTCTTTCACACGATCCATTCTAATTCATTCGTACGATCCATTCTAATTCATTCGTACGATCCATTCTAATTCATTCGTACGATCCATTCTAATTCATTCACACGATCCATTCTAATTCATTCGCACGATCCATTCTAATTCATTCATACGATCCATTCTAATTCATTCGTACGATCCATTCTAATTCATTTGCATGATCCATTCTAATTCATTCGCACGAATGTATCCATTCTAATTCATTCGTATGATCCATTCTAATTCATTCACACGATCCATTCTAATTCATTCATACAATCCATTCTATTTCTTTTGCACGAATGTATCCATTCTAATTCATTCGTACGATCCATTCTATTTCATTCGTACGATCCATTCTAATTCGTTCGTACAATCCATTCTAATTCATTCGCACGATCTATTCGAATTCATTCGCACGAATGTATCCACTCTAATTCATTCATACGAACCATTCTAATTCCTTCGTACGATCCATTCTATTTCATTCGTATGATCCATTCTATTTCATTCATATAATCCATTCTAATTCATTCGCACGACCCATTCTAATTCATTCATACGATCTATTCTAATTCATTCGTATGATCCATTCTAATTCATTCGTTCGATCCATTCTAATTTATTCGCACGATCCATTCTAATTCATTCATACGATCCATTCTTACTCATTCGTACGATTCATTCTAATTCATTCGCACGATCCATTCTAATTCATCCGTACGATCCATTCTATTTCATTCGTACGATCCATTCTTACTCATTCGTACGATCCATTCTAATTCATTCGCACGAATGTATCCATTCTAATTCATTCGTACGATCCATTCTAATTCATTCATACGATCCATTCTAATTCTACGATCCATTCTTACTCATTCGTATTATCCATTTTAATTCATTCACACGAATGTATCAACTCTAATTCATTCGTATGATCCATTCTAATTCATTCGCACGAATTTATCCATTCTAATTCATTCGTACGATCCATTCTAAGTCATTCGTACGATCCATTCTAATTCCTTCGTATGATCCATTCTAATTCATTCGCACGAATGTATCCATTCTAATTCATTCGTACGATCCATTCTAATTCATTCGTACGATCCATTCTAATTCCTTCGTATGATCCATTCTAATTCATTCGCACGAATGTATCCATTCTAATTCATTCGTACGATCCATTCTAATTCATTCGTACGATCCATTCTAAATCCTTCGTATGATCCATTCTAATTCATTCGTACGAACAATTCTAATTCATACGATCCATTCTAATTCATTCGCACAATCTATTCTAATTCATTCGTACGATCCATTCTAAATCATTTGCACGAATGTATCGTGCGAATGAATTAGAATGGATACATCCGTGCGAATGAATTAGAATGGATCATACGAATGAGTAAGAATGGATCGTACGAATGAAATAGAATGGATTGTACGAATGAATTAGAATGGATCGTACGAATAAATTAGAATAGATTGTATGAATGAATTAGAATGGATACATTCGTGTGAATGAATTAAAATGGATAATACGAATGAGTAAGAATGGATCGTAGAATTAGAATGGATCGTATGAATGAATTAGAATGGATACATACGAATGAATTAGAATGGATCGTATGAACGAATTAGAATGGATCGTGCAAATGAATTAGAAAGGATCGTACGAATGAATTAGAATGGATCGTACGAATGAATTAGAATGGATCGTAGTAATGAATTAGAATGGATCCTACGAATGAATTAGAATAGATTGTGCGAATGAATTAGATTGGATCTGGATCGTGTATCCATTCTAATTCATTCGTACGACCCATTCTAATTCATTCGCACGATCCAGTCTAATTCATTCGTACGATCTATTCTATTTCATTCGTACAATCCATTCTAATTCATTCATACGATCCAATATAATTCATTCATACGATCCATTCTAATTCATTCGTATGATCTATTCTATTTCATTCATACGATCCATTCTAATTCGTTTGTACGATCCTTTCTAATTCCTTAGTACGATCCATTCTATTTCATTCGTATGACCCATTCTAATTCATAAGTACGATCCATTCTAATTCATTCAAACGATCCATTCTAATTCATTCGTACGATCCATTCTAATTCATTCGCACGATCCATTCTAATTCATTCATACGATCCAATCTAATTCATTCATACGATCCATTCTAATTCATTCGCACGAATGTATCCATTCTAATTCATTCGCATGATCCATTCTAATTCATTCATACAATCCATTCTAATTCTTTTGCACGAATGTATCTATTCTAATTCATTCGTACGATCCATTCTAATTCATTCGTATGATCTATTCTAATTCATTCGCATGATCCATTATAATTCATTCATACGATCCAATCTAATTCATTCGTACGATCCATTCTAATTCATTCACACGAATGTATCAACTCTAATTCATTCGTACGATCCATTCTAATTCATTCATACATGTACGAATGAATTAGAATGGATACATTCGTGCGAATGAATTAGAATGGATCGTACGAATGAGTAAGAATGGATCGTATGAATGAATTAGAATGGATCGTGCGAATAAATTAGAATGGATCGAACGAATGAATTAGAATGGATCATAAGAATGAATTAGAATGGATCGTATGAATGAATTAGAATGGATCGTGCGAATGAATTAGAATGGATTATATGAATGAAATAGAATGGATCATACGAATGAAATAGAATGGATCGTACGAAGGAATTAGAATGGATCGTATTAATGAATTAGAGTGGATACATTCGTGCGAATGAATTCGAATAGATCGTGCGAATGAATTAGAATGGATTGTACGAATGAATTAGAATGGATCGTACGAATGAAATAGAATGGATCATACGAATGAATTACAATGGATACATTCGTGCAAAAGAAATAGAATGGATTGTATGAATGAATTAGAATGGATCGTGTGAATGAATTAGAATGGATCATACGAATGAATTAGAATGGAAACATTCGTGCGAATGAATTAGAATGGATCGTGCGAATGAATTAGAATGGATCGTACGAATGAATTAGAATGGATCGTATAAATGAATTAGAATGGATCGTGCGAATGAATTAGAATGGATCGTGCAAATGAATTAGAATGGATCGTACGAATGAATTAGAATGGATCGTATTAATGAATTAGATTGGATCGTATTAATGAATTATAATGGATCGTACGAATGAATTAGAATAGATCGTACGAATGAATTAGAATGGATACGAATGGATCGTACGAATGAGTAAGAATGGATCGTACGAATGAAATAGAATGGATTGTACGAATGAATTAGAATGGATACATTCGTGCGAATGAATTAGGATGGATCGTATGAATGAATTAGAATAGATTGTGCGAATGAATTAGAATGGATCGTACGAATGAATTAGAATGGATACATTCATGCGAAGGAATTAGAATGGATCGTATGAATGAATTAGAATGGATCGTACGAAGGAATTAGAATGGATCGTATGAGTGAATTAGAATGGATATGAAGGAATTAGAATGGATCGTACGAAGGAATTAGAATGGAGAATGGATCGTGCGAATGAATTAGAATGGATCGTGCGATAAGAATGGATCGTACGAATGAAATAGAATAGATCGTATGGATAAATGAATTTGGATCGTGCTAATGAATTAGAATGGATCGTACGAATGAATTAGAATGGATCGTACTAATGAATTAGAATAGATTGTGCGAATGAATTAGAATGGATCGTACGAATGAATTAGAAAGGATATATTCGTGCGAATGAATTAGAATAGATCGTATGAATGAATTAGATTGGATCGTATTAATGAATTAGAATGGATCGTGCGAATGAATTAAAATGGATCGTACGAATGAATTAGAATGGATAGATTCGTGCGAATGAATTTGAATAGATCGTACGAAGGAATTAGAATGGATCGTACAAAGGAATTAGAATAGATCATACGAAGAAATTAGAATGGATCGTACGAATGATTTAGAATGGATCGTATGAATGAATCAGAATGGATCGTGCGAATGAATTAAAATGGATCGTATGAATGAAATAGAATGGATCGTATGAATTAGAATGGATCGTACGAACGAAATAGAATGGATCGTACGAATGAATTAGAATAGATTGTGCGAATGGATTAGAATGGATCATACGATTGAGTAAGAATGGATTGTACGAATGAAATAGAATAGATCGTACGAATGAATTAGAATGGATCATGCTAATGAATTAGAATTGATCGTACGAATGAATTAGAATAGATTGTGCGAATGAATTAGAATGGATTGTATGAATGAATTAGAGTGGACACATTCGTACAAATGAATTAGAATGGATCGTACGAATGAATTAGAATGGATCGTACGAATGAATTAGAATGGATACATTCATGCGAATGAATTAGAATGGATCATACGAATGAATTAGAATGGATTCATTCGCGCGAATGAATTAGAATGGATCGTACGAATGAGTAAGAATGGATCGTACGAATGAATTATAATGGATTGAATTAGAATGAATCGTACGAATGAATTAGAATGGAACGTACGAATGAATTAGAATGGATCGTACGGATGAATTAGAATGGATTTAATTAGAATGAATCGTACGAATGAATTAGACTGAATCATACCGTACGAATGAATTAGAATGGATCATACGAGGGAATTAGAATGGATCGTACGAATGAATTAGAATGGATCGTACGAATGAATTAGAATGGATCGTACGAAGGAATTAGAATGGATCGTACGAAGGAATTAGAATGGATAGTACGAATGAATTAGAATGGATACCTTCGTGCAAATGAATTAGAATGGATGGTACGAATGAGTAAGAATGGATCGTACGAATGAAATAGAATGGATCGTATGAATGAATTAGAATGGATTGTGTGAATGAATTAGAATGGATCGTACGAATGAATTAGAATAGATTGTGCGAATGAATTAGAATGGATCGTACAAATGAATTAGAATGGATCGTACGAATGAATTAGAATGGATCGTATGAATGAATTAGAATGGATCGTGCGAATGAATTAGAATGGATCGTACGAATGAAATAGAATGGATTCGCACGAATGTATCCATTCTAATTCATTCGTACGATCTATTCTAATTCATTCGTACGATCCATTCTAATTCACTAATACGATCCAATCTAATTCATTCATACGATCCATTCTAATTCATTCGTACGATCCATTCTAATTCATTAGAATAGATCGTATGAATGAATTAGATTGGATCGTATGAATGAATTAGAATGGATCGTGCGTATGAATTAGAATGGATTGTACGAATGAATTAGAATGGATCGTTTGAATGAATTAGAATGGATCGTACTTATAAATTAGAATGGGTCCTACGAATGAATTGGAATGGATACATTCGTGCGAATGAATTAGAATGGATCGTATGAATGAATTAGAGTGGATACATTCATACAAATGAATTAGAATGGATCGTACGAATGAATTAGAATGGATACGTTCGTGCGAATAAATTAGAATGGATCATATGAATGAATTAGAATGGATCGTTTGAGTGAATGCGAAAGGATCGTGCGAATGAATTAGAATGGATTGTATGAATGAATTAGAATGGTTCGTACGAATGAATTAGAATGGATCGTACGAAGGAATTAGAATGGATCGTACGAAGGAATTAGAATGGATAGTACGAATGAATTAGAGTGGATACCTTCGTGCAAATGAATTAGAATGGATCGTACGAATGAGTAAGAATGGATCGTACGAACAAAATAGAATGGATCGTATGAATGAATTAGAATGGATCGTGCAAATGAATTAGAATGGATCGTACGAATGAATTAGAATAGATTGTGCGAATGAATTAGAATGGATACATTCGTGCGAATCCATTCTATTTCATTCGTACGATCTATTCTAATTCATTCCCACGATCCATTCTAATTCATTCATACGATCCATTCTAATTTCTTCGTATGATCTATTCTAATTCCTTTGTACGATCCATTCTAATTCCTTCGTACGATCCATTCAAATTCATTCGCACGAATCTATCCATTCTAATTCATTCGTACGATCCATTCTAATTCATTCGCACGATCCATTCTAATTCATTAATACGATCCAATCTAATTCATTCATACGATCTATTCTAATTCATTCGCACGAATATATCCTTTCTAATTCATTCGTACGATCCATTCTAATTCATTCGCACAATCTATTCTAATTCATTAGTACGATCCATTCTAATTCATTCGTACGATCCAATCTAATTCATTAGCACGATCCAAATTCATTTATCCGTACGATCTATTCTATTTCATTCGTACGATCCATTGTTATCGCACGATCCATTCTAATTCATTCGCACGATCCATTCTCCATTCTACTTCCTTCGTACGATCCATTCTAATTCCTTCGTATCCATTCTAATTCACTCATACGATCCATTCTAATTCATTTATACGATCCATTCTAATTCATTCGCTTGAATGTATCCATTCTAATTCATTCGTACAATCCATTCTAATTCATTCGCACAATCTATTCTAATTCATTCATACGATCCATCCTAATTCATTCGCACGAATGTATCCATTCTAATTCATTCGTACAATCCATTCTATTTCATTCGTACGATCCAATCTTACTCATTCGTACGATCCATTCGTATCCATTCTAATTCATTCGTACGATCAATTCTAATTCATTCGTACGATCCATTCTAATTCATTAATACGATCCAATCTAATTCATTCATATGATCCATTCTAATTCATTCGTACGATCCATTCTAATTCATTCATACGATCCATTCTTACTCATTCGTACGATCCATTCTAATTCATTCGCACGATCCATTCTAATTCATCCGTACGATCCATTCTATTTCATTCGTACGATCCATTCTTACTCATTCGTACGATCCATTCTAATTCATTCGCACGAATGTATCCATTCTAATTCATTCGTACGATCCATTCTAATTCCTTCGTACAAACCATTCTAATTCCTGCGTACGATCCATTCTAATTCATTCGTATGATCCATTCTAATTCCTTCGTATGATCCACTCTAATTCATTCGTACGGTATGATTCATTCTAATTCATTCGTACGATTTATTCTAATTCAATCCATTCTAATTCATCCGTACGATCCATTCTAATTCATTTGTATGAATGTATCCACTCTAATTCATTCATACGATCCATTCTAATTCGTTCGCACGAATGTATCCATTGCAATTCATTCGTACGATCCATTCCAATTCGGATCGTACGAAGGAATTAGAAAGGATCTTACAAACGAATTAGAATGGATCGTATGAATGAAATAGAATAGATCGTGCGAATGAATTAGAATGGATCGTATGAATGAATTTGAGTGGATACATTCGTACAAATGAATTAGAATGGATCGTACGAATGAATTAGAATGGATACATTCGTGCGAATGAATTAGAATGGATCATATGAATGAATTAGAATGGATCATTGGAGTGAATGCGAATGGATCGTGCGAATGAATTAGAATGGATTGTACGAATGAATTAGAATGGATCGTACGAATGAATTAGAATGGATACATTCGTGCGAATCCATTCTATTTCATTCGTACGATCCATTCTAATTCATTCGCACGATCCATTCTAAGTCATTCATACGATCCATTCTAATTCATTCGTGCAAAAGAATTAGAATGGATTGTATGAATGAATTAGAATGGATCGTGCGAATGAATTAGAATGGATACATTCGTGCGAATGAATTAGAATGGATCGTATGAATGAATTAGATTGGATCGTATGAATGAATTAGAATGGATCGTACGAATGAATTAGAATGGATCGTACGAATGAATTAGAATGGATCGTACGAATGAATTAGAATGGATCGTATGAATTAGAATGGATCGTACGAAGGAATTAGAACGGATCGTATGAATGAATTAGATTGGATCGTATTAATGAATTTGAATGGATCGTATGAATGAATTTGATTGGATCGTATGAATGAATTAGAATGGATCTTGTGAATGAATTAGAATGGATCGTACGAATGAAATAGAATGGATTGTATGAATGAATTAGAATAGATCGTGCGAATGAATTAGAATGGATCGTACGAATGAATTAGAATGGATCATATGAATGAATTAGAATGGATCGTACGTATGAATTAGATTGGATCGTGCGAATGAATTAGAATGGATCGTATGAATGAATTAGAGTAGATACATTCGTACGAAGGAATTAGAATAGATCGTACGAATGAATTAGAATGGATTATATGAATGAATTAGAATGGATCGTACGAATGAATTAGAATGGATACATTCGTGCGAATGAATTAGAATGGATTGTACGAATAAATTAGAATGGATCGTACGAATGAATTAGAATAGATTGTACGAATGAATTAGAATGGATCGTACGTCTAATTCATTCGTACGATCCATTCTAATTCATTCATACAATCCATTCTACTTCTTTTGCACGAATGTATCCATTCTAATTCATTCGTACGATCCATTCTAATTCCTTCGTACGATCCATTCTAATTCCTTCGTACGATCCATTCTAATTCATTCCCTTGAATGTATCCATTCTAATTGATACGTACGATCCATTCTATTTCATTCGTATGATCCATTCTTACTCATTCGTACGATCCAATCTAATTCATTCATACGATCCATTCTACGATCCATTCTAATTCATTCGTACGTTCCATTCTAATTCATTAACACGATCAATGCTAATTCATTCGTACGATCCATTCTAATTCATTCGTACGATCCATTCTAATTCATTCGCACGAATGAATCCATTCTAATTCATTCGTACAATCCATTCTATTTCATTCGTACGATCCATTCTTACTCATTCGTAAGATCCATTCTAATTCATTGGCACGAATGTATCCATTCTAATTCATTCGTACGATCCACTCTAATTCATTCGTACGATCCATTCCAATTCATTCTAATTCTAATTCATTCACACGAATGTATCCATTCTAATTCATTCGTACGATCCATTCTAATTCATTCGTACGATCCATTCTAATTCATACGAATGAAATAGAATGGATCGTACGTATCAATTAGAATGGATACATTCATGGGAATGAATTAGAATGGATCGTACGAAGGAATTAGAATGGATCGTACGAAGGAATTAGAATGGATCGTACGAATGAATTAGAATGGATACATTCGTGCAAAAGAAGTAGAATGGATTGTATGAATGAATTAGAATGGATCGTACGAATGAATTAGACGTACGATCCATTCTAATTCATTCGTACAATCTATTCTAATTCATTCGTACGATCCATTCTAATTTATTCGTACAATCCATTCTAATTCATTCGCACGAATGTATTCATTCTAATTCATTCGTACGATCCATTCTAATTCCTTCGTACGAATGTATCTACTCTAATTCATTCATACAATCCATTCTAGTTCATTCGCACGATCCATTCTAATTCATACGTACGATCCATTCTAATTCATTCATATGATCCATTCTAATTCATTCGTACGATCCATTCTAATTCATTCGCACGATCTATTCTAATTCATTCATACAATCCATTATATTTCATTTGTACGATCCATTCTAATTCATTCGCAAGATCCATTCTAATTCATTCATACGATCCAATCTAATTTATTCATACGATCCATTCAAATTCATTAATACGATCCAATCTAATTCATTCATACGATCCATTCTAATTCCTTCGTACGATCCATTCTAATTCATACGATCCATTCTAATTCATTCGTACGATCCATTCTAATTCATTCGTACGATCCATTCTAATTCATTCGTACGATCCATTCTAATTCATTCGCACGATCCATTCTAATTTATTCATACGATCCAATCTATTTCATTCATACGATCCATTTTAATTCATTCGCACGAATGTATCCATTCTAAATCATTCGCACGATCCATTCTAATTCATTCATACAATCCATTCTAATTCTTTTGCACAAATGTATCCATTCTAATTCATTCGTACGATCCATTCTAATTCATTCGTATGATCTATTCTAATTCATTCGCAGGATCCATTATAATTCATTCATACGATCCAATCTAATTCATTCGTACGATCTATTCTAATTCATTCGTACGATCTATTCTAATTCATTAATACGATCCAATCTAATTCATTCATACAATCCATTCTAATTCATTCACACAATCCATTCTAATTCATTCTAATTTATTCGTATGTGAGTGTATCGTGTTTTTTCGTGCTAATGAATTAGAATGGATCGTACGAATGAATTAGAATGGATCATATGAATGAATTAGAATGGATCGTATGAATGAATTAGAATGGATCGTGCGAATAAATTAGAATGGACCGTATGAATGAATTAGAATAGATTGTGCGAATGAATTAGAATGGATCGTACGAAAGAATTAGAATGGATACATTCGTGCGAATGAATTAGAATGGATCGTATGAATGAATTAGAATCGATCGTACGAATGAATTAGAATGGATCATGCGAATGAATTAGAATGGATCGTGCGAATGAATTAGAATGGATCGTATGAATAAAATAGAATGGATTGTACGAATGAGATAGAATGGATCGTACGAATGAATTAGAATGGATACATTCATGCGAATAAATTAGAATGGATCATACGAATGAATTAGAATGGATTCATTCGTGCGAATGAATTAGAATGGATCGTACGAATGAAATAGAATGGATCGTATGAATTAGAATGGATCGTACGAATGAAATAGAATGGATCGTACGAATGAATTAGAATAGATTGTGCGAATGGATTAGAATGGATCATACGATTGAGTAAGAATGGATTGTACGAATGAAATAGAATAGATCGTACGAATGAAGTAGAATGGATCGTATGAATGAATTAGAATGGATCGTGCGAATGAATTAGAATGGATCGTACGAATGAATTAGAATGGATCGTATGAATGAATTAGAATGGATCATAGTAATGAATTAGAATGGATCCTACGAATGAATTAGAATAGATTGTGCGAATGAATTAGAATGGATCTGGATCGTGTATCTATTCTAATTCATTCATACGACCCATTCTAATTCATTCGCACGATCCATTCTAATTCATTCGTACGATCTAATCTATTTCATTCGTACAATCCATTCTAATTCATTCATACGATCCAATCTAATTCATTCATACGATCCATTCTAATTCATTCGTACGATCTATTCTATATCATTCATACGATCCTTTCTAATTCGTTTGTACGATCCTTTCTAATTCCTTCGTACGATCCATTCTATTTCATTCGTATGACCCATTCTAATTCATAAGTACGATCCATTCTAATTCATTCAAACGATCCATTCTAATTCATTCGTACGATCCATTCTAATTCATTCGCACGATCCATTCTAATTCATTCATACGATCCAATCTAATTCATTCATACGATCCATTCTAATTCATTCGCACGAATGTATCCATTCTAATTCATTCGCACGATCCATTCTAATTCATTCATACAATCCATTCTAATTCTTTTTCACGAATGTATCCATTCTAATTCATTCGTACGATCCATTCTAATTCATTCGTATGATCTATTCTAATTCATTCACATGATCCATTATAATTCATTCATACGATCCAATCTAATTCATTCGTACGATCCATTCTAATTCATTCGCACGAATGTATCAACTCTAATTCATTCGTACGATCCATTCTAATTCATTCATACATGTACGAATGAATTAGAATGGATACATTCGTGCGAATGAATTAGAATGGATCGTATGAATGAATTAGATTGGATCGTATGCATGAATTAGAATGGATCGTGCGAATGAATTAGAATGGATCATACGAATGAATTAGAATGGATCGAACGAATGAATTAGAATGGATACATTCGTGCAAAAGAATTAGAATGGATTGTATGAATGAATTAGAATGGATCGTGCGAATGAATTAGAATGGATCGTATGAATGAATTAGAATGGATACATTCGTGCGAAAGAATTAGAATAGATCGTATGAATGAATTAGAATGGATCGTATGAATGAAATAGAATGGATCGTACGAATGAATTAGAATGGATCGTGCGAATGAATTAGAATGGATCGTACGAATGAATTAGAATGGATCGTACGAAGGAATTAGAATGGATCGTACGAATGAATTAGAAAGGATACATTCGAATTCATTCGTACGATCCATTCTAATTCCTTCGTACGATCCATATTCTAATTCATTCGCACGATCCATTCTAATTCATTCGCACGATCCATTCTAATTCATTCATACGAACCATTCTAATTCATTCACACAATCCATTCTAATTCATTCTAATTTATTCGTATGTGAGTGGATCGTGTTTTTTCGTGCTAATGAATTAGAATGGATCGTACGAATGAATTAGAATGGATACATTCGTGCGAAAGAATTAGAATGGATCGTATGAATGAATTAGATTGGATCGTATAAATGAATTAGAATGGATCGTACGAATGAATTAGAATGGATCGTGCTAATGAATTAGAATGGATCATGCGAATGAATTAGAATGGATCGTGCGAATGAATTAGAATGGATGGTACGAATGAATTAGAATGGATCGTACAAATGAATTAGAATGGATCGTTCGAATGAATTAGAATAGATTGTGCGAATGAATTAGAATGGATCGTACGAATGAATTAGAAAGGATACATTCGTGCGAATGAATTAGAATGGATCGTATGAGTGTAAATGAATTAGAATGGATCGTGCGAATGAATTAGAATGGATCGTATTAATGAATTAGAATGGATCGTGCGAATGAATTAGAATGGATCGTACGAATGAGTAAGAATGGATCGTGCGAATGAATTAGAATGGATCATATGAATGAATTAGAATGGATCGTATGAATGAATTAGAATGGATCGTGCGAATAAATTAGAATGGATCGTATGAATGAATTAGAATAGATTGTGCGAATGAATTAGAATGGATCGTACGAATGAATTAGAATGGATACATTCGTGCGAATGAATTAGAATGGATCGTATGAATGAATTAGAATCGATCGTACGAATGAATTATAATAGATCATGCGAATGAATTAGAATGGATCGTGTGAATGAATTAAATAGATCGTACGAATGAAATAGAATGGATTGTACGAATGAGATAGAATGGATCGTACGAATGAATTAGAATGGATACATTCATGCGAATGAATTAGAATGGATCATACGAATGAATTAGAATGGATTCATTCGTGCGAATGAATTAGAATGGATCGTACGAATGAGTAAGAATGGATCGTACGAATGAATTAGAATGGATTGAATTAGAATGAATCGTACGAATAAATTAGAATGGATCGTACGAATGAATTAGAATGGATCGTACGAATGAATTAGAATGGATTGAATTAGAATGAATCGTACGAATGAATTCGAATGAATCATACCGTACGAATGAATTAGAATGGATCATACGAAGGAATTAGAATGGATCGTACGAATGAATTAGAATGGATCGTACGAATGAATTAGAATGGATCGTACGAAGGAATTAGAATGGATCGTACGAAGGAATTAGAATGGATAGTACGAATGAATTAGAATGGATACCTTCGTGCAAATGAATTAGAATGGATCGTACGAATGAGTAAGAATGGATCGTACGAATGAAATAGAATGGATCGTATGAATGAATTAGAATGGATCGTGCGAATGAATTAGAATGGATCCTACGAATGAATTAGAATAGATTGTGCGAATGAATTAGAATGGATCGTACGAATGAAATAGAATGGATCGTACGGATGAATTAGAATGGATCGTGCGAATGAATTAGAATGGATCGTACGAATGAGTAAGAATGGATCGTATGAATGAATTAGAATAGATCGTGCGAATGAATTAGAATGGATCGTATGAATTAGAATGGATCGTATGAATGAAATAGAATGGATCGTACGAATGAATTAGAATAGATTGTGCGAATGGATTAGAATGGATCATACGATTGAGTAAGAATGGATTGTACGAATGAAATAGAATAGATCGTACGAATGAATTAGAATGGATCGTATTAATGAATTGGAATGGATCGTGTGAATGAATTAGAATGGATCGTACGAATGAATTAGAATGGATCGTATGAATGAATTAGAATGGATCGTAGTAATGAATTAGAATGGATCCTACGAATGAATTAGAATAGATTGTGCGAATGAATTAGAATGGATCTGGATCGTGTATCCATTCTAATTCATTCGTACGACCCATTCTAATTCATTCGCACGATCCATTCTAATTCATTCATACGATCTAATCTATTTCATTCGTACAATCCATTCTAATTCATTCATACGATCCAATCTAATTCATTCATACGATCTATTTTAATTCATTCGTACGATCTATTCTATTTTATTCGTACAATCCATTCTAATTCATTCATACGATCCAATCTAATTCATTCATACGATCCAATCTAATTCATTCGTACGATCTATTCTATTTCATTCATATGATCCATTCTAATTCGTTTGTACGATCCTTTCTAATTCCTTCGTACGATCCATTCTATTTCATTCGTATGACCCATTCTAATTCATAAGTACGATCCGTTCTAATTCATTCAAACGATCCATTCTAATTCATTTGTACGATCCATTCTAATTCATTCACACGATCCATTCTAATTCATTCAAATGTCCAATCTAATTCATTCATACGATCCATTCTAATTCATTCGCACGAATGTATCCATTCTAATTCATTCGCACGATCCATTCTAATTCATTCATACAATCCATTCTAATTCTTTTGCATGAATGTATCCATTCTAATTCATTCGTACGATCCATTCTAATTCATTCGTATGATCTATTCAAATTCATTCGCATGATCCATTATAATTCATTCATACGATTCAATCTAATTCATTCGTACGATCCATTCTAATTAGAATGAATTAGAATGGATCGTACGAATGAATTAGAATGGATCGTACGAAGGAATTAGAATGGATCGTACGAATGAATTAGAAAAGATACATTCGAATTCATTCGTACGATCCATTCTAATTCCTTCGTACGATCCATATACTAATTCATTCGCACGATCCATTCTAATTCATTCGCACGATCCATTCTAATTCATTCATACGATCCATTCTAATTCATTCACACAATCCATTCTAATTCATTCTAATTTATTCGTATATGAGTGGATCGTATTTTTTCACGCTAATGAATTAGAATGGATCGTACGAATGAATTAGAATGGATACATTCGTGCGAAAGAATTAGAATGGATCGTATGAATAAATTAGATTGGATCGTATAAATGAATTAGAATGGATCGTACGAATGAATTAGAATGGATCGTGCTAATGAATTAGAATGGATCGTGCGAATGAATTAGAATGGATCGTGCGAATGAATTAGAATGGATCGTACAAATGAATTAGAATGGATCGTACGAATGAATTAGAATGGATCGTTCGAATGAATTAGAATAGATTGTACGAATGAATTATAATGGATCGTACGAATGAATTAGAAAGGATACATTCGTGCGAATGAATTAGAATGGATCGTATGAGTGTGAATGAATTAGAATGGATCGTGCGAATGAATTAGAATGGATCGTATTAATGAATTAGAATGGATCGTGCGAATGAATTAGAATGGATTGTACGAATGAGTAAGAATGGATCGTGCGAATGAATTAGAATGGATCAATGAATGAAATAGAATGGATCGTGCGAATGAATTAGAATGGATCGTATGAATGAATTAGAATAGATTGTGCGAATGAATTAGAATGGATCGTACGAATGAATTAGAATGGATACATTCGTGCGAATGAATTAGAATAGATCGTATGAATGAATTAGAATCGATCGTACGAATGAATTAGAATAGATTGTGCGAATGAATTAGAATGGATCGTACGAATGAATTGGAATGGATACATTCGTGCGAATAAATTAGAATGGATCGTATGAATGAATTAGAGTGGATACATTCGTACAAATGAATTAGAATGGATCGTACGAATGAATTAGAATGGATACATTCGTGCGAATGAATTAGAATGGATCATATGAATGAATTAGAATGGATCGTTTGAGTGAATGCGAATGGATCGTGCGAATGAATTAGAATCGATTGTACGAATGAATTATAATGGATCGTACGAATGAATTAGAATGGATCGTACGAATGAATTAGAACGGATCGTATGAATGAATTAGAATGGATCGTGCGACTGAATTAGAATGAATCGTACGAATGAAATAAAATGGATCGTATGAATGAATTAGAGTGGATACATTCGTACAAATGAATTAGAATGGATTGAATTAGAATGAATCGTACGAATGAATTAGAATGGATCGTGTGAATGAATTAGAATGGATCGTACGAACGAATTAGAATGGATCGTACGAATGAATTAGAAAGGATACATTCGAATTCATTCGTACGATCCATTCTAATTCCTTCGTACGATCCATATTCTAATTCATTCGCACGATCCATTCTAATTCATTCGCACGACCCATTCTAATTCATTCATACGATCCATTCTAATTCATTCACACAATCCATTCTAATTCATTCTAATTTATTCGTATATGAGTGGATCGTGTTTTTTCGAGCTAATGAATTAGAATGGATCGTACGAATGAATTAGAATGGATACATTCGTGCGAAAAAATTAGAATGGATCGTATGAATGAATTAGATTGGATCGTATAAATGAATTAGAATGGATCGTACGAATGAATTAGAATGGATCGTGCTAATGAATTAGAATGGATCGTGCGAATGAATTAGAATGGATCGTACGAATGAATTAGAATGGATCGTACGAATGAATTAGAATGGATCGTTCGAATGAATTAGAATAGATTGTGCGAATGAATTAGAATGGATCGTACGAATGAATTAGAAAGGATACATTCGTGCGAATGAATTAGAATGGATCGTATGAGTGTGAATGAATTAGAATGGATCATGCGAATGAATTAGAATGGATCGTATTAATGAATTAGAATGGATCGTGCGAATGAATTAGAATGGATCGTACGAATGAGTAAGAATGGATCGTGCGAATGAATTAGAATGGATCATATGAATGAATTAGAATGGATCGTATGAATGAATTAGAATGGATCGTGCGAATAAATTATAATGGATCGTATGAATGAATTAGAATAGATTGTGCGAATGAATTAGAATGGATCGTACGAATGAATTAGAATAGATACATTCGTGCGAATGAATTAGAATGGATCGTATGAATGAATTAGAATCGATCGTACGAATGAATTAGAATGGATCATGCGAATGAATTAGAATTGGATCGTGCGAATGAATTAGAATGGATCGTACGAATGAAATAGAATGGATTGTACGAATGAGATAGAATGGATCGTACGAATGAATTAGAATGGATACTTTCATGCGAATGAATTAGAATGGATCATACGAATGAATTAGAATGGATTCATTCGTGCGAATGAATTAGAATGGATCGTACGAATGAGTTAGAATGGATCGTACGAATGAATTAGAATGGATTGAATTAGAATGAATCATACGAATGAATTATAATGGATTTTACGAATGAATTAGAATGGATCGTACGAATGAATTAGAATGGATTGAATTAGAATGAATCGTACGAATGAATTCGAATGAATCATACCGTACGAATGAATTAGAATGGATCATACGAAGGAATTAGAATGGATCGTACGAATGAATTAGAATGGATCGTACGAATGAATTAGAATGGATCGTACGAAGGAATTAGAATCGATCGTACGAAGGAATTAGAATGGAGAGTACGAATGAATTAGAATGGATACCTTCGTGCAAATGAATTAGAATGGATCGTACGAATGAGTAAGAATGGATCCTACGAATGAAATAGAATGGATCGTATGAATTAATTAGAATGGATCGTGCGAATGAATTAGAATGGATCGTACGAATGAATTAGAATAGATTGTGCGAATGAATTAGAATGGATCGTTCGAATGAAATAAAATGGATCGTACGGATAAATTAGAATGGATCGTGTGAATGAATTAGAATGGATCGTACAAATGAGTAAGAATGGATCGTATGATTGAATTAGAATGGATCGTGCGAATGAATTAAAATGGATCGTATGAATGAAATAGAATGGATCGTATGAATTAGAATGGATTGTACGAATGAAATAGAATGGATCGTATGAATGAATTAGAATAGATTGTGCGAATGGATTAGAATGGATCATACGATTGAGTAAGAATGGATTGTACGAATGAAATAGAATAGATCTTACGAATGAATTAGAATGGATCATGCTAATGAATTAGAATTGATCGTACGAATGAATTAGAATAGATTGTGCGAATGAATTAGAATGGATCGTGTGAATGAATTAGAATGGATCATACGAATGAATTAGAATGGATACATTCGTGCGAATGAATTAGAATGGATCGTGCGAATGAATTAGAATGGATCGTACGAATGAATTAGAATGGATCGTATGAATGAATTCGAATGGATCGTAGTAATGAATTAGAATGGATCCTACGAATGAATTAGAATAGATTGTGCGAATGAATTAGAATGGATCTGGATCGTGTATCCATTCTAATTCATTCGTACGACCCATTCTAATTCATTCGCACGATCCATTCTAATTCATTCGTACGATCTATTCTAATCCATTCTCCATTCTAATGGATCGTACGAATGAATTAGAATGGATCGTATGAATGAATTAGATTGGATCGTATGAATGAATTAGAATGGATTGTTCGAATGAAATAGAATAGATCGTACGAATGAATTAGAATGGATCGTACGAATGAATTAGAATGGATCGTATGAATGAATTAGATTGGATCGTATGAATGAATTAGAATGGATTGTGCGAATGAAATAGAATAGATCGTACGAATGAATTAGAATGGATCGTGCGAATGAATTAGAATGGGTCGTACGAATGAATTAGAATGGATACACGATCCAGATCCATTCTAATTCATTCGCACAATCTATTCTAATTCATTCGTAGGATCCATTCTAATTCATTCGTACGATCTATTCTATTTCATTCGTACAATCCATTCTAATTCATTCATACGATCCAATCTAATTCATTCATACGATCCATTCTAATTCATTCGTACGATCCATTCTAATTCATTCGTACGATCTATTCTATTTCATTCGTACAATCCATTCTAATTCATTCATACGATCCAATCTAATTCATTCATACGATCTATTCTAATTCATTCGTACGATCCTTTAGAATGGAGAATGGATTAGAATAGATCGTACGAATGAATTAGAATGGATCGTGCGAATGAATTAGAATGGGTCGTACGAATGAATTAGAATGGATACACGATCCTGATCCATTCTAATTCATTCGCACAATCTATTCTAATTCATTCGTAGGATCCATTCTAATTCATTACTACGATCCATTCTAATTCATTCGTACGATCCATTCTAATTCATTCGCACGATCCATTCTAATTCATTCATACGATCCATTCTATTTCATTCTAATTCATTCGTACGATCTATTCTATTTCATTCGTACAATCCATTCTAATTCATTCATACGATCCAATCTAATTCATTCATACGATCCATTCTAATTCATTCGTACGATCCATTAGAATGGAGAATGGATCGTGCGAATGAAGTAGAATGGATCGTGCGATAAGAATGGATCGTACGAATGAAATAGAATAGATCGTACGGATAAATGAATTTGGATCGTACGAATGAGTAAGAATGGATCATACGAATGAATTAAAATGGATTGAATTAGAATGGATCGTACGAATGAATTAGAATGGATCGTACGAATGACTTAGAATGGATCGCTCGAATGAATTAGAATAGATTGTGCGAATGAATTAGAATGGATCGTACGAATGAATTAGAAAGGATACATTCGTGCGAATGAATTAGAATGGATCGAATGAGTGTGAATGAATTAGAATGAATTGTGCGAATGAATTAGAATGGATCGTACGAATGAATTAGAATGGATCGTACGAATGAATTAGAATGGATACATTCGTGCAAAAGAATTAGAATGGATTGAATGAATGAATTAGAATGGATCGTGCGAATGAATTAGAATGGATCGTGCGAATGAATTAGAATGGATCGTACGAACGAATTAGAATGGATCGTACGAATGAATTAGAATGGATCGCACGAATGAATTAGAAAGGATACATTCGAATTCATTCGTACGATCCATTCTAATTCCTTCGTACGATCCATATTCTAATTCATTCGCACGATCCATTCTAATTCATTCATACGATCCATTCTAATTTATTCGCACGATCCATTCTAATTCATTCGTACGATCCATTCTAATTCATTCGCACAATCTATTCTAATTCATTCGAACGATCCATTCTAATTCATTCATACGATCCATTCTAATTCATTCGTACGATCTATTCTATTTCATTCGTACAATCCTTTCTTACTCAATCGTATGATCCATTCTAATCCATTCGCACAATCTATTCTAATTCATTCGTACGATCCATTCTATTTCATTCGTACGATCCATTCTAAGATCCATTCTAATTTATTTGCACGATCCATTCTAATTCATTCGTACGATCCATTCTAATTTATTCGCACAATCTATTCTAATTCATTCGAACGATCCATTCTAATTCATTCATACGATCCATTCTAATTCATTCGTACGATCTATTCTATGTCATTCGTACAATCCTTTTTTACTCAATCGTATGATCCATTCTAATCCATTCGTACGATCCATTCTAATTCATTAGTACGATCCATTCTATTTCATTCGTACGATCCATTCTTACTCATTCGTACGATCCATTCTAATTCATTTGCACGAAGGTATCCATTCTAATTCATTCGTACTATCCATTCTAATTCCTTCGTACGAACCATTCTAATTCCTTCGTACGAGCCATTCTAATTCATTCGTACGATCCATTCTAATTTATTCGCACGATCCATTCTAATTCATTCGTACGATCCATTCTAATTCATTCGCACAATCTATTCTAATTCATTCGAACGATCCCTTCTAATTCATTCATACGATCCATTCTAATTCATTCGTACGATCTATTCTATTTCATTCGTACAATCCTTTCTTACTCAATCGTATGATCCATTCTAATCCATTCACACAATCTATTCAAATTCATTCGTACGATCCATTCTATTTCATTCGTACGATCCATTCTAAGATCCATTCTAATTTATTCGCACGATCCATTCTAATTCATTCGTACGATCCATTCTAATTCATTCGCACAATCTATTCTAATTCATTCGAACGATCCATTCTAATTCATTCATACGATCCATTCTAATTCATTCGTACGATCTATTCTATTTCATTCGTACAATCCTTTCTTACTCAATCGTATGATCCATTCTAATCCATTCGCACAATCTATTCTAATTCATTCGTACGATCTATTCTATTTCATTCGTACGATCCATTCTAATTCATACGATCCATTCTATTTCATTCATACGATCCATTTTAATTCATTCGCACGATCCATTCTAATTCATTCATACGATCCATTCTAATTCATTTATACGAATCATTTTAATTCATTCGCACAATCTATTCTAATTCATTCGTACGATCAATTCTAATTCATTCGCACGATCCATTCAAATTCATTCGTACGATCCATTCTAATTCATTCGTACGATCCATTCTAATTCATTCGCACGATCCATTCTAATTCATTCGTACGATCCATTCTAATTCCTTCGTATGATCCATTCTAATTCATTCGTACGATTCATTCTAATTCAATCCATTCTAATTCATTCGTACGATCCATTCTTACTCATTCGTACGATCCATTCTAATGCATTCGTACGATCCATTCTAATTCATTCGCACAATCTACTCTAATTCATTCGTACGATTGAGTTAGAATGGATTGTATGAATGAATTAGAATGGATCGTGCGAATGAATTAGAATGGAACGTATAGATTGTACGAATGAATTAGAATGGATCGTACGAATGAGTAAGAATGGATCGTACGAATGAAATAGAATGCATCGTATGAATGAATTAGAATGGATCGTGCGAATGAATTAGAATGGATCGTACGAATGAATTAGAATGGATACATTCGTGCGAATGAATTAGAATGGATCATACGAAGGAATTAGAATGGATCGTACGAATGAATTAGAATGGATCGTACGAATGAATTAGAATGGATCGTACAAATGAATTAGAATGGATACATTCGTGCGAATGAATTAGAATGGATCATACGAATGAATTAGAGTTGATACATTCGTGTGAATGAATTAAAATGGATAATACGAATGAGTAAGAATGGATCGTAGAATTAGAATGGATCGTATGAATGAATTAGAATGGATACATACGAATGAATTAGAATGGATCGTATGAATGAATTAGAATGGATCGTGCGAATGAATTAGAATGGATCGTACGAATGAAATAGAATGGATCGTATGAATGAATTAGAATGGATCGCACGAATGAATTAGAATGGATCGTACGAATGAATTAGAATGGATACATTCGTGCCAATGAATTAGAATGGATCTTACGAATGAGTAAGAATGGATCGTACGAATGAAATAGAATGGATTGTACGAATGAATTAAAATGGATTCATTCGTGCGAATGAATTAGAATGGATCGTATGAATGAATTAGAGTGGATACATTCGTACAAATGAATTAGAATGGATCGTACGAATGAATTAGAATGGATACATTCGTACAAATGAATTAGAATGGATCGTATGAATGAATTAGAATGGATCATGGGAATAAATTAGAATGGATCGTATGAATGAATTAGAATAGATTGTTCGAATGAATTAGTATGGATCGTGCGAATAAATTAGAATGGATCGTATGAATGAATTAGAATGGATCGTGCGAATGAATTAGAATATGGATCGTACGAAGGAATTAGAATGGATCGTACGAATGAATTCGAATGCATCCTTTCTAATTCATTCGTACGATCAATTCTAATTCCTTCGTACGATCCATTCTAATTCATTCGTACAATCCATTCTAATTCATTCGCACGATCCATTCTAATTCATTCGTACGATCCAATCTAATTCATTCGTACGATCCATTCTAATTCATTAGCATGATCCATTCTTATTCATTAGCATGATCCATTCTAATTCATTCATACGATCCATTTTAATTCATTCGCATGATCCATTCTATTTCATTCATACGATCCATTCTAATTCATTCGTACGATCCATTCTAATTTCTTCGTATGATCTATTCTAATTCCTTCATACGATCCATTCTAATTCCTTCGTACGATCCATTCTAATTCATTCGCACGATCCATTCTAATTCATTCATACGATCCATTCTAATTAGAATGGATACATTCGTGCAAAAGAAATAGAATGGATTGTATGAATGAGTAAGAATGGATCGTACGAATGAATTAGAATGGATTGAATTAGAATGAATCGTACGAATGAATTAGAATGGATCGTACGAATGAATTAGAATGGATCGTGCGAATGAATTAGAATGGATCGTACGAATGAATTAGAATGGATCGTATGAATGAATTAGAATGGATCGTGCGAATGAATTAGAATGGATCGTACGAATGAATTAGAATAGATTGTGCGAATGAATTAGAATAGATCGTACGAATGAATTAGAATGGATCGTACGAATTAATTAGAATGGATCGTATAAATGAATTAGAATGGATCGTGTGAATGAATTAGAATGGATCGTACGAATGAATTAGAATGGAATGAATTAGAATGAATCGTACGAATGAATTAGAATGGATCGTACGAATGAAATAGAATGGATCGTACGAATGAATTGGAATGGATACATTCGTGCGAATGAATTAGAATGGATCGTATGAATGAATTAGAGTGGATCGCTTGAATGAATTAGAATGGATCGTACTTATGAATTAGAATGGGTCATACGAATGAAATAGAATGGATCGTACGAAGGAATTAGAAAGGATCGTACAAACGAATTAGAATGGATCGTATGAATGAAATAGAATAGATCGTACGAATGAATTAGAATGGATCGTATGAATGAATTAGATTGGATCGTATGAATGAATTAGAATGGATGGTACGAATGAAATAGAATAGATCGTACAAATGAATTAGAATGGATCGTGCGAATGAATTAGAATGGATCGTACGAATGAGTAAGAATGGATCGTACGAATGAATTAGAATGGATTGAATTAGAATGAATCGTACGAATGAATTAGAATGGATCGTACGAATGAATTAGAATGGATCGTACGAATGAATTAGAATGGATCGTACGAATGAATTAGAATGGATCGTACGAATGAATTAGAATGGATCGTACGAATGAAATAGAATGGATCGTACGAAGGAATTAGAATAGATCATACGAAGAAATTAGAATGGATCGTACGAATGAATTAGAATGGCTTGAATTAGAATGAATCGTACGAATGAATTAGAATGAATCATACCGTACGAATGAATTAGAATGGATCATACGAAGGAATTAGAATGGATCATACGAATAAATTAGAATGGATCGTACGAAGGAATTAGAATGGATAGTACGAATGAATTAGAATGGATTCATTCGTGCGAATTAATTAGAATGGATCGTACGAATGAGTAAGAATGGATCGTACGAATGAATTAGAATGCATTGAATTAGAATGGATCGTACGAATGAATTAGAATGGATCGTACGAATGAATTAGAATGGATTGAATTAGAATGAATCGTACGAATGAATTAGAATGAATCATACCGTACGAATGAATTAGAATGGATCATACGAAGGAATTAGAATGGATCGTACGAATGAATTAGAATGGATCGTACGAAGGAATTAGAATAGATAGTACGAATGAATTAGATTGGATCGTACGAATGAATTAGAATGGATCGTGCAAATGAATTAGAATGGATCTTACGAATGAATTAGAATGGATCGTACGAAGGAATTAGAATGGATCGTAAGAATGAATTAGAAAGGATACATTCGAATTCATTCGTACGATCCATTCTAATTCCTTCGTACGATCCATATTCTAATTCATTCGCACGATCCATTCTAATTCATTCATACGATCCATTCTAATTTATTCGCAAGATCCATTCTAATTCATTCGTACGATCCATTCTAATTCATTCGCACAATCTATTCTAATTCATTCGAACGATCCATTCTAATTCATTCGCACGATCCATTCTAATTCATTCATACGATCCATTCTATTTCATTCGTACGATCCATTCTTACTCATTCGTACGATCCATTCTTACTCATTCGTACGATCCATTCTAATTCATTTGCACGAAGGTATCCATTCTAATTCATTCGTACTATCCATTCTAATTCCTTCGTACGATCCATTCTAATTCCTTCGTACGATCCATTCTAATTCATTCGTACGATCCATTCTAATTCATTCGTACGATCCATTCTAATTCCTTCGTATGATCCATTCTAATTCATTCGTACGGTATGATTCATTCTAATTCATTCGTACGATTCATTCTAATTCAATCTATTATAATTCATTCGTACGATCCATTCTAATTCATTCGTACGATGCATTCTAATTCATTCGTACAATTCATTCTAATTCAATCCATTATAATTCATTCGTACGATCCATTCTTACTCATTCGTACGATCCATTCTAATTCATTCGCACGAATGAATCCATTCTAATTCATTCGTATGATCCATTCTAATTCATTCGCATGAATGTATCCATTCTAATTCATTCGTACGATCCATTCTATCTCATTCGTACAATCCATTCTATTTCATTCGTACAATCCATTCTATTTCATTCGTACGATCCATTCTAATTCATTCGCACGATCCATTCTAATTCATTCATGCGAATGAATTAGAATGGATCGTATGAATGAATTAGAATGGATCATATGAGTGAATTAGAATGGATACGAAGGAATTACAATGGATCGTACGAAGGAATTAGAATGGATAGTACGAATGAATTAGAATGCATCATGCTAATGAATTAGAATTGATCGTACGAATGAATTAGAATAGATTGTGCGAATGAATTAGAATGGATCGTATGAATGAATTAGAATGGATCGTGCGAATGAATTAGAATGGATCGTACGAATGAATTAGAATGGGTCGTACGAATGAATTAGAATGGATCGTGCGAATGAATTAGAATGGATCGTGCGAATGAATTAGAATGGATCGTACGAATGAATTAGAATGGATCGTATGAATGAATTAGAATGGATCGTGCGAATGAATTAGAATGGATCGTACGAATGAATTAGAATAGATTGTGCGAATGAATTAGAATAGATCGTACGAATGAATTAGAATGGATCGTACGAATTAATTAGAATGGATCGTATAAATGAATTAGAATGGATCGTGCGAATGAATTAGAATGGATCGTACGAATGAATTAGAATGTATTGAATTAGAATGAATTGTACGAATGAATTAGAATGGATCGTACGAATGAAATAGAATGGATCGTACGAATGAATTGGAATGGATACATTCGTGCGAATGAATTAGAATGGATCGTATGAATGAATTAGAGTGGATCGTTTGAATGAATTAGAATGGATCGTACTTATGAATTAGAATGGGTCATACGAATGAAATAGAATGGATCGTACGAAGGAATTAGAAAGGATCGTACAAACGAATTAGAATGGATCGTATGAATGAAATAGAATAGATCGTACGAATGAATTAGAATGGATCGTATGAATGAATTAGATTGGATCGTATGAATGAATTAGAATGGATGGTACGAATGAAATAGAATAGATCGTACAAATGAATTAGAATGGATCGTGCGAATGAATTAGAATGGATCGTACGAATGAGTAAGAATGGATCGTACGAATGAATTAGAATGGATTGAATTAGAATGAATCGTACGAATGAATTAGAATGGATCGTACGAATGAATTAGAATGGATCGTACGAATGAATTAGAATGGATCGTACGAATGAAATAGAATGGATCGTACGAAGGAATTAGAATAGATCATACGAAGAAATTAGAATGGATCGTACGAATGAATTAGAATGGCTTGAATTAGAATGAATCGTACGAATGAATTAGAATGAATCATACCGTACGAATGAATTAGAATGGATCATACGAAGGAATTAGAATGGATCGTACGAATGAATTAGAATGGATCGTACGAAGGAATTAGAATGGATAGTACGAATGAATTAGAATGGATTCATTCGTGCGAATTAATTAGAATGGATCGTACGAATGAGTAAGAATGGATCGTACGAATGAATTAGAATGCATTGAATTAGAATGGATCGTACGAATGAATTAGAATGGATCGTACGAATGAATTAGAATGGATTGAATTAGAATGAATCGTACGAATGAATTAGAATGAATCATACCGTACGAATGAATTAGAATGGATCATACGAAGGAATTAGAATGGATCGTACGAATGAATTAGAATGGATCGTACGAAGGAATTAGAATAGATAGTACGAATGAATTAGATTGGATCGTACGAATGAATTAGAATGGATCGTGCAAATGAATTAGAGTGGATCTTACGAATGAATTAGAATGGATCGTACGAAGGAATTAGAATGGATCGTACGAATGAATTAGAAAGGATACATTCGAATTCATTCGTACGATCCATTCTAATTCCTTCGTACGATCCATATTCTAATTCATTCGCACGATCCATTCTAATTCATTCATACGATCCATTCTAATTTATTCGCAAGATCCATTCTAATTCATTCGTACGATCCATTCTAATTCATTCGCACAATCTATTCTAATTCATTCGAACGATCCATTCTAATTCATTCGCACGATCCATTCTAATTCATTCATACGATCCATTCTATTTCATTCGTACGATCCATTCTTACTCATTCGTACGATCCATTCTTACTCATTCGTACGATCCATTCTAATTCATTTGCACGAAGGTATCCATTCTAATTCATTCGTACTATCCATTCTAATTCCTTCGTACGATCCATTCTAATTCCTTCGTACGATCCATTCTAATTCATTCGTACGATCCATTCTAATTCCTTCGTATGATCCATTCTAATTCATTCGTACGGTATGATTCATTCTAATTCATTCGTACGATTCATTCTAATTCAATCTATTATAATTCATTCATACGATCCATTCTAATTCATTCGTACGATGCATTCTAATTCATTCGTACAATTCATTCTAATTCAATCCATTATAATTCATTCGTACGATCCATTCTTACTCATTCGTACGATCCATTCTAATTCATTCGCACGAATGAATCCATTCTAATTCATTCGTATGATCCATTCTAATTCATTCGCATGAATGTATCCATTCTAATTCATTCGTACGATCCATTCTATCTCATTCGTATAATCCATTCTATTTCATTCGTACGATCCATTCTAATTCATTCGCACGATCCATTCTAATTCATTCATGCGAATGAATTAGAATGGATCGTATGAATGAATTAGAATGGATCATATGAGTGAATTAGAATGGATACGAAGGAATTAGAATGGATCGTACGAAGGAATTAGAATGGATAGTACGAATGAATTACAATGCATCATGCTAATGAATTAGAATTGATCGTACGAATGAATTAGAATAGATTGTGCGAATGAATTAGAATGGATCGTATGAATGAATTAGAATGGATCGTGCGAATGAATTAGAATGGATCGTACGAATGAATTAGAATGGGTCGTACGAATGAATTAGAATGGATACACGATCCAGATCCATTCTAATTCATTCGCACAATCTATTCTAATTCATTCGTAGGATCGTACGAATGAATTAGAATGGATCGTGCGAATGAGTTAGAATGGATCGTACGAATGAATTAGAATGGATCGTACGAATGAATTAGAATGGATCGTACGAATGAATTAGAAAGGATACATTCGAATTCATTCGTACGATCCATTCTACTTCCTTCGTACGATCCATATTCTAACTCATTCGCACGATCCATTCTAATTCATTCGTACGATTCATTCTAATTCAATCCATTCTAATTCATTCGTACGATCCATTCTAATTCATTCGTACGATCCATTCTAATTCATTTATACGATCCAATCTAATTCATTCATACGATCCATTCTAATTCATGCATACGATGAGCGCGAATGGATCGTACGATTGAATTAGAATGGATTGAATTAGAATGAATCGTACGAATGAATTAGAATGGATCGTACGAATGAATTAGAATGGATTGAATTAGAATGAATCGTACGAAAGAATTAGAATGAATCATACCGTACGAATGAATTAGAATGGATCATACGAAGGAATTAGAATGGATCGTACGAATGAATTAGAATGGATCGTACGAATGAATTAGAATGGATCGTACAAAGGAATTAGAATGGATAGTACGAATGAATTAGAATTGATCGTACAAAGGAATTAGAATGGATACATTCGTGCAAAAGAATTAGAATGGATTCTATAAATGAATTAGAATGGATCGTGCGAATGAATTAGAATGGATCGTGTGAATGAATTAGAATGGATCGTACGAATGAATTAGAATGGATCGTTCGAATGAATTAGAATTGATCGTACGAATGAATTAGAATAGACTGTGCGAATGAATTAAAATGATTCGTATAATTGAATTAGAATGGATCGTATGAATGAATTAGAATGGATCGTGCGAATGAATTAAAATGGATCGTATGAATAAAATAGAATGGATCGTATGAATTAGAATGGTTTGTACGAATGAAATAGAATGGATCGTACGAATGAATTAGAATAGATTGTGCAAATAGATTAGAATGGATCATACGATTGAGTAAGAAAGGATTGCACGAATGAAATAGAATAGATCGTACGAATGAATTAGAATGGATTGTATGAATGAATTCGAATGGATCGTTCGAATGAATTAGAATAGATTGTGCGAATGAATTAGAATGGATCGTACGAATGAATTAGAATGGATCGTGTGAATAAATTACAATGGATCTTAGAATGGATCGTACGAATGAAATAGAATGGATCGTACGAATGAATTAAAATAGATTGTGCGAATGGATTAGAATGGATCATACGATTGAGTAAGAAAGGATTGTACGAATGAAATAGAATAGATCGTACGAATGAATTAGAATGGATCGTATGAATGAATTAGAATGGATCGTTCGAATGAATTAGAATAGATTGTACGAATGAATTAGAATGGATCGTACGAATGAATTAGAATGCATCGTGCGAATAAATTAGAATGGATCGTATGAATGAATTAGAATGGATCGTGCGAATGAATTAGAATATGGATCGTACGAAGGAATTAGAATGGATCGTACGAATGAATTCGAATGTATCCTTTCTAATTCATTCGTACGATCCATTCTAATTCATTCGTACGATCCATTCTAATTCATTCGCACGATCCATTCTAATTCATTCACACGATCCATTCTAATTCATTCATACAATCCATTCTAATTCTTTTGCACGAATGTATCCATTCTAATTCATTCGTACGATCCATTCTAATTCATTCGCACAATCCATTCTAATTCATTCACACTCATACGATCCATTCTAATTCATTCGCACGAATGTATCCTTTCTAATTCATTTGTACGATCCATTCTAATTCATTCGCACAATCTATTCTAATTCATTCGAACTATCCATTCTAAGTCATTCGTACGATCCATTCTAATTCATTCGTACGATTCATTCTAATTCAATCCATTCTAATTCATTCGTACGATCCATTCTTACTCATTCGTATGAATGAATTAGATTGGATCGTATGAATGAATTAGAATGGATTGTACGAATGAAATAGAATAGATCGTACGAATGAATTAGAATGAAATAGAATGGATCGTATGAATGAATTAGAATGGATCGTGCGAATGAATTAGAATGGATCGTACGAATGAATTAGAATGGATCGTAGTAATGAATTAGAATGGATCCTACGAATGAATTAGAATAGATTGTGCGGATGAATTAGAATGGATCTGGATCGTGTATCCATTCTAATTCATTCGTACGACCCATTCTAATTCATTCGCACGATCCATTCTAATTCATTCGTACGATCTATTCTAATCCATTCTCCATTCTAATGGATCGTACGAATGAATTAGAATGGATCGTATGAATGAATTAGATTGGATCGTATGAATGAATTAGAATGGATTGTACGAATGAAATAGAATAGATCTTACGAATGAATTAGAATGGATCGTACGAATGAATTAGAATGGGTCGTACGAATGAATTAGAATGGATACACGATCCAGATCCATTCTAATTCATCCGCACAATCTATTCTAATTCATTCGTAGGATCCATTCTAATTCATTACGACGATCCATTCTAATTCATTCGTACGATCCATTCTAATTCATTCGCACGATCCATTCTAATTCATTCATACGATCCATTCTATTTCATTCGTACAATCCATTCTAATTCATTCATACGATCCAATCTAATTCATTCATACGATCCATTCTAATTCATTCGTACGATCCATTAGAATGGAGAATGGATTAGAATAGATCGTACGAATGAATTAGAATGGGTCGTACGAATGAATTAGAATGGATACACGATCCAGATCGTATGAATGAATTAGAATGGATCGTAGTAATGAATTAGAATGGATCCTACGAATGAATTAGAATAGATTGTGTGAATGAATTAGAATGGATCTGGATCGTGTATCCATTCTAATTCATTCGTACGATCCATTCTAATTCATTCGTACGATCCATTCTAATTCATTTGCACAATCCATTCTAATTCATTCACACTCATACGATCCATTCTAATTCATTCGCACGAATGTATCCTTTCTAATTCATTCGTACGATCCATTCTAATTCATTCGCACAATCTATTCTAATTCATTCGAACAATCCATTCTAAGTCATTCGTACGATCCATTCTAATTCATTCGTACGATCCATTCTAATTCAATCCATTCTAATTCATTCGTACGATCCATTCTTACTCATTCGTACGATCCAAATTCATTTATCCGTACGATCTATTCTATTTCATTCGTACGATCCATTCTTATCGCATGATCCATTCTAATTCATTCGCACGATCCATTCTCCATTCTAATGGATCGTACGAATGAATTAGAATGGATCGTATGAATGAATTAGATTGGATCGTATGAATGAATTAGAATGGATTGTATGAATGAAATAGAATAGATCGTACGAATGAATTAGAATGGATCGTGCGAATGAATTAGAATGGGTCGTACGAATGAATTAGAATGGATACACGATCCAGATCCATTCTAATTCATTCACACAATCTATTCTAATTTATTCGTAGGATCCATTCTAATTCATTACTACGATCCATTCTAATTCATTCATACGATCCATTCTAATTCATTCGTACGATCCATTCTAATTCATTCGCACGATCCATTCTAATTCATTCATACGATCCATTCTAATTCATTCGTATGTATCTATTCTAATTCATTCATACGATCCATTCTAATTCTACGATCCATTCTTACTCATTCGTATTATCCATTTTAATTCATTCACACGAATGTATCAACTCTAATTCATTCGTATGATCCATTCTAATTCATTCGCACGAATGTATCCATTCTAATTCATTCGTACGATCCATTCTAATTCATTTGTACGATCCATTCTAATTCATTCGTACGATCCATTCTAATTCCTTCGTATGATCCATTCTAATTCATTCGCACGAATGTATCCATTCTAATTCATTCGTACGATCCATTCTAATTCCTTCTTATGATCCATTCTAATTCATTCGCACGAATGTATCCATTCTAATTCATTTGTACGATCCATTCTAATTCATTCGTGCGATCCATTCTAAATCCTTCGTATGATCCATTCTTATTCATTCGTACGATCAATTCTAATTCATACGATCCATTCTAATTCATTCGCACAATCTATTCTATTTCATTCGTACGATCCATTCTAAATCATTCGCACGAATGTATCCATTCTAATTCATTCGTAGGATCCATTCTAATTCATTCATACGATCCATTCTAATTCATTCGCATGAATGTATCCATTCTAATTCATTCGTACGATCCATTCTAATTCATTCACACAATCTATTCTAATTCATTCATACGATCCATCCTAATTCATTCGCACAAATGTATCCATTCTAATTCATTCGTACAATCCATTCTATTTCATTCGTACGATCCATTGTTACTCATTCGTACGATCCATTCTTACTCATTCGTACAAAGGAATTAGAATGGATCGTACGCAGGAATTAGAATGGTTTGTACGAAGGAATTAGAATGGATCGTACGAATGAATTAGAATGGATACATTCGTGCGAATGAATTAGAATGGATCGTACGAATGAGTAAGAATGGATCGTACGAATGAAATAGAATAGATCGTACGGATGAATTAGAATGGATCGTGCGAATGAATTAGAATGGATCGTACGAATGAGTAAGAATGGATCGTATGAATGAATTAGAATGGATCGTGCGAATAAATTAGAATAGATCGAACGAATGAAATAGAATTGATCATACGAATGAATTAGAATGGATCGTATGAATGAATTAGAATGGATCGTGCGAATGAATTAGAATGGATCGTACGAATGAATCAGAATGGATCGTGCGAATAAATTAGAATGGATCGAACGAATGAATTAGAATTGATCATACGAATGAATTAGAATGGATCGTATGAATGAATTAGAATGGATCGTACGAATGAATTAGAATGGATCGTACGAATGAAATAGAATGAATCGTACGAATGAATTAGAATGGATACATTCGTGCAAAAGAAATAGAATGGATTGTATGAATGAATTAGAATGGATCATGTGAATGAATTAGAATGGATCATACGAATGAATTAGAATGGATACATTCGTGCGAATGAATTAGAATGGATAGTGCGAATGAATTAGAATGGATCATACGAATGAATTAGAATGGATCGTATGAATGAATTAGAATGGATCGTGCGAATGAATTAGAATGGATCGTGCGAATGAATTAGAATGGATAGTACGAATGAATTAGAATGGATCGTATGAATGAATTAGATTGGATCGTATTAATGAATTAGAATGGATCGTACGAATGAATTAGAATAGATCGTACGAATGAATTAGAATGGATACGAATGGATCGTACGAATGAGTAAGAATGGATCGGACGAATGAAATAGAATGGATTGTACGAATGAATTAGAATGGATACATTCGTGCGAATGAATTAGGATGGATCGTATGAATGAATTAGAATAGATTGTGCGAATGAATTAGAATGGATCGTACGAATGAATTAGAATGGATACATTCATGCGAATGAATTAGAATGGATCGTATGAATGAATTAGAATGGATCGTATGAGTGAATTAGAATGGATACGAAGGAATTAGAATGGATCGTACGAAGGAATTAGAATGGAGAATGGATCGTGCGAATGAATTAGAATGGATCGTGCGATAAGTATGGATCATACGAATGAAATAGAATAGATCGTACGGATAAATGAATTTGGATCATGCTAATGAATTAGAATGGATCGTACGAATGAATTAGAATGGATCGTACTAATGAATTAGAATAGATTGATCGAATGAATTAGAATGGATCGTACGAATGAATTAGAAAGGATATATTCGTGCGAATGAATTAGAATGGATCGTATGATTGAATTAGAATGGATCGTACGAATGAGTAAGAATGGATCGTACGAATGAGTAAGAATGGATCGTACGAATGAAATAGAATGGATCGTATAAATGAATTAGAATGGATCGTGCGAATGAATTAGAATGGATCGTACGAATGAATTAGAATAGATCGTACGAATGAATTAGAATGGATCGTACGAATGAATTAGAATGGATCGTACGAATGAATTAGAAGGGATCGTATGAATGAATTAGAATGGATCATGCGAATAAATTAGAATGGATCATACGAATGAATTAGAATGGATCGAACGAATGAATTAAAATGGATACATTCGTGCAAAAGAATTAGAATGGATTGTATGAATGAATTAGAATGGATCGTGCGAATGATTTAGAATGGATCGTACGAATGAATTAGAATGGATACATTCGTGCGAATGAATTAGAATGGATCATACGAATGAATTAGAGTTGATACATTCGTGTGAATGAATTAAAATGGATAATACGAATGAGTAAGAATGGATCGTAGAATTAGAATGGATCGTATGAATGAATTAGAATGGATCGTACGAATGAATTAGAATGGATACATTCGTGCGAATAAATTAGAATGGATCGTACGAATGAGTAAGAATGGATCGTACGAATGAAATAGAATGGATCGTACGGATGAATTAGAATGGATCGTGCGAATGAATTAGAATGGATCGTACGAATGAGTAAGAATGGATCGTATAAATGAATTAGAATGGATCGTGCGAATGAATTAGAATGGATCGTACGAATGAGTAAGAATGGATCGAATGAATGAATTAGAATGGATTATGCGAATAAATTAGAATGGATCGAACGAATGAATTAGAATGGATCATACAAATGAATTAGAATGGATCGTACGAATGAATTAAAATGGATCATGCGAATGAATTAGAATGGATTATATGAATGAAATAGAATGGATCATACGAATGAAATTGAATGGATCGTACGAAGGAATTAGAATGGATCGTATGAATAAATTAGAGTGGATACATTGAATGAATTAGAGTGGATACATTCGTACAAATGAATTAGAATGGATCGTACGAATGAATTAGAATGGATTGTATGAATGAATTAGAATGGATCGTGCGAATAAATTAGAATGGATACATTCGTGCGAATGAATTAGAATGGATCGTATGAATGAATTAGATTGGATCGTATGAATGAATTAGAAGGGATTGTATGAATTAGAATGGATACCTTCGTGCAAATAAAATAGAATGGATCTTACGAATGAATTAGAGTAGATTGTGCTAATGGATTCGAATGGATCATACGATTGAGTAAGAATGGATTGTACGAATGAAATAGAATAGATCGTACGAATTAATTAGAATGGATCGTACGAATGAATTAGAATGGATCGTTCGAATGAATTAGAATAGATTGTGCGAATGAATTCGCACGATCCATTCTAATTCATTCGTACGATCCATTCTAATTCATTCGTACGATCCATTCTAATTCATTCGCACAATCTATTCTAATTCATTCGTACGATCCATTCTAATTCATTCGTACGATCCATTCTAATTCATTCGTACGATCTATTCTATTTCATTCGTACAATCCATTCGTACGATCCATTCTAATTCCTTCGTATGATCCATTCTAATTCATTCGCATGATCCATTCTAATTCATTCATACGATCCATTCTAATTCATTCGAATGGATTCGCACGAATGTATCCATTCTAATTCATTCGTACGATCCATTCTAATTCATTCGTACAATCCATTCTAATTCATTCGCACGATCCATTTGCATTCACTCAAATGATCCATTCTAAATCATTCATTCAATCTATTCTAATTCTTTTGCACGAATGTATCCATTCTAATTCATTCGTACGATCCATTCTAATTCATTCGTATGATCTATTCTAATTCATTCGCATGATCCATTCTAATTCCTTTGTACGATCCATTTTAATTCATTCGCACGATCCATTCTAATTCATTCATACGATCCATTCTAATTCATTCGTACGATCCATTCTAATTTCTTCGTATGATCTATTCTAATTCCTTCGTACGATACATTCTAATTCATTCATACGATCTATTCTAATTCTTTCGCACGAATGTATCCATTCTAATTCATTCGTACGATCCATTCTAATTCCTTCGTACGATCCATATTCTAATTCATTCGTACGATCCATTCTAATTTATTCGTACAATCCATTCTAATTCATTCGCACGAATGTATCCATTCTAATTCATTCGTACGATCCATTCTACGAATTAGAATGGATCGTATGAATGAATTAGAATGGATCGTGCGAATAAATTAGAATGGATCGTATGAATGAATTAGAATAGATTGTGCGAATGAATTAGAATGGATCGTACGAATGAATTAGAATGGATACATTCGTGCGAATAAATTAGAATGGATCATACGAATGAATTAGAATGGATCATATGAATGAATTAGAATGGATCGTACGAATGAATTAGAATGGATACATTCATGCGAATGAATTAGAATGGATCATACGAATGAATTAGAATGGATTCATTCGTGCGAATGAATTAGAATGGATCGTACGAATGTGTAAGAATGGATCGTATGAATGAATTAGAATGGATTGAATTAGAATGAATCGTACGAATGAATTAGAATGGATCATACGAATGAATTAGAATGGATCGTACGAATGAAATAGAATGGATCGTATGAATGAATTAGAATGGATCGTGCGAATGAATTAGAATGGATCGTACGAATGAATTAGAATAGATTGTGCGAATGAATTAGAATGGATCGTGCGAATGAATTAGAATGGATCGTGCGAATGAATTAGAATGGATCGTGCGAATGAATTAGAATGGATCGTACGAATGAATTAGAATGGATCGTACGAATGAATTAGAATGGATCGTACGAATGAATTAGAATGGATCGTGCGAATGAATTAGAATGGAACGTATGAATGAAATAGAATGGATTCGCACGAATGTATCCATTCTAATTCATTCGTACGATCCATTCTAATTCATTCGTACAATCCATTCTAATTCATTCGGACGATCCATTCGTATTCACTCAAACGATCCATTGTAATTCATTCATATGATCCATTCTAATTCATTCGTACGATCCATTCTAATTCATTCGTACGATCCATTCTAATTCATTCACACAATCTATTCTAATTCATTCGTACGATCCATTCTAATTCATTCGCACGATCCATTCTAATTCATTCGTACGATCCATTTTCTAATTCATTCGCACGATCCATTCTAATTCGAACCATTCTAATTCATTCGTACGATCCATTCTAATTCATTCGTACGATCCATTCTAATTCATTCGTACGATTCATTCTAATTCAATCCATTCTAATTCATTCGTACGATCCATTCTTACTCATTCGTACGATCCATTCTAATTCATTCGCACGAATGAATCCATTCTAATTCATTCGTATGATCCATTCTAATTCATTAGCATGATTGTATCCATTCTAATTCATTCGTACGATCCATTCTATCTCATTCGTACAATCCATTCTATATCATTCGCACAATCTATTCTAATTCATTCATACGATCCATTCTAATTTATTCGCACGATCCATTCTAATTCATTCATACGATCCATTCTAATTCATTCGTACGATCCATTCTAATTCATTCGTAGGATCCATTCTAATTCATTCGTACGATCCATTCTAATTCATTCGTACGATCCATTCTAATTCATTCGTACGATCCATTCTAATTCCTTTGTATGATCCATATTCTAATTCATTCGTACGATCCATTCTAATTCCTTCGTACGATCCATTCTAATTCATTCGCATGAATGTATCCATTCTAATTCATTCGTACGATCCATTCTATCTCATTCGTACAATCCATTCTATTTCATTCGTACGATCCCTTCTAATTCATTCGCACGATCCATTCTAATTCATTCGCATGATCCATTCTTATTCATTCGTACGATCGATTCTAATTCATTCGTACGATCCATTCTAATTCATTCGCACAATCTATTCTAATTCATTCGTACGATCCATTCTAATTCATTTGCACTATCCATTCTAATTCATTCATACGATCCATTCTATTTCATTTGTACGATCCATTCTTACTCATGGATCGTACGAATGAATTAGAATTAGAATGAATCGTACGAATGAATTAGAATTAGAATGAATCGTACGAATGAATTAGAATGGATCGTACGAATGAATTAGAATGGATCGTACGAATGAATTAGAATGGATTAAATTAGAATGAATCGTACGAATGAATTAGAATGAATCATACCGTACGAATGAATTAGAATGGATCATACGAAGGAATTAGAATGGATCGTACGAATGAATTAGAATGGATCGTACGAATGAATTAGAATGGTTCGTACGAATGAATTAGAATGGATCGTATGAATGAATTAGAATGGATCGTGCGAATGAATTAGAATGGATCGTACGAATGAAATAGAATGGATTCGGACGAATGTATCTATTCTAATTCATTCGTACGATCCATTCTAATTCATTCGTACAATCCATTTTAATTCATTCGCACGATCCATTCGCATTCACTCAAACGACCCATTCTAATTCATAAGTACGATCCATTCTAATTCATTCAAACGATCCATTCTAATTCATTCGTATGATCCATTCTAATTCATTCGCATGAATGTATCCATTCTAATTCATTCGTACGATCCATTCTATTTCATTCATACGATCCATTTTAATTCATTCGCACGATCCATACGATCCAATCTAATTCATTTATACGATCCATACGATCCAATCTAATTCATTCATACGATCCATTCTAATTCATTTGTACGATCCATTCTAATTCATTCGAACGATCCATTCTAATTCATTCGCATGATCATTTCTAATTCATTCATACGATCCATTCTAATTCATTCGTACGATCCATTCTAATTCTTTCGCACAATCTATTCTAATTCATTCATACGATCCATTCTAATTCATTAATACGATCCAATCTAATTCATTCGTACGATCCATTCTAATTCATTCGTACGATCCATTCTAATTCATTCGTACGATCCATTCAAATTCATTCGTACGATCCATTCTAATTCATTCGTACGATCCATTCTAATTCATTCGCACGATCCATTCTAATTCATTCGCACAATCTATTCTAATTCATTTGTACGATCCATTCTAATTCATTCGCACGATCCATACGAATGATTGTGCGAATAAATTAGAATGGATCGTATGAATGAATTAGAATAGATTGTACGAATGAAATAGAATGGATCGTGCGAATAAATTAGAATGGATCGTATGAATGAATTAGAATAGATTGTGCGAATGAATTAGAATGGATCGTCTGAATGAATTAGAATGGATACATTCATGCGAATGAATTAGAATGGATCGTATGAATGAATTAGAATCGATCGTACGAATGAATTAGAATGGATCGTGCGAATGAATTAGAATGGATTGTGCGAATGAATTAGAATGGATCGTATGAATGAATTAGAATGGATCGTATGAATGAATTAGAATAGATCATTTGAATGAATTAGAATGAATCGTACGAATGAATTAGAATGAATCATACCGTACGAAGGAATTAGAATGGATCATACGAAGGAATTAGAATGGATCGTACGAATGAATTAGAATGGATCGTACGAATGAATTAGAATGGATCGTACGAAGGAATTAAAATGGATCGTACGAAGGAATTAGAATGGATAGTACGAATGAATTAGAATGAATACCTTCGTGCAAATGAATTAGAATGGATCGTACGAATGAGTAAGAATGGATCGTACGAATGAAATAGAATGGATCGTATGAATGAATTAGAATGGATCGTGCGAATGAATTAGAATGGATCGTACGAATGATTTAGAATAGATTGTGCGAATGAATTAGAATGGATCGTACGAATGAAATAGAATGGATCGTACGGATGAATTAGAATGGATCGTGCGAATGAATTAGCATGGATCGTACGAATGAGTAAGAATGGATCATATGAATGAATTAGAATGGATCGTGCGAATGAATTAAAATGGATCGTATGAATGAAATAGAATGGATCGTATGAATTAGAATGGATCGTACGAATGAAATAGAATGGATCGTACGAATGAATTAGAATAGATTGTGCGAATGGATTAGAATGGATCATACGATTGAGTAAGAATGGATTGTACGAATGAAATAGAATAGATCGTACGAATGAATTAGAATGGATCGTATGAATGAATTAGAATGGATCGTGCGAATGAATTAGAATGGATCGTACGAATGAATTAGAATGGATCGTATGAATGAATTAGAATGGATCGTACGAATGAATTAGAATGGATCATATGAATGAACTAGAATGGATCGTTTGAGTGAATGCGAATGGATCGTACGAATGAATTAGAATGGATCGTATGAATGAATTAGAATGGATCGTGCGAATGAATTAGAATGGATCGTACGAATGAAATAGAATGGATTCGCACGAATGTATCCATTCTAATTCATTCGTACGATCCATTCTAATTCATTCGTACAATCCATTCTAATTCATTCGCACGATCCATTCGCATTCACTCAAACGATCCATTCTAATTCATTCATATGATCCATTCTAATTCATTCGCACGAATGTATCCATTCTAATTCATTCGTACGATCCATTCTAATTCATTTGCACGAAGGTATCCATTCTAATTCATTCGTACTATCCATTCTAATTCCTTCGTACGATCCATTCTAATTCCTTCGTACGATCCATTCTAATTCATTCGTACGATCCATTCTAATTCATTCGTACGATCCATTTTAATTCCTTCGTATGATCAATTCAAATTCATTAGCATGGTCCATTCTAATTCATTCGTTTGATCTATTCTATTTCATTCATACGATCCATTCTAATTCATTCGCACGATCCATTCTAATTCATTCACACTCATACGATCCATTCTAATTCATTTGTACGAATGAATTAGAGTGGATACATTCGTTCAAATGAATTAGAATGGATCGTATGAATGAATTAGAGTGGATACATTCGTACAAATGAATTAGAATGGATCGTACGAATGAATTAGAATGGATACATTCGTGCGAATGAATTAGAATGGATCATATGAATGAATTAGAATGGATCGTTTGAGTGAATGCGAATGGATCGTGCGAATGAATTAGAATGGATTGTACGAATGAATTAGAATGGATCATACGAATGAATTAGAATGGATACATTCGTGCGAATCCATTCTAATTCATTCGCACGATCCATTCTAATTCATTCATACGATCCATTCTAATTCATTCGTACGATCCATTCTAATTCATTCGTACGATCTATTCTAATTCATTTGCACAATCTATTCTAATTCATTCGTACGATCCATTCTAATTCATTCGCATGATCCATTCTAATTCATTCATACGATCCATTCTATTTCATTCGTACGATCCATTCTTACTCATTCGTACGATCCATTCTAATTCATTTGCACGAAGGTATCCATTCTAATTCATTCGTACTATCCATTCTAATTCCTTCGTATGATCCATTCTAATTCATTCGTACGATCCATTCTAATTCATTCGTACGATCCATTCTAATTCCTTCGTACGAATGAATTAGAATGGATCGTACGAATGAATTAGAATGGATTGAATTAGAATGAATCGTACGAATGAATTAGAATGAATCATACAAATGAAATAAAATGGATCATAATCTAATTCATTCATACGATCCATTCTAATTCATTCGCACAATCTATTATAATTCATTCGTACGATCCATTCTAATTCATTCGCACGATCTATTCTAATTCATTCGTACGATCCATTCTAATTCATTCGCACGAATGTATCCATTCTAATTCATTCATACAATCTATTCTAATTCATTCGTACGATCCATTCAAATTCATTCGTACAATCCATTCTATTTCATTCGTACGATCTATTCTTACTCATTCGTATGATCCATTCTAATTCATTCGCACGAATGTATCCATTCTAATTTATTCATACGATCCATTCTAATTCATTCGTACGATCCATTCTAATTCATTCGTCCGATCCATTCTAATTCATTCATACGATCCATTCTAATTCATTCATACAATCCATTCTAATTCTTTCACACGATCCATTCTAATTCATTCGTACGATCCATTCTAATTCATTCGCACGAATGTATCCATTCTAATTCATTCATACATCCTATTCTAATTCATTCGTACGATCCATTCTAATTCATTCGTACAATCCATTCTATTTCATTCGTACGATCCATTCTTACTCATTCGTATGATCCATTCTAATTCATTCGCATGAATGTATCTATTCTAATTCATTCGTACGATCCATTCTAATTCATTAGCATGATCCATTCTAATTTATTCGTACGATCTATTCTATTTCATTCGTACAATCCATTCTTACTCAATCGTATGATCCATGGATCGTACGAATGAGTAAGAATGGATCGTACGAATGAATTATAATGGATTGAATTAGAATGAATCGTACGAATGAATTAGAATGGATCGTACGAATGAATTAGAATGGATCGTACGAATGAATTAGAATGGATTGAATTAGAATGAATCGTACGAATGAATTAGAATGAATCATATGAATGAAATAAAATGGATCATAATCTAATTCATTCATACGATCCATTCTAATTCATTCGCACAATCTATTCTAATTCATTCGTACGATCCATTCTAATTCATTCGCACGATCTATTCTAATTCATTCATACGATCCATTCTAATTCATTCGCACGAATATATCCATTCTAATTCATTCATATAATCTATTCTAATTCATTCGTACGATCCATTCTAATTCATTCGTACAATCCATTCTATTTCATTCGTACGATCCATTCTTACTCATTCGTATGATCCATTCTAATTCATTCGCACGAATGTATCCATTCTAATTCATTCGTACGATCCATTCTAATTCATTCGTACGATCCATTCTAATTCATTCGTACGATCCATTCTAATTCATTCATACGATCCATTCTAATTCTTTCACACGATCCATTCTAATTCATTCGTACGATCTATTCTAATTCATTCGTACGATCCATTCTAATTCATTCGCACGAATGAATCCATTCTAATTCATTCGTACAATCCATTCTATTTCATTCGTACGATCCATTCTTACTCATTCGTAAGAATGGATCGTGCTAATGAATTAGAATGGATCGTGCGAATGAATTACAATGGATCGTGCGAATGAATTAGAATGGATCGTACGAATGAATTAGAATGGATCATCCGAATGAATTAGAATGGATCGTGCAAATGAATTAGAATATGGATCGTACCAATGAATTAGAATGGATCGTGCGAATGAGTTAGAATGGATCGTACGAATGAATATCGTACGAATGAATTAGAATGGATCGTACGAATGAATTAGAATGGATCGTACGAAGGAATTAGAATGGATCGTACGAAGGAATTAGAATGGATAGTACGAATGAATTAGAATGGATACCTTCGTGCAAATGAATTAGAATGGATCGTACGAATGAGTAAGAATGGATCGTACGAATGAAATAGAATGGATCGTATGAATGAATTAGAATGGATCGTGCGAATGAATTAGAATGGATCGTACGAATGCATTAGAATAGATTGTGCGAATGAATTAGAATGGATCGTACGAATGAATTAGAATGGATCGTACGAATGAATTAGAATGGATCGTATGAATGAATTAGAATGGATCGTACGAATGAATTAGAACGGATCGTATGAATGAATTAGAATGGATCGTGCGAATAAATTAGAATGGATCGTATGAATGAATTAGAATAGATTGTGCGAATGAAATAGAATGGATTGTACGAATGAGATAGAATGGATTGAATTAGAATGAATCGTACGAATGAATTAGAATGAATCATACCGTACGAATGAATTAGAATGGATCATATGAATGAATTAGAATGGATCGTATGAATGAATTAGAATAGATCGTACGAATGAATTAGAATGGATCGTATGAATGAATTAGAATGGATCGTGCGAATGAATTAGAATGGATCGTGCGAATGAATTAGAATGGATCGTACGAATGAATTAGAATGGGTCGTATGAATGAATTAGATTGGATCGTATTAATGAATTACAATGGATTGTACGAATGAATTAGAATAGATCGTACGAATGAATTAGAATGGATACGAATGGATCGTACGAATGAGTAAGAATCGATCGTACGAATGAAATAGAATGGATTGTACGAATGAATTAGAATGGATACATTCGTGCGAATGAATTAGGATGGATCGTATGAATGAATTAGAATGGATCGTACGAATAAATTAGAATGGATACATTCGTGCGAATGAATTAGAATGGATCGTATGAATGAATTAGAATCGATCGTACGAATGAATTAGAATGGATCATGCGAATGAATTAGAATGGATCGTGCGAATGAATTAGAATGGATCGTATGAATGAATTAGAATGGATCGTATGAATGAAATAGAATGGATCGTACGAATGAATTAGAATGGATCGTGCGAATGAATTAGAATGGATCGTACGAATGAATTAGAATGAATCGTACGAAGGAATTAGAATGGATAGTACGAATGAATTAGAATGGATACCTTCGTGCAAATGAAATAGAATGGATCATACGAATGAATTAGAGTAGATTGTGCGAATGGATTAGAATGGATCATACGATTGAGTAAGAATGGATTGTACGAATGAAATAGAATAGATCGTACGAATGAATTAGAATGGATCGTACGAATGAATTAGAATGGATCGTTCGAATGAATTAGAATAGATTGTGCGAATGAATTAGAATGGATCGTACGAATGAATTAGAATGGATCGTGCGAATAAATTAGAATGGATCGTATGAATGAATTAGAATGGATCGTGCGAATGAATTAGAAAATGGATCGTACGAAGGAATTAGAATGGATCGTACGAATGAATTCGAATGTATCCTTTCTAATTCATTCGTACGATCCATTCTAATTCCTTCGTACGATCCATTCTAATTCATTCGTATGATCCATTCTAATTCATTCGCACGATCCATTCTAATTCATTCGTACGATCCAATCTATTTCATTCGTACGATCCATTCTAATTCATTCGCACAATCTATTCTAATTCATTCGTACGATCCATTCTAATTCATTCGCACGATCCATTCTAATTCATTCATACGATCCATTCTATTTCATTCATACGATCCATTCTTACTCATTCGTACGATCCATTCTAATTCATTTGCACGAAGGTATCCATTCTAATTCATTCGTACTATCCATTCTAATTCCTTCGTACGATCCATTCTAATTCCTTCGTACGATCCATTCTTATTCATTCGTACGATCCATTCTAATTCATTCGTACGATTCATTCTAATTCAATCCATTCTAATTCATTCGTACGATCCATTCTTACTCATTCGTACGGTCCATTCTAATTCATTCGCACGAATGAATCCATTCTAAGTCATTCGTATGATCTATTCTAATTCATTCGCATGAATGTATCCATTCTAATTCATTCGTACGATCCATTCTATCTCATTCGTACAATCCATTCTATTTCATTCGTACAATCCATTCTAATTCATTCGCACGATCCATTCTAATTCATTCGCATGATCCATTCTAATTCATTCGTACGATCGATTCTAATTCATTCATACGATCCATTCTAATTCATTCGCACGAATGTATCCATTCTAATTCGTTCGTACGATCCATTCTAATTCATTCGCACAATCTATTCTAATTCATTCATACGATCCATTCTAATTTATTCGCACAATCCATTGTAATTCCTTCGTATGATCCATTCTAATTCATTCGTATGGTATGATTCATTCTATTTCATTCGTATAATTCATTCTAATTCAATCCATTCTAATTCATTCGTACGATCCATTCTAATTCATTCGTACGATCCATTCTAATTTATTCGTACGATTCATTCTAATTCAATCCATTCTAATTCATTCGTACGATCCATTCTTACTCATTCGTACGATCCATTCTAATTCATTCGCACGAATGAATCCATTCTAATTCATTCGTATGATCCATTCTAATTCATTCGCATGAATGTATCCATTCTAATTCATTTGTACGATCCATTCTATCTCATTCGTACAATCCATTCTATTTCATTCGTACGATCCATTCTAATTCATTCGCACGATCCATTCTAATTCATTCGCATGATCCATTCTAATTCATTCGCATGAATGTATCCATTCTAAATCAGTCGTACGATCCATTCTATCTCATTCGTACAATCCATTCCATTTCATTCGTACGATCCATTCTAATTCATTCGTATGATCCATTCTAATTCATTCGCATGAATGTATCCATTCTAATTCATTCGTACGATCCATTCTATCTCATTCGTACGATCTATTCTAATTCATTCGCACGAATATATCCTTTCTAATTCATTCGTACGATCCATTCTAATTCATTCGCACAATCTATTCTAATTCATTAGTACGATCCATTCTAATTCATTCGTACGAATGAATTAGAATGGATCATGCGAATGAATTAGAATGGATCGTGCGAATGAATTAGAATGGATCGTACGAATGAAATAGAATGGATTGTACGAATGAGATAGAATGGATCATACGAATGAATTAGAATGGATACATTCATGCAAATGAATTAGAATGGATCATACGAATGAATTAGAATGGATTCATTCGTGCGAATGAATTAGAATGGATCGTACGAATGAGTAAGAATGGATCGTACGAATGAATTAGAATGGATTGAATTAGAATGAATCGTACGAATGAATTAGAATGGATCGTACAAATGAATTAGAATGGATCGTTCGAATGAATTAGAATGGATCGTACGAAGGAATTAGAATGGATCGTACGAAGGAATTAGAATGGATAGTACGAATGAATTAGAATGGATACCTTCGTGCAAATGAATTAGAATGGATCGTACGAATGAGTAAGAATGGATCGTACGAATGAAATAGAATGGATCGTATGAATGAATTAGAATGGATCGTGCGAATGAATTAGAATGGATCGTACGAATGAATTAGAATAGATTGTGCGAATGAATTAGAATGGATCGTACGAATGAATTAGATTGGATCGTACGAATGAATTAGAATGGATCGTGCGAATGAATTAGAATGGATCATACGAATGAATTAGAATGGATCGTACGAAGGAATTAGAATGGATCGTATGAATGAATTAGAAAGGATACATTCGAATTCATTCGTACGATCCATTCTAATTCCTTCGTACGATCCATTTTCTAATTCATTCGCACGATCCATTCAAATTCATTCATACGATCCATTCTAATTTATTCGCACGTTCCATTCTAATTCATTCGTACGATCCATTCTAATTCATTCGCACAATCTATTCTAATTCATTCGAACGATCCATTCTAATTCATTCGTATGATCCATTCTAATTCATTCGTACGATCTATTCTATTTCATTCGTACAATCCATTCTTACTCAATCGTATGATCCATTCTAATCCATTCGCACAATCTACTCTAATTCATTCGTACGATCCATTCTATTTCATTTGCACGAAGGTATCCATTCTAATTCATTCGTACTATCCATTCTAATTCCGTCGTACGATTCATTCTAATTCATTTGTACGATCTATTCTAATTCATTCGCACGATCCATTCTAATTCATTCGTACGATCCATTCTATTTTATTCATACGATCCATTCTAATTCATTCATACGATCCATTCTAATTCATTCGCACGATCCATTCTAATTCATTCGCATGATCCATTCTAATTCATTCGTACGATCGATTCTAATTCATTCATACGATCCATTCTAATTCATTCGTGTGGGTGCAAATTTTGGTAAGAAGGTTGCCAACAGCGGGACCCACCGGCCCTGCCTGGTGGGCCCCCGGAGACCACAGCGGGACCCACCGGCCCTGCCTGGTGGGCCCCCGGAGACTACCACGGGACCCACCGGCCCTGCCTGGTGGGCCCCCGGAGACCACAACGGGACCCACTGGCCCTGCCTGGTGGGCCCCCGGAGACCACAGCGGGACCCACCGGCCCTGCCTGGTGGGCCCCCGGAGACTACCACAGGACCCACCGGCCCTGCCTGGTGGGCCCATGAAGACTACCACGGGACCCACCGGCCCTGCCTGGTGGACCCCCGGAGACAACAGCGGGACCCACCGGCCCTGCCTGGTGGGCCCCCGGAGACCGCAGCGGGACCCACCGGCCCTGCCTGGTGGGCCCCCGAAGGCTTTCGAGGGACCCATCGGCCCAGCCTGGAGGATCCCCAGATACGGCAGCAGAAACCGCCATTTGCCCCGAAATTCCTCCCCGGGAAGTCTATAAATAGCAGAGCCTTCGAATGTAAAGGGGGGGACGGATCGAATCTAAGATCCAGGTCAAAATCCAGAAACCAGAGCTCTGGAATTTCTATCTTCTCATATCCTCCACCTCTCCTCGATCTTCTTCTTGTCTCCGAAGAGATCGGAGAGACTTCAGTGACACTCGGCCTATCGAGGTCACTTTGAACGAAGTGTTAGTGAATTCGGGTTGCTCCCTATAGCACGGAGACGTAGGCTTCGGCTGAACTCCGAGATCACACTTGTGTCAACCTTCTCTCTGCTTGTATGCTTAAAGCACTAACTCTAAACCATCGAGACGTCAACCTTCAAACCTATCTTCCAATCAACAGATCGACCAACGATCTTCAACTTCAACTTCAATTGACTGGTGAGGTGAGGTCTTCGGGTCGGCACGAAGATTTTTCCCCCACAGTTTGGCGCCGTCTGTGGGATCCGTTCATAAAGCTCAGTGCACTCGATGACAACATCAGATCGGTTGAGCAGACCACTGATCTTCAAAGTCAAACTTCTCAGCTCCCTCGGTTGAGCAGACAACCGAATGGACACGAGCGATCTGGTTGCTTCCTCCACTTTCACTGAATGGCGAAGACTCTATCAGGATCATCCAGAGGGAAGTTACTCACAACGACATCAGTTTCGACCCGAAACTCACTTAATGAGTTGATGGCTCAACTTCAATCCAACAACCCGCTCTTTCTAGACGATCCATTGTCGATATCTCCCATCGATATCCTAAGCCTTTCAAGTCTGACTCTCCTCTAATCCCTACATTGGGGGTGAGATTCGAAACGAAAGGGCTCACTTGAAGACTACAACGAGGTGATAGGCAAAGGTATATATTACATATCTGCAAAGTCCGAGGCACACTCGTTGCCTCGGCATTTGGCGAAGCCCAAGGACACAGCCTTGGCACTCGAATGCAAAGTCCGAGGCACACTCGCTGCCTCGGCATTTGGCGAAGCCCAAGGACATAGCCTTGGCACTCGAATGCAAAGTCCGAGGCGCACTCGCTGCCTCGATATTCGGCGAAGCCCAAGGAGAAGCCTTGGCACTCGAATGCAAAGTCCGAGGCACACTCTCTGCCTCGGCATTCGGCGAAGCCCAAGGACAGCCTTGGCACTCGAATGCAAAGTCCGAGGCACACTCGCTGCCTCGGCATTCAGCGAAGCCCAAGGAGACAGCCTTGGCACTCGAATGGGCACAAAGAGATAGATTTCCGTCTCTGATGTAATTTCTATGCTGAATAAAGATTGCTCTCAAACGTCTACTTGTCCGTTCAAATTCTGAGTTATGAGACAGCGCAACATTCAGTTTCAAGCCTTCAAGCAAATTCAAGTTGAGCCAGCTCAACCTTCAAGCAACAAGGTCGTTTAACAAGTTTTGGGCCTCGTGTTGCGACACGACCCTTTACGTGCAAATGTTAAACGGTTTCAGGTTGTGAAACAGCACAACTCTCAATTTCAATCTCCAATGTCGTTTAACAAGTTTAGGGCCTCGTGTTGCGACACGACCCTTTACGTGCAAATGTTAAACGGTTTTGGGTTGTGAAACAGCACAACTCTCAATTTCAAGCTACCAGGTCGTTTAACAAGTTTGGGGCCTCGTGTTGTGACACGACCCCTTATGTGCAAATGTTAAACCTATTCAATCATTCTATTCTATTCAGAATATCAACACTCAGATACATAATCCAAGGCACCTTCGCTGCCTCGAGGTGCAGCAAAGTCCAAAGATATGCCTCAGCACTCGAATGAAAAGTTTAAGATGCTCTACACCGTCTTGACACATAACGAACTCAGATAGAGAGCTCCGGTGCTCGCAGACAAAGTCCGAAGCGACCATCGCCTCGGCACTCAGCAAGTACAAAATCCGAGACCTGCTCTCGGCACCCTAGCAAAGCCTAAAGTTCTCAGCCCCAACACATCTCGACATGAAGATCAAGGTCCAACGCGTTCTGCAGCATTCAGCCAACGTCACTCCTGAGGCAGGACATCCCTCAAATTTACCAAGTCACTACAGAAGACTTCTACCACTCGACACTCATATAAGAGAGCATCACGTGCTCTCATGCTCGAGGAAGACGCGTTCTGGAAGTCCACCACCGATGAGGGGGTGAATCTACAATCTTCTACAGCCAGCATCAACATACAAAGACATGTGCTCCACACTCCAAATTAGTTAAGAGAACGTTGCGGCCCAACTCCTACCAACTGAGGAGATAGGAGGAACAATCCTCCAACAACTTTTGGCATTACAAAATGCCTGAAGGTTCAAAAACTTACAGACGAAGACTCATCAACCATTCAAGGACAAAGTCTGAGGCATGAACCACAGCATTCGAACAAAGTCCAAATTTATTCAAAGTCTGAGACCGACATCTTGGCATTTGGTCGAAAGTCCAAGCTTGCAACCTTGGCACGTGGCAGCAAAGTCCGAGACTTGAGTCTCGGCATTCAATCGAAGTCTTCGCTCATGGCCTCAACACTACAGTAGCAAGACATTCAAATTCTATTTCAGAACACCCAGACATTCAATTGCTTTCTAAAGGCACTCTCTACCCCGGTTAGTCCACCAATGGAGGACAACTAGGTACGCACGTCATTCGTACATGCTTGTGCATTCGAAGACTTGTGAGTACAAGCTGATCTTGCGAGAGATCGAGTTATCTCGATTCGTAGCATCGACATTCGATCGATCCAAACTTCCATACGACAAGGATTAGACCTGCTCAACTAACTTACATAACCTCCCGTGGCATGGCTTTCAATGCTACGAATTATCGGCTGACCTTCGTCGTCCGATCTTCCAACAGTAGTCAATCCCCTGGATCGTTACCAGTTAGCGGCAATCGCTCGATTAACCCTTCGCCTGGTGTGGCCCATGTTCGTCCATGCATTCGACATAGCATGGAGGCCCACGAGCTCTAAAATACATCTTCCAAGAACAACAATGCAGCTGCTGCCCACTACCCACCTTTCGAAACAACATCAACAGTCATGATTCGATTTTATTAATTTGGCATGCAGCACCTACCAACTTTGAGTGGTCAACTAGAACTCATCTAGTGGCCCCTAGAGAATGGTCCAAGCAGTGAGAGCCCACCAGCACTCTCCATGCCATCACATAGAGGTGGCAAAGCCAAGCACTGCCGTCCCATCAACCCGGATCAAGATCACAACCCATGAGTGTACATCACTGTGAAGCTTGTGATCAACCGGCCCGTGACTGCTTTAAAAACAGTGGCCATCTACCAGAGGTGTGATCTTTAGGTTCAAGTGGATGCGCAGTGCAGCGGGCACCATTAACCTTCCACCGTTGACAGCGGGAGGATGTGCTGCCCAACTTGGAACGGGCGGGTCACGTCAAAGCACAAAGCGCACCCAACCCATAGACCAGCACCAAGTATCCAGACCACCATGTTGCCCCCACGTGGGTGACAAGCTTGCGTCCACAAAGCTGTGGTCAACCGGCCCGTGACTGCACAGTGCAGATTTTGAGCATCCAAAGTTCCAAACCCGTGACTGCACAGTGCAGATTTTGAGCATCCAAAGTTCCAAACCCGTGACTGCACAGTGGCTCCACTCACTCTCTCAATCAGCCTTTGAATGGAGAAAGGTGTAGCGGTGAACTAACCGGCTAATGCCATCCATTTCCTATCAAGCCCAAAAGCATCCATCAACGGCCCAGATCTGTTTGACCGAGCCAAAGGGGTGCGATCATGCCAGCACTAAAGCACCATATCCCAATAGAAGGGATCGGCCTCCCCTGTTCTTCCAAGCTCTGGAGCGGCAGTCCTTCATCTCCTCCACCTCCGGGACGACGACGACAACGTGGGATAACAGCGGATCCGGTGGCAGCTCTCTCTACGCCCTTGGCTACCATCGACAAAACCCACTCGATCAAGCGCAGCTGCAGCTGCAGCGTCCCCATCTTCACCAACAACGCCAACTCCGCCTCAGATCGGCAGCCGGCGACCGATCGGGCATATTCAGCCGGTCAAGGTTTCAGCGATCGGTCAAAAAGAGGGTTTTTCTCCAAATTTAGTGCAAAATCACCCGATCGGTCGAATTTGCCCGATCGGTCAAATTTAACCGATCGATCGAATTTGCCCGATCTAATTCGCCCGATCGGTGAACCTCGATCCCCTTCTTCCCCTTCATTTTCCATCTGATCGGTGAAAAACACACTAGATCTGGAGCCAAACGTGGATATTTGACCGATTAACCATTTTTTGACCGGCTGTTTTTTTTTGTCCGATCGGTGAATTTCACCGATCTTCCGATCGTCCTCCATCTGATCGGCCAGAAATCCATTGGATCTGGGGCTAGGAGTGCATTTCCGACCGATCAACCATTTCTTGACCGGCTGTTTTTGTCTGATCGGTGAAATTCACCCGATCGGCGAAATTCTCCCGATCGTCCTTCATCTGATCGGCGAAAAACATACTAGATCTGGAGCCAAATGTGGATATCCAACCGATCAACCATTTCCTGACCGGCTGTTTTTGTCCGATCGGGTGAATTTCACCGATCGGGTGAAATTCATCCGATCGGCGAAATTCTCCCGATCGGCGATTTGCACCCGATCAGCAACCTCCTCACGCTCGGTGATCTGCTCCCGAACGGTGATCTGCACCCGATCGGCTGCCTCCACCCGATCGGTGATTTGCACTCGATCAATCAACCTTCTTCTCTCAATGGATCATCTATAGTTGCAATCAATCCTCCTCCCTCTCTCAACCTTATTAAACATCCAGGTTCGACAACCCCCCTACAGCATCCTCAAAATGCAACAAACATGGGTCGAGGCCATCCTCCCCTCTTCGATCTAATCCATCAGTATTTGAGACAGGCGATTGAGTCCGCGACCCTGGCAGAGGGTCTTCCGTTGATCTGTCAAAATTTGACCGATCACTTTGATCGATCGGTCAAGTTCGACCGATCGGTCAAATTCGACCGATCAACTCGACCGATCAACTCTGACCGATCACTTTGATCGATTGGTCAAATTCGACCGATCAACTTGACCGATCAAATTCGACAAATCACTTTGATCGATCGGTCAAATTCGACCGATCGGTCAAATTCGACCGATCAACTCGACCGATCAACTTCGACCGATCACTTTGATCGATCGGTCAAATTCGACCGATCGGTCAAATTCGACCGATCGGTCAAATTCGACCGATCAACTCGACCGATCAACTCTGACCGATCACTTTGACCGATCGGTCAAATTCGACCGATCACTCTGACAGATCATTTTCGACCGATCACCTAGACCGGCTTATTTTCGCCGATCGGTCAAATTTGACCGATCGGTCAAACTTGATCGATCGATCAAAATCGACCGATCGGTCGATTTTCTACTGAATCTGGCAAAAAAAATGTGGTTTTTTGCCAGATCACCCAAACCTTGACCTGCTGATTTTCGCCGATCGGTCAAAATTGACCGATCGGTCAAATTTGACCGATCAGTCAAATTTGACCGATCAGTCAAGTTTGACCGATCAATCCTTTCTTTGGCGCTGACGCTCGACAATCTTTTCGAATTTTTTCATGACAGGGGGTTGTTAATTTTGCACCAAAAATCCAAGCCAGCTAAAGTAGCCTCTAGCTAACTTGGAGGGGGTAACTGTGGGTGCAAATTTTGGTAAGAAGGTTGCCAACAGCGGGACCCACCGGCCCTGCCTGGTGGGCCCCCGGAGACCACAGCGGGACCCACCGGCCCTGCCTGGTGGGCCCCCGGAGACTACCACGGGACCCACCGGCCCTGCCTGGTGGGCCCCCGGAGACCACAGCGGGACCCACCGGCCCTGCCTGGTGGGCCCCCAGAGACAACAGCGGGACCCACCGGCCCTGCCTGGTGGGCCCCCAGAGACTACCACAGGACCCACCGGGCCTGCCTGGTGGGCCCACGAAGACTACCACGGGACCCACCGGCCCTGCCTGGTGGACCCCCGGAGACAACAGCGGGACCCACCGGCCCTGCCTGGTGGGCCCTCGGAGACCGCATCGGGACCCACCGGCCCTGCCTGGTGGGCCCCCGAAGGCTTTCGAGGGACCCACCGGCCCAGCCTGGAGGATCCCCAGATACGGCAGCAGAAATCGCCATTTGCCCCGGAATTCCTCCCCGGGAAGTCTATAAATAGCAGAGCCTTCGAATGTAAAGGGGGGGACGGATCGAATCTAAGATCCAGGTCAAAATCCAGAAACCAAAGCTCTGGAATTTCTATCTTCTCATATCCTCCACCTCTCCTCGATCTTCTTCTTGTCTCCGAAGAGATCGGAGAGACTTCAGTGACACTCGGCCTGTCGAGGTCACTTCGAACGAAGTGTTAGTGAATTCGGGTTGCTCCCTATAGCACGGAGACGTAGGCTTCGGCTGAACTCCGAGATCACACTTGTGTCAACCTTCTCTCTGCTTGTATGCTTAAAGCACTAACTCTAAACCATCGAGACGTCAACCTTCAAACCTATCTTCCAATCAACAGATCAACCAACGATCTTCAACTTCAACTTCAATTGACCGGTGAGGTGAGGTCTTCGGGTCGGCACGAAGATTTTTCCCCCACAATTCGCACGAATGTATCCATTCTAATTCATTCGTACGATCCATTCTAATTCATTCATACGATCCATCCTAATTCATTCGTACGAATGTATCCATTCTAATTCATTCGTACAATCCATTCTATTTCATTCGTACGATCCATTCTTACTTATTCGTACGATCCATTCGTATCCATTCTAATTCATTCGTACGATCTATTCTAATTCATTCGTACAATCCATTCTAATTCATTAATACGATCCAATCTAATTCATTCATACGATCCATTCTAATTCATTCGTACGATCCATTCTAATTCATTCGCACGATCCATTCTAATTCATTCGCACGATCCATTCTAATTCATTCATACGATCCATTCTAATTCATTCGTACGATCCATTCTAATTCATTCATACGATCCATTCTAATTCATTCATACGATCCATTCTAATTCATTCATATGATCCATTCTAATTCATTCGTACGGTATGATTCATTCTAATTCATTCGTACGATTCATTCTAATTCAATCCATTCTATCTCATTCGTACAATCCATTCTATTTCATTCGCACAATCTATTCTAATTCATTCATACGATCCATTCTAATTTATTCGCACGATCCATTCTAATTCATTCATACGATCCATTCTAATTCATTCGTATGATCCATTCTAATTCATTCATACGATCCATTCTAATTCATTCGTACGATCCATTCTAATTCATTCGTACGATCCATTCTAATTCATTCGCACAATCTATTCTAATGCATTCGTACGATCCATTCTAATTCATTCGCACGATCCATTCTAATTCATTCATACGATCCATTCTATTTCACTCGTACGATCCATTCTTACTCATTCGTACGATCCATTCTAATTCATTTGCACGAAGGTATCCATTCTAAATCATTCGTACTATCCATTCTAATTCCTTCGTACGATCCATTCTAATTCCTTCGTACGATCCATTCTAATTCATTCGTACGATCCATTCTAATTCATTCGCACGATCCATTCTAATTCATTCGTACGATCCATTCTAATTCATTCGTACGATCCATTCTAATTCATTCGTACGATCCATTCTAATTCCTTCGTATGATCCAATCTAATTCATTCGCACGATCCATTCTAATTCATTCATACGATCCATTCTAATTCATTCGTACGATCCATTCTAATTCATTTGTACGAATGTATCCACTCTAATTCATTCGTACGATCCATTCTAATTCATTCGTACGATCCATTCTATTTCATTCGCACGATCCATTCTAATTCATTCATACGATCCATTCTAATTCATTCGTACGATCCATTCTAATTCATTCGCACGAATGTATCCATTCTAATTCATTCGTACGATCCATTATAATTCATTTGTACGAATGTATCCCCTCTAATTCATTCGTATGATCCATTCTAATTCATTCGCACGAATGTATCCATTCTAATTCATTCGTACGATCCATTCTAATTCATTCGTACGATCGATTCTATTTCCTTCGTATGATCCATTCTAATTCATTCGCACGAATGTATCCATTCTAATTCATTCGTACGATCCATTCTAATTCATTCGTACGATCCATTCTAATTCCTTCGTATGATCCATTCTAATTCATTCGCACGAATGTATCCATTCTAATTCATTCGTACGATCCATTCTAATTCATTCGTACGGTATGATTCATTCTAAACGATCCATTCTAATTCATTCGTACAATCTATTCTAATTCATTCGAACGATCCATTCTAAGTCATTCGTACGATCCATTCTAATTCATTCATACGATCCATTCTAATTCATTCGTACGATCCATTCTAATTCATTCGCACGAATGTATCCATTCTAATTCATTTGTACGATCCATTCTAATTCATTTGTACGAATGTATCCCCTCTAATTCATTCGTATGATCCATTCTAATTCATTCGCACGAATGTATCCATTCTAATTCATTCGTACGATCCATTCTAATTCATTCGTACGATCCATTCTAATTCCTTCGCATGATCCATTCTAATTCATTCGCACGAATGTATCCATTCTAATTCATTCGTACGATCCATTCTAATTCATTCGTACGGTATGATTCATTCTAAACGATCCATTCTAATTCATTCGTACAATCTATTCTAATTCATTCGAACGATCCATTCTAATTCATTCGTATGATCCATTCTAATTCATTCGTACGATCCATTCTATTTCATTCGCACGATCCATTCTAATTCATTCGCACGATCCATTCTAATTCATTAGCACGATCCATTCTTACGAATGAGTAAGAATGGATCGTACGAATGAAATAGAATGGATTGTACGAATGAATTAGAATGGACTCATTCGTGCTAATGAATTAGAATGGATCGTACGAATGAATTAGAATGGATCGTACGAATGAATTAGAATGCATCGTACGAATGAATTAGAATGGATCGTGTGAAAGAATTAGAATGGATCGTATGAATGAATTAGAATGGATCTGACGAATAAATTAGAATGGATCGTACGAATGAATTAGAATGGATCGTACGAATGAATTAGAATGGATACATTCGTGCGAATGAATTAGAATGGATCATACGAATGAGTAAGAATGGATCGTACGAATGAAATAGAAAGGATTGTACGAAAGAATTAGAATGGATCTTACGAATGAATTAGAATAGATTATATGAATGAATTAGAATGGATATATTCGTGCGAATGAATTAGAATGGATCGTATGAATGAATTAGAATAGATCGTGCGAATGAATTAGAATCGATCGTACGAATGAATTAGAATAGATTGTGCGAATGAATTAGAATGGATCGTATGAATGAATTAGATTATGATCCATTTTATTTCATTCGTATGATTCATTCTAATTCATTCGTACGATTCATTCTAATTCAATCCATTCTAATTCATTCGTACGATCCATTCTAATTCATTCGTACGATCCATTCTAATTCATTCGTACGATTCATTCTAATTCAATCCATTATAATTCATTCGTACGATCCATTCTTACTCATTCGTACGATCCATGGATCATACGATTGAGTAAGAATGGATTGTACGAATGAAATAGAATAGATCGTACGAATAAATTAGAATGGATCTTGCTAATGAATTAGAATGGATCGTACGAATGTATTAGAATGGATACATTCGTGCGAATGAATTAGAATGGATCATACGAATGAGTAAGAATGGATCGTACGAATGAAATAGAATGGATTGTACGAATGAATTAGAATGGATCGTACGAATGAATTAGAATAGATTGTATGAATGAATTAGAATGGATACATTCGTGCGAATGAATTAGAATGGATCGTACGAATGAATTAGAATGGATCGTGTGAATGAATTAGAATGGATTGTATGAATGAATTAGAATGGATCGTATGAATGAATTAGAATGGATCAGACGAATGAATTAGAATGGATCGTACGAATGAATTAGAATGGATCGTACGAATGAATTAGAATGGATACATTCGTGCGAATGAATTAGAATGGATCATACGAATGAGTAAGAATGGATCGTACGAATGAAATAGAATGGATTGTACGAATGAATTTGAATGGATCGTACGAATGAATTAGAATAGATTGTATGAATGAATTAGAATGGATACATTCGTGCGAATGAATTAGAATGGATCGTACGAATGAATTAGATTAGATCGTGCGAATGAATTAGAATGGATCGTACGAATGAATTAGAATAGATTGTGCGAATGAATTAGAATGGATCGTATGAATGAATTAGATTATGATCCATTTTATTTCATTCGTATGATTCATTCTAATTCATTCGTACGATTCATTCTAATTCAATCCATTCTAATTCATTCGTACGATCGATTCTAATTCATTCGTACGAAGGAATTAGAATGGATCGTACGAATGAATTAGAATGGATCGTACGAATGAATTAGAATGGATCGTACGAAGGAATTAGAATGGATCGTACGAAGGAATTATAATGGATAGTACGAATGAATTAGAATGGATACCTTCGTGCAAATGAATTAGAATGGATCGTACGAATGAGTAAGAATGGATCGTACGAATGAAATAGAATGGATCGTATGAATAAATTAGAATGGATCGTGCGAATGAATTAGAATGGATCGTACGAATGAATTAGAATAGATTGTGCAAATGAATTAGAATGGATCGTACGAATGAATTAGAATGGATCGTACGAATGAATTAGAATGGATCGTATGAATGAATTAGAATGGATCGTGCGAATGAATTAGAATGGATTCGCACCAATGTATCCATTCTAATTCATTCGTACGATCCATTCTAATTCATTCGTACAATCCATTCTAATTCATTCGCACGATCCATTCGCATTCACTCAAACGATCCATTCTAATTCATTCATATGATCCATTCTAATTCATTCGCACGAATGTATCCATTCTAATTCATTCGTACGATCCATTCTAATTCATTTGTACGAATGTATCCACTCTAATTCATTCATACGATCCATTCTAATTCATTTGTACGAATGTATCCTCTCTAATTCATTCGTACAAATGAATTTGAATGGATCGTATGAGTGTGAATGAATTAGAATGGATCGTGCGAATGAATTAGAATGGATCGTATTAATGAATTAGAATGGATCATATGAATGAAATAGAATAGATCGTATGAATGAATTAGAATGGACCATGCTAATGAATTAGAATTGATCATACGAAGGAATTAGAATGGATCGTACGAATGAATTAGAATGGATCGTACGAATGAATTAGAATGGATCGTACGAAGGAATTAGAATGGATCGTACGAAGGAATTAGAATGGATAGTACAAATGAATTAGAATGGATACCTTCGTGTAAATGAATTAGAATGGATCGTACGAATGAATTAGAATGGATACATTCGTGCGAATGAATTAGAATGGATCATATGAATGAATTAGAATGGATCGTTTGAGTGAATGCGAATGGATCGTGCGAATGAATTAGAATGGATTGTACGAATGAATTAGAATGGATTGTACGAATGAATTAGAATGGATACATTCGTGCGATTCCATTCTATTTCATTCGTACAATCCATTCTAATTCATTCGCACGATCCATTCTAATTCATTCATACGATCCATTCTAATTCATTCGTACGATCCATTCGCATTCACTCAAACGATCCATTCTAGTTCATTCATATGATCCATTCTAATTCATTCGTACGATCCATTCTAATTCATTCACACGATCCATTCTAATTCATTCGTACGATCCATTCTAATTCATTCGCACGATCCATTCTAATTCATTCATACGATCCATTCTAATTCATTCGTACGATCTATTCTATTTCATTCGTACAATCCATTCTTACTCAATCGTATGATCCATTCTAATCCATTCGCACAATCTATTCTAATTCATTCGTACGACCCATTCTATTTCATTCGTATGATCCATTCTAATTCATACGATCCATTCTATTTCATTCATACGATCCATTTTAATTCATTCGCACGATCCATTCTAATTCATTCATACGATCCATTCTTACTCATTCGTACGATCCATTCTAATTCATTCGCATGATCCATTCTAATTCATCCGTACGATCCATTCTATTTCATTCGTACGATCCATTCTAATTCATTCGCACAATCTATTCTAATTCATTCGTACGATCAATTCTAATTCATTCGCACGATCCATTCTAATTCATTCATACGATCCATTCTATTTCATTCGTACGATCCATTCTTACTCATTCGTACGATCCATTCTAATTCATTTGCACGAAGGTATTCATTCTAATTCATTCGTACTATCCATTCTAATTCCTTCGTACGATCCATTTTAATTCCTTCGTACGATCCATTCTAATTCATTCGTACGATCCATTCTAATTCCTTCGTATGATCCATTCTAATTCATTCGTACGGTATGATTCATTCTAATTCATTCGTACGATTCATTCTAATTCATTCATACGATCCATTCAAATTCATTCATACGATCTATTCTAATTCATTCGCACAATCCATTCTAATTCATTCGCACGATCCATTCTAATTCATTCGCATGATCCATTCTAATTCATTCGTACGATCGAATCTAATTCATTCATACGATCCATTCTAATTCATTCGCACGAATGTATCCATTCTAATTCATTCGTACGATCCATTCTAATTCATTCGCACAATCTATTCTAATTCATTTATACGATCCATTCTAATTTATTCGCACGATCCATTCTATTTCATTCGTACAATCTATTCTATTTCATTCATACGATCCATTCTAATTTATTCGCACAATCATTCGTATGGATCGTGCGAATGAATTAGAATGGATCGTACGAATGAATTAGAATATATTGTGCGAATGAATTAGAATGGATCGTGCGAATGAATTAGAATGGATCGTACGAATGAATTAGAATATATTGTGCGAATGAATTAGAATGGATCGTGCGAATGAATTAGAATGGATCGTACGAATGAATTAGAATGGATCGTACGAATGAATTAGAATGGATCGTACGAATGAATTAGATTGGATCGTATTAATGAATTAGAATGGATCGTATGAATGAATTAGAATAGATTGTGCGAAAGAATTAGAATGGATCGTACGAATGAATTAGAATGGATCGTATGAATGAATTAGAAATGATCGTGCGAATGAATTAGAATGGATCGTGCGAATGAATTAGAATGGATCGTACGAATGAATTAGAATGGATCGTATGAATGAATTAGATTGGATCGTATGGATCGTGCGAATGAATTAAAATGGATCGTATGAATGAAATAGAATGGATCGTACGAATGAATTAGAATGGATACATTCGTGCGAATGAATTAGAATGGATCGTACGAATGAATTAGAATGGATCGTTTGAATGAATTAGAATGGATCGTACTTATGAATTAGAATGGGTCGTTTGAGTGAATGCGAATGGATCGTGCGAATGAATTAGAATGGATTGTACGAATGAATTAGAATGGATCGTACGAATGAATTAGAATGGATACATTCGTGCGAATCCATTCTATTTCATTCATACGATCCATTCTAATTCATTCGCACGATCCATTCTAATTCATTCGTACGATCCATTCTAATTCATTCGTACGAACCATTCTAATTCATTCGTACGATCCATTCTAATACATTCGTACGATCCATTCTAATTCCTTTGTATGATCCATTCTAATTCATTCGTACGGTATGATTCATTCTAATTCATTCGTACGATTCATTCTAAATTAATCCATTCTAATTCATTCGTACGATCCATTCTAATTCATTCGTACGATCCATTCTAATTCATTCGTACGATCCATTCTAATTCATTCGTACGATTCATTCTAATTCTAATTCATTCGTACGATTCATTCTAATTCTAATTCATTCGTACGATCCATTCTAATTCATTTATATGATCCATTCTAATTCATTCGTATGATCCATTCTAATTCATTCGCACGAATGTATCCATTCTAATTCATTCGTACGATCCATTCTAATTCATTCGCACAATCTATTCTAATTCATTCATACGATCCATTCTAATTTATTCGCACGATCCATTCTAATTCATTCATACGATCCATTCTAATTCGTAGAATGGATCGTACGAATGAATTAGAATGGATACATTCGTGCGATTGAATTAGAATGGATTGTACGAATAAATTAGAATGGATCGTACGAATGAATTAGAATTTGGATCGTACGAAGGAATTAGAATGGATCGTACGAATGAATTAAAATGGATACATTCGTGCGAAAGAATTAGAATAGATCGTATGAATGAATTAGAATGGATCGTACGAAGGAATTAGAATAGATCATACGAAGAAATTAGAATGGATCGTACGAATGAATTAGAATGGATCGTATGAATGAATTAGAATGGATCGTGCGAATGAATTAAAATGGATCGTACGAAGGAATTAGAATGGATTATGTGAATGAATTAGAATAGATCATACGAATGAATTAGAATGGATCGTACGAATAAATTAGAATGGATACATTCGTGCAAAAGAATTAGAATGGATTGTATGAATGAATTAGAATGGATCGTTTGAGTGAATGCGAATGGATCGTGCGAATGAATTAGAATGGATTGTACGAATGAATTAGAATGGATCGTACGAATGAATTAGAATGGATACATTCGTGCGAATCCATTCGAATGAATTAGAATGGATCGTATGAATGAATTAGAATGGATCGTGCGAATGAATTAGAATGGATCATACGAAGGAATTAGAATGTATCGTACGAATGGATTGTACGAATGAAATAGAATAGATCGTACGAATGAATTAGAATGGATCGTACGAATGAATTAGAATGGATCGTACGAATGAATTAGAATAGATTGTGCGAATGAATTAGAATGGATCGTACGAATGAATTAGAATGGATCGTACGAATGAATTAGAATGGATCGTAGGAATGAATTAGAATCGATCGTGCGAATTCATTCGCACAATCTATTCTAATTCATTCGAACGATCCATTCACGAAGGAATTAGAAGGGATCGTGCGAATGAATTAGAATGGATCGTGCGAATGAAATCGAATGGATCGTATGAATGAATTAGAATGGATCGTGCGAATGAATTAGAATGGATCGTACGAATGAATTAGAATAGATTGTGCGAATGAATTAGAATGGATCGTACGAATGAATTAGAATGGATCGTATGAATGAATTAGAATGGATCGTATGAATGAATTAGAATGGATCGTGCGAATGAATTAGAATGGATCGTACGAATGAATTAGAATGGATTGAATTAGAATGAATCGTACGAATGAATTAGAATGGATCGTACGAATGAAATAGAATGGATCATACGAATGAATTGGAATGGATATATTCGTGCGAATGAATTAGAATGGATCGTATGAATGAATTAGAGTGGCTACATTCGTACAAATGAATTAGAATGGATCGTGCGAATGAATTAGAATGGATCGTGCGAATGAATTAGAATGGATCGTACGAATGAATTAGAATGGATCGTATGAATGAATTAGATTGGATCGTATTAATGAATTAGAATGGATCGTGCGAATGAATTAGAATGGATCGTACGAATGAATTAGAATGGATCGTACGAATGACTTAGAATGGATCGTTCGAATGAATTAGAATAGATTGTGCGAACGAATTAGAATGGATCGTACGAATGAATTAGAAAGGATACATTCGTGCGAATGAATTAGAATGGATCATATGAGTGTGAATGAATTAGAATGGATCGTGCGAATGAATTAGAATGGATCGTATTAATGAATTAGAATGGATCGTGCGAATGAATTAGAATGGATCGTACGAATGAGTAAGAATGGATCGTGCGAATGAATTAGAATGGATTGTACGAATGAATTAGAATGGATCGTACGAATGAATTAGAATAGATACATTCGTGCGAATCCATTCTATTTTATTCGTACGATCCATTCTAATTCATTCGCACGATCCATTCTAATTCATTCATACGATCCATTCTAATTCATTCGTACGATCCATTCTAATTCATTCGTACGATCCATTCTAATTCATTCGCACAATCTTTTCTAATTCATTCGTATGATCCATTCTAATTCATTCGCACGATCCATTCTAATTCATTCATACGATCCATTCTATTTCATTCGTACGATCCATTCTTACTCATTCGTACGATCCATTCTAATTCATTTGCACGAAGGTATCCATTCTAATTCATTCGTACTATCCATTCTAATTCCTTCGTACGATCCATTCTAATTCCTTCGTACGATCCATTCTAATTCATTCGCATGATCCATTCTAATTCATTCATACGATCCATTCTATTTCATTCGTACGATCCATTCTTACTCATTCGTACGATCCATTCTAATTCATTTGCACGAAGGTATCCATTCTAATTCATTCGTACTATCCATTCTAATTCCTTCGTACGATCCATTCTAATTCCTTCGTACGATCCATTCTAATTCATTCGTACGATCCATTCTAATTCATTCGTACGATCCATTCTAATTCCTTCGTATGATCCATTCTAATTCATTCGTACGGTATGATTCATTCTAATTCATTCGTACGATTCATTCTAATTCAATCCATTCTAATTCATTCGTACGATCCATTCTAATTCATTCGTACGATCCATTCTAATTCATTCGTATGATTCATTCTAATTCAATCCATTCTAATTCATTCGTACGATCCATTCTAATTCATTCGCATGAATGAATCCATTCTAATTCATTCGTATGATCCATTCTAATTCATTCACATGAATGTATCCATTCTAATTCATTCGTACGATCCATTCTATCTCATTCGTACAATCCATTCTATTTCATTCGTACGATCCATTCTAATTCATTCGCACGATCCATTCTAATTCATTTGCATGATCCATTCTAATTCATTCGTACGATCGATTCTAATTCATTCATACGATCCATTCTAATTCGTTCGCACGAATGTATCCATTCTAGTTCATTCGTATGATCCATTCTAATTCATTCGCACAATCTATTCTAATTCATTCATACGATCCATTCTAATTTATTCGCACGATCCATTCTAATTCATTCATACGATCCATTCTAATTCATTCATATGATCCATTCTAATTCATTCGCACGATCCATTCTTACTCATTCGTACGATCCATTCTAATTCATTCGCACGATACATTCTAATTCATTAATACGATCCATTCTAATTCATTCGCACGATCCATTCTAATTCATTCACACTCATACGATCCATTCTAATTCATTCGCAAGAATGTATCCTTTCTAATTCATTCGTACGATCCATTCTAATTCATTCGTACGATCCATTCTAATTCATTCGTACGATCCATTCTAATTCATTCGCACGATCCATTCTAATTCATTCGCATGATCTATTCTAATTCATTCGCACGATCCATTCTAATTCATTAGCACGATCCATTCTAATTCATTCGTACGATCCATTCTAATTCATTTATACGATCCAATCTAATTCATTCATACGATCCATTCTAATTCATTCGCACGAATGTATCCATTCTAACTCATTCGTACGATCCATTCTAATTCATTCGTACGATCCATTCTAATTCATTCGCACGATCCATTCTAATTCATTCGTACGATCCATTCTATTTCATTCATACGATCCATTCTAATTCATTCGTATGATTCATTCTAATTCAATCCATTATAATTCATTCGTACGATCCATTCTAATGAATTAGAATGAATCGTACGAATGAATTCGAATGGATCGTACGAATGAATTAGAATGGATCGTACGAATGACTTAGAATGGATCGTTCGAATGAATTAGAATAGATTGTGCGAATGAATTAGAATGGATCGTTTAGAATGAATCATACCGTACGAATGAATTAGAATGGATCGTACGAATGAATTAGAATGGATACATTCGTGCGAATGAATTAGAATGGATCATACGAAGGAATTAGAATGGATCGTACGAATGAATTAGAATGGATCGTACGAATGAATTAGAATGGATCGTACGAATGAATTAGAATAGATACATTCGTGCGAATGAATTAGAATGGATCATACGAATGAATTAGAGTGGATACATTCGTACAAATGAATTAGAATGGATCGTACGAATGAATTAGAATGGATACATTTTATGCGAATAAATTAGAATGGATCGTACGAATGAATTAGAATGGATCGTATGAATGAATTAGAATGGATCGTGCGAATGAATTAGAATGGATCGTACGAATGAATTAGAATGGATACATTCGTGCGAATCCATTCTATTTCATTCGTACGATCCATTCTAATTCATTCGCACGATCCATTCTAATTCATTCATACGATCCATTCTAATTCATTCGTACGATCCATTCTAATTCATTCGTACGATCCATTCTAATTCATTCGTACGATCCATTCTAATTTCTTCGTATGATCCAATCTAATTCATTCGCACGATCCATTCTAATTCATTCATACGATCCATTCTAATTCATTCGTACGATCCATTCTAATTCATTTGTACGAATCTATCCACTCTAATTCATTCGTACGATCCATTCTAATTCATTCGTACGATCTATTCTATTTCATTCGCACGATCCATTCTAATTCATTCATATGATCCATTCTAATTCATTCGTACGATCCATTCTAATTCATTCGCACGAATGTATCCATTCTAATTCATTCGTACGATCCATTCTAATTCATTTGTACGAATGTATCCCCTCTAATTCATTCGTATGATCCATTCTAATTCATTCGCACGAATGTATCCATTCAAATTCATTCGTACGATCAATTCTAATTCATTCGTACGATCCATTCTAATTCCTTCGTATGATCCATTCTAATTCATTCGCACGAATGTATCCATTCTAATTCATTCGTACGATCCATTCTAATTCATTCGTACGGTATGATTCATTCTAAACGATCCATTCTAATTCATTCGTACAATCTATTCTAATTCATTCGAACGATCCATTCTAAGTCATTCGTACGATCCATTCTAATTTATTCATACGATCCATTCTAATTCATTCGTACGATTCATTCTAATTCATTAGAATGGATCGTACGAATGAATTAGAATGGATTGAATTAGAATGAATCGTACGAATGAATTCTAATTCATTCGTACGAATGAAATAGAATGGATCGTACGAATGAATTGGAATGGATACATTCGCGCGAATGAATTAGAATGGATCGTATGAATGAATTAGAGTGGCTACATTCGTACAAATGAATTAGAATGGATCGTGCGAATGAATTAGAATGGATCGTGCGAATGAATTAGAATGGATACATTCGTGCGAATGAATTAGAATGGATCGTATGAATGAATTAGAATGGATCATACGAATGAATTAGAATGGATTCATTCGTGCGAATGAATTAGAATGGATCGTACGAATGAGTAAGAATGGATCGTACGAATGAATTAGAATGGATTGAATTAGAATGAATCGTACGAATGAATTAGAATGGATCGTACGAATGAATTAGAATGGATTGAATTAGAATGAATCGTACAAATGAATTAGAATGAATCATACCATACGAATGAATTAGAATGGATCATACGTATGAATTAGAATGGATCATACGAAGGAATTAGAATGGATCGTACGAATGAATTAGAATGGATTGTGCGAATGAATTAGAATGGATCGTACGAATGAATTAGAATGGGTCGTACGAATGAATTAGAATGGATACACGATCCAGATCCATTCTAATTCATTCGCACAATCTATTCTAATTCATTCGTAGGATCCATTCTAATTCATTACTACGATCCATTCTAATTCATTCATACGATCCATTCTAATTCATTCGTACGATCCATTCTAATTCATTCGTACGATCCATTCTAATTCATTCACACGATCCATTCTAATTCATTCCTACGATCCATTCTAATTCCTTCGTACGATCCATTCTAATTCCTTCGTACGATCCATTCTAATTCATTCGTACTATCCATTCTAATTCATTCGTACGATCCATTCTAATTCCTTCGTATGATCCATTCTAATTCATTCGTACGGTATGATTCATTCTAATTCATTCGTACGATTCATTCTAATTCAATCCAGTCTAATTCATTCGTACAATCTATTCTAATTCATTCGTACGATTCATTCTAATTCAATCCATTCTAATTCATTCGTACGATCCATTCTTACTCATTCGTACGATCCATTCTAATTCATTCGCACGAATGAATCCATTCTAATTCATTCATGTGATCCATTCTAATTCATTCGCATGAATGTATTCATTCTAATTCATTCGTACAATCCATTCTATCTCATTCGTACAATCCATTCTATTTCATTCGTACGATCCATTCTAATTCATTCGCACGATCCATTCTAATTCATTCGCTTGATCCATTCTAATTCATTCGTACGATCGATTCTAATTCATTTGTACGATCCATTCTAATTCATTCGCACAATCTATTCTAATTCATTTGTACGATCCATTCTAATTCATTCGCACGATCCATTCTAATTCATTCATACGATCCATTCTATTTCATTCGTACGATCCATTCTTACTCCTTCGTACGATCCATTCTAATTCATTTGCACGAAGGTATCCATTCTAATTCATTCGTACTATCCATTCTAATTCCTTCGTACGATCCATTCTAATTCCTTCGTACGATCCATTCTAATTCATTCGTACGATCCATTCTAATTCATTCGTACGATCCATTCTAATTCCTTCGTATGATCCATTCTAAATCATTCGTACGATTCATTCTAATTCAATCCATTCTAATTCATTCGTACGATCCATTCTTACTCATTCGTACGATCCATTCTAATTCATTCATACGATCCAATCTAATTCATTCATACGATCCATTCAAATTCATTAATACGATCCAATCTAATTCATTCATACGATCCATTCTAATTCCTTCGTACGATCCATTCTAATTCATACGATCCATTCTAATTCATTCGTAAGATCCATTCTAATTCATTCATACGATCTATTCTAATTCATTCATACAATCCATTCTAATTCCTTCGTACGATCCATTCTAATTCATTCATACGATCCATTCTAATTCATTCGTACGATCTATTCTATTTCATTCATACGATCCATTCTAATTCATTAATACGATCCATTCTAATTCATTCGCACGATCCATTCTAATTCATTCACACTCATACGATCCATTCTAATTCATTCGTACGAATGAATTAGAGTGGATACATTCGTACAAATGAATTAGAATGGATCGTATGAATGAATTAGAGTGGATACATTCGTACAAATGAATTTGAATGGATCGTACGAATGAATTAGAATGGATACATTCGTGCGAATGAATTAGAATGGATCATAGAATGAATTAGAATGGATCGTTTGAGTGAATGCGAATGGATCGTGCGAATGAATTAGAATGGATTGTACGAATGAATTAGAATAGATCGTACAAATGAATTAGAATGGATACATTCGTGCGAATCCATTCTATTTCATTCGTACGATCCATTCTAATTCATTCGCATGATCCATTCTAATTCATTCGTACGATCCATTCTAATTCATTCGTACGATCCATTCTAATTCATTCGCACAATCAATTCTAATTCATTCGTACGATCCATTCTAATTCATTCGCACGATCCATTCTAATTCATTCATACGATCCATTCTATTTCATTCGTACGATCCATTCTTACTCATTCGTACGATCCATTCTAATTCATTCGCACGATCCATTCTAATTCAACCGTACGATCCATTCTATTTCATTCGTACGATCCATTCTTACTCATTCGTACGATCCATTCTAATTCATTCGCGCGAATATATCCATTCTAATTCATTCGTACGATCCATTCTAATTCATTCATACGATCCATTCTAATTCTACGATCCATTCTAATTCTACGATCCATTCTTACTCATTCGTATTATCCATTTTAATTCATTCACACGAATGTATCAACTCTAATTCATTCGTATGATCCATTCTAATTCATTCGCACGAATGTATCCATTCTATTTCATTCGTACGATCCATTCTAATTCATTCGCACGATCCATTCTAATTCATTCATACAATTCATTCTAATTCTTTTGCACGAATGTATCCATTCTAATTCATTCGTTCGATCCATTCTAATTCATTCGTACGATCCATTCTAATTCATTCACACGATCCATTCTAATTCATTCATACGATCCATTCTAATTCATTCGTACGGTCCATTCTAATTCATTCACACAATCTATTCTAATTCATTCGTACGATCCATTCTAATTCATTCGCACGATCCATTCTAATTCATTCATACGATCCATTCTATTTCATTCGTACGATCCATTCTTACTCATTCGTACGATCCATTCTAATTCATTCGTACGATTCATTCAAATACATTCGTACGATCCATTCTCCATTCTAATTCCTTCGTACGATCCATTCTAATTCCTTCGTATCCATTCTAATTCACTCATACGATCCATTCTAATTCATTCATACGATCCATTCTAATTCATTCGCATGAATGTATCCATTCTAATTCATTCGTACGATCCATTCTAATTCATTCGCACAATCTATTCTAATTCATTCATACGATCCATCCTAATTCATTCGCACGAATGTATCCATTCTAATTCATTCGTACAATCCATTCTATTTCATTCGTACGATCCATTCTTACTCATTCGTACGATCCATTCGTATCCATTCTAATTCATTCGTACGATCTATTCTAATTCATTCGTACGATCCATTCTAATTCATTAATACGATCCAATCTAATTCATTCATACGATCCATTCTAATTCATTCGCACGATCCATTCTAATTCATTCTCACGATCCATTCTAATTCATTCATACGAAATTCATTCGTATGATCCATTCTAATTCATTCGCACGATCCATTCTAATTCATTCGCACGAATGTATCCATTCTAATTCATTCGTATGATCCATTCTAATTCATTCACACGATCCATTCTAATTCATTCATACAATCCATTCTATTTCTTTTGCACGAATGTATCCATTCTAATTCATTCGTACGATCCATTCTATTTCATTCGTACGATCCATTCTAATTCATTCGTACAATCCATTCTAATTCATTCGCACGATCTATTCGAATTCATTCGCACGAATGTATCCACTCTAATTCATTCATACGATCCATTCTAATTCCTTCGTACGATCCATTCTATTTCATTCGTATGATCCATTCTATTTCATTCATATAATCCATTCTAATTCATTTGCACGATCCATTCTAATTCATTCATACGATCCATTCTAATTCATTCGTATGATCCATTCTAATTCATTCATTCGATCCATTCTAATTTATTCGCACGATCCATTCTAATTCATTCATACGATCCATTCTTACTCATTCGTACGATCCATTCTAATTCATTCGCACGATCCATTCTAATTCATCCGTACCATCCATTCTATTTCATTCGTACGATCCATTCTTCCTCATTCGTACGATCCATTCTAATTCATTCGCACGAATGTATCCATTCTAATTCATTCGTACGATCCATTCTAGTTCCTTCGTACAAACCATTCTAATTCCTGCGTACGATCCATTCTAATTCCTTTGTACGAATGAGTAAGAATGGATCGTACGAATGAGTAAGAATGGATCGTACGAATGAAATAGAATGGATTGTACGAATTAATTAGAATGGATACATTCGTGCGAATGAATGAGGATGGATCGTATGAATGAATTAGAATAGATTGTGCGAATGAATTAGAATGGATCGTACGAATGAATTTGAATGGATACATTCATGCGAATGAATTAGAATGGATCGTATGAATGAATTAGAATGGATCGTACGAATGAATTAGAATGGATACATTCGTGCGAATGATTTAGAATGGATCGTACGAATGAATTAGAATAGATTGTGCGAATGAATTAGAATGGATCGTATGAATTAGAATTGATCGTACGAATGAATTAGAATGGATCATACGAAGGATTTAGAATGGATCGTACGAATGAATTAGAATGGATCGTACGAATGAATTAGAATGGATACATTCGTGCGAATGAATTAGAATGGATCATACGAAGGAATTAGAATGGATCGTACGAATGAATTAGAATGGATCGTACGAATGAATTAGAATGGATCGTGCGAATGAATTAGAATGGATCGTACGAATGAAATAGAATGGATTCGCACGAATGTATCCATTCTAATTCATTCGTACGATCCATTCTAATTCATTCGTACAATCCATTCTAATTCATTCGCACGATCCATTCGCATTCACTCAAACGATCCATTCTAATTCATTCGCACGATCCATTCTAATTCATTCGTACGATCCATTCTAATTCATTCGCACGATCCATTCTAATTCATTCGCACGATCCATTCTAATTCATTCATACGATCCATTCTAATTCATTCATATGATCCATTCTAATTCATTTGCACGAATGTATCCATTCTAATTCATTTGCACGAATGTATCCATTCTAACTCATTCGTACGATCCATTCTAATTCATTCGTATGATCTATTCTAATTCATTCGCATGATCCATTATAATTCATTCATACGATCCAATCAAATTCATTCGTACGATCCATTCTAATTCATTCGCACGAATGTATCAACTCTAATTCATTCGTACGATCCATTCTAATTCATTCATACATGTATGAATGAATTAGAATGGATACATTCGTGCGAATGAATTAGAATGGATCGTATGAATGAATTAGATTGGATCGTATGCATGAATTAGAATGGATCGTGCGAATGAATTAGAATGGATCGTACGAATGAATTAGAATGGATCGTACGAATGAATTAGAATGGATACATTCGTGCGAATGAATTAGAATGGATCATATGAATGAATTAGAATGGATCGTTTGAGTCAATGCGAATGGATCGTGCGAATGAATTAGAATGGATTGTACGAATGAATTAGAATGGATCGTACGAATGAATTAGAATGGATACATTTGTGCGAATCCATTCTATTTCATTCGTACGATCCATTCTAATTCATTCGCACGATCCATTCTAATTTATTCATACGATCCATTCTAATTCATTCGTACGATCCATTCTAATTCATTCGTACGATCCATTCTAATTCATTCGTACGATCCATTCTAATTCATTCATACGGTCCATTCTAATTCATTCGTACGGTCCATTCTAATCCATTCTATTTCATTCGTACGATCCATTCTTACTCATTCGTAAGAATGGATCGTGCTAATGAATTAGAATGGATCGTGCGAATGAATTAGAATGGATCGTGCGAATGAAATAGAATGGATCATACGAATGAATTAGAATGGATCATACGAATAAATTAGAATGGATCGTTCGAATGAATTAGAATAGATTGTACGAATGAATTAGAATGGATCGTTTAGAATGAATCATACCGTACGAATGAATTAGAATGGATCGTACGAATGAATTAGAATTGATACATTCGTGCGAATGAATTAGAATGGATCATACGAAGGAATTAGAATGGATCGTACGAATGAATTAGAATGGATCGTACGAATGAATTAGAATGGACACATTCGTGCGAATGAATTAGAATGGATCATACGAAGGAATTAGAATGGATCGTACGAATGAATTAGAATGGATCGTACGAATGAATTAGAATGGATACATTCGTGCGAATGAATTAGAATGGATCATACGAATGAATTAGAGTTGATACATTCGTGTGAATGAATTAAAATGGATAATACGAATGAGTAAGAATGGATCGTAGAATTAGAATGGATCGTACGAATGAATTAGAATGGATACATACGAATGAATTAGAATGGATCGTATGAATGAATTAGAATGGATCGTGCGAATGAATTAGAATGGATCGTACGAATGAATTAGAATGGATCGTATGAATGAATTAGAATGGATCGTAGTAATGAATTACAATGGATCCTACGAATGAATTAGAATAGATTTTGCGAATGAATTAGAATGGATCTGGATCGTGTATCCATTCTAATTCATTCGTACGACCCATTCTAATTCATTCGCACGATCCATTCTAATTCATTTGTACGATCTATTCTATTTCATTCGTACAATCCATTCTAATTCATTCATACGATCCAATCTAATTCATTCATACGATCCATTCTAATTCATTCGTACGATCTATTCTATTTCATTCATACGATCCATTCTAATTCGTTTGTACGATCCGTTCTAATTCCTTCGTACGATCCATTCTATTTCATTCGTATGACCCATTCTAATTCATAAGTACGATCCATTCTAATTCATTCAAACGATCTATTCTATTCATTCGTACGATCCATTCTAATTCATTCGCACGATCCATTCTAATTCATTCATACGATCCAATCTAATTCATTCATACGATCCATTCTAATTCATTCGCACGAATGTATCCATTCTAATTCATTCGCATGATCCATTCTAATTCATTCATACGATCCATTCTATTTCATTCGTACGATCCATTCTTACTCATTCGTACGATCCATTCTAATTTATTTGCACGAAGGTATCCATTCTAATTCCTTCGTACGATCCATTCTAATTCCTTCGTACGATCTATTCTAATTCATTCGTACGATCTATTCTAATTCATTCGTACGATCCATTCTAATTCCTTCGTATGATCCATTATAATTCATTCGTACGGTATGATTCATTCTAATTCATTCGTACGATTCATTCTAATTCAATCCATTCTAATTCATTCGTACGATCCATTCTAATTCATTCGTACGATTCATTCTAATTCAATCCATTCTAATTCATTCGTACGATCCATTCTAATTCATTCGTACGATCCATTCTATTTCATTCGTACGATCCATTCTAATTCATACGATCCATTCTATTTCTTTCATACGATCCATTTTAATTAATTCGCACGATCCATTCTAATTCATTCATACGATCCATTCTAATTCATTTATACGATCCATTTTAATTCATTCGCACAATCTATTCTAATTCATTCGTACGATCAATTCTAATTCATTAGCATGATCGATTCTAATTCATTCGTACGATCCATTCTAATTTCTTCGTATGATCTATTCTAATTCCTTCGTACGATCCATTCTAATTCATTGTGCGAAAGAATTAGAATGGATCGTACGAATGAATTAGAATGGATCGTACGAAGGAATTAGAATGGATCGTATGCATGAATTAGAATGGATCGTGCGAATGAATTAGAAAGGATCGTACGAATGAATTAGAATGGATCGTACGAATGAAATAGAATGGATCGTACGAATGAATTAGAATGGATCGTGCGAATGAATTAGAATGGATCGTACGAATGAAATAGAATGGATTCGCACGAATGTATCCATTCTAATTCATTCGTACGATCCATTCTAATTCATTCGTACAATCCATTCTAATTCATTCACACGATCCATTCGCATTCACTCAAACGATCCATTCTAATTCATTCGCACGATCCATTCTAATTCATTCGTACGATCCATTCTAATTCATTCGCACGATCCATTCTAATTCATTCGCACGATCCATTCTAATTCATTCATACGATCCATTCTAATTCATTCATATGATCCATTCTAATTCATTTGCACGAATGTATCCATTCTAATTCATTTGCACGAATGTATCCATTCTAACTCATTCGTACGATCCATTCTAATTCATTCGTATGATCTATTCTAATTCATTCGCATGATCCATTATAATTCATTCATACGATCCAATCAAATTCATTCGTACGATCCATTCTAATTCATTCGCACGAATGTATCAACTCTAATTCATTCGTACGATCCATTCTAATTCATTCATACATGTATGAATGAATTAGAATGGATACATTCGTGCGAATGAATTAGAATGGATCGTATGAATGAATTAGATTGGATCGTATGCATGAATTAGAATGGATCGTGCGAATGAATTAGAATGGATCGTACGAATGAATTAGAATGGATCGTACGAATGAATTAGAATGGATACATTCGTGCGAATGAATTAGAATGGATCATATGAATGAATTAGAATGGATCGTTTGAGTCAATGCGAATGGATCGTGCGAATGAATTAGAATGGATTGTACGAATGAATTAGAATGGATCGTACGAATGAATTAGAAAGGATACATTTGTGCGAATCCATTCTATTTCATTCGTACGATCCATTCTAATTCATTCGCACGATCCATTCTAATTTATTCATACGATCCATTCTAATTCATTCGTACGATCCATTCTAATTCATTCGTACGATCCATTCTAATTCATTCATACGGTCCATTCTAATTCATTCGTACGGTCCATTCTAATCCATTCTATTTCATTCGTACGATCCATTCTTACTCATTCGTAAGAATGGATCGTGCTAATGAATTAGAATGGATCGTGCGAATGAATTAGAATGGATCGTGCGAATGAAATAGAATGGATCATACGAATGAATTAGAATGGATCATACGAATAAATTAGAATGGATCGTTCGAATGAATTAGAATAGATTGTACGAATGAATTAGAATGGATCGTTTAGAATGAATCATACCGTACGAATGAATTAGAATGGATCGTACGAATGAATTAGAATGGATACATTCGTGCGAATGAATTAGAATGGATCATACGAAGGAATTAGAATGGATCGTACGAATGAATTAGAATGGATCGTACGAATGAATTAGAATGGACACATTCGTGCGAATGAATTAGAATGGATCATACGAAGGAATTAGAATGGATCGTACGAATGAATTAGAATGGATCGTACGAATGAATTAGAATGGATCGTACGAATGAATTAGAATGAATACATTCGTGCGAATGAATTAGAATGGATCATACGAATGAATTAGAGTTGATACATTCGTGTGAATGAATTAAAATGGATAATACGAATGAGTAAGAATGGATCGTAGAATTAGAATGGATCGTACGAATGAATTAGAATGGATACATACGAATGAATTAGAATGGATCGTATGAATGAATTAGAATGGATCGTGCGAATGAATTAGAATGGATCGTACGAATGAATTAGAATGGATCGTATGAATGAATTAGAATGGATCGTAGTAATGAATTACAATGGATCCTACGAATGAATTAGAATAGATTTTGCGAATGAATTAGAATGGATCTGGATCGTGTATCCATTCTAATTCATTCGTACGACCCATTCTAATTCATTCGCACGATCCATTCTAATTCATTTGTACGATCTATTCTATTTCATTCGTACAATCCATTCTAATTCATTCATACGATCCAATCTAATTCATTCATACGATCCATTCTAATTCATTCGTACGATCTATTCTATTTCATTCATACGATCCATTCTAATTCGTTTGTACGATCCGTTCTAATTCCTTCGTACGATCCATTCTATTTCATTCGTATGACCCATTCTAATTCATAAGTACGATCCATTCTAATTCATTCAAACGATCTATTCTATTCATTCGTACGATCCATTCTAATTCATTCGCACGATCCATTCTAATTCATTCATACGATCCAATCTAATTCATTCATACGATCCATTCTAATTCATTCGCACGAATGTATCCATTCTAATTCATTCGCATGATCCATTCTAATTCATTCATACGATCCATTCTATTTCATTCGTACGATCCATTCTTACTCATTCGTACGATCCATTCTAATTTATTTGCACGAAGGTATCCATTCTAATTCCTTCGTACGATCCATTCTAATTCCTTCGTACGATCTATTCTAATTCATTCGTACGATCCATTCTAATTCATTCGTACGATCCATTCTAATTCCTTCGTATGATCCATTATAATTCATTCGTACGGTACGATTCATTCTAATTCATTCGTACGATTCATTCTAATTCAATCCATTCTAATTCATTCGTACGATCCATTCTAATTCATTCGTACGATTCATTCTAATTCAATCCATTCTAATTCATTCGTACGATCCATTCTAATTCATTCGTACGATCCATTCTATTTCATTCGTACGATCCATTCTAATTCATACGATCCATTCTATTTCTTTCATACGATCCATTTTAATTCATTCGCACGATCCATTCTAATTCATTCATACGATCCATTCTAATTCATTTATACGATCCATTTTAATTCATTCGCACAATCTATTCTAATTCATTCGTACGATCAATTCTAATTCATTAGCATGATCGATTCTAATTCATTCGTACGATCCATTCTAATTTCTTCGTATGATCTATTCTAATTCCTTCGTACGATCCATTCTAATTCATTGTGCGAAAGAATTAGAATGGATCGTACGAATGAATTAGAATGGATCGTACGAAGGAATTAGAATGGATCGTATGCATGAATTAGAATGGATCGTGCGAATGAATTAGAAAGGATCGTACGAATGAATTAGAATGGATCGTACGAATGAAATAGAATGGATCGTACGAATGAATTAGAATGGATCGTGCGAATGAATTAGAATGGATCGTACGAATGAAATAGAATGGATTCGCACGAATGTATCCATTCTAATTCATTCGTACGATCCATTCTAATTCATTCGTACAATCCATTCTAATTCATTCGCACGATCCATTCGCATTCACTCAAACGATCCATTCTAATTCATTCGCACGATCCATTCTAATTCATTCGTACGATCCATTCTAATTCATTCGCACGATCCATTCTAATTCATTCGCACGATCCATTCTAATTCATTCATACGATCCATTCTAATTCATTCATATGATCCATTCTAATTCATTTGCACGAATGTATCCATTCTAATTCATTTGCACGAATGTATCCATTCTAACTCATTCGTACGATCCATTCTAATTCATTCGTATGATCTATTCTAATTCATTCGCATGATCCATTATAATTCATTCATACGATCCAATCAAATTCATTCGTACGATCCATTCTAATTCATTCGCACGAATGTATCAACTCTAATTCATTCGTACGATCCATTCTAATTCATTCATACATGTATGAATGAATTAGAATGGATACATTCGTGCGAATGAATTAGAATGGATCGTATGAATGAATTAGATTGGATCGTATGCATGAATTAGAATGGATCGTGCGAATGAATTAGAATGGATCGTACGAATGAATTAGAATGGATCGTACGAATGAATTAGAATGGATACATTCGTGCGAATGAATTAGAATGGATCATATGAATGAATTAGAATGGATCGTTTGAGTCAATGCGAATGGATCGTGCGAATGAATTAGAATGGATTGTACGAATGAATTAGAATGGATCGTACGAATGAATTAGAATGGATACATTTGTGCGAATCCATTCTATTTCATTCGTACGATCCATTCTAATTCATTCGCACGATCCATTCTAATTTATTCATACGATCCATTCTAATTCATTCGTACGATCCATTCTAATTCATTCGTACGATCCATTCTAATTCATTCGTACGATCCATTCTAATTCATTCATACGGTCCATTCTAATTCATTCGTACGGTCCATTCTAATCCATTCTATTTCATTCGTACGATCCATTCTTACTCATTCGTAAGAATGGATCGTGCTAATGAATTAGAATGGATCGTGCGAATGAATTAGAATGGATCGTGCGAATGAAATAGAATGGATCATACGAATGAATTAGAATGGATCATACGAATAAATTAGAATGGATCGTTCGAATGAATTAGAATAGATTGTACGAATGAATTAGAATGGATCGTTTAGAATGAATCATACCGTACGAATGAATTAGAATGGATCGTACGAATGAATTAGAATGGATACATTCGTGCGAATGAATTAGAATGGATCATACGAAGGAATTAGAATGGATCGTACGAATGAATTAGAATGGATCGTACGAATGAATTAGAATGGACACATTCGTGCGAATGAATTAGAATGGATCATACGAAGGAATTAGAATGGATCGTACGAATGAATTAGAATGGATCGTACGAATGAATTAGAATGGATCGTACGAATGAATTAGAATGGATACATTCGTGCGAATGAATTAGAATGGATCATACGAATGAATTAGAGTTGATACATTCGTGTGAATGAATTAAAATGGATAATACGAATGAGTAAGAATGGATCGTAGAATTAGAATAGATCGTACGAATGAATTAGAATGGATACATACGAATGAATTAGAATGGATCGTATGAATGAATTAGAATGGATCGTGCGAATGAATTAGAATGGATCGTACGAATGAATTAGAATGGATCGTATGAATGAATTAGAATGGATCGTAGTAATGAATTACAATGGATCCTACGAATGAATTAGAATAGATTTTGCGAATGAATTAGAATGGATCTGGATCGTGTATCCATTCTAATTCATTCGTACGACCCATTCTAATTCATTCGCACGATCCATTCTAATTCATTTGTACGATCTATTCTATTTCATTCGTACAATCCATTCTAATTCATTCATACGATCCAATCTAATTCATTCATACGATCCATTCTAATTCATTCGTACGATCTATTCTATTTCATTCATACGATCCATTCTAATTCGTTTGTACGATCCGTTCTAATTCCTTCGTACGATCCATTCTATTTCATTCGTATGACCCATTCTAATTCATAAGTACGATCCATTCTAATTCATTCAAACGATCTATTCTATTCATTCGTACGATCCATTCTAATTCATTCGCACGATCCATTCTAATTCATTCATACGATCCAATCTAATTCATTCATACGATCCATTCTAATTCATTCGCACGAATGTATCCATTCTAATTCATTCGCATGATCCATTCTAATTCATTCATACGATCCATTCTATTTCATTCGTACGATCCATTCTTACTCATTCGTACGATCCATTCTAATTTATTTGCACGAAGGTATCCATTCTAATTCCTTCGTACGATCCATTCTAATTCCTTCGTACGATCTATTCTAATTCATTCGTACGATCCATTCTAATTCATTCGTACGATCCATTCTAATTCCTTCGTATGATCCATTATAATTCATTCGTACGGTATGATTCATTCTAATTCATTCGTACGATTCATTCTAATTCAATCCATTCTAATTCATTCGTACGATCCATTCTAATTCATTCGTACGATTCATTCTAATTCAATCCATTCTAATTCATTCGTACGATCCATTCTAATTCATTCGTACGATCCATTCTATTTCATTCGTACGATCCATTCTAATTCATACGATCCATTCTATTTCTTTCATACGATCCATTTTAATTCATTCGCACGATCCATTCTAATTCATTCATACGATCCATTCTAATTCATTTATACGATCCATTTTAATTCATTCGCACAATCTATTCTAATTCATTCGTACGATCAATTCTAATTCATTAGCATGATCGATTCTAATTCATTCGTACGATCCATTCTAATTTCTTCGTATGATCTATTCTAATTCCTTCGTACGATCCATTCTAATTCATTGTGCGAAAGAATTAGAATGGATCGTACGAATGAATTAGAATGGATCGTACGAAGGAATTAGAATGGATCGTATGCATGAATTAGAATGGATCGTGCGAATGAATTAGAAAGGATCGTACGAATGAATTAGAATGGATCGTACGAATGAAATAGAATCGATTGTACGAATGAATTAGAATGGATACATTCGTGTGAATGAATTAGGATGGATCGTATGAATGAATTAGAATGGATCGTACGAATGAATTAGAATGGATTGAATTAGAATGAATCGTACGAATGAATTAGAATGAATCATACCGTACGAATGAATTAGAATGGATCATACGAAGGAATTAGAATGGATCGTATGAATGAATTAGAATGGATCGTACGAATGAATTAGAATGGATCGTACGAAGGAATTAGAATGGATCGTACGAAGGAATTAGAATGGATAGTACGAATGAATTAGAATGGATACCTTCGTGCAAATGAATTAGAATGGATCGTACGAATGAGTAAGAATGGATCGTACGAATGAAATAGAATGGATCGTATGAATGAATTAGAACGGATCGTGCGAATGAATTAGAATGGATCGTGCGAATGAATTAGAATGGATCGTACAAATGAAATAAAATGGATCGTACGAATGAATTAGAATGGATCGTAGAATGGATCGTATGAATGAATTAGAATGGATCGTGCGAATGAATTAGAATGGATCGTATGAATGAATTAGAATGGATCGTACGAATGAATTAGAATAGATTGTGCGAATGAATTAGAATGGATCGTACGAATGAATTAGAATGGATCGTACGAATGAATTAGAATGGATTGAATTAGAATGAATCGTACGAATGAATTAGAATTAATCATAGTACGAATGAATTAGAATAGATTGTGCGAATGAATTAGAATGGATCGTACGAATGAATTAGAATGAATCATAGTACGAATGAATTAGAATAGATTGTGCGAATGAATTAGAATGGATCGTACGAATGAAATAGATTGGATCGTTTGAGTGAATTAGAATAGATTGTGCGAATGAATTAGAATGGATCGTACGAATGAATTAGAATGGATCGTGCGAATAAATTAGAATGGATCGTATGAATGAATTAGAATGGATCGTGCGAATGAATTAGAATATAGATCGTTCGAATGAATTAGAATAGATTGTGCGAATGAATTAGAATGGATCGTACGAATGAATTAGAATGGATACATTCATGCGAATGAATTAGAATGGATCATACGAATGAATTAGAATGGATTGTGCGAATGAATTAGAATGGATCGTACGAATGAATTAGAATGGATCGTACGAATGAAATAGAATGGATCATATGAATGAATTAGAATGGATCATGCGAATGAATTAGAATGGATCGTACGAAGGAATTAGAATGGATCGTACGAAGGAATTAGAATGGATAGTACGAATGAATTAGAATGGATACCTTCGTGCAAATGAATTAGAATGGATCATACGAATGAGTAAGAATGGATCGTACGAATGAAATAGAATGGATCGTATGAATGAATTAGAATGGATCGTGCGAATGAATTAGAATGGATCATACGAATGAATTAGAATAGATTGTGCGAATGAATTAGAATGGATCATACGAACGAATTAGAATTGATCGTACGAATGAATTAGAATGGATCGTATGAATGAATTAGAATGGATCGTGCGAATGAATTTGAATGGATCGTACGAATGAAATAGAATGGATTCGCACGAATGTATCTATTCTAATTCATTCGTACGATCCAATCTAATTCATTCGACAATCCATTCTAATTCATTCGCACGATCCTTTCTTACTCATTCGTACGATCCATTCTAATTCATTCGCACGATCCATTCTAATTCATTCGTACGATCCATTCTAATTCCTTCGTACGATCCATTCTATTTCATTCGCACGATCCATTCTAATTCATTCATACGATCCATTCTAATTCATTCGCACGATCCATTCTAATTCATTCGCACGAATGTATCCATTCTAATTCATTCGTACTATCCATTCTAATTCCTTCGTACGATCCATTCTAATTCATTCGTACGATCGATTCTAATTCATTCATACGATCCATTCTAATTCATTCGCACGAATGTATCCATTCTAATTCATTCGTACGATCCATTCTAATTCATTCGCACAATCTATTCTAATTCATTCATACGATCCATTCTAAATTATTCGCACGATCCATTCTAATTCATTCATACGATCCATTCTAATTCCTTCATATGATCCATTCTAATTCATTCGCACGATCCATTCTTACTCATTCGTACGATCCATTCTAATTCATTAATACGATCCATTCTAATTCATTCGCACGATCCATTCTAATTCATTCACACTCATACGATCCATTCTAATTAATTCGCACGAATGTATCCTTTCTAATTCATTCGTACCATCCATTCTAATTCATTCGCACAATCTATTCTAATTCATTCGAACAATCCATTCTAATTCATTCGTACGATCCATTCTAATTCATTCGTACGATCCATTCTAATTCATTCGCACAATCTATTCTAATTCATTCGTACAATCCATTCTAATTCATTCGCACGATCCATTCTAATTCATTCATACGATCCATTCTAATTCATTCATACGATCCATTCTAATTCATACGATCCATTCTATTTCATTCGCACGATCCATTCTATTTCATTCGTACGATCCATTCTTACTCATTCGTACGATCCATTCTAATTTATTTGCACGAAGGTATCCATTCTAATTCCTTCGTACGATCCATTCTAATTCCTTCGTACGATCTATTCTAATTCATTCGTACGATCCATTCTAATTCATTCGTACGATCCATTCTAATTCCTTCGTATGATCCATTATAATTCATTCGTACGGTATGATTCATTCTAATTCATTCGTACGATTCATTCTAATTCAATCCATTCTAATTCATTCGTACGATCCATTCTAATTCATTCGTACGATTCATTCTAATTCAATCCATTCTAATTCATTCGTACGATCCATTCTAATTCATTCGTACGATCCATTCTATTTCATTCGTACGATCCATTCTAATTCATACGATCCATTCTATTTCTTTCATACGATCCATTTTAATTCATTCGCACGATCCATTCTAATTCATTCATACGATCCATTCTAATTCATTTATACGATCCATTTTAATTCATTCGCACAATCTATTCTAATTCATTCGTACGATCAATTCTAATTCATTAGCATGATCGATTCTAATTCATTCGTACGATCCATTCTAATTTCTTCGTATGATCTATTCTAATTCCTTCGTACGATCCATTCTAATTCATTGTGCGAAAGAATTAGAATGGATCGTACGAATGAATTAGAATGGATCGTACGAAGGAATTAGAATGGATCGTATGCATGAATTAGAATGGATCGTGCGAATGAATTAGAAAGGATCGTACGAATGAATTAGAATGGATCGTACGAATGAAATAGAATCGATTGTACGAATGAATTAGAATGGATACATTCGTGTGAATGAATTAGGATGGATCGTATGAATGAATTAGAATGGATCGTACGAATGAATTAGAATGGATTGAATTAGAATGAATCGTACGAATGAATTAGAATGAATCATACCGTACGAATGAATTAGAATGGATCATACGAAGGAATTAGAATGGATCGTATGAATGAATTAGAATGGATCGTACGAATGAATTAGAATGGATCGTACGAAGGAATTAGAATGGATCGTACGAAGGAATTAGAATGGATAGTACGAATGAATTAGAATGGATACCTTCGTGCAAATGAATTAGAATGGATCGTACGAATGAGTAAGAATGGATCGTACGAATGAAATAGAATGGATCGTATGAATGAATTAGAACGGATCGTGCGAATGAATTAGAATGGATCGTGCGAATGAATTAGAATGGATCGTACAAATGAAATAAAATGGATCGTACGAATGAATTAGAATGGATCGTAGAATGGATCGTATGAATGAATTAGAATGGATCGTGCGAATGAATTAGAATGGATCGTATGAATGAATTAGAATGGATCGTACGAATGAATTAGAATAGATTGTGCGAATGAATTAGAATGGATCGTACGAATGAATTAGAATGGATCGTACGAATGAATTAGAATGGATTGAATTAGAATGAATCGTACGAATGAATTAGAATTAATCATAGTACGAATGAATTAGAATAGATTGTGCGAATGAATTAGAATGGATCGTACGAATGAATTAGAATGAATCATAGTACGAATGAATTAGAATAGATTGTGCGAATGAATTAGAATGGATCGTACGAATGAAATAGATTGGATCGTTTGAGTGAATTAGAATAGATTGTGCGAATGAATTAGAATGGATCGTACGAATGAATTAGAATGGATCGTGCGAATAAATTAGAATGGATCGTATGAATGAATTAGAATGGATCGTGCGAATGAATTAGAATATAGATCGTTCGAATGAATTAGAATAGATTGTGCGAATGAATTAGAATGGATCGTACGAATGAATTAGAATGGATACATTCATGCGAATGAATTAGAATGGATCATACGAATGAATTAGAATGGATTGTGCGAATGAATTAGAATGGATCGTACGAATGAATTAGAATGGATCGTACGAATGAAATAGAATGGATCATATGAATGAATTAGAATGGATCATGCGAATGAATTAGAATGGATCGTACGAAGGAATTAGAATGGATCGTACGAAGGAATTAGAATGGATAGTACGAATGAATTAGAATGGATACCTTCGTGCAAATGAATTAGAATGGATCATACGAATGAGTAAGAATGGATCGTACGAATGAAATAGAATGGATCGTATGAATGAATTAGAATGGATCGTGCGAATGAATTAGAATGGATCATACGAATGAATTAGAATAGATTGTGCGAATGAATTAGAATGGATCATACGAACGAATTAGAATTGATCGTACGAATGAATTAGAATGGATCGTATGAATGAATTAGAATGGATCGTGCGAATGAATTTGAATGGATCGTACGAATGAAATAGAATGGATTCGCACGAATGTATCTATTCTAATTCATTCGTACGATCCAATCTAATTCATTCGACAATCCATTCTAATTCATTCGCACGATCCTTTCTTACTCATTCGTACGATCCATTCTAATTCATTCGCACGATCCATTCTAATTCATTCGTACGATCCATTCTAATTCCTTCGTACGATCCATTCTATTTCATTCGCACGATCCATTCTAATTCATTCATACGATCCATTCTAATTCATTCGCACGATCCATTCTAATTCATTCGCACGAATGTATCCATTCTAATTCATTCGTACTATCCATTCTAATTCCTTCGTACGATCCATTCTAATTCATTCGTACGATCGATTCTAATTCATTCATACGATCCATTCTAATTCATTCGCACGAATGTATCCATTCTAATTCATTCGTACGATCCATTCTAATTCATTCGCACAATCTATTCTAATTCATTCATACGATCCATTCTAAATTATTCGCACGATCCATTCTAATTCATTCATACGATCCATTCTAATTCCTTCATATGATCCATTCTAATTCATTCGCACGATCCATTCTTACTCATTCGTACGATCCATTCTAATTCATTAATACGATCCATTCTAATTCATTCGCACGATCCATTCTAATTCATTCACACTCATACGATCCATTCTAATTAATTCGCACGAATGTATCCTTTCTAATTCATTCGTACCATCCATTCTAATTCATTCGCACAATCTATTCTAATTCATTCGAACAATCCATTCTAATTCATTCGTACGATCCATTCTAATTCATTCGTACGATCCATTCTAATTCATTCGCACAATCTATTCTAATTCATTCGTACAATCCATTCTAATTCATTCGCACGATCCATTCTAATTCATTCATACGATCCATTCTAATTCATTCATACGATCCATTCTAATTCATACGATCCATTCTATTTCATTCGCACGATCCATTCTAATTCATTCATACGATCCATTCTAATTCATTCGTACGATCCATTCTAATTCATTCGTACGATCCATTCTAATTCCTTCGTATGATCCATTCTAATTCATTCGTACGGTATGATTCATTCTAATTCATTCGTACGATTCATTCTAATTCAATCCATTCTAATTCATTCGTACGATCCATTCTAATTCATTCGTACGATCCATTCTAATTCATTCGTACGATTCATTCTAATTCAATCCATTCTAATTCATATGTACGATCCATTCTTACTCATTCGTACGATCCATTCTAATTCATTCGCACGAATGAATCCATTCTAATTCATTCGTATGATCCATTCTAATTCATTCGCATGAATGTATCCATTCTAATTCATTCGTACGATCCATTCTAATTCCTTCGTATGATCCATTCTAATTCATTTGTACGGTATGATTCATTCTAATTCATTCGTACGATTCATTCTAATTCAATCCATTCTAATTCATTCGTACGATCCATTCTAATTCATTCGTAAGATCCATTCTAATTCATTCGTACGATTCATTCTAATTCAATCCATTCTAATTCATTCGTACGATCCATTCTTACTCATTCGTACGATCCATTCTAATTCATTCGCACGAATGAATCCATTCTAATTCATTCGTATGATCCATTCTAATTCATTCGCATGAATGTATCCATTCTAATTCATTCGTACGATCCATTCTATCTCATTCGTACAATCCATTCTATTTCATTCGTACGATCCATTCTTACTCATTCGTAAGATCCATTCGAATTCATTGGCACGAATGTATCCATTCTAATTCATTCGTACGATCCACTCTAATTCATTCGTACAATCCATTCCAATTCATTCAAATTCTAATTCATTCACACGAATGTATCCATTCTAATTCATTCGTACGATCCATTCTAATTCATTCGCACTATCTATTCTAATTCATTCGTACGATCCATTCTAATTCATTCGCACGATCCATTCTAATTCATTTGCATGATCCATTCTAATTCATTCATACAATCCATTCTAATTCTTTTGCACGAATGTATCCATTCTAATTCATTACGAATGAGTAAGAATGGATTGTACGAATGAATTAGAATGGATACATTCGTGCGAATGAATTAGAATGGATCATACGAATGAGTAAGAATGGATCGTACGAATGAAATAGAATGGATTGTACGAATGAATTAGAATGGATCGTACGAATGAATTAGCATTGATCGTGCTAATGAATTAGAATGGAACGTACGAATGAATTAGAATGGATCGTAGAATGGATCGTATGAATGAATTAGATTGGATCGTACGAATGAGTAAGAATGGATTATACGAATGAAATAGAATGGATCGTACGTATCAATTAGAATGGATACATTCATGGGAATGAATTAGAATGGATCGTACGAAGGAATTAGAATAGATTGTGCGAATGAATTAGAATGGATCGTACGAATGAATAAGAAAGGATACATTCGTGCGAATGAATTAGAATGGATACCTTCGTGCAAATGAATTAGAATGGATCGTACGAATGAGTAAGAATGGATCGTACGAATGAAATAGAATGGATCGTATGAATGAATTAGAATGGATCGTGCGAATGAATTAGAATGGATGGTACGAATGAATTAGAATAGATTGTGCGAATGAATTAGAATGGATCGTACGAATGAATTAGAATGGATCGTACGAATGAATTAGAGTGGATACATTCGTACAAATGAATTAGAATGGATCGTACGAATGAATTAGAATGGATACATTCGTACAAATGAATTAGAATGGATCGTACGAATGAATTAGAATGGATACATTCGTGCGAATGAATTAGAATGGATCGTACAAATGAATTAGAATGGATCGTTTGAATGAATTAGAATGGATCGTACTTATGAATTAGAATGGGTCGTTTGAGTGAATGCGAATGGATCGTGCGAATGAATTAGAATGGATTGTACGAATGAATTAGAATGGATCGCACGAATGAATTAGAATGGATACATTTGTGCGAATCCATTCTATTTCATTCGTACGATCCATTCTAATTCATTCGCACGATCCATTCTAATTTATTCATACGATCCATTCTATTTCATTCGTACGATCCATTCTTACTCATTCGTACGATCCATTCTAATTCATTTGCACGAAGGTATCCATTCTAATTCATTCGTACGATCGATTCTAATTCATACATACAATCCATTCTAATTCATTCGTATGAATGTATCAAATCTAATTCATTCGTACGATCCATTCTAATTCATTCATACATGTACGAATGAATTAGAATGGATACATTCGTGCGAATGAATTAGAATGGATCGTATGAATGAATTAGATTGGATCGTATGCATGAATTAGAATGGATCGTGTGAATGAATTAGAATGGATCGTACGAATGAATTAGAATGGATCGAACGAATGAATTAGAATGGATACATTCGTGCAAAAGAATTAGAATGGATTGTATGAATGAATTAGAATGGATCGTGCGAATGAATTATAATGGATCGTACGAATGAATTAGAATGGATACATTCGTGCGAAAGAATAAGAATAGATCGTATGAATGAATTAGAATGGATCGTATGAATGAAATAGAATGGATCATACGAATGAATTAGAATGGATCGTGCGAATGAATTAGAATGGATCGTACGAATGAATTAGAATGGATCGTACGAAGGAATTAGAATGGATCATACGAATGAATTAGAATAGATCGTACGAATGAATTAGAATGGATACGAATGGATCGTACGAATGAGTAAGAATGGATCGTACGAATGAAATAGAATGGATCGTACGAATGAATTAGAATGGATTGAATTAGAATGAATCGTACGAATGAATTAGAATGGATCGTACGAATGAATTAGAATGGATCGTACGAATGAATTAGAGTGGATTGAATTAGAATGGATCGTACGATAAGAATGGATCGTTCGAATGAAATAGAATAGATCGTACGGATAAATGAATTTGGATCGTACGAATGAATTAGAAAGGATATATTCGTGCGAATGAATTAGAATAGATCGTATGAATGAATTTGAATGGATCGTACGAATGAATTAGAATGGATCGTATGAATGAATTAGAATGGATCGTGCGAATGAATTAAAATGGATCGTATGAATGAAATAGAATGGATCGTATGAATTAGAATGGATCATACGAATGAAATAGAATGGATCGTACGAATGAATTAGAATAGATTGTGCGAATGGATTAGAATGGATCATACGATTGAGTAAGAATGGATTGTACGAATGAAATAGAATAGATCGTACGAATGAATTAGAATGGATCATGCTAATGAATTAGAATTGATCGTACGAATGAATTAGAATAGATTGTGCGAATGAATTAGAATGGATCGTACGAATGAATTGGAATGGATACATTCGTGCGAATGAATTAGAATGGATTGTATGAATGAATTAGAGTGGATACATTCGTACAAATGAATTAGAATGGATCGTACGAATGAATTAGAATGGATACATTCGTGCGAATGAATTAGAATGGATCATATGAATGAATTAGAATGGATCGTTTGAGTGAATGCGAATGGATCGTGCGAATGAATTAGAATGGATCGTACGAATGAATTAGAATGGATCGTACGAATGAATTAGAATGGATCGTACGAATGAATTAGAATGGATCGTACGAATGAATTAGAATGGATCATACGAATGAATTAAAATGGATTGAATTAGAATGAATCGTACGAATGAATTAGAGTTGATACATTCGTGTGAATGAATTAAAATGGATAATACGAATGAGTAAGAATGGATCGTAGAATTAGAATGGATCGTATGAATGAATTAGAATGGATCGTACGAATGAATTAGAATGGATACATTCGTGCGAATGAATTAGAATGGATCGTATGAATGAATTAGAATGGATCGTACGAAAGAATTAGAATGGATAGTACGAATGAATTAGAATGGATACCTTCGTGCAAATGAATTAGAATGGATCGTACGAATGAGTAAGAATGGATCGTATGAATGAAATAGAATGGATCGTATGAATGAATTAGAATGGATCGTGCGAATGAATTAGAATGGATCGTACGAAGGAATTAGAATGGATCGTACGAAGGAATTAGAATGGATAGTATGAATGAATTAGAATGGATACCTTCGTGCAAATGAATTAGAATGGATCGTGCGAATGAGTAAGAATGAATCGTACGAATGAAATAGAATGGATCGTATGAATGAATTAGAATGGATCGTGCGAATGAATTAGAATGGATCGTACGAATGAATTAGAATAGATTGTGCGAATGAATTAGAATGGATCGTACGAATGAATTAGAATGGATCGTACGAATGAATTAGAATGGATCGTATGAATGAATTAGAATGGATCGTGCGAATGAATTAGAATGGATCGTACGAATGAATTAGAATGAATCGTACGAGTGAATTAGAATGGATCGTTTGAATGAATTAGAATGGATCGTACGAATGAATTAGAATGGATCGTACGAATGAATTAGAATAGATTGTGCGAATGAATTAGAATGGATCGTACGAATGAATTAGAATGGATCGTACGAATGAATTAGAATGGATCGTAGGAATGAATTAGAATGGATCGTGCGAATGAATTAGAATGGATCGTACGAATGAATTAGAATGGATCGTACGAATGAATTAGAATGGATCGTACGAATGAATTAGAATGGATTGAATTAGAATGAATCGTACGAATGAATTATAATGAATCATACCGTACGAATGAATTAGAATGGATCATACGAAGGAATTAGAATGGATCGTGCGAATAAATTAGAATGGATCGTATGAATGAATTAGAATAGATTGTGCGAATGAATTAGAATGGATCGTACAAATGAATTAGAATGGATACATTCGTTCGAATGAATTAGAATGGATCGTATGAATGAATTAGAATCGATCGTATGAATGAATTAGAATGGATCATGCGAATGAATTAGAATGGATCGTGCGAATGAATTAGAATGGATCGTACGAATGAAATAGAATGGATTGTACGAATGCGATAGAATGGATCGTACGAATGAATTAGAATGGATACATTCATGCGAATGAATTAGAATGGATCATACGAATGAATTAGAATGGATTCATTCGTGCGAATGAATTAGAATGGACCGTACGAATGAGTAAGAATGGATCGTACGAATGAATTAGAATGGATTGAATTAGAATGAATCGTACGAATGAATTAGAATGGATCGTACGAATGAATTAGAATGGATCGTACGAATGAATTAGAATGGATTGAATTAGAATGAATCGTACGAATGAATTAGAATGAATCATACCGTACGAATGAATTAGAATGGATCATACAAAGGAATTAGAATTGATCGTACGAATGAATTAGAACGGATCGTACGAATGAATTAGAATGGATCGTACGAATGAATTAGAATAGATTGTGCGAATGAATTAGAATGGATCGTACGAATGAAATAGAATGGATCGTACGAATGAATTAGAATGGATCGTACGAATGAATTAGAATAGATTGTGCGAATGAATTAGAATGGATCGTACGAATAAATTAGAATGGATTAGAATGAATTAGAATGGATCGTATGAATGAATTAGAATGGATCGAATGAATGAATTAGAATGGATACATTCGTGCAAAAGAATTAGAATGGATTGTATGAATGAATTAGAATGGATCGTATGAATAAATTAGAATTGATCGTGCGAATGAATTAGAATGGATCGTATGAATGAATTAGAATGGGTCGTACGAATGAATTAGAATGGATACACGATCCAGATCCATTCTAATTCATTCGCACAATCTATTCTAATTCATTCGTAGGATCCATTCTACTTCATTACTACGATCCATTGTAATTCATTCGTACGATCCATTCTAATTCATTCGTACGATCCATTCTAATTCATTCGCACGATCTATTCTAATTCATTCATACGATCCATTCTAATTCATTCATACGATCCATTCTAATTCATTCGTACGATCCATTCTAATTCATTCGTACGATTCATTCTAATTCAATCCATTCTAATTCATTCGTACGATCCATTCTTACTCATTCGAACGATCCATTCTAATTCATTCATACGATCCATTCTACGATCCATTCTAATTCATTCGTACGTTCCATTCTAATTCATTAGCACAATCTATTCTAATTCATTCGTACGATCCATTCTAATTCATTCGCACGATCCATTCTAATTCATTTGCACGATCCATTCTAATTCATTCATACAATCCATTCTAATTCTTTTGCACGAATGTATCCATTCTAATTCATTACAAATGAGTAAGAATGGATTGTACGAATGAATTAGAATGGATACATTCGTGCGAATGAATTAGAATGGATCATACGAATGAGTAAGAATGGATCGTACGAATGAAATAGAATGGATTGTACGAATGATTAGAATGGATCATACGAATGAATTAGCATTGATCGTGCTAATGAATTAGAATGGAACGTACGAATGAATTAGAATGGATCGTAGAATGGATCGTATGAATGAATTAGATTGGATCGTACGAATAAGTAAGAATGGATCATACGAATGAATTAGAATGGATCGTACAAATGAATTAGAATGGATACATTTCGTACGATCCATTCAAATTCATTAATACGATCAATTCTAATTCATTCGCACGATCCATTCTAATTCATTCACACTCATACGATCCATTCTAATTCATTCGCACGAATGTATCCTTTCTAATTCATTCGTACGATCCATTCTAATTCATTCGCACAATCTATTCTAATTCATTCGAACGATCCATTCTAATTCATTCGTACGATCTATTCTAATTCATTCGTACGATCCATTCTAATTCATTCGCACGATCCATTCTAATTCATTCGCACGATCCATTCTAATTCATTAGCACGATCCATTCTAATTCATTCGTACGATCCATTCTAATTCATTTATACGATCCAATCTAATTCATTCATACGATCCATTCTAATTCTTTCGCACGAATGTATCCATTCTAATTCATTCGTATGATCCATTCTAATTCATTAGCACGAAAAAACACGATCCAGTCACATACGAATAAATTAGAATGAATTAGAATGGATTGTGTGAATGAATTAGAATGGATCGTATGAATGAATTAGAATGGATCGTGCGAATGAATTAGAATGGATCATGCGAATAAATTAGAATATGGATCGTACGAAGGAATTAGAATGGATCGTACGAATGAATTCGAATGTATCCTTTCTAATTCATTCGTACGATCCATTCTAATTCCTTCGTACGATCCATTCTAATTCATTCGTACGATCCATTCTAATTCATTCGCACGATCCATTCTAATTCATTCGTACGATCCATTCTATTTCATTCATACGATCCATTCTAATTCATTAATACGATCTATTCTAATTCTTTCGCACGAATGTATCCATTCTAATTCATTCGTACGATCCATTCTAATTCATTCGCACGATCCATTCTAATTCAATCATACAATCCATTCTAATTCTTTTGCACGAATGTATCCATTCTAATTCATTCGTTCGATCCATTCTAATTCATTCGTACGATCCATTCTAATTCATTCGCACGATCCATCCTAATTCATGCATACGATCCAATCTAATTCGTTCATACGATCCATTCTAATTCATTCGCACGAATGTATCCATTCTAATTCATTCGTACATGTATGAATGAATTAGAATGGATAGTACGAATGAATTAGAGTTGATACATTCGTGCGAATGAATTAGAATGGATCGTACGAATGTATTAGATTGCATCGTATGAATGAATTATAATGGATCATGCGAATGAATTAGAATAGATCATACAAATGAATTAGAATGGATCGTACGAATGAATTAGAATGGATACATTCGTGCAAAAGAATTAGAATGGATTGTATGAATGAATTAGAATGGATCGTGCGAATGAATTAAAATGGATACATTCGTGCGAATGAATTAGAATGGATCGTATGAATGAATTAGATTGGATCGTACGAATGAATTAGAATGGATCATGCGAATGAATTAGAATAGATCATACGAATGAATTAGAATGGATCGTACGAATGAATTAGAATGGATACATTCGTGCAAAAGAATTAGAATTGATCGTACGAATGAATTAGAATAGATTGTGCGAATAAATTAGAATGGATCGTACGAATGAATTGGAATGGATACATTCGTGCGAATGACTTAGAATGGATCGTATGAATGAATTAGAGTGGATACATTCGTACAAATGAATTAGAATGGATCGTACGAATGAATTAGAATCGATACATTCGTACGAATGAAATAGAATGGATCGTATGAATGAATTAGAATGGATCGTGCGAATGAATTAGAATGGATCGTACGAAAGAATTAGAATAGATTGTGCGAATAAATTAGAATGGATCGTACGAATGAATTAGAATGGATCGTACGAATGAATTAGAATGGATCGTACGAATGAATTAGAATGGATCGTGCGAATGAATTAGAATGGATCGTATGAATGAAATAGAATGGATTCGCACGAATGTATCCATTCTAATTTATTCGTACGATCCATTCTAATTCATTCGTACAATCCATTCTAATTCATTCGCACGATCCATTCGCATTCACTCAAACGATCCATTCTAATTCATTCATATGATCCATTCTAATTCATCCGCACGAATGTATCAATTCTAATTCATTCGTACGATCCATTCTAATTCATTTGTACGAATGTATCCACTCTAATTCATTCATAAGATTCATTCTAATTCATTCGCACGAATGTATCCATTCCAATTCATTCGTACGATCCATTCTAATTCATTCGCACAATCTATTCTAATTCATTCGTACGATCAATTCTAATTCATTAGCATGATCCATTCTAATTCATTCGTACGATCTATTCTATTTTATTCGTACAATCAATCTTACTCAATCGTATGATCCATTCTAATCCATTCGCACAATTTATTCTAATTCATTCGTACGATCCATTCTATTTCATTCGTACGATCCATTCTAATTCATACGATCCATTCTATTTCATTCATACGATCCATTTTAATTCATTCGCACGATCCATTCTAATTCATTCATACGATCCATTCTAATTCATTCGTACGATCCATTCTAATTTCTTCGGATGATCTATTCTAATTCCTTCGTACGATCCATTCTAATTCCTTCGTACGATCCATTCAAATTCATTCGCACGAATCTATCCATTCTAATTCATTCGTACGATCCATTCTAATTCATTCGCATGATCCATTCTAATTCATTAATACGATCCAATCTAATTCATTCATACGATCTATTCAAATTCATTCGCACGAATATATCCTTTCTAATTCATTCGTACGATCCATTCTAATTCATTCACACAATCTATTCTAATTCATTAGTACGATCCATTCTAATTAGAATAGATTGTATGAATTAGAATGGATCGTATGAATGAATTAGAATAGATCGTACGAATGAATTAGAATGGATCGTATGATTGAATTAGATTGTGCGAATGAATTACAATGGATACATTCGTGCGAATGAATTAGATTGGATCGTATACATGAATTAGAATGGATCGTGCGAATGAATTAGAATAGATTGTGCGAATGAATTAGAATGGATCGTACGAATGAATTAGAATGGATCGTACGAATGAATTAGAATGGATGCATTCGTGCGAAAGAATTAGAATAGATCGTATGAATGAATTAGAATGGATCATATGAATGAAATAGAATGGATCGTACGAATGAATTAGAATGGATCGTGCGAATGAATTAGAATGGATCGTACGAATGAATTAGAATGGATCGTACGAAGGAATTAGAATGGATCGTACAAATGAATTAGAATTAGAATGAATCGTACGAATGAATTAGAATGGATCGTACGAATGAATTATAATGGATCGTACGAATGAATTAGAATGGATTGAATTAGAATGAATCGTACGAATGAATTAGAATGAATCATACCGTACGAATGAATTAGAATGGATCATACGAAGGAATTAGAATGGATCGTACGAATGAATTAGAATGGATCGTACGAATGAATTAGAATGGTTCGTACGAATGAATTAGAATGGATCGTATGAATGAATTAGAATGGATCGTGCGAATGAATTAGAATGGATCGTATGAATGAAATAGAATGGATTCGCACAAATGTATCCATTCTAATTCATTCGTACGATCCATTCTAATTCATTCGTACAATCCATTCTAATTCATTCGCACGATCCATTCGCATTCACTCAAACAACCCATTCTAATTCATAAGTACGATCCATTCTAATTCATAAGTACGATCCATTCTAATTTATTCGTACAATCCATTCTAATTCATTCGTACGATCCATTCTAATTCATTTGTACGAATGTATCCTTTCTAATTCATTCGTACGATCCATTCTAATTCACTCGCGCAATCTATTCTAATTCATTAGTACGATCCATTCTAATTCATTCGTACGATCCAGTCTAATTCATTCATACGATCCATTCTAATTCATTCGTACGATCCATTCTAATTCATTCGTACGATCAATTCTAATTCATTCGCACAATCTAGTCTAACACATTCGTACGATCCATTCTAATTCATTCGCACGATCTATTCTAATTCATTCATACGATCCATTCTAATTCATTCGCACGATCCATTCTAATTTATTTGCACGATCCATTCTAATTCATTCATACAATCCATTCTAATTCTTTTGCACGAATGTATCCATTCTAATTAGAATGAATTAGAATGGATACATTCGTGCGAATGAATTAGAATGGATCATACGAATGAGTAAGAATGGATCGTACGAATAAAATAGAATGGATTGTACGAATGAATTAGAATGGATCGTACGAATGAATTAGCATTGATCGTGCTAATGAATTAGAATGAAATGTACGAATGAATTAGAATGGATCGTTGAATGGATCGTATGAATGAATTAGATTGGATCGTACGAATGAGTAAGAATGGATCATACGAATGAAATAGAGTGGATCGTACGTATCAATTAGAATGGATACATTCATGGGAATGAATTAGAATGGATCGTACGAAGGAATTAGAATAGATTGTGCGAATAAATTAGAATGGATCGTACGAATGAATTAGAAAGGATACATTCGTGCGAATGAATTAGAATGGATACCTTCGTGCAAATGAATTAGAATGGATCGTACGAATGAGTAAGAATGGATCGTACGAATGAAATAGAATGGATCGTATGAATGAATTAGAATGGATCGTGCGAATGAGTTAGAATGGATCGTACGATTGAATTAGAATAGATTGTGCGAATGAATTAGAATGGATCGTACGAATGAATTAGAATGGATCGTACGAATGAATTAGAGTGGATACATTCGTACAAATGAATTAGAATGGATCGTACGAATGAATTAGAATGGATATATTCGTACAAATGAATTAGAATGGATCGTACGAATGAATTAGAATGGATACATTCGTGCGAATGAATTAGAATGGATCGTACGAATGAATTAGAATGGATCGTTTGAATGAATTAGAATGGATCGTACTTACGAATTAGAATGGGTCGTTTGAGTGAATGCGAACGGATCGTGCGAATGAATTAGAATGGATTGTACGAATGAATTAGAATGGATCGTACGAATCAATTAGAATGGATACATTCGTGCGAATCCATTCTATTTCATTCGTACAATCCATTCTAATTAATTCGCACGATCCATTCTAATTCATTCGTACGATCCATTCTAATTCATTCATACGATCCATTCTATTTCATTCGTACGATCCATTCTTACTCATTCGTACGATCCATTCTAATTCATTCATACATGTACGAATGAATTAGAATGGATACAATCGTGCGAAACAATTAGAATGGATCGTATGAATGAATTAGATTGGATCGTATGCATGAATTAGAATGGATCGTGCGAATGAATTAGAATGGATCGTACGAATGAATTAGAATGGATCGAACGAATGAATTAGAATGGATACATTCGTGCGAATGAATTAGAATGGATCGTATGAATGAATTAGATTGTACGAAGGAATTAAATGGATCATACGAATGAAATAAAATGGATCATAATCTAATTCATTCATTCGATCCATTCTAATTCATTCGCAGAATCTATTCTAATTCATTCGTATGATCCATTCTAATTCATTCGCATGACCTATTCTAATTCATTCGTACGATCCATTCTAATTCATTCGCACGAATGTATCCATTCTAATTCATTCATACAATCTATTCTAATTCATTCATACGATCCATTCTAATTCATTCGTACAATCCATTCTATTTCATTCGTACGAATGAATTAGAATAGATTGTGCGAATGAATTAGAATGGATCGTACGAATGAATTAGAATGGATCGTACGAATGAATTAGAGTGGATCGTACGAATGAATTAGAATAGATTGAATTAGAATGAATCGTACGAATGAATTAGAATGAATCATACCGTACGAATGAATTAGAATGGATCATATGAATGAATTAGAATGGATCGTATGAATGAATTAGAATGGATCGTGCGAATGAATTAGAATGGATCGTGCGAATGAATTAGAATGGATCGTACGAATGAATTAGAATGGATCGTACGAATGAATTAGAATGGATCGTTCGAATAAATTAGAATAGATTGTGCGAATGAATTAGAATGGATACCTTCGTGCAAATGAATTAGAATGGATCGTACGAATGAGTAAGAATGGATCGTACGAATGAAATAGAATGGATCGTATGAATGAATTAGAATGGATCATGCTAATGAATTAGAATTGATCCTACGAATGAATTAGAATAGATTGTGCGAATGAATTAGAATGGATCGTACGAATGAATTGGAATGGATACATTCGTGCGAATGAATTAGAATGGATCGAATGAATGAATTAGAGTGGATACATTCGTACAAATGAATTGGAATGGATCGTGCGAATGAATTAGAATGGATCGTGCGAATGAATTAGAATGGATCCTACGAATGAAATAGAATGGATCGTACGAATGAATTAGAATGGATCGTAGAATGGATCGTATGAATGAATTAGAATGGATCGTACGAATGAATTAGAATGGATCGTATGAATGAATTAGAATGGATCGTACGAATGAATTAGAATAGATTGTGCGAATGAATTAGAATGGATCGTACGAATGAATTAGAATGGATCGTACGAATGAATTAGAATGGATCGTACGAATGAATTAGAATGGATCGTGCGAATGAATTAGAATGGATCTTACGAATGAAATAGAATGGATTCGCACGAATGTATCCATTCTAATTCATTCGTACTATCCATTCTAATTCCTTCGTACGATCCCTTCTAATTCCTTCGTACGATCCATTCTAATTCATTCGTACGATCTATTCTAATTCATTCGTACGATCCATTCTAATTCCATCGTATGATCCATTCTAATTCATTCGTACGGTATGATTCATTCTAATTCATTCGTACGATTCATTCTAATTCAATCCATTCTAATTCATTCGTACGATCCATCCTAATTCATTCGTACGATCCATTCTAATTCATTCGTACGATTCATTCTAATTCAATCCATTCTAATTCATTCGTACGATCCATTCTTACTCATTCGTACGATCCATTCTAATTCATTCGCACGAATGAATCCATTCTAATTCATTCGTATGATCCATTCTAATTCATTTGCAAATAGATCGTATGAATGAAATAGAATGGATCGTATGAATTAGAATGGATCGTACGAATGAATTAGAATGAATCATACCGTACAAATGAATTAGAATGGATAATACGAAGGAATTAGAATGGATCGTATGAATGAATTAGAATGGATCGTACGAATGAATTAGAATGGATCGTACGAATGAATTAGAATGGATCGTGCGAATGAATAAGAATGGATCGTACGAATGAAATAGAATGGATTCGCACGAATGTATCCATTCTAATTCATTCGTACGATCCATTCTAATTCATTCGTACAATCCATTCTAATTCATTCGCACGATCCATTCGCATTCACTCAAACGACCCATTCTAATTCATAAGTACGATCCATTCTAATTCATTCAAACGATCCAGTCTAATTCATTCGTACGATCCATTCTAATTCATTCGCACGAATGTATCCATTCTAATTCATTCGTACGATCCATTCTAATTCATTTGTATGAATGTATCTATTCTAATTCATTCGTACAATCCATTCTAATTCATTTGTACGAATGTATCCTTTCTAATTCATTCGTACGATCCATTCTAATTCATTCGCACAATCTATTCTAATTCATTAGTACGATCGATTCTAATTCATTCGTGCGATCCATTCTAATTCATTCATACGATCCATTCTAATTCATTCGTACGATCCATTCTAATTCATTCGTACGATCCATTCTAATTCATTCGCACAATCTATTCTAATACATTCGTACGATCCATTCTAATTCATTCGCACGATCCATTCTACTTCATTCATACGATCCATTCTAATTCATTCGCACGAATGTATGTATTCTAATTCATTCGTACGGTCCATTCTAATTCATTCGCACAATCTATTCTAATTCATTCATACGATCCATTCTAATTTATTCGCACGATCCATTCTAATTCATTCATACGATCCATTCTAATTCCTTCGTACGATCCATTCTAATTCTTTCATACGATCCATTCTAATTCATTCATATGATCCATTCTAATTCATTCGCACGAATGTATCCATTCTACTTCATTCGTACGATCCATTCTAATTCATTTGTACGAATGTATCCACTCTAATTCATTCATACGATCCATTCTAATTCATTTGTACGAATGTATCCACTCTAATTCATTCGTACGAATGAATTAGAATGGATAGTACGAATGAATTAGAATGGATACCTTCGTGCAAATGAATTAGAATGGATCGTACGAATGAATTAGAATGGATCGTACGAATGAATTAGAATGGATCGTACGAAGGAATTAGAATGGATCATACGAAGGAATTAGAATGGATAGTACGAATGAATTAGAATGGATACCTTCGTGCAAATGAATTAGAATGGATCGTACGAATGAGTAAGAATGGATCGTACGAATGAAATAGAATAGATCGTACGAATGAATTAGAATGGATCGTATGAATGAATTAGAATGGATCGTACGAATGAATTAGAATGGATTGAATTAGAATGAATCGTACGAATGAATTAGAATGAATCATACCGTACGAATGAATTAGAATGGATCATACGAAGGAATTAGAATGGATCGTACGAATGAATTAGAATGGATCGTACGAATGAATTAGAATGGATCGTACGAATGAAATAGAATAGATCGTACGAATGAATTAGAATGGATCGTACGAATGAATTAGAATGGATACATTCGTGCGAATGAATTAGAATGGATCGTATGAATGAATTAGAATCGATCGTACGAATGAATTAGAATAGATCATGCGAATGAATTAGAATGGATTGTGCGAATGAATTAGAATGGATCGTACGAATGAAATAGAATGGATTGTACGAATGAATTAGAATGGATCGTGCGAATGAATTAGAATGGATCGTATTAATGAATTAGAATGGATCGTGCGAATGAATAAGAATGGATCGTACGAATGAGTAAGAATGGAACGTGCGAATGAATTAGAATGCATCATATGAATGAATTAGAATGGATCGTATGAATGAATTAGAATGGATCATGCGAATAAATTAGAATGGATCGTATGAATGAATTAGAATAGATTGTGCGAATGAATTAGAATGGATCGTACGAATGAATTAGAATGGATACATTCGTGCGAATGAATTAGAATGGATCGTATGAATGAATTAGAATGGATCGTGCGAATGAATTAGAATGGATCGTATGAATGTATTAGAATAGATTGTGCGAATGAATTAGAATGGATCGTACGAATGAATTAGAATGGATCGTACGAATGAATTAGAATGGATCGTATGAATGAATTAGAATGGATCGTACGAATGAATTAGAATGGATCGTACTAATGAATTAGAATAAATTGTGCGAATGAATTAGAATGGATCGTACGAATGAATTAGAAAGGATACATTCATACAAATGAATTAGAATGGATCGTACGAATGAATTAGAGTGGATACATTCGTACAAATGAATTAGAATGGATCGTTCGAATGATTTAGAATGGATACATTCGTGCGAATGAATTAGAATGGATCATATGAATGAATTAGAATGGATCGTGCGAATGAATTAGAATGGATCGTACGAATGAAATAGAATGGATTGTACAAATGAATTAGAATGGATCATGCTAACGAATTAGAATAGATCGTACGAATGAATTAGAATAGATTGTGCGAATGAATTAGAATGGATCGTACGAATGAATTGCAATGGATACATTCGTGCGAATGAATTAGAATGGATCGTATGAATGAATTAGAGTGGATACATTCGTACAAATGAATTAGAATGGATCGTACGAATGAATTAGAATGGATACATTCGTGCGAATGAATTAGAATGGATCATATGAATGAATTAGAATGGATCGTTTGAGTGAATGCGAATGGATCGTGCGAATGAATTAGAATGGATTGTACGAATGAATTAGAATGGATCGTACGAATGAATTAGAATGGATACATTCGTGCGAATCCATTCTATTTCATTCGTACGATCCATTCTAGTTCATTCGCATGATCCATTCTAATTCATTTATACGATCCATTCGCATTCACTCAAACGATCCATTCTAATTCATTCATATGATCCATTCTAATTCTTTTGCACGAATGTATCCATTCTAATTCATTCGTTCGATCCATTCTATTTCATTCGTACGATCCATTCTAATTCATTCGCACGATCCATTCTAATTCATGCATACGATGAGTAAGATTGGATCGTACGAATGAATTAGAATGGATTGAATTAGAATGAATCGTACGAATGAATTAGAATGGATCGTACGAATGAATTAGAATGGATCGTACGAATGAATTAGAATGGATTGAATTAGAATGAATCGTACGAATAAATTTGAATGAATCATACCGTACGAATGAATTAGAATGGATCATACGAGGGAATTAGAATGGATCGTACGAATGAATTAGAATGGATCGTACGAAGGAATTAGAATGGATCGTACGAAGGAATTAGAATTGATAGTACGAATGAATTAGAATGGATACCTTCGTGCAAATGAATTAGAATGGATCGTACGAATGAGGAAGAATGGATCGTACGAATGAAATAGAATGGATCGTATGAATGAATTAGAATGGATCGTGCGAATGAATTAGAATGGATCGTACGAATGAATTAGAATAGATTGTGCGAATGAATTAGAATGGATCGTACGAATGAATTAGAATGGATCATACGAATGAATTAGAATGGGTCGTGCGAATGAATTAGAATGGATCGTACGAATGAAATAGAATGGATTCGCACGAATGTATCCATTCTAATTCATTCGTACGATCCATTCTAATTCATTCGTACAATCCATTCTAATTCATTCGCACGATCCATTCGCATTCACTCAAACGATCCATTCTAATTCATTCATATGATCCATTCTAATTCATTCACACGAATGTATCCATTCTAATTCATTCGTACGATCCATTCTAATTCATTTGTACGAATGTATCCACTCTAATTCATTCATACGATCCATTCTAATTCATTCGCACGAATGTATCCTTTCCAATTCATTCGTACGATCCATTCTAATTCATTCGCACAATCTATTCTAATTCATTCATACGATCAATTGTAATTCATTAGCATGATCCATTCTAATTCATTCGTATGATCTATTCTATTTCATTCGTACAATCCATTCGTACTCAATCATATGATCCATTCTAATCCATTCGCACAATCTATTCTAATTCATTCGTACGATCCATTCTATTTCATTCGTACGATCCATTCTAATTCATACGATCCATTCTATTTCATTCATACGATCCATTTTAATTCATTCGCACGATCCACTCTAATTCATTCATACGATCCATTCTAATTCATTCGTACGATCCATTCTAATTTGTTCGTATGATCTATTCTAATTCCTTCGTACGATCCATTCTAATTCCTTCGTACGATCCATTCAAATTCATTCGCACGAATCTATCCATTCTAATTCATTCGTACGATCCATTCTAATTCATTCGCACGATCCATTCTAATTCATTAATACGATCCAATCTAATTCATTCATACGATCTATTCTAATTCATTCGCATGAATATATCCTTTCTAATTCATTCGTACGATCCATTCTAATTCATTCGCACAATCTATTCTAATTCATTAGTACGATCCATTCTAATTAGAATAGATTGTATGAATTAGAATGGATCGTATGAATGAATTAGATTAGATCGTACGAATGAATTAGAATGGATCGTATGAATGAATTAGATTGTGCGAATGAATTAGAATGGATACATTCGTGCGAATGAATTAGATTGGATCGTATGCATGAATTAGAATGGATCGTGCGAATGAATTAGAATATATTGTGCGAATGAATTAGAATGGATCGTACGAATGAATTAGAATGGATCGTACGAATGAATTAGAATGGATACATTCGTGCGAAAGAATTGGAATAGATCGTATGAATGAATTAGAATGGATCGTATGAATGAAATAGAATGGATCGTACGAATGAATTAGAATGGATCGTGCGAATGAATTAGAATGGATCGTACGAATGAATTAGAATGGATCGTACGAAGGAATTAGAATGGATCGTACGAATGAATTAGAATTAGAATGAATCGTACGAATGAATTAGAATGGATCGTACGAATGAATTAGAATGGATCGTACGAATGAATTAGAATGGATCGTACGAATGAATTAGAATGGATTGAATTAGAATGAATCGTACGAATGAATTAGAATGAATCATACCGTACGAATGAATTAGAATGGATCATACGAAGGAATTAGAATGGATCGTACGAATGAATTAGAATGGATCGTACGAATGAATTAGAATGGATCGTATGAATGAATTAGAATGGATCGTGCGAATGAATTAGAATGGATCGTACGAATGAAATAGAATGGATTCGCACGAATGTATCCATTCTAATTCATTCGTACGATCCATTCTAATTCATTCGTACAATCCATTCTAATTCATTCGCACGATCCATTCGCATTCACTCAAACGACCCATTCTAATTCATAAGTACGATCCATTCTAATTCATTCAAACGATCCATTCTAATTCATTCGTATGATCCATTCTAATTCATTCGCACGAATGTATCCATTCTAATTCATTCGTACGATCCATTCTAATTCATTTGTACGAATGTATCCATTCTAATTCATTCGTACGATCCATTCTAATTGATTTGTACGAATGTATCCTTTCTAATTCATTCGTACGATCCATTCTAATTCATTCGCACAATCTATTCTAATTCATTAGTACGATCCATTCTAATTCATTCGTACGATCCATTCTAATTCATTCATACGATCCATTCTAATTCATTCGTACGATCCATTCTAATTCATTCGTACGATCCATTCTAATTCATTCGCACAATCTATTCTAATACATTCGTACGATCCATTCTAATTCATTCGCACGATCCATTCTAATTCATTCATACGATCCATTCTAATTCATTCGCACGAATGTATCCATTCTAATTCATTCGTACGATCCATTCTAATTCATTCGCACAATCTATTCTAATTCATTCATACGATCCATTCTAATTTATTCGCACGATCCATTCTAATTCATTCATACGATCCATTCTAATTCATTCAAATGATCCATTCTAATTCATTCGCACGATCCATTCTTACTCATTCGTACGATCCATTCTAATTCATTCGCACGATCCATTCTAATTCATTAATACGATCCATTCTAATTCATTCGCACGATCCATTCTAATTCATTCACACTCATACGATCCATTCTAATTCATTCGCGCGAATGTATCCTTTCTAATTCATTCGTACGATCCATTCTAATTCATTCGCACAATCTATTCTAATTCATTCTAATTCTAATGGATCGTTCGAATGAATTAGAAAGGATACATTCGTGCGAATGAATTAGAATGGATCGTATGAGTGTGAATAAATTAGAATGAATCGTGCGAATGAATTAGAATGGATCGTATTAATGAATTAGAATGGATCGTGCGAATGAATTAGAATGGATCGTACGAATGAGTAAGAATGGATCGTGCGAATGAATTAGAATGGATCATATGAATGAATTAGAATGGATCGTATGAATGAATTAGAATGGATCGTGCGAATAAATTAGAATGGATCGTATGAACGAATTAGAATAGATTGTGCGAATGAATTAGAATGGATCGTACGAATGAATTAGAATGGATACATTCGTGCGAATGAATTAGAATGGATCGTATGAATGAATTAGAATGGATCGTGCGAATGAATTAGAATGGATCGTACGAATGTATTAGAATAGATTGTGCGAATGAATTAGAATGGATCGTACGAATGAATTAGAATGGATCGTACGAATGAATTAGAATGGATCGTACGAATGAATTAGAATGGATCGTACTAATGAATTAGAATAGATTTTGCGAATGAATTAGAATGGATCGTAAGAATGAATTAGAATGGATACATTCGTACAAATGAATTAGAATGGATCGTACGAATGAATTAGAATGGATACATTCATGCGAATAAATTAGAATGGATCGTACGAATGAATTAGAATGGATACATTCGTGCGAATGAATTAGAATGGATCGTACGAATGAATTAGAATGGATCGTTTGAATGAATTAGAATAGATCGTACTTATGAATTAGAATGGGTCGTTTGAGTGAATGCGAATGGATCGTGCGAATGAATTAGAATGGATTGTGCGAATGAATTAGAATGGATCGTACGAATGAATTAGAATGGATACATTCGTGCGAATCCATTCTATTTCATTCGTACGATCCATTCTAATTCATTCGCAAGATCCATTCTAATTCATTCATACGATCCATTCTAATTCATTCGTACGATCCATTCTAATTCATTCGTACGATCAATTCTAATTCATTCGTACGATCCATTCTAATTCCTTCATATGATCCATTCTAATTCATTCGTACGGTATGATTCATTCTAATTCATTTGTACGATTCATTCTAATTCAATCCATTCTAATTCATTCGTACGATCCATTCTAATTCATTCGTACGATCCATTCTAATTTATTCGTACGATTCATTCTAATTCTAATTCATTCATACGATCCATTCTAATTCCTTCGTATGATCCATTGTTATTCATTCGTACGATCCATTCTAATTCATTCGCACGATCCATTCTAATTCATTCATACGATCCATTCTATTTCATGCATACGATCCATTCTAATTCATTCATACGATCTATTCTAATTCTTTCGCACGAATGTATCCATTCTAATTCATTCGTACGATCCATTCTAATTCATTCGTACGATCCATTCTAATTCATTAGCACAATCTATTCTAATTCATTCGCACGATCCATTCCAATTCATGCATACGATCCAATCTAATTCATTCGCACGAATGTAGCCATTCTAATTCATTCATACGATCCATTTTAATTCATTCGTACGATCCATTCTATTTCATTCGCACGATCCATTCTAATTCATTCGTACGATCCCTTCTATTTCATTCATACGATCCATTCTAATTCATTCATACGATCCATTCTAATTCATTCGTACGATATATTCTATTTCATTCGTACAATCCTTTCTTACTCAATCGTATGATCCATTCTAATCCATTCGCACAATCTATTCTAATTCATTCGTACGATCCATTCTATTTCATTCGTACGATCCATTCTAAGATCCATTCTAATTTATTCGCACGATCCATTCTAATTCATTCGTACGATCCATTCTAATTCATTCGTACGATCCATTCTAATTCATTCGTACGATTCATTCTAATTCAATCCATTCTAATTCATTCGTACGATCCATTCTAATTCATTCGTACGATCCATTCTAATTCATTCGTACGATTAATTCTAATTCAATCCATTCTAATTCATTCGTACGATCCATTCTTACTCATTTGTACGATCCATTCTAATTCATTCGCATGATCCAATCTAATTCATTCGTACGATCTATTCTAATTCATTCGTACGATCCATTTTAATTCTTTCGTACGATCCATGCTAATTCATTCGTATGATCCATTCTAATTCATTCGCACGATCCATTCTAATTAGAATTGATCGTACGAATGAATTAGAATAGATTGTGCGAATGAATTAGAATGGATCGTACGAATGAATTGGAATGGATACATTCGTGCGAATGAATTAGAATGGATCGTACGAATGAAATAGATTGGATCGTGCGAATGAATTAGAATGGATCGTACGAATGAATTAGAATGGATCGTACGAATGACTTAGAATGGATCGTTCGAATGAATTAGAATAGATTATGCGAATGAATTAGAATGGATCGTACGAATGAATTAGAAAGGATACATTCGTGTGAATGAATTAGAATGGATCGTATGAGTGTGAATGAATTAGAATGGATTGTGCGAATGAATTTGAATGGATCGTATGAATGAATTAGAATGGATCGTACGAATGAATTAGAATGGATACATTCGTGCAAAATAATTAGAATGGATTGTATGAATGAATTAGAATGGATCGTGCGAATGAATTAGAATGGATCGTGCGAATGAATTAGAATGGATCGTACGAATGAATTAGAATGGATCGTACGAATGAGTAAGAATGGATCGTACGAATGAATTAGAATGGATTGAATTAGAATGAATCGTACGAATGAATTAGAATGGATCGTACGAATGAATTAGAATAGATTGTGCGAATGAATTAGAATGGATCGTACGAATGAATTGGAATGGATACATTCGTGCGAATGAATTAGAATGGATCGTATGAATGAATTAGAGTGGATACATTCGTACAAATGAATTAGAATGGATCGTACGAATGAATTAGAATGGATACATTCGTGCGAATGAATTAGAATGGATCATATGAATGAATTAGAATGGATCGTTTGAGTGAATTAGAATAGATTATGCGAATGAATTAGAATGGATCGTAGGAATGAATTAGAATGGATCGTGCGAATAAATTAGAATGGATCGTATGAATGAATTAGAATGGATCGTGCGAATGAAATAGAATATAGACCGTACGAATGAATTAGAATGGATCGTACGAATGAATTCGAATGTATCCTTTCTAATTCATTCGTACGATCCATTCTAATTCATTCGTACGATCCAATCTAATTCATTCGTACGATCCATTCTAATTCATTCGCACGATCCATTCTAATTCATTCGCACGATCCATTCTAATTCATTCATACAATCCATTCTAATTCTTTTGCACGAATGTATCCATTCTAATTCATTCGTACAATCCATTCTAATTCATTCGTACGATCCATTCTAATTCATTCGCACAATCCATTCTAATTCATTCACACTCATACGATCCATTCTAATTCATTCGCACGAATGTATCCTTTCTAATTCATTCGTACGATCCATTCTAATTCATTCGAACGATCCATTCTAAGTCATTCGTACGATCCATTCTAATTCATTCGTACGATCTATTCTAATTCATTCTCACGATCCATTCTATTTCATTCGTACGATCCATTCTAATTCATTCGCACGAATGTATCCATTCCAATTCATTCGTACGATCCATTCTAATTCATTCGCACAATCTATTCTAATTCATTCGTACGATCAATTCTAATTCATTCGCACGTATCCATTCTAATTCATTCATACGATCCATTCTATTTCATTCGTACGATCCATTCTTACTCATTCGTACGATCCATTCTAATTCATTCGTACGATCCATTCTAATTCATTCGTACAATCCATTCTAATTCATTCGCACGTATCCATTCTAATTCATTCATACGATCCATTCTATTTCATTCGTACGATCCATTCTTACTCATTCGTACGATCCATTCTTACTCATTCGTACGATCCATTCTAATTCATTTATACGACCCATTCTAATTCATTCGTACGATCCATTCTAATTCATTCGCACGATCCATTCTAACTCATTCGCACGATCCATTCTAATTCATTCATACGATCCATTCTAATTCATTCATATGATCCACTCTAATTCATTCCTACGATCCATTCTAATTCATTCGTACGATCCATTCTAATTCATTTGGATCGTGCGAATGAATTAGAATGGATCTTACGAATGAATTAGAATGGAACGTATAGATTGTGCGAATGAATTAGAATGGATTGTACGAATGAATTAGAATGGATCGTACGAATGAATTAGAATGGATCGTACGAATGAGTAAGAATGGATCGTAGGAATGAAATAGAATGGATCGTATGAATGAATTTGAATGGATACGTGCGAATGAATTAGAATTGATCGTACGAATGAATTAGAATAGATTGTGCGAATGAATTAGAATGGATCGTACGAATGAATTAGAATGGATCGTGCGAATGAATTAGAATGGATCGTGCGAATGAATTAGAATGGATCGTGCGAATGAATTAGAAAGGATACATTCGTGCGAATGAATTAGAATGGATTGTATGAGTGTGAATGAATTAGAATGGATCGTGCGAAAGAATTAGAATGGATCGTATTAATGAATTAAAATGGATCATACGAAGGAATTAGAATGGATCGTACGAATGAATTAGAATGGATCGTACGTAGGAATTAGAACGGATCGTACGAAGGAATTAGAATGGATAGTATGAATGAATTAGAATGGATACCTTTGTGCAAATGAATTAGAATGGATCGTACGAATGAGTAAGAATGGATCGTACGAATGAAATAGAATGGATCGTATGAATGAATTAGAATGGATCGTGCGAATGAATTAGAATGGATCGTACGAATGAATTAGAATAGATTGTGCGAATGAATTAGAATGGATCTTACGAATGAATTAGAATGGATCGTACGAATGAATTAGAATGGATCGTACGAATGAATTAGAATGGATCGTGCGAATGAATTAGAATGGATCGTACGAATGAAATAGAATGGATTCGCACGAATGAATTAGAGTGGATCGTATGAATTACAATCGATCCATTCTAATTCATTCTTACGATCCATTCTAATTCATTCATACGATCCATTCTAATTCCTTCGCACGAATGTATCCATTCTAATTCATTCGTACGATCCATTCTAATTCATTCGTACGATCCATTCTAATTCATTCGTACGATCTATATTCTAATTCATTCGCACGATCCATTCTAATTCATTCGCACAATCTATTCTAATTTATTCGTACGATCCATTCTAATTCATTCGCACGATCCATTCTAATTAATTCATACGATCCATTCTATTTCATTCGTACGATCCATTCTTACTCATTCGTACGATCCATTCTAATTCATTTGCACGAAGGTTTCCATTCTAATTCATTCGTACTATCCATTCTAATTCCTTCGTACGTTCCATTCTAATTCCTTCGTACGATCCATTCTAATTCATTCGTACGATCCATTTTAATTCATTCGTACGATCCATTCTAATTCCTTCGCACGATCCATTCTAATTCATTCATACAATCCATTCTAATTCATTCGTACGATCCATTCTAATTCATTCGTACGATCCATTCTAATTCATTCACACAATCCATTCTAATTCATTCATACGATCCATTCTAACTCATTCGAACAATCCATTCTAAGTCATTCGTACGATCCATTCTAATTCATTCGTACGATCCATTCTAATTCATTCGCACGATCCATTCTATTTCATTCGTACGATCCATTCTAATTCATTCGCACGAATGTATCCATTCTTATTCATTCGTACGATCCATTCTAATTCATTCGCACAATCTATTCTAATTCATTCGTACGATCAATTCTAATTCATTCGCACGTATCCATTCTAATTCATTCATACGATCCATTCTATTTCATTCGTACGATCCATTCTTACTCATTCGCACGATCCATTCTAATTCATGCATACGATGAGTAAGAATGGATCGTACGAATGAATTAGAATGGATTGAATTAGAATGGATCGTATGAATGAATTAGAATAGATTGTGCGAATGAATTATAATGGATCGTACGAATGAATTAGAATGGATACATTCGTGCGAATGAATTAGAATGGATCGTATGAATGAATTAGAATCGATCGTACGAATGAATTAGAATGGATCATGCGAATGAATTAGAATGGATCGTGCGAATGAATTAGAATGGATCGTACGAATGAAATAGAATGGATTGTACGAATGAGATAGAATGGATCGTACGAATTAATTAGAATGGATACATTCGTGCGAATGAATTAGAATGGATCGTATGAATGAATTAGAATGGATCGTGCGAATGAATTAGAATGGATCGTACGAATGTATTAGAATAGATTGTGCGAATGAATTAGAATGGATCGTACGAATGAATTAGAATGGATCGTACGAATGAATTAGAATGGATCGTATGAATGAATTAGAATGGATCGTACGAATGAATTAGAATGGATCGTACTAATGAATTAGAATAGATTATGCGAATGAATTAGAATGGATCGTACGAATGAATTAAAAAGGATACATTCGTACAAATGAAGTAGAATGGATCGTACGAATGAATTAGAGTGGATACATTCGCACAAATGAATTAGAATGGATCGTACGAATGAATTAGAATGGATACATTCGTGCGAATGAATTAGAATGGATCATATGAATGAATTAGAATGGATCGTGCGAATGAATTAGAATGGATCGTACGAATGAGTAAGAATGGATCGTACGAATGAAATAGAATGGATCGTATGAATGAATTAGAATGGATCATGCGAATGAATTAGAATGGATCGTACGAATGAATTAGAATAGATTGTGCGAATGAATTAGAATAGATCGTACGAATGAATTAGAATGGATCGTACGAATTAATTAGAATGGATACATTCGTGCGAATGAATTAGAATGGATCGTATGAATGAATTAGAATCGATCGTACGAATGAATTAGAATGGATCATGCGAATGAATTAGAATGGATCGTGCGAATGAATTAGTATGGATCGTACGAATGAAATAGAATGGATTGTACGAATGAGATAGAATGGATCGTACGAATGAATTAGAATGGATCGTACGAATGAATTAGAATGGATCGTACGAATGAATTAGAATGGATTGAATTAGAATGAATCGTACGAATGAATTAGAATGAATCATACCGTACGAATGAATTAGAATGGATCATACGAAGGAATTAGAATGGATCGTACAAATGAATTAGAATGGATCGTACGAATGAATTAGAATGGATCGTACGAAGGAATTAGAATGGATCGTACGAAGGAATTAGAATGGATAGTACGAATGAATTAGAATGGATACCTTCGTGCAAATGAATTAGAATTGATCGTACGAATGAGTAAGAATGGATTGTGCGAATGAATTAGAATGGATCATATGAATGAATTAGAATGGATCGTATGAATGAATTAGAATGGATCGTGCGAATAAATTAGAATGGATCGTATGAATGAATTAGAATAGATCGTGCGAATGAATTAGAATGGATCGTACGAATGAATTAGAATGGATACATTTGTGCGAATGAATTAGAATGGATCGTATGAATGAATTAGAATGGATCGTGCGAATGAATTAGAATGGATCGTACAAATGTATTAGAATAGATTGTGCGAATGAATTAGAATGGATCGTACGAATGAATTAGAATGGATCGTACGAATGAATTAGAATGGATCGTATGAATGAATTAGAATGGATCGTACGAATGAATTAGAATGGATCGTACTAATGAATTAGAATAGATTGTGCGAATGAATTAGAATGGATCGTACGAATGAATTAGAAAGGATACATTCGTACAAATGAATTAGAATGGATCGTACGAATGAATTAGAGTGGGTACATTCGCACAAATGAATTAGAATGGATCGTACGAATGAATTAGAATGGATACATTCGTGCGAATGAATTAGAATGGATCATATGAATGAATTAGAATGGATCGTGCAAATGAATTAGAATGGATCGTACGAATGAGTAAGAATGGATCGTACGAATGAAATAGAATGGATCGTATGAATGAATTAGAATGGATCATGCGAATGAATTAGAATGGATCGTACGAATGAATTAGAATAGATTGCGCGAATGAATTAGAATGGATCGTACGAATGAATTAGAATGGATCGTATGAATGAATTAGAATGGATCGTATGAATGAATTAGAATGGATCGTGCGAATGAATTAGAATGGATCGTACGAATGAAATAGAATGGATTCGCACGAATGTATCCATTCTAATTCATTCGTACGATCCATTCTAATTCATTCGTACAATCCATTCTAATTCATTCGCACGATCCATTCTTACTCATTCATACGATCCATTCTAATTCATTCGCATGATCCATTCTAATTCATTAATACTATCCATTCTAATTCATTCGCACGATCCATTCTAATTCATTCACACTCATACGATCCATTCTAATTCATTCGCATGAATGTATCCTTTCTAATTCATTCGTACGATCCATTCTAATTCATTCGCACAATCTATTCTAATTCATTTGAACGATCCATTCTAAGTCATTCGTACGATCCATTCTAATTCATTCGTACGATCCATTCTAATTCATTCGCACGATCCATTCTAAATCATTAATACGATCCAATCTAATTCATTCATACGATCCATTCTAATTCATTCGTACGATCCATTCTAATTCATTTGCACGATCCATTCTAATTCATTCGCACGATCCATTCTAATTCATTTGTACGAATGTAGCCACTCTAATTCATTCATACGATCCATTCTAATTCATTCGCACGGATGTATCCATTCCAATTCATTCGTACGATCCATTCTATTTCGTTCGTACGATCCATTCTAATTCATTCGATCCATTCTAATTCATTCGTACAATCCATTCTAATTCATTCGCACGATCTATTCGCATTCACTCAAACGATCCATTCTAATTCATTCATATGATCCATTCTAATTCATTCGCACGAATGTATCCATTCTAATTCATTCGTACGATCCATTCAAATTCATTCGTACGATCCATTCTAATTCATTCGCACAATCTATTCTAATTCATTCGTACGATCAATTCTAATTCATTAGCATGATCCATTCTAATTCCTTCGTACGATCCATATTAATTCCTTCGTACGATCCATTCTAATTCATTCGTACGATCCATTCTACTTCATTCATATGATCCATTCTAATTCATTCGTATTAATGAATTTGAATGGATCGTATGAATGAATTAGATTGGATCGTATGAATGAATTAGAATGGATCGTACGAATGAAATAGAATGGATTGTATGAATGAATTAGAATGGATCGTACGTATGAATTAGAATTGATCGTGCGAATGAATTAGAATGGATCGCATGAAAGAATTAGAGTAGATACATTCGTACGAAGGAATTAGAATGGATCGTACGAATGAATTAGAATGGATCGTACGAATGAATTAGAATGGATCGTACGAATGAATTAGAATAGATCGTATGAATGAATTAGAATGGATCGTGCGAATGAATTAGAATGGATCGTACGAATGAATTAGAATGGATCGAACGAATGAATTAGAATGGATTGTATGAATGAATTAGAATGGATCGTGCGAATGAATTAGAATGGATCGTACGAATGAATTAGAATGGATACATTCGTGCGAATGAATTAGAATGGATCATACGAATGAATTAGAGTTGATACATTCATGTGAATGAATTAAAATAGATAATACGAATGAGTAAGAATGGATCGTAGAATTAGAATGGATCGTATGAATGAATTAGAACGGATCGTACGAATGAATTAGAATGGATACATTCGTGCGAATGAATTAGAATGGATCGTACGAATGAGTAAGAATGGATCATACGAATGAAATAGAATGGATCGTACGGATGAATTAGAATGGATCGTGCGAATGAATTAGAATGGATCGTACGAATGAGTAAGAATGGATCGTATGAATGAATTAGAATGGATCGTGCGAATGAATTAGAATGGATCGTACGAATGAGTAAGAATGGATCGTATGAACGAATTAGAATGGATCGTGCGAATAAATTAGAATGGATCGAACGAATGAATTAGAATGGATCATACGAATGAATTAGAATGGATCGTATGAATGAATTAGAATGGATCGTGCGAATGAATTAGAATGGATTATAAGAATGAAATAGAATAGATCATACGAATGAAATAGAATGGATCGTACGAAGGAATTCGAATGGATCTTATGAATGAATTAGAGTGGATACATTGAATGAATTAGAGTGGATACATTCGTACAAATGAATTAGAATGGATCGTACGAATGAATTAGAATGGATACATTCGTGCGAATGAATTAGAATGGATCATATGAATGAAATAGAATGGATTATACGAATGAGATAGAATGGATCGTACGAATGAATTAGAATGGATACATTCATGCGAATGAATTAGAATGGATCATACGAATGAATTAGAATGGATTCATTCGTGCGAATGAATTAGAATGGATTGTATGAATGAGTAAGAATGGATCGTACGAATGAATTAGAATGGATTGAGTTAGAATGAATCGTACGAATGAATTAGAATGGATCGTACGAATGAATTAGAATGGATTGTATTAATGAATTAGAATGGATCGTGCGAATGAATTAGAATGGATCGTACGAATGAGTAAGAATGGATCGTGCGAATGAATTAGAATGGATCATATGAAAGAATTAGAATGGATTTTATGAATGAATTAGAATGAATCGTGCGAATGAATTAGAATGGATACATTTGTCCGAATGAATTAGAATGGATCATATGAATGAATTAGATTGGATCGTATGAATGAATTAGAATGGATCGTGCGAATGAATTAGAATGGATCGTACGAATGAATTAGAATGGATCGTACGAATGAATTAGAATGGATCGTACGAATGAATTAGAATGGATCGTATGAATTAGAATGGATCGTACGAAGGAATTAGAATGGATCGTATGAATGAATTAGATTGGATCATATTAATGAATTTGAATGGATCGTATGAATGAATTAGATTGGATCGTATGAATGAATTAGAATGGATCTTGCGAATGAATTAGAATGGATCGTACGAATGAAATAGAATGGATTGTATGAATGAATTAGAATAGATCGTGCGAATGAATTAGAATGGATCGTACGAATGAATTAGAATGGATCATATGAATGAATTAGAATGGATCGTACGTATGAATTAGATTGGATCGTGCGAATGAATTAGAATGGATCGTATGAATGAATTAGAGTAGATTCATTCGTACGAAGGAATTAGAATTGATCGTATGAATGAATTAGAATGGATTATATGAATGAATTAGAATGGATCGTACGAATGAATTAGAATGGATACATTTGTGCGAATGAATTAGAATGGATTGTATGAATAAATTAGAATGGATCGTACGAATGAATTAGAATAGATTGTACGAATGAATTAGAATGGATCGTACGTCTAATTCAATCGTACGATCCATTCTAATTCATTCATACAATCCATTCTACTTCTTTTTCACGAATGTATCCATTCTAATTAATTCATACGATCCATTCTAATTCGTTTGTACGATCCTTTCTAATTCCTTCGTACGATCCATTCTATTTCATTCGTATGACCCATTCTAATTATAAGTACGATCCATTCTAATTCATTCAAATGATCCATTCTAATTCATTCGTACGATCCATTCTAATTCATTCGCACGATCCATTCTAATTCATTCATACGATCCAATCTAATTCATTCATACGATCCATTCTAATTCATTCGCACGAATGTATCCATTCTAATTCATTCGCACGATCCATTCTAATTCATTCATACGATCCATTCTATTTCATTCGTACGATCCATTCTTACTCATTCGTACGATCCATTTTAATTCATTTGCACGAAGGTATCCATTCTAATTCATTCGTACTATCCATTCTAATTCCTTCGTACGATCCATTCTAATTCCTTCGTACAATCCATTCTAATTCATTCGTACGATCCATTCTAATTCATTCGTACGATCCATTCTAATTCCTTCATAGATCCATTATAATTCATTCGTACGGTATGATTCATTCTAATTCATTCGTACGATTCAATCTAATTCAATCCATTCTAATTCATTCGTACGATCCATTCTAATTTATTCGTACGATTCATTCTAATTCAATCTATTCTAATTCATTCGTACGATCCATTCTTACTCATTCGTACGATCCATTCTAATTCATTCGCAATGAATCCATTCTAATTCATTCGTATGATCCATTCTAATTCATTCGCATGAATGTATCCATTCTAATTCATTCGTACGATCCATTCTATCTCATTCGTACAATCCATTCTATTTCATTCGTACGATCCATTCTAATTCATTCGCACGATCCATTCTAATTCATTCGCATGATCCATTCTAATTCATTCGTACGATCGATTCTAATTCATTCATACAATCCATTTTAATTCATTCGCACGAATGTATCCATTCTAATTAATTCGTACGATCCATTCTAATTCATTCGTACGATCTATTCTTACTCATTCGTACGATCCATTCTAATTCATTCATACGATCCAACCTAATTCATTCATACGATCCATTCTAATTCATTCGCACAATCTATTCTAATTCATTCATACGATCCATTCTAATTTATTCGCACGATCCATTCTAATTCATTCATATGATCCATTCTAATTCATTCGCACGATCCATTCTTACTCATTCGTACGATCCATTCTAATTCATTCATACTATCCATTCTAATTCATTCATACGATCCATTCTATTTCATTCATACGATCCATTCTTACTTATTCGTACGATCCATTCTAATTCATTTGCACTAAGGTATCCATTCTAATTCATTCGTACTATCCATTCTAATTCATTCGCACGATCCATTCTAATTCACTCAAACGATCCATTCTAATTCATTCATATGATCCATTCTAATTCATTCGCACGAATGTATCCATTCTAATTCATTCGTACGATCCATTCTAATTCATTTGTACGAATGTATCCACTCTAATTCATTCATACGATCCATTCTAATTCATTCGCACGAATGTATCCATTCCAATTCATTCGTACGATCCATTCTAATTCATTCGCACAATCTATTCTAATTCATTCGTACGATCAATTCTAATTCATTAGCATGATCCATTCTAATTCATTCGTACGATCTATTCTATTTCATTCGTACAATCCATTCTTACTCAATCGTATGATCCATTCTAATCCATTCGCACAATCTATTCTAATTCATTCGTACGATCCATTCTATTTCATTCGTACGATCCATTTTAATTCATACGATCCATTCTATTTCATTCATACGATCCATTTTAATTCATTCGCACGATCCATTCTAATTCATTCATACGATCCATTCTAATTCATTCGTACGATCCATTCTAATTCCTTCGTACGATCCATTCTAATTCCTTCGTACGATCCATTCAAATTTATTCGCACGAATCTATCCATTCTAATTCATTCGTATGATCCATTCTAATTCATTTGCACGATCCATTCTAATTCATTAATACGATCCAATCTAATTTATTCATACGATCTATTCTAATTCATTCGCACGAATATATCCTTTCTAATTCATTCGTACGATCCATTCTAATTCATTCGCACAATCTATTCTAATACATTAGTACGATCCATTCTAATTCATTCGTACGATCCATTCTAATTCATTAGCACGATCCAAATTCATTTATCCGTACGATCTATTCTATTTCATTCGTACGATCCATTCTTATCGCACGATCCATTCTAATTCATTCGCACGATCCATTCTCCATTCTAATTCCTTCGTACGATCCATTCTAATTCCTTCGTATCCATTCTAATTCACTCATACGATCCATTCTAATTCATTCATACGATCCATTCTAATTCATTCGCATGAATGTATCCATTCTAATTCATTCGTACGATCCATTCTAATTCATTCGCACAATCTATTCTAATTCATTCATACGATCCATCCTAATTCATTCGCACAAATGTATCCATTCTAATTCATTCGTACAATCCATTCTATTTCATTCGTACGATCCATTCTTACTCATTCGTACAATCCATTCGTATCCATTCTAATTCATTCGTACAATCTATTCTAATTCATTCGTACGATCCATTCTAATTCATTCGCACAATCCATTCTAATTCATTCACACTCATACGATCCATTCTAATTCATTCGCACGAATGTATCCTTTCTAATTCATTCGTACGATCCATTCTAATTCATTTGCACAATCTATTCTAATTCATTCGAACGATCCATTCTAAGTCATTTGTACGATCCATTCTAATTCATTCGTACGATCCATTCTAATTCATTCGTACGATCCATTCTAATTCTTTTGCACGAATGTATCGTGCGAATGAATTAGAATGGATCGTGCGAATGAATTAGAATGGATCGTACGAATGAAATAGAATGGATCGTATGAATTAGAATGGATCGTACGAATGAAATAGATTCGTACGAAGGGATTAGAATGGATCGTACGAAGGAATTAGAATGGATAGTACGAATGAATTAGAATGGATACCTTCGTGCAAATGAATTAGAATGGATCGTACGAATGAGTAAGAATGGATCGCACGAATGAAATAGAATGGATCGTATGAATGAATTAGAATGAATCGTGTGAAAGAATTAGAATGGATTGTACGAATGAATTAGAACGGATCGTATGAATGAATTTAAATGGATCGTACGAATGAATTAGAATGGATCGTACGAATAAATTAGAATGGATACATTCGTGCGAATGAATTAGAATGGATCGTATGAATGAATTAGATTGGATCGTATGCATGAATTAGAATGGATCGTGCGAATGAATTAGAATGGATCGTACGAATGAATTAGAATGGATCGAACGAATAAATTAGAATGGATACATTCGTGCAAAAGAATTAGAATGGATTGTATGAATGAATTAGAATGGATCGTGCGAATGAATTAAAATGGATCGTACGAATGAATTAGAATGAATACATTCGTGCGAAAGAATTAGAATAGATCGTATGAATGAATTAGAATGGATCGTATGAATGAAATAGAATGGATCGTACGAATGAATTAGAATGGATCGTGCGAATGAATTAGAATGGATCGTACGAATGAATTAGAATGGATCGTACGAAGGAATTAGAATGGATCGTACGAATGAATTAGAATAGATCGTATGAATGAATTAGAATGGATACGAATGGATCGTACGAATGAGTAAGAATGGATCGTACGAATGAAATAGAATGGATCGTACGAATGAATTAGAATGGATTGAATTAGAATGAATCGTACGAATGAATTAGAATGGATCGTACGAATGAATTAGAATGGATCGTACGAATGAATTAGAATGGATTGAATTAGAATGGATCGTACGATAAGAATGGATCATACGAATGAAATAGAATAGATCGTACGGATAAATGAATTTGGGTCGTACGAATGAATTAGAAAGGATATATTCGTGCGAATGAATTAGAATAGATCTTATGAATGAATTAGATTGGATCGTATTAATGAATTAGAATGGATCGTGCGAATGAATTAGAATGGATCGTACAAATTAATTAGAATGGATAGATTCGTGCGAATGAATTTGAATGGATCATACGAAGGAATTAGAATAGATCGTACGAAGGAATTAGAATAGATCATACGAAGAAATTAGAATGGATCGTACGAATGAATTAGAATGGATCGTATGAATGAATTAGAATGGATCGTGCGAATGAATTAAAATGGATCGTATGAATGAAATAGAATGGATCGTATGAATTAGAATGGATCGTACGAATGAAATAGAATGGATCGTACGAATGAATTAGAATAGATTGTGCGAATGGATTAGAATGGATCATACGATTGAGTAAGAATGGATTGTACGAATGAAATAGAATAGATCGTACGAATGAATTAGAATGGATCATGCTAATGAATTAGAATAGATCGTACGAATGAATTTGAATAGATTGTGCGAATGAATTAGAATGGATCGTACGAATGAATTGGAATGGATACATTCGTGCGAATGAATTAGAATGGATCGTATGAATGAATTAGAGTGGATACATTCGTACAAATGAATTAGAATGGATCGTACGAATGAATTAGAATGGATACATTCGTGCGAATGAATTAGAATGGATCATATGAATGAATTAGAATGGATCGTTTGAGTGAATGCGAATGGATCGTGCGAATGAATTAGAATGGATTGTACGAATGAATTAAAATGGATCGTACGAATGAATTAGAATGGATACATTCGTGCGAATCCATTCTATTTCATTCGTACGATCCATTCTAATTCATTCGCACGATCCATTCTAATTCATTCATACGATCCATTCTAATTCATTCGTACGATCCATTCTAATTCCTTCGTACGATCCATATTCTAATTCATTCGCACGATCCATTCTAATTCATTCATACGATCCATTCTAATTTATTCGCACGATCCATTCTAATTCATTCGTACAATCCATTCTAATTCATTCGCACAATCTATTCTAATTCATTCGAACGATCCATTCTAATTCATTCGTACGATCCATTCTAATTCATTCGTACGATCCATTCTAATTCATTCGCACGATCCATTTTAATTCATTCGCACGATCCATTCTAATTTATTAGCACGATCCATTCTAATTCATTCGTACGATCCATTCTAATTCATTTATACGATCCAATCTAATTCATTCATACGATCCATTCTAATTCTTTCGCACGAATGTATCCATTCTAATTCATTCGCACAATCTATTCTAATTCATTCGTACGATCAATTCTAATTCATTAGCATGATCCATTCTAATTCATTCGTGCGATCTATTCTATTTCATTCGTACAATCCATTCTAATTCATTCGTACGATCCATTCGAATTCATTCGCACGATCCATTCTAATTCATTCGTACGATCCATTCTAATTCATTCGTACGATCCATTCTAATTCATTCGCACAATCTATTCTAATTCATTCGTACGATCCATTCTAATTCATTCATACGATCCATTCTAATTCATTCGCACGATCCATTCTAATTCATTCGTACGATCCATTCTAATTCATTCGTACGATCCATTCTAATTCATTCGTACGATCCATTCTAATTCATTCGCACAATCTATTCTAATTCATTCGTAGGATCCATTCTAATTCATTACTACGATCCATTCTAATTCATTCATACGATCCATTCTAATTCATTCGTACGATCCATTCTAATTCATTCGCACGATCCATTCTAATTCATTCATACGATCCATTCTAATTCATTCTAATTTATTCGTATGTGAGTGGATCGTGTTTTTTCGTGCTAATGAATTAGAATGGATCGTGCGAATGAATTAGAATGGATCGTACGAATGAAATAGAATGGATTGTACGAATGAGATAAAATGGATCGTACGAATTAATTAGAATGGATACATTCGTGCGAATGAATTAGAATGGATCGTATGAATGAATTAGAATGGATCGTGCGAATGAATTAGAATGGATCGTGCGAATGAATTAGAATGGATTGTACGAAGGAGTTAGAATGGATCGTACGAAGGAATTAGAATGGATAGTACGAATGAATTAGAATGGATCGTATGCATGAATTAGAATGGATCGTGCGAATGAATTAGAATGGATCGTACGAATGAATTAGAATGGATCGTATGAATGAATTAGAATGGATCGTGCGAATGAATTAGAATGGATCGTACGAATGAATTAGAATGGATCGTACGAATGAATTAGAATGGATCGTATGCATGAATTAGAATGGATCGTGCGAATGAATTAGAATGGATCGTACGAATGAATTAGAATGGATCGTACGAAGGAATTAGAATGGATCGTACGAATGAATTAGAAAGGATACATTCGAATTCATTCGTACGATCCATTCTAATTCCTTCGTACGATCCATATTCTAATTCATTCGCACGATCCATTCTAATTCATTCGCACGATCCATTCTAATTCATTCATACGATCCATTCTAATTCATTCACACAATCCATTCTAATTCATTCTAATTTATTCGTATGTGAGTGGATCGTGTTTTTTCGTGCTAATGAATTAGAATGGATCGTACGAATGAATTAGAATGGATACATTCGTGCGAAAGAATTAGAATGGATCGTATGAATGAATTAGATTGGATACATTCGTGCAAATGAATTGGAATGGATACATTCATGGGAATGAATTAGACTGGATCGTACAAAGGAGTTAGAATGGATCATACGAATGAAATATAATGGGTCGTACAAAGGAATTAGGATGGATCGTACGAATGAATTAGAATGGATCGTACGAATGAATTAGAATGGATTGAATTAGAATGAATCGTACGATTGAATTAGAATGAATCGTACGAATGAATTAGAATGGATCGTACGAATGAATTAGAATGGATCGTATGAATGAATTAGAATGGATTGAATTAGAATGAATCGTACGAATAAATTAGAATGAATCATACCGTACGAATGAATTAGAATGGATCATACGAAGGAATTAGAATGGATCGTGCGAATGAATTCGAATGTATCCATTCTAATTCATTCGCACGATCCATTCTAATTCATTCATACAATCCATTCTAATTCTTTTGCACGAATGTATCCATTCTAATTCATTCGTACGATCCATTCTAATTCATTCGTACGATCCATTCTAATTCATTAATACGATCCAATCTAATTCATTCATACGATCTATTCTAATTCATTCGCACGATCTAATCTATTTCATTCGTACAATCCATTCTATTTCATTCGTACGATCCATTCTAATTCATTCGCACGATCCATTCTAATTCATCCATACGATCCATTCTAATTCATTCATACGATCCATTCTAATTCATTCGTACGATCCATTCTAATTCATTCGCACAATATATTCTAATTCATTCGTACGATCCATTCTAATTCATTCGCACGATCCATTCTAATTCATTCATACGATCCATTCTATTTCATTCGTACGATCCATTCTTACTCATTCGTACGATCCATTATAATTCATTTGCACGAAGGTATCCATTCTAATTCATTCGTACTATCCAATCTAATTCCTTCGTACGATCCATTCTAATTCCTTCGTACGATCCATTCTAATTCATTCGTACGATCCATTCTAATTTATTCGTACAATCCATTCTAATTCATTCGCACGATCCATTCGCATTCACTCAAACGATCCATTCTAATTCATTCATATGATCCATTCTAATTCATTCGCACGAATGTATCCATTCTAATTCATTCGTACGATCCATTCTAATTCATTTGTACGAATGTATCCACTCTAATTCATTCATACGATCCATTCTAATTCATTCGCACGAATGTATCCATTCCAATTCATTCGTACGATCCATTCTAATTCATTCGCATAATCTATTCTAATTCATTCGTACGATCAATTCTAATTCATTAGCATGAATCGTACGAATGAATTAGAATGGATCGTACGAAGGAATTAGAATGGATCGTACGAATGAATTAGAAAGGATACATTCGAATTCATTCGTACGATCCATTCTAATTCCTTCGTACGATCCATATTCTAATTCATTCGCACGATCCATTCTAATTCATTCTAATTTATTCGTATGTGAGTGGATCGTGTATTTTCGTGCTAATGAATTAGAATGGATCGTACGAATGAATTAGAATGGATACATTTGTGCGAAAGAATTAGAGTGGATCGTATGAATGAATTAGATTGGATCGTATAAATGAATTAGAATGGATCGTGCGAATGAATTAGAATGGATCATACGAATGAATTTGAATGGATCATATGAATGAATTAGAATGGATCGTACGTATGAATTAGAATGGATCGTGCGAATGAATTAGAATGGATCAAATGAATGAATTAGAGTAGATACATTCGTACGAAGGTATTAGAATGGATCGTACGAATGAATTAGAATGGATTATATGAATGAATTAGAATGGATCGTACGAATGAATTAGAATGGATACATTCGTGCGAATGAATTAGAATGGATTGTACGAATAAATTAGAATGGAGCGTACGAATGAATTAGAATAGATTGTATGAATGAATTAGAATGGATCGTACGTCTAATTCATTCGTACGATCCATTCTAATTCATTCATACAATCCATTCTACTTCTTTTGCACGAATGTATCAATTCTAATTCATTCGTACGATCCATTCTAATTCCTTCGTACGATCCATTCTAATTCCTTCGTACGATCCATTCTAATTCATTCCCATGAATGTGTCCATTCTAATTGATACGTACGATCCATTCTATTTCATTCGTATGATCCATTCTTACTCATTCGTACGATCCATTCTAATTCATTCTAATTCATTCATATGATCCATTCTAATTCATTTGCACGATCCATTCGTGAGTGGATCGTGTTTTTTCGTGCTAATGAATTAGAATGGGTCGTACGAATGAATTAGAATGGATACATTCGTGCGAATGAATTATAATGGATTGTATGAATGAATTAGAATGGATCGTACGAATGAATTAGAATGGATCGTGCGAATGAATTAGAATGGATCGTGCGAATGAATTAGAATAGATCATATGAATGAATTAGAATTAGAATGGATCGTACGAATAAGTAAGAATGGATCATACGAATGAAATAGAATGGATCGTACGTATCAATTAGAATGGATACATTCATGGGAATGAATTAGAATGGATCTTACGAAGGAATTAGAATGGATCGTACGAAGGAATTAGAATGGATCGTACGAATGAATTACAATGGATACATTCGTGCAAAAGAAGTAGAATGGATTGTATGAATGAATTAGAATGGATCGTACGAATGAATTAGACGTACGATCCATTCTAATTCATTCGTACAATCTATTCTAATTCATTCGTACGATCCATTCTAATTTATTCGTACAATCCATTCTAATTCATTCGCACGAATGTATCCATTCTAATTCATTCGTACGATCCATTCTAATTCATTCATATAATCCATTCTAATTCATTCGTACGATCCATTCTAATTCCTTCATACGAATGTATCTACTCTAATTCATTCATACGATCCATTCTAATTCATTCGCACGATCCATTCTAATTCATACGTACGATCCATTCTAATTCATTCATATGATCCATTCTAATTCATTCGTACGATCCATTCTAATTCATTCGCACGATCTATTCTAATTCATTCATACAATCCATTCTATTTCATTCGTACGATCCATTCTAATTCATTCGCAAGATCCATTCTAATTCATTCATACGATCCAATCTAATTCATTCATACGATCCATTCAAATTCATTAATACGATCCAATCTAATTCATTCATACGATCGATTCTAATTCATTCATACGATCCATTCTAATTCATTCGCACGAATGTATCCATTCTAATTCATTTGTACGATCCATTCTAATTCATTCGCACAATCTATTCTAATTCATTCGTACGACCCATTCTAATTCATTCGCACGATCCATTCTAATTCATTCGTACGATCTATTCTATTTCATTCGTACAATCCATTCTAATTCATTCATACGATCCAATCTAATTCATTCATATGATCCATTCTAATTCATTTGGACGATAATGGATCGTATGAATGAATTAGAATGGATCGTAGTAATGAATTAGAATGGATCCTACGAATGAATTAGAATAGATTGTGCGAATGAATTAGAATGGATCTGGATCGTGTATCCATTCTAATTCATTCGTACGACCCATTCTAATTCATTCGCACGATCCATTCTAATTCATTCGTACGATCTATTCTATTTCATTCGTACAATCCATTCTAATTCATTCATACGATCCAATCTAATTCATTCATACGATCCATTCTAATTCATTCGTACGATCTATTCTATTTCATTCATACGATCCTTTCTAATTCGTTTGTACGATCCTTTCTAATTCCTTCGTACGATCCATTCGATTTCATTCGTATGACCCATTCTAATTCATAAGTACGATCCATTCTAATTCATTCAAACGATCCATTCTAATTCATTCGTACGATCCATTCTAATTCATTCGCACGATCCATTCTAATTCATTCATACGATCCAATCTAATTCATTCATACGATCCATTCTAATTCATTCGCACGAATGTATCCATTCTAATTCATTCGCACTATCCATTCTAATTCATTCATACAATCCATTCTAATTCTTTTGCACGAATGTATCCATTCTAATTCATTCGTACGATCCATTCTAATTCATTCGTATGATCTATTCTAATTCATTCGCATGATCCATTATAATTCATTCATACGATCCAATCTAATTCATTCGTACGATCCATTCTAATTCATTCGCACGAATGTATCAACTCTAATTCATTCGTATGATCCATTCGAATTCATTCATATATGTACGAATGAATTAGAATGGATACATTCGTGCGAATGAATTAGAATGGATCGTATGAATGAATTAGATTGGATCGTATGCATGAATTAGAATGGATCGTGCGAATGAATTAGAATGGATCTTACGAATGAATTAGAATGGATCGAACGAATGAATTAGAATGGATACATTCGTGCAAAAGAATTAGAATGGATTGTATGAATGAATTAGAATGGATCGTGCGAATGAATTAGAATGGATCGTACGAATGAATTAGAATGGATACATTCGTGCGAAAGAATTAGAATAGATCGTATGAATGAATTAGAATGGATCGTACGAATGAATTAGAATGGATCGTGCGAATGAATTAGAATGGATCGTACGAATGAATTAGAATGGATCGTACGAAGGAATTAGAATGGATCGTACGAATGAATTAGAAAGGATACATTCGAATTCATTCGTACGATCCATTCTAATTCCTTCGTACGATCCATATTCTAATTCATTCGCACGATCCATTCTAATTCATTCGCACGATCCATTCTAATTCATTCACACAATCCATTCTAATTCATTCTAATTTATTCGTATGTGAGTGGATCGTGTTTTTTCGTGCTAATGAATTAGAATGGATCGTACGAATGAATTAGAATGGATACATTCGTGCGAAAGAATTAGAATGGATCGTATTAATGAATTAGATTGGATCGTATAAATGAATTAGAATGGATCGTACGAATGAATTAGAATGGATCGTGCTAATGAATTAGAATGGATCGTGCGAATGAATTAGAATGGATCGTGCGAATGAATTAGAATGGATCGTACGAATGAATTAAAATGGATCGTACGAATGAATTAGAATGGATCGTTCGAATGAATTAGAATAGATTGTGCGAATGAATTAGAATAGATCGTATGAGTGTGAATGAATTAGAATGGATCATGCGAATGAATTAGAATGGATCGTATTAATGAATTAGAACGGATCGTGCGAATGAATTAGAATGGATCGTACGAATGAGTAAGAATGGATCGTGCGAATGAATTATAATGGATCATATGAATGAATTAGAATGGATCGTATGAATGAATTAGAATGGATCGTGCGAATAAATTAGAATGGATCGTATGAATGAATTAGAATAGATTGTGCGAATGAATTAGAATGGATCGTACGAATGAATTAGAATGGATACATTCGTGCGAATGAATTAGAATGGATCGTATGAATGAATTAGAATCGATCGTACGAATGAATTAGAATGGATCATGCGAATGAATTAGAATGGATCGTGCGAATGAATTAGAATGGATCGTACGAATGAAATAGAATGGATTGTACGAATGAGATGGAATGGATCGTATGAATGAATTAGAATGGATACATTCATGCGAATGAATTAGAATGGATCATACGAATGAATTAGAATGGATTCATTCGTGCGAATGAATTAGAATGGATCGTACGAATGAGTAAGAATGGATCGTACGAATGAATTAGAATGGATTGAATTAGAATGAATCGTACGAATGAATTAGAATGGATAGTACGAATGAATTAGAATGGATACCTTCGTGCAAATGAATTAGAATGGATCGTACGAATGAGTAAGAATGGATCGTACGAATGGATTAGAATGGATTGAATTAGAATGAATCGTACGAATGAATTAGAATGGATCGTACGAATGAATTAGAATGGATCGTACGAATGAATTAGAATGGATTGAATTAGAATGGATCGTACGATAAGAATGGATCGTACGAATGAAATAGAATTGATCGTACGGATAAATGAATTTGGATCGTGCTAATGAATTAGAATGGATCGTACGAATGAATTAGAATGGATCATACTAATGAATTAGAATAGATTGTGCGAATGAATTAGAATGGATCGTACGAATGAATTAGAAAGGATATATTCGTGCGAATGAATTAGAATAGATCGTATGAATGAATTAGATTGGATCGTATTAATGAATTAGAATGGATCGTGCGAATGAATTAGAATGGATCGTACGAATGAAATAGAATGGATTGTACGAATGAGATAGAATGGATCGTACGAATGAATTAGAATGGATCGTACGAATGAATTAGAATGGATACATTCGTGCGAATGAATTAGAATGGATCGTACGAATGAGTAAGAATGGATCGTACGAATGAAATAGAATGGATCGTATGAATGAATAAGAATGGATCGTGCGAATGAATTAGAATGGATCGTACGAATGAATTAGAATAGATTGTGCGAATGAATTAGAATGGATCGTACGAATGAAATAGAATGGATCGTACGAATGAATTAGAATGGATACATTCGTTCAAAAGAAATAGAATGGATTGTATGAATGAATTAGAATGGATCGTGTGAATGAATAAGAATGGATCATACGAATGAATTAGATTGGATAAATTCGTGCGAATGAATTAGAATGGATCGTGCAAATGAATTAGAATGGATCGTACGAATGAATTAGAATGGATCGTATGAATGAATTAGAATGGATCATGCGAATGAATTAGAATGGATCGTGCGAATGAATTAGAATGGATCGTACGAATGAATTAGAATTGATCGTATGAATGAATTAGATTGGATCGTATTAATGAATTAGAATGGATCGTACGAATGAATAAGAATAGATCGTACGAATGAATTAGAATGGATACGAATGGATCGTACGAATGAGTAAGAATGGATCGTACGAATGAAATAGAATGGATTGTACGAATGAATTAGAATGGATACATTCGTGCGAATGAATTAGGATGGATCGTATGAATGAATTAGAATAGATTGTGCGAATGAGTTAGAATGGATCGTACGAATGAATTAGAATGGATACATTCATGCGAATGAATTAGAATGGATCATATGAATGAATTAGAATGGATCGTATGAGTGAATTAGAATGGATACGAAGGAATTAGAATGGATCGTACGAAGGAATTAGAATGGAGAATGGATCGTGCGAATGAACTAGAATGGATCATGCGATAAGAATGGATCGTACGAATGAAATAGAATAGATCGTACGGATAAATGAATTTGGATCGTGCTAATGAATTAGAATGGATCGTACGAATGAATTAGAATGGATCGTACTAATGAATTAGAATAGATTGTGCGAATGAATTAGAATGGATCGTACGAATGAATTAGAAAGGATATATTCGTGCGAATGAATTAGAATAGATCGTATGAATGAATTAGATTAGATCGTATTAATGAATTAGAATGGATCGTACGAATGAATTAGAATGGATCGTACGAATGAATTAGAATAGATAGATTCGTGCGAATGAATTTGAATGGATCGTACGAAGGAATTAGAATGGATCGTACGAAGGAATTAGAATAGATCATACGAAGAAATTAGAATGGATCGTACGAATGAATTAGAATGGATCGTATGAATGAATTAGAATGGATCGTGCGAATGAATTAAAATGGATCGTATGAATGAAATAGAATGGATCGTATGAATTAGAATGGATCGTACGAATGAATTAGAATAGATTGTGCGAATGGATTAGAATGGATCATACGATTGAGTAAGAATGGATTGTACGAATGAAATAGAATAGATCGTACGAATGAATTAGAATGGATCATGCTAATGAATTAGAATTGATCGTACGAATGAATTAGAATAGATTGTGCGAATGAATTAGAATGGATCGTACGAATGAATTGGAATGGATACATTCGTGCGAATGAATTAGAATGGATCGTATGAATGAATTAGAGTGGATACATTCGTACAAATGAATTAGAATGGATCGTACGAATGAATTAGAATGGATACATTCGTGCGAATGAATTAGAATGGATCATATGAATGAATTAGAATGGATCGTACGAATGAATTAGAATGGATCGTACGAATGAATTAGAATGGATCGTTCAAATGAATTAGAATAGATTGTGCGAATTAATTAGAATGGATCGTACGAATGAATTAGAAAGGATACATTCGAGCGAATGAATTAGAATGGATCGTATGAGTGTGAATGAATTAGAATGGATCGTGCGAATGAATTAGAATGGATCGTATTAATGAATTAGAATGGATCGTGCGAATGAATTAGAATGGATCGTACAAATGAGTAAGAATGGATCGTGCGAATGAATTAGAATGGATCATATGAATGAATTAGAATGGATCGTATGAATGAATTAGAATGGATTGTGCGAATAAATTAGAATGGATCGTATGAATGAATTAGAATAGATTGTGCAAATGAATTTGAATGGATCGTACGAATGAATTAGAATGGATACATTTGTGCGAATGAATTAGAATGGATCGTATGAATGAATTAGAATCGATCGTACGAATGAATTAAAATGGATCATGCGAATGAATTAGAATGGATCGTGCGAATGAATTAGAATGGATCGTACGAATGAAATAGAATGGATTGTACGAATGAGATAGAATGGATCATACGATGAATTAGAATGGATACATTCATGTGAATGAATTAGAATGGAACATACGAATGAATTACAATGGAGTCATTCGTGCGAATGAATTAGAATGGATCGTACGAATGAGTAAAAATGGATCGTACGAATGAATTAGAATGGATTGAATTAGAATGAATCGTACGAATGAATTAGAATGGATCGTACGAATGAATTAGAATGGATCGTACGAATGAATTAGAATGGATTGAATTAGAATGGATCGTACGATAAGAATGGATCGTACGAATGAAATAGAATAGATCGTACGGATAAATGAATTTGGATCGTGCTAATGAATTAGAATGGATCGTACGAATGAATTAGAATGGATCGTACTAATGAATTAGAATAGATTGTGTGAATCAATTAGAATGGATCGTACGAATGAATTAGAAAGGATATATTCGTGCGAATGAATTAGAATAGATCGTATGAATGAATTAGATTGGATCGTATTAATGAATTAGAATGGATCGTGCGAATGAATTAGAATGGATCGTACGAATGAAATAGAATGGATTGTACAAATGAGATAGAATGGATCGTACGAACGAATTAGAATGGATACATTCATGCGAATGAATTAGAATGGATCATACGAATGAATTAGAATGGATTCATTCGTGCGAATGAATTAGAATGGATCGTACGAATGAGTAAGAATGGATCGTACGAATGAATTAGAATAGATTGAATTAGAATGAATCGTACGAATGAATTAGAATGGATCGTACGAATGAATTAGAATGGATCGTACGAATGAATTAGAATGGATTGAATTAGAATGAATCGTACGAATGAATTAGAATGAATCATACCATACGAATGAATTAGAATGGATCATACGAAGGAATTAGAATGGATCGTGTTGGGGGTAGCAGAAACTCGCACAGGAGTTCGCCCTCTCCCCCGCGCTCATCTAAACATCTTGACAAGAAGCGAGATCCACAGTGGGCTGAAAGGGCTATAGGCAAAGAGCTCGCTCAGGAGCACGCCTAGCTCGCTCGGGAGCACGCCTAGCTCGCTCGGGAGCTCGCCTAGCTCGCTCAGGAGCTCGCCGAAGCTCGCTCGGGAGCTCGCCTGGCTCGCTCAGGAGCTCACCGCGCAGGAGCTCGCCTAGGCTCTCCCAGGAGCTCGCCTAGGCTCTCCCAGGAGCTCACCAAACTCGTTCAGGAGCTCGCCTAGGCTCTCCCAGGAGCTCGCCAAGCTCGCTCAGGAGCTCACCTAGGCTCTTCCAGGAGCTCGCCCCAGCTCGCCCAGACCCCTGTTTATCGAAGAGGTTGCTCCCGCGAGGTCCGACTCTTGATAGATGTGGGCGAAAGGACAGAGCAGTACAGGGCGAGCTTGCCTTTTTCTTCCTCCCTGAGACCGCCCAGACTTGAACATTCCAGAATAGCCACCTGGCCGCGACAAGAAAGATGCTCTCCCCCACTCAAACCGCCTGGCAGGCTTGACGATAGACTATCAGGGCGCGAGTACCAAGGACTGTCAGGGCGCGAGTACCAAGGACTGTCAAGCCCACGCGAGCCAGATCGTGGGGGTCTAGAAGGCTCTGGAAGAATCTCCACGTGTCGGGCCACGGTAGGCCGCCTATTGCTATAAATGCCTACCCCCAAGCTCCATAGTAGAGGTTGGAAATCCCTTTCCCTACCACTTTAATATACCGTAGCTCGCCGTTGTGCTACCATGACTGACTTGAGCGTCGGAGGGTCTGCGCTCCTAAGGGAGCCAGCCGTTCTCACGTTCTCTTTTCATTGTCTTGCAGGCAGCCCGTACGGACCAGCAAAAAATCCCCCATACAGATCGTACGAATGAATTAGAATGGATCGTACGAAGGAATTAGAATGGATCGTACAAAGGAATTAGAATGGATAGTACAAATGAATTAGAATGGATACCTTCGTGCAAATAAATTAGAATAGATCGTACGAATGAGTAAGAATGGATCGTACGAATGTCCATTCTAATTCATTCGTACTATCCATTCTAATTCCTTCGTACGATCCATTCTAATTCATTCGTACGATCCATTCTAATTCATTCGTACGATCCATTCTAATTCCTTCGTATGATCCATTCTAATTCATTCGTACGGTATGATTCATTCTAATTCATTCGTACGATTCATTCTAATTCAATCCATTCTAATTCATTCGTACGATCCATTCTAATTCATTCGTACGATCCATTCTAATTCATTCGTACGATTCATTCTAATTCAATCCATTCTAATTCATTCGTACGATCCATTCTTACTCATTCGTATGATCCATTCTAATTCATTCGCACGAATGAATCCATTCTAATTCATTCGTATGATCCATTCTAATTCATTCGCATGAATGTATCCATTCTAATTCATTCGTACGATCCATTCTATCTCATTCGTACGATCCATTCTAATTCATTTGTACGATCCATTCTAATTCATTCATACGATCCATTTTAATTCATTCGCATGATCCATTCTAATTCATTCGTACGATCGACTCTAATTCATTCATACGATCTATTCTAATTCATTCGCACGAATGTATCCATTCTAATTCATTCGTACGATCCATTCTAATTCATTCGCACAATCTATTCTAATTCATTCATACGATCCATTCTAATTTGTTCGCACGATCCATTCTAATTCATTCATACGATCCATTCTAATTCATTCATATGATCCATTCTAATTCATTCGCACAATCCATTCTTACTCATTCGTACGATCCATTCTAATTCATTCGCACGATCGATTCTAATTCATTAATACGATCCATTCTAATTCATTCGCACGATCCATTCTAATTCATTCACACTCATACGATCCATTCTAATTCATTCGCACGAATGTATCCTTTCTAATTCATTCGTACGATCCATTCTAATTCATTCGCACAATCTATTCTAATTCATTCGAACGATCCATTCTAATTCATTCGTACGATCCATTCTAACTCATTCGTACGATCGATTCTAATTCATTCGCACGATCCATTCTAATTCATTCGCACGATCCATTCTAATTCATTAGCACGATCCATTCTAATTCATTCATACGATCCATTCTAATTCATTTATACGAGCCAATCTAATTCATTCATACGATCCATTCTAATTCTTTCGCACGAATGTATCCATTCTAATTCATTCGTACGATCCATTCTAATTCATTAGCACGAAAAAACACGATCCACTCACATACGAATAAATTAGAATAAATTAGAATGGATTGTGTGAATGAATTAGAATGGATCGTATGAATGAATTAGAATGGATCATGCGAATGAATTAGAATGGATCGTGCGAATGAATTAGAATGGATCGTGCGAATGAATTAGAATGGATCGTACGAATGAAATAGAATGGATTGTACAAATGAGATAGAATGGATCGTACGAATGAATTAGAATGGATACATTCATGCGAATGAATTAGAATGGATCATACGAATGAATTAGAATGGATTCATTCGTGCGAATGAATTAGAATGGATCGTACGAATGAGTAAGAATGGATAATACGAATGAATTAGAATGGATTGAATTAGAATGAATCGTACGAATGAATTAGAATGGATCGTACGAATGAATTAGAATGGATCGTACGAATGAATTAGAATGGATTGAATTAGAATGAATCGTACGAATGAATTAGAATGAATCATACCGTACGAATGAATTAGAATGGATCATACGAAGGAATTAGAACGGATCGTACGAATGAATTAGAATGGATCGTACGAAGGAATTAGAATGGATCGTACGAAGGAATTAGAATGGATAGTACGAATGAATTAGAATGGCTACCTTCGTGCAAATGAATTAGAATGGATCGTAAGAATGAGTAAGAATGGATCGTACGAATGAAATAGAATGGATCGTATGAATGAATTAGAATGGATCGTGCGAATGAATTAGAATGGATCGTACGAATGAATTAGAATAGATTGTGCAAATGAATTAGAATGGATCGTACGAATGAATTAGAATGGATCGTACGAATGAATTAGAATGGATCGTATGAATGAATTAGAATGGATCGTGCAAATGAATTAGAATGGATCGTACGAATGAAATAGAATGGATTCGCTCGAATGTATCCATTCTAATTCATTCGTACGATCCATTCTAATTCATTCGTATAATCCATTCTAATTCATTCGCACGATCCATTCGCATTCACTCAAATGATCCATTCTAATTAATTCATATGATCCATTCTAATTCATTTGCACGAATGTATCCATTCTAATTCATTCGTACGATCCATTCTATTTCATTTGTACGAATGTATCCACTCTAATTCATTCATACAATCCATTCTAATTCATTCGCACGAATGTATCCATTCCAATTCATTCATACGATCCATTCTAATTCATTCGCACAATCTATTCTAATTCATTCGTACGATCAATTCTAATTCATTAGCCTGATCCATTCTAATTCATTCGTACGATCTATTCTATTTCATTCGTACAATCCATTCTTACTCAATCGTATGATCCATTCTAATCCATTCGCACAATCTATTCTAATTCATTCGTACGATCCATTCTATTTCATTTGTACGATCCATTCTAATTCATACGATCAATTCTATTTCATTCATACGATCCATTTTAATTCATTCGCACGATCCATTCTAATTAATTCATACGATCCATTCTAATTCATTTGTACGATCCATTCTAATTTCTTCGTATGATCTATTCTAATTCCTTCGTACGATCCATTCTAATTCCTTCGTACGATCCATTCAAATTCATTCGCACGAATCTATCCATTCTAATTCATTCGTACGATCCATTCTAATTCATTCGCACGATCCATTCTAATTCATTAAAACGATCCAATCTAATTCATTCATACGATCTATTCTAATTCATTCGCACGATTATATCCTTTCTAATTCATTCGTACGATCCATTCTAATTCATTCGCACAATCTGTTCTAATTCATTAGTACGATTCATTCTAATTCATTCGTACGATCCATTCTAATTCATTAGCACGATCCATTCTAATTCATTCGTACGATCGATTCTAATTCATTCATACGATCCATTCTAATTCATTCGTACGATTCATTCTAATTCAATCCATTCTAATTCATTCGTACGATCCATTCTTACTCATTCGTACGATCCATTCTAATTCATTCGCACGAATGAATCCATTCTAATTCATTCGTATGATCCATTCTAATTCATTCGCATGAATGTATCCATTCTAATTCATTCGTACGATCCATTCTATCTCATTCGTACAATCCATTCTATTTCATTCGTACGATCCATTCTAATTCATTCGCACGATCCATTTTAATTCATTCGCATGATCCATTCTAATTCATTCGTACGATCGATTCTAATTCATTTATACGATCCATTCTAATTCATTCGCACGAATGTATCCATTCTAATTCATTCGTACGATCCATTCTAATTCATTCGCACAATCTATTCTAATTCATTCATACGATCCATTCTAATTTGTTCGCACGATCCATTCTAATTCATTCATACGATCCATTCTAATTCATTCATATGATCCATTCTAATTCATTCGCACGATCCATTCTTACTCATTCGTACGATCCATTCTAATTCATTCGCACAATCCATTCTAATTCATTAATACGATCCATTCTAATTCATTCGCACGATCCATTCTAATTCATTCACACTCATACGATCCATTCTAATTCATTCGCACGAATGTATCCTTTCTAATTCATTCGTACGATCCATTCTAATTCATTCACACAATCTATTCTAATTCATTCGAACGATCCATTCTAATTCATTCGTACGATCCATTCTAACTCATTCGTACGATCGATTCCAATTCATTCGCACGATCCATTCTAATTCATTCGCACGATCCATTCTAATTCATTAGCACGATCCATTCTAATTCACTCATACGATCCATTCTAATTCATTTATACAAGCCAATCTAATTCATTCATACGATCCATTCTAATTCTTTCGCACGAATGTATCCATTCTAATTCATTCGTACGATCCATTCTAATTCATTAGCACGAAAAAACACGATCCACTCACATACGAATAAATTAGAATAAATTAGAATGGATTGTGTGAATGAATTAGAATGGATCGTATGAATGAATTAGAATGGATCGTGCGAATGAATTAGAATGGATCGTGCGAATGAATTAGAATGGATCGTACGAATGAAATAGAATGGATTGTACGAATGAGATAGAATGGATCGTACGAATGAATTAGAATGGATACATTCATGCGAATGAATTAGAATGGATCATACGAATGAATTAGAATGGATTCATTCGTGCGAATGAATTAGAATGGATCGTACGAATGAGTAAGAATGGATAATACGAATGAATTAGAATGGATTGAATTAGAATGAATCGTACGAATGAATTAGAATGGATCGTACGAATGAATTAGAATGGATCATACGAATGAATTAGAATGGATTGAATTAGAATGAATCGTACGAATGAATTAGAATGAATCATACCGTACGAATGAATTAGAATGTATCGTACGAATGAATTAGAATGGATCGTACGAATGAATTAGAATGGATCGTACGAATGAATTAGAATGGATCGTACGAAGGAATTAGAATGGATCGTACGAAGGAATTAGAATGGATAGTACGAATGAATTAGAATGGCTACCTTCGTGCAAATGAATTAGAATGGATCGTAAGAATGAGTAAGAATGGATCGTACGAATGAAATAGAATGGATCGTATGAATGAATTAGAATGGATCGTGCGAATTAATTAGAATGGATCGTACGAATGAATTAGAATAGATTGTGCGAATGAATTAGAATGGATCGTACGAATGAATTAGAATGGATCGTACGAATGAATTAGAATGGATCGTATGAATGAATTAGAATGGATCGTGCAAATGAATTAGAATGGATCGTACGAATGAAATAGAATGGATTCGCTCGAATGTATCCATTCTAATTCATTCGTACGATCCATTCTAATTCATTCGTATAATCCATTCTAATTCATTCGCACGATCCATTCGCATTCACTCAAACGATCCATTCTAATTAATTCATATGATCCATTCTAATTCATTCGCACGAATGTATCCATTCTAATTCATTCGTACGATCCATTCTAATTCATTTGTACGAATGTATCCACTCTAATTCATTCATACAATCCATTCTAATTCATTCGCACGAATGTATCCATTCCAATTCATTCGTACGATCCATTCTAATTCATTCGCACAATCTATTCTAATTCATTCGTACGATCAATTCTAATTCATTAGCATGATCCATTCTAATTCATTCGTACGATCTATTCTATTTCATTCGTACAATCCATTCTTACTCAATCGTATGATCCATTCTAATCCATTCGCACAATCTATTCTAATTCATTCGTACGATCCATTCTATTTCATTTGTACGATCCATTCTAATTCATACGATCAATTCTATTTCATTCATACGATCCATTTTAATTCATTCGCACGATCCATTCTAATTCATTCATACGATCCATTCTAATTCATTTGTACGATCCATTCTAATTTCTTCGTATGATCTATTCTAATTCCTTCGTACGATCCATTCTAATTCCTTCGTACGATCCATTCAAATTCATTCGCACGAATCTATCCATTCTAATTCATTCGTACGATCCATTCTAATTCATTCGCACGATCCATTCTAATTCATTAAAACGATCCAATCTAATTCATTCATACGATCTATTCTAATTCATTCGCACGATTATATCCTTTCTAATTCATTCGTACGATCCATTCTAATTCATTCGCACAATCTGTTCTAATTCATTTGTACGATCCATTCTAATTCATTCGCACGATCCATTTTAATTCATTCGCATGATCCATTCTAATTCATTCGTACGATCGATTCTAATTCATTCATACGATCCATTCTAATTCATTCGCACGAATGTATCCATTCTAATTCATTCGTACGATCCATTCTAATTCATTCGCACAATCTATTCTAATTCATTCATACGATCCATTCTAATTTGTTCGCACGATCCATTCTAATTCATTCATACGATCCATTCTAATTCATTCATATGATCCATTCTAATTCATTCGCACGATCCATTCTTACTCATTCGTACGATCCATTCTAATTCATTCGCACGATCCATTCTAATTCATTAATACGATCCATTCTAATTCATTCGCACGATCCATTCTAATTCATTCACACTCATACGATCCATTCTAATTCATTCGCACGAATGTATCCTTTCTAATTCATTCGTACGATCCATTCTAATTCATTCGCACAATCTATTCTAATTCATTCGAACGATCCATTCTAATTCATTCGTACGATCCATTCTAACTCATTCGTACGATCGATTCTAATTCATTCGCACGATCCATTCTAATTCATTCGCACGATCCATTCTAATTCATTAGCACGATCCATTCTAATTCATTCATACGATCCATTCTAATTCATTTATACGAGCCAATCTAATTCATTCATACGATCCATTCTAATTCTTTCGCACGAATGTATCCAATCTAATTCATTCGTACGATCCATTCTAATTCATTAGCACGAAAAAACACGATCCACTCACATACGAATAAATTAGAATAAATTAGAATGGATTGTGTGAATGAATTAGAATGGATCGTATGAATGAATTAGAATGGATCGTGCGAATGAATTAGAATGGATCGTGCGAATGAATTAGAATGGATCGTACGAATGACATAGAATGGATTGTACGAATGAGATAGAATGGATCGTACGAATGAATTAGAATGGATACATTCATGCGAATGAATTAGAATGGATCATACGAATGAATTAGAATGGATTCATTCGTGCGAATGAATTAGAATGGATCGTACGAATGAGTAAGAATGGATAATACGAATGAATTAGAATGGATTGAATTAGAATGAATCGTACGAATGAATTAGAATGGATCGTACGAATGAATTAGAATGGATCGTACGAATGAATTAGAATGGATTGAATTAGAATGAATCGTACGAATGAATTAGAATGAATCATACCGTACGAATGAATTAGAATGGATCATACGAAGGAATTAGAATGGATCGTACGAATGAATTAGAATGGATCGTACGAAGGAATTAGAATGGATCGTACGAAGGAATTAGAATGGATAGTACGAATGAATTAGAATGGCTACCTTCGTGCAAATGAATTAGAATGGATCGTAAGAATGAGTAAGAATGGATCGTACGAATGAAATAGAATGGATCGTATGAATGAATTAGAATGGATCGTGCGAATGAATTAGAATGGATCGTACGAATGAATTAGAAGAGATTGTGCGAATGAATTAGAATGGATCGTACGCATGAATTAGAATGGATCGTACGAATGAATTAGAATGGATCGTATGAATGAATTAGAATGGATCGTGCAAATGAATTAGAATGGATCGTACGAATGAAATAGAATGGATTCGCTCGAATGTATCCATTCTAATTCATTCGTACGATCCATTCTAATTCATTCGTATAATCCATTCTAATTCATTCGCACGATCCATTCGCATTCACTCAAACGATCCATTCTAATTAATTCATATGATCCATTCTAATTCATTTGCACGAATGTATCCATTCTAATTCATTCGTACGATCCATTCTATTTCATTTGTACGAATGTATCCACTCTAATTCATTCATACAATCCATTCTAATTCATTCGCACGAATGTATCCATTCCAATTCATTCGTACGATCCATTCTAATTCATTCGCACAATCTATTCTAATTCATTCGTACGATCAATTCTAATTCATTAGCATGATCCATTCTAATTCATTCGTACGATCTATTCTATTTCATTCGTACAATCCATTCTTACTCAATCGTATGATCCATTCTAATCCATTCGCACAATCTATTCTAATTCATTCGTACGATCCATTCTATTTCATTTGTACGATCCATTCTAATTCATACGATCAATTCTATTTCATTCATACGATCCATTTTAATTCGTTCGCACGATCCATTCTAATTAATTCATACGATCCATTCTAATTCATTTGTACGATCCATTCTAATTTCTTCGTATGATCTATTCTAATTCCTTCGTACGATCCATTCTAATTCCTTCGTACGATCCATTCAAATTCATTCGCACGAATCTATCCATTCTAATTCATTCGTACGATCCATTCTAATTCATTCGCACGATCCATTCTAATTCATTAAAACGATCCAATCTAATTCATTCATACGATCTATTCTAATTCATTCGCACGATTATATCCTTTCTAATTTATTCGTACGATCCATTCTAATTCATTCGCACAATCTGTTCTAATTCATTAGTACGATCCATTCTAATTCATTCGTACGATCCATTCTAATTCATTAGCACGATCCATTCTAATTCATTCGTACGATCGATTCTAATTCATTCATACGATCCATTCTAATTCATTCGTACGATTCATTCTAATTCAATCTATTCTAATTCATTCGTACGATCCATTCTTACTCATTCGTACGATCCATTCTAATTCATTCGCACGAATGAATCCATTCTAATTCATTCGTATGATCCATTCTAATTCATTCGCATGAATGTATCCATTCTAATTCATTCGTACGATCCATTCTATCTCATTCGTACAATCCATTCTATTTCATTCGTACGATCCATTCTAATTCATTCGCACGATCCATTTTAATTCATTCGCATGATCCATTCTAATTCATTCGTACGATCGATTCTAATTCATTCATACGATCCATTCTAATTCATTCGCACGAATGTATCCATTCTAATTCATTCGTACGATCCATTCTAATTCATTCGCACAATCTATTCTAATTCATTCATACGATCCATTCTAATTTGTTCGCACGATCCATTCTAATTCATTCATACGATCCATTCTAATTCATTCATATGATCCATTCTAATTCATTCGCACGATCCATTCTTACTCATTCGTACGATCCATTCTAATTCATTCGCACAATCCATTCTAATTCATTAATACGATCCATTCTAATTCATTCGCACGATCCATTCTAATTCATTCACACTCATACGATCCATTCTAATTCATTCGCACGAATGTATCCTTTCTAATTCATTCGTACGATCCATTCTAATTCATTCGCACAATCTATTCTAATTCATTCGAACGATCCATTCTAATTCATTCATACGATCCATTCTAATTCATTCGTACGATCGATTCTAATTCATTCGCACGATCCATTCTAATTCATTCGCACGATCCATTCTAATTCATTAGCACGATCCATTCTAATTCATTCATACGATCCATTCTAATTCATTTATACAAGCCAATCTAATTCATTCATACGATCCATTCTAATTCTTTCGCACGAATGTATCCATTCTAATTCATTCATACGATCCATTCTAATTCATTAGCACGAAAAAACACGATCCACTCACATACGAATAAATTAGAATAAATTAGAATGGATTGTGTGAATGAATTAGAATGGATCGTATGATTCAATTAGAATGGATCGTGCGAATGAATTAGAATGGATCGTGCGAATGAATTAGAATGGATCGTACGAATGAAATAGAATGGATTGTACGAATGAGATAGAATGGATCGTACGAATGAATTAAAATGGATACATTCATGCGAATGAATTAGAATGGATCATACGAATTAATTAGAATGGATTCATTCGTGCGAATGAATTAGAATGGATCGTACGAATGAGTAAGAATGGATAATACGAATGAATTAGAATGGATTGAATTAGAATGAATCGTACGAATGAATTAGAATGGATCGTACGAATGAATTAGAATGGATCGTACGAATGAATTAGAATGGATTGAATTAGAATGAATCGTACGAATGAATTAGAATGAATCATACCGTACGAATGAATTAGAATGTGTCGTACGAATGAATTAGAATGGATCGTATGAATGAATTAGAATGGATCGTACGAAGGAATTAGAATGGATCGTACGAAGGAATTAGAATGGATCGTACGAAGGAATTAGAATGGATAGTACGAATGAATTAGAATGGCTACCTTCGTGCAAATGAATTAGAATGGATCGTAAGAATAAGTAAGAATGGATCGTACGAATGAAATAGAATGGATCGTATGAATGAATTAGAATGGATGGTGCGAATTAATTAGAATGGATCGTACGAATGAATTAGAATAGATTGTGCGAATGAATTAGAATGGATCGTACGAATGAATTAGAATGGATCGTACGAATGAATTAGAATGGATCGTATGAATGAATTAGAATGGATCGTGCAAATGAATTAGAATGGATCGTACGAATGAAATAGAATGGATTCGCTCGAATGTATCCATTCTAATTCATTCGTACGATCCATTCTAATTCATTCGTATAATCCATTCTAATTCATTCGCACGATCCACTCGCATTCACTCAAACGATCCATTCTAATTAATTCATATGATCCATTCTAATTCATTCGCACGAATGTATCCATTCTAATTCATTCGTACGATCCATTCTAATTCATTTGTACGAATGTATCCACTCTAATTCATTCATACAATCCATTCTAATTCATTCGCACGAATGTATCCATTCCAATTCATTTGTACGATCCATTCTAATTCATTCGCACAATCTATTCTAATTCATTCGTACGATCAATTCTAATTCATTAGCATGATCCATTCTAATTCATTCGTACGATCTATTCTATTTCATTCGTACAATCCATTCTTACTCAATCGTATGATCCATTCTAATCCATTCGCACAATCTATTCTAATTCATACGTACGATCCATTCTATTTCATTTGTACGATCCATTCTAATTCATACGATCAATTCTATTTCGTTCATACGATCCATTTTAATTCATTCGCACGATCCATTCTAATTCATTCATACGATCCATTCTAATTCATTTGTACGATCCATTCTAATTTCTTCGTATGATCTATTCTAATTCCTTCGTACGATCCATTCTAATTCCTTCGTACGATCCATTCAAATTCATTCGCACGAATCTATCCATTCTAATTCATTCGTACGATCCATTCTAATTCATTCGCACGATCCATTCTAATTAATTAAAACGATCCAATCTAATTCATTCATACGATCTATTCTAATTCATTCGCACGATTATATCCTTTCTAATTCATTCGTACGATCCATTCTAATTCATTCGCACAATCTGTTCTAATTCATTAGTACGATCCATTCTAATTCATTCGCACGATCCATTTTAATTCATTCGCATGATCCATTCTAATTCATTCGTACGATCGATTCTAATTCATTCATACGATCCATTCTAATTCATTCGCACGAATGTATCCATTCTAATTCATTCGTACGATCCATTCTAATTCATTCGCACAATCTATTCTAATTCATTCATACGATCCATTCTAATTTGTTCGCACGATCCATTCTAATTCATTCATACGATCCATTCTAATTCATTCATATGATCCATTCTAATTCATTCGCACGATCCATTCTTACTCATTCGTACGATCCATTCTAATTCATTCGCACGATCCATTCTAATTCATTAATACGATCCATTCTAATTCATTCGCACGATCCATTCTAATTCACTCACACTCATACGATCCATTCTAATTCATTCGCACGAATGTATCCTTTCTAATTCATTCGTACGATCCATTCTAATTCATTCGCACAATCTATTCTAATTCATTCGAACGATCCATTCTAATTCATTCGTACGATCCATTCTAACTCATTCGTACGATCGATTCTAATTCATTCGCACGATCCATTCTAATTCATTCGCACGATCCATTCTAATTCATTAGCACGATCCATTCTAATTCATTCATACGATCCATTCTAATTCATTTATACGAGCCAATCTAATTCATTCATACGATCCATTCTAATTCTTTCGCACGAATATATCCATTCTAATTCATTCGTACGATCCATTCTAATTCATTAGCACGAAAAAACACGATCCACTCACATACGAATAAATTAGAATAAATTAGAATGGATTGTGTGAATGAATTAGAATGGATCGTATGAATGAATTAGAATGGATCGTGCGAATGAATTAGAATGGATCGTGCGAATGAATTAGAATGGATCGTACGAATGACATAGAATGGATTGTACGAATGAGATAGAATGGATCGTACGAATGAATTAGAATGGATACATTCATGCGAATGAATTAGAATGGATCATACGAATGAATTAGAATGGATTCATTCGTGCGAATGAATTAGATTGGATCGTACAAATGAGTAAGAATGGATAATACGAATGAATTAGAATGGATTGAATTAGAATGAATCGTACGAATGAATTAGAATGGATCGTACGAATGAATTAGAATGGATCGTACGAATGAATTAGAATGGATTGAATTAGAATGAATCGTACGAATGAATTAGAATGAATCATACCGTACGAATGAATTAGAATGGATCATACGAAGGAATTAGAATGGATCGTACGAATGAATTAGAATGGATCGTACGAAGGAATTAGAATGGATCGTACGAAGGAATTAGAATGGATAGTACGAATGAATTAGAATGGCTACCTTCGTGCAAATGAATTAGAATGGATCGTAAGAATGAGTAAGAATGGATCGTACGAATGAAATAGAATGGATCATATGAATGAATTAGAATGGATCGTGCGAATGAATTAGAATGGATCGTACGAATGAATTAGAATAGATTGTGCGAATGAATTAGAATGGATCGTACGAATGAATTAGAATGGATCGTACGAATGAATTAGAATGGATCGTATGAATGAATTAGAATGGATCGTGCAAATGAATTAGAATGGATCGTACGAATGAAATAGAATGGATTCGCTCGAATGTATCCATTCTAATTCATTCGTACGATCCATTCTAATTCATTCGTATAATCCATTCTAATTCATTCGCAAGATCCATTCGCATTCACTCAAATGATCCATTCTAATTAATTCATATGATCCATTCTAATTCATTTGCACGAATGTATCCATTCTAATTCATTCGTACGATCCATTCTATTTCATTTGTACGAATGTATCCACTCTAATTCATTCATACAATCCATTCTAATTCATTCGCACGAATGTATCCATTCCAATTCATTCGTACGATCCATTCTAATTCATTCGCACAATCTATTCTAATTCATTCGTACGATCAATTCTAATTCATTAGCATGATCCATTCTAATTCATTCGTACGATCTATTCTATTTCATTCGTACAATCCATTCTTACTCAATCGTATGATCCATTCTAATCCATTCGCACAATCTATTCAAATTCATTCGTACGATCCATTCTATTTCATTTGTACGATCCATTCTAATTCATACGATCAATTCTATTTCATTCATACGATCCATTTTAATTCATTCGCACGATCCATTCTAATTAATTCATACGATCCATTCTAATTCATTTGTACGATCCATTCTAATTTCTTCATATGATCTATTCTAATTCCTTCGTACGATCCATTCTAATTCCTTCGTACGATCCATTCAAATTCATTCGCACGAATCTATCCATTCTAATTCATTCGTACGATCCATTCTAATTCATTCGCACGATCTATTCTAATTCATTAAAACGATCCAATCTAATTCATTCATACGATCTATTCTAATTCATTCGCACGATTATATCCTTTCTAATTCATTCGTACGATCCATTCTAATTCATTCGCACAATCTGTTCTAATTCATTAGTACGATTCATTCTAATTCATTCGTACGATCCATTCTAATTCATTAGCACGATCCATTCTAATTCATTCGTACGATCGATTCTAATTCATTCATACGATCCATTCTAATTCATTCGTACGATTCATTCTAATTCAATCCATTCTAATTCATTCGTACGATCCATTCTTACTCATTCGTACGATCCATTCTAATTCATTCGCACGAATGAATCCATTCTAATTCATTCGTATGATCCATTCTAATTCATTCGCATGAATGTATCCATTCTAATTCATTCGTACGATCCATTCTATCTCATTCGTACAATCCATTCTATTTCATTCGTACGATCCATTCTAATTCATTCGCACGATCCATTTTAATTCATTCGCATGATCCATTCTAATTCATTCGTACGATCGATTCTAATTCATTTATACGATCCATTCTAATTCATTCGCACGAATGTATCCATTCTAATTCATTCGTACGATCCATTCTAATTCATTCGCACAATCTATTCTAATTCATTCATACGATCCATTCTAATTTGTTCGCACGATCCATTCTAATTCATTCATACGATCCATTCTAATTCATTCATATGATCCATTCTAATTCATTCGCACGATCCATTCTTACTCATTCGTACGATCCATTCTAATTCATTCGCACAATCCATTCTAATTCATTAATACGATCCATTCTAATTCATTCGCACGATCCATTCTAATTCATTCACACTCATACGATCCATTCTAATTCATTCGCACGAATGTATCCTTTCTAATTCATTCGTACGATCCATTCTAATTCATTCACACAATCTATTCTAATTCATTCGAACGATCCATTCTAATTCATTCGTACGATCCATTCTAACTCATTCGTACGATCGATTCTAATTCATTCGCACGATCCATTCTAATTCATTCGCACGATCCATTCTAATTCATTAGCACGATCCATTCTAATTCACTCATACGATCCATTCTAATTCATTTATACAAGCCAATCTAATTCATTCATACGATCCATTCTAATTCTTTCGCACGAATGTATCCATTCTAATTCATTCGTACGATCCATTCTAATTCATTAGCACGAAAAAACACGATCCACTCACATACGAATAAATTAGAATAAATTAGAATGGATTGTGTGAATGAATTAGAATGGATCGTATGAATGAATTAGAATGGATCGTGCGAATGAATTAGAATGGATCGTGCGAATGAATTAGAATGGATCGTACGAATGAAATAGAATGGATTGTACGAATGAGATAGAATGGATCGTACGAATGAATTAGAATGGATACATTCATGCGAATGAATTAGAATGGATCATACGAATGAATTAGAATGGATTCATTCGTGCGAATGAATTAGAATGGATCGTACGAATGAGTAAGAATGGATAATACGAATGAATTAGAATGGATTGAATTAGAATGAATCGTACGAATGAATTAGAATGGATCGTACGAATGAATTAGAATGGATCATACGAATGAATTAGAATGGATTGAATTAGAATGAATCGTACGAATGAATTAGAATGAATCATACCGTACGAATGAATTAGAATGTATCGTACGAATGAATTAGAATGGATCGTACGAATGAATTAGAATGGATCGTACGAATGAATTAGAATGGATCGTACGAAGGAATTAGAATGGATCGTACGAAGGAATTAGAATGGATAGTACGAAGGAATTAGAATGGCTACCTTCGTGCAAATGAATTAGAATGGATCGTAAGAATGAGTAAGAATGGATCGTACGAATGAAATAGAATGGATCGTATGAATGAATTAGAATGGATCGTGCGAATTAATTAGAATGGATCGTACGAATGAATTAGAATAGATTGTGCGAATGAATTAGAATGGATCGTACGAATGAATTAGAATGGATCGTACGAATGAATTAGAATGGATCGTATGAATGAATTAGAATGGATCGTGCAAATGAATTAGAATGGATCGTACGAATGAAATAGAATGGATTCGCTCGAATGTATCCATTCTAATTCATTCGTACGATCCATTCTAATTCATTCGTATAATCCATTCTAATTCATTCGCACGATCCATTCGCATTCACTCAAACGATCCATTCTAATTAATTCATATGATCCATTCTAATTCATTCGCACGAATGTATCCATTCTAATTCATTCGTACGATCCATTCTAATTCATTTGTACGAATGTATCCACTCTAATTCATTCATACAATCCATTCTAATTCATTCGCACGAATGTATCCATTCCAATTCATTCGTACGATCCATTCTAATTCATTCGCACAATCTATTCTAATTCATTCGTACGATCAATTCTAATTCATTAGCATGATCCATTCTAATTCATTCGTACGATCTATTCTATTTCATTCGTACAATCCATTCTTACTCAATCGTATGATCCATTCTAATCCATTCGCACAATCTATTCTAATTCATTCGTACGATCCATTCTATTTCATTTGTACGATCCATTCTAATTCATACGATCAATTCTATTTCATTCATACGATCCATTTTAATTCATTCGCACGATCCATTCTAATTCATTCATACGATCCATTCTAATTCATTTGTACGATCCATTCTAATTTCTTCGTATGATCTATTCTAATTCCTTCGTACGATCCATTCTAATTCCTTCGTACGATCCATTCAAATTCATTCGCACGAATCTATCCATTCTAATTCATTCGTACGATCCATTCTAATTCATTCGCACGATCCATTCTAATTCATTAAAACGATCCAATCTAATTCATTCATACGATCTATTCTAATTCATTCGCACGATTATATCCTTTCTAATTCATTCGTACGATCCATTCTAATTCATTCGCACAATCTGTTCTAATTCATTTGTACGATCCATTCTAATTCATTCGCACGATCCATTTTAATTCATTCGCATGATCCATTCTAATTCATTCGTACGATCGATTCTAATTCATTCATACGATCCATTCTAATTCATACGCACGAATATATCCATTCTAATTCATTCGTACGATCCATTCTAATTCATTCGCACAATCTATTCTAATTCATTCATACGATCCATTCTAATTTGTTCGCACGATCCATTCTAATTCATTCATACGATCCATTCTAATTCATTCATATGATCCATTCTAATTCATTCGCACGATCCATTCTTACTCATTCGTACGATCCATTCTAATTCATTCGCACGATCCATTCTAATTCATTAATACGATCCATTCTAATTCATTCGCACGATCCATTCTAATTCATTCACACTCATACGATCCATTCTAATTCATTCGCACGAATGTATCCTTTCTAATTCATTCGTACGATCCATTCTAATTCATTCGCACAATCTATTCTAATTCATTCGAACGATCCATTCTAATTCATTCGTACGATCCATTCTAACTCATTCGTACGATCGATTCTAATTCATTCGCACGATCCATTCTAATTCATTCGCACGATCCATTCTAATTCATTAGCACGATCCATTCTAATTCATTCATACGATCCATTCTAATTCATTTATACGAGCCAATCTAATTCATTCATACGATCCATTCTAATTCTTTCGCACGAATGTATCCAATCTAATTCATTCGTACGATCCATTCTAATTCATTAGCACGAAAAAACACGATCCACTCACATACGAATAAATTAGAATAAATTAGAATGGATTGTGTGAATGAATTAGAATGGATCGTATGAATGAATTAGAATGGATCGTGCGAATGAATTAGAATGGATCGTGCGAATGAATTAGAATGGATCGTACGAATGACATAGAATGGATTGTACGAATGAGATAGAATGGATCGTACGAATGAATTAGAATGGATACATTCATGCGAATGAATTAGAATGGATCATACGAATGAATTAGAATGGATTCATTCGTGCGAATGAATTAGAATGGATCGTACGAATGAGTAAGAATGGATAATACGAATGAATTAGAATGGATTGAATTAGAATGAATCGTACGAATGAATTAGAATGGATCGTACGAATGAATTAGAATGGATCGTACGAATGAATTAGAATGGATTGAATTAGAATGAATCGTACGAATGAATTAGAATGAATCATACCGTACGAATGAATTAGAATGGATCATACGAAGGAATTAGAATGGATCGTACGAATGAATTAGAATGGATCGTACGAAGGAATTAGAATGGATCGTACGAAGGAATTAGAATGGATAGTACGAATGAATTAGAATGGCTACCTTCGTGCAAATGAATTAGAATGGATCGTAAGAATGAGTAAGAATGGATCGTACGAATGAAATAGAATGGATCGTATGAATGAATTAGAATGGATCGTGCGAATGAATTAGAATGGATCGTACGAATGAATTAGAATAGATTGTGCGAATGAATTAGAATGGATCGTACGAATGAATTAGAATGGATCGTACGAATGAATTAGAATGGATCGTATGAATGAATTAGAATGGATCGTGCAAATGAATTAGAATGGATCGTACGAATGAAATAGAATGGATTCGCTCGAATGTATCAATTCTAATTCATTCGTACGATCCATTCTAATTCATTCGTATAATCCATTCTAATTCATTCGCACGATCCATTCGCATTCACTCAAACGATCCATTCTAATTAATTCATATGATCCATTCTAATTCATTTGCACGAATGTATCCATTCTAATTCATTCGTACGATCCATTCTATTTCATTTGTACGAATGTATCCACTCTAATTCATTCATACAATCCATTCTAATTCATTCGCACGAATGTATCCATTCCAATTCATTCGTACGATCCATTCTAATTCATTCGCACAATCTATTCTAATTCATTCGTACGATCAATTCTAATTCATTAGCATGATCCATTCTAATTCATTCGTACGATCTATTCTATTTCATTCGTACAATCCATTCTTACTCAATCGTATGATCCATTCTAATCCATTCGCACAATCTATTCTAATTCATTCGTACGATCCATTCTATTTCATTTGTACGATCCATTCTAATTCATACGATCAATTCTATTTCATTCATACGATCCATTTTAATTCGTTCGCACGATCCATTCTAATTAATTCATACGATCCATTCTAATTCATTTGTACGATCCATTCTAATTTCTTCGTATGATCTATTCTAATTCCTTCGTACGATCCATTCTAATTCCTTCGTACGATCCATTCAAATTCATTCGCACGAATCTATCCATTCTAATTCATTCGTACGATCCATTCTAATTCATTCGCACGATCCATTCTAATTCATTAAAACGATCCAATCTAATTCATTCATACGATCTATTCTAATTCATTCGCACGATTATATCCTTTCTAATTTATTCGTACGATCCATTCTAATTCATTCGCACAATCTGTTCTAATTCATTAGTACGATCCATTCTAATTCATTCGTACGATCCATTCTAATTCATTAGCACGATCCATTCTAATTCATTCGTACGATCGATTCTAATTCATTCATACGATCCATTCTAATTCATTCGTACGATTCATTCTAATTCAATCCATTCTAATTCATTCGTACGATCCATTCTTACTCATTCGTACGATCCATTCTAATTCATTCGCACGAATGAATCCATTCTAATTCATTCGTATGATCCATTCTAATTCATTCGCATGAATGTATCCATTCTAATTCATTCGTACGATCCATTCTATCTCATTCGTACAATCCATTCTATTTCATTCGTACGATCCATTCTAATTCATTCGCACGATCCATTTTAATTCATTCGCATGATCCATTCTAATTCATTCGTACGATCGATTCTAATTCATTCATACGATCCATTCTAATTCATTCGCACGAATGTATCCATTCTAATTCATTCGTACGATCCATTCTAATTCATTCGCACAATCTATTCTAATTCATTCATACGATCCATTCTAATTTGTTCGCACGATCCATTCTAATTCATTCATACGATCCATTCTAATTCATTCATATGATCCATTCTAATTCATTCGCACGATCCATTCTTACTCATTCGTACGATCCATTCTAATTCATTCGCACAATCCATTCTAATTCATTAATACGATCCATTCTAATTCATTCGCACGATCCATTCTAATTCATTCACACTCATACGATCCATTCTAATTCATTCGCACGAATGTATCCTTTCTAATTCATTCGTACGATCCATTCTAATTCATTCGCACAATCTATTCTAATTCATTCGAACGATCCATTCTAATTCATTCGTACGATCCATTCTAATTCATTCGTACGATCGATTCTAATTCATTCGCACGATCCATTCTAATTCATTCGCACGATCCATTCTAATTCATTAGCACGATCCATTCTAATTCATTCATACGATCCATTCTAATTCATTTATACAAGCCAATCTAATTCATTCATACGATCCATTCTAATTCTTTCGCACGAATGTATCCATTCTAATTCATTCGTACGATCCATTCTAATTCATTAGCACGAAAAAACACGATCCACTCACATACGAATAAATTAGAATAAATTAGAATGGATTGTGTGAATGAATTAGAATGGATCGTATGATTGAATTAGAATGGATCGTGCGAATGAATTAGAATGGATCGTGCGAATGAATTAGAATGGATCGTACGAATGAAATAGAATGGATTGTACGAATGAGATAGAATGGATCGTACGAATGAATTAGAATGGATACATTCATGCGAATGAATTAGAATGGATCATACGAATGAATTAGAATGGATTCATTCGTGCGAATGAATTAGAATGGATCGTACGAATGAGTAAGAATGGATAATACGAATGAATTAGAATGGATTGAATTAGAATGAATCGTACGAATGAATTAGAATGGATCGTACGAATGAATTAGAATGGATCGTACGAATGAATTAGAATGGATTGAATTAGAATGAATCATACCGTACGAATGAATTAGAATGTGTCGTACGAATGAATTAGAATGGATCGTACGAATGAATTAGAATGGATCGTACGAAGGAATTAGAATGGATCGTACGAAGGAATTAGAATGGATCGTACGAAGGAATTAGAATGGATAGTACGAATGAATTAGAATGGCTACCTTCGTGCAAATGAATTAGAATGGATCGTAAGAATGAGTAAGAATGGATCGTACGAATGAAATAGAATGGATCGTATGAATGAATTAGAATGGATGGTGCGAATTAATTAGAATGGATCGTACGAATGAATTAGAATAGATTGTGCGAATGAATTAGAATGGATCGTACGAATGAATTAGAATGGATCGTACGAATGAATTAGAATGGATCGTATGAATGAATTAGAATGGATCGTGCAAATGAATTAGAATGGATCGTACGAATGAAATAGAATGGATTCGCTCGAATGTATCCATTCTAATTCATTCGTACGATCCATTCTAATTCATTCGTATAATCCATTCTAATTCATTCGCAAGATCCACTCGCATTCACTCAAACGATCCATTCTAATTAATTCATATGATCCATTCTAATTCATTCGCACGAATGTATCCATTCTAATTCATTCGTACGATCCATTCTAATTCATTTGTATGAATGTATCCACTCTAATTCATTCATACAATCCATTCTAATTCATTCGCACGAATGTATCCATTCCAATTCATTTGTACGATCCATTCTAATTCATTCGCACAATCTATTCTAATTCATTCGTACGATCAATTCTAATTCATTAGCATGATCCATTCTAATTCATTCGTACGATCTATTCTATTTCATTTGTACAATCCATTCTTACTCAATCGTATGATCCATTCTAATCCATTCGCACAATCTATTCTAATTCATACGTACGATCCATTCTATTTCATTTGTACGATCCATTCTAATTCATACGATCAATTCTATTTCGTTCATACGATCCATTTTAATTCATTCGCACGATCCATTCTAATTCATTCATACGATCCAATCTAATTCATTTGTACGATCCATTCTAATTTCTTCGTATGATCTATTCTAATTCCTTCGTACGATCCATTCTAATTCCTTCGTACGATCCATTCAAATTCATTCGCACGAATCTATCCATTCTAATTCATTCGTACGATCCATTCTAATTCATTCGCACGATCCATTCTAATTCATTAAAACGATCCAATCTAATTCATTCATACGATCTATTCTAATTCATTCGCACGATTATATCCTTTCTAATTCATTCGTACGATCCATTCTAATTCATTCGCACAATCTGTTCTAATTCATTAGTACGATCCATTCTAATTCATTCGCACGATCCATTTTAATTCATTCGCATGATCCATTCTAATTCATTCGTACGATCGATTCTAATTCATTCATACGATCCATTCTAATTCATTCGCACGAATGTATCCATTCTAATTCATTCGTACGATCCATTCTAATTCATTCGCACAATCTATTCTAATTCATTCATACGATCCATTCTAATTTGTTCGCACGATCCATTCTAATTCATTCATACGATCCATTCTAATTCATTCATATGATCCATTCTAATTCATTCGCACGATCCATTCTTACTCATTCGTACGATCCATTCTAATTCATTCGCACGATCCATTCTAATTCATTAATACGATCCATTCTAATTCATTCGCACGATCCATTCTAATTCATTCACACTCATACGATCCATTCTAATTCATTCGCACGAATGTATCCTTTCTAATTCATTCGTACGATCCATTCTAATTCATTCGCACAATCTATTCTAATTCATTCGAACGATCCATTCTAATTCATTCGTACGATCCATTCTAACTCATTCGTACGATCGATTCTAATTCATTCGCACGATCCATTCTAATTCATTCGCACGATCCATTCTAATTCATTAGCACGATCCATTCTAATTCATTCATACGATCCATTCTAATTCATTTATACGAGCCAATCTAATTCATTCATACGATCCATTCTAATTCTTTCGCACGAATATATCCATTCTAATTCATTCGTACGATCCATTCTAATTCATTAGCACGAAAAAACACGATCCACTCACATACGAATAAATTAGAATAAATTAGAATGGATTGTGTGAATGAATTAGAATGGATCGTATGAATGAATTAGAATGGATCGTGCGAATGAATTAGAATGGATCGTGCGAATGAATTAGAATGGATCGTACGAATGACATAGAATGGATTGTACGAATGAGATAGAATGGATCGTACGAATGAATTAGAATTGATACATTCATGCGAATGAATTAGAATGGATCATACGAATGAATTAGAATGGATTCATTCGTGCGAATGAATTAGAATGGATCGTACGAATGAGTAAGAATGGATAATACGAATGAATTAGAATGGATTGAATTAGAATGAATCGTACGAATGAATTAGAATGGATCGTACGAATGAATTAGAATGGATCGTACGAATGAATTAGAATGGATTGAATTAGAATGAATCGTACGAATGAATTAGAATGAATCATACCGTACGAATGAATTAGAATGGATCATACGAAGGAATTAGAATGGATCGTACGAATGAATTAGAATGGATCGTACGAAGGAATTAGAATGAATCGTACGAAGGAATTAGAATGGATCGTACGAAGGAATTAGAATGGATAGTACGAATGAATTAGAATGGCTACCTTCGTGCAAATGAATTAGAATGGATCGTAAGAATGAGTAAGAATGGATCGTACGAATGAAATAGAATGGATCGTATGAATGAATTAGAATGGATCGTGCGAATGAATTAGAATGGATCGTAAGAATGAATTAGAATAGATTGTGCGAATGAATTAGAATGGATCATACGAATGAATTAGAATGGATCGTACGAATGAATTAGAATGGATCGTATGAATGAATTAGAATGGATCGTGCAAATGAATTAGAATGGATCGTACGAATGAAATCGAATGGATTTGCTCGAATGTATCCATTCTAATTCATTCGTACGATCCATTCTAATTCATTCGTATAATCCATTCTAATTCATTCGCACGATCCATTCGCATTCACTCAAACGATCCATTCTAATTAATTCATATGATCCATTCTAATTCATTCGCACGAATGTATCCATTCTAATTCATTCGTACGATCCATTCTAATTCATTTGTACGAATGTATCCACTCTAATTCATTCATACAATCCATTCTAATTCATTCGCACGAATGTATCCATTCCAATTCATTCGTACGATCCATTCTAATTCATTCGCACAATCAATTCTAATTCATTCGTACGATCAATTCTAATTCATTAGCATGATCCATTCTAATTCATTCGTACGATCTATTCTATTTCATTCGTACAATCCATTCTTACTCAATCGTATGATCCATTCTAATCCATTCGCACAATCTATTCTAATTCATTCGTACGATCCATTCTATTTCATTTGTACGATCCATTCTGATTCATACGATCAATTCTATTTCATTCATACGATCCATTTTAATTCATTCGCACGATCCATTCTAATTCATTCATACGATCCATTCTAATTCATTTGTACGATCCATTCTAATTTCTTCGTATGATCTATTCTAATTCCTTCGTACGATCCATTCTAATTCCTTCATACGATCCATTCAAATTCATTCGCACGAATCTATCCATTCTAATTCATTCCTACGATCCATTCTAATTCATTCGCACGATCCATTCTAATTCATTAAAACGATCCAATCTAATTCATTCATACGATCTATTCTAATTCATTCGCACGATTATATCCTTTCTAATTCATTCGTACGATCCATTCTAATTCATTCGTACAATCTGTTCTAATTCATTAGTACGATCCATTCTAATTCATTCGCACGATCCATTTTAATTCATTCGCATGATCCATTGTAATTCATTCGTACGATCGATTCTAATTCATTCATACGATCCATTCTAATTCATTCGCACGAATGTATCCATTCTAATTCATTCGTACGATCCATTCTAATTCATTCGCACAATCTATTCTAATTCATTCATACGATCCATTCTAATTTGTTCGCACGATCCATTCTAATTCATTCATACGATCCATTCTAATTCATTCATATTATCCATTCTAATTCATTCGCACGATCCATTCTTACTCATTCGTACGATCCATTCTAATTCATTCGCACGATCCATTCTAATTCATTAATACGATCCATTCTAATTCATTCGCACGATCCATTCTAATTCATTCACACTCATACGATCCATTCTAATTCATTCGCACGAATGTATCCTTTCTAATTCATTCGTACGATCCATTCTAATTCATTCGCACAATCTATTCTAATTCATTCGAACGATCCATTCTAATTCATTCGTACGATCCATTCTAACTCATTCGTACGATCGATTCTAATTCATTCGCACGATCCATTCTAATTCATTCGCACGATCCATTCTAATTCATTAGCACGATCCATTCTAATTCATTCATACGATCCATTCTAATTCATTTATACGAGCCAATCTAATTCATTCATACGATCCATTCTAATTCTTTCGCACGAATGTATCCATTCTAATTCATTCGTACGATCCATTCTAATTCATTAGCACAAAAAAACACGATCCACTCACATACGAATAAATTTGAATAAATTAGAATGGATTGTGTGAATGAATTAGAATGGATCGTATGAATGAATTAGAATGGATCGTGCGAATGAATTAGAATGGATCGTGCGAATGAATTAGAATGGACCGTGCGAATGAATTAGAATGGATCGTACGAATGAAATAGAATGGATTGTACGAATGAGATAGAATGGATCGTACGAATGAATTAGAATGGATACATTCATGCGAATGAATTAGAATGGATCATACGAATGAATTAGAATGGATTCATTCGTGCGAATGAATTAGAATGGATCGTACGAATGAGTAAGAATGGATAATACGAATGAATTAGAATGGATTGAATTAGAATGAATCGTACGAATGCATTAGAATGGATCGTACGAATGAATTAGAATGGATCGTACGAATGAATTAGAATGGATTGAATTAGAATGAATCGTACGAATGAATTAGAATGAATCATACCGTACGAATGAATTAGAATGGATCATACGAAGGAATTAGAATGGATCGTACGAATGAATTAGAATGGATCGTACGAAGGAATTAGAATGGATCGTACGAAGGAATTAGAATGGATAGTACGAATGAATTAGAATGGCTACCTTCGTGCAAATGAATTAGAATGGATCGTAAGAATGAGTAAGAATGGATCGTACGAATGAAATAGAATGGATCGTATGAATGAATTAGAATGGATCGTGCGAATGAATTAGAATGGATCGTACGAATGAATTAGAATAGATTGTGCGAATGAATTAGAATGGATCGTACGAATGAATTAGAATGGATCGTAGGAATGAATTAGAATGGATCGTATGAATGAATTAGAATGGATCGTGCAAATGAATTAGAATGGATCGTACGAATGAAATAGAATGGATTCGCTCGAATGTATCCATTCTAATTCATTCGTACGATCCATTCTAATTCATTCGTATAATCCATTCTAATTCATTCGCACGAACCATTCGCATTCACTCAAACGATCCATTCTAATTAATTCATATGATCCATTCTAATTCATTCGCACGAATGTATCCATTCTAATTCATTCGTACGATCCATTCTAATTCATTTGTACGAATGTATCCACTCTAATTCATTCATACAATCCATTCTAATTCATTCGCACGAATGTATCCATTCCAATTCATTCGTACGATCCATTCTAATTCATTCGCACAATCTATTCTAATTCATTCGTACGATCAATTCTAATTCATTAGCATGATCCATTCTAATTCATTCGTACGATCTATTCTATTTCATTCGTACAATCCATTCTTACTCAATCGTATGATCCATTCTAATCCATTCGCACAATCTATTCTAATTCATTCGTACGATCCATTCTATTTCATTTGTACGATCCATTCTAATTCATACGATCAATTCTATTTCATTCATACGATCCATTTTAATTCATTCGCACGATCCATTCTAATTCATTCATACGATCCATTCTAATTCATTTGTACGATCCATTCTAATTTCTTCGTATGATCTATTCTAATTCCTTCGTACGATCCATTCTAATTCCTTCGTACGATCCATTCAAATTCATTCGCACGAATCTATCCATTCTAATTCATTCGTACGATCCATTCTAATTCATTCGCACGATCCATTCTAATTCATTAAAACGATCCAATCTAATTCATTCATACGATCTATTCTAATTCATTCGCACGATTATATCCTTTCTAATTCATTCGTACGATCCATTCTAATTCATTCGCACAATCTGTTCTAATTCATTAGTACGATCCATTCTAATTCATTCGTACGATCCATTCTAATTCATTAGCACGATCCAAATTCATTTATCCGTACGATCTATTCTATTTCATTCGTACGATCCATTCTTATCGCACGATCTATTCTAATTCATTCGCAGGATCCATTCTCCATTCTAATTCCTTCGTACGATCCATTCTAATTCCTTTGTATCCATTCTAATTCACTCATACGATCCATTCTAATTTATTCATACGATCCATTCTAATTCATTCGCACGAATGTATCCATTCTAATTCATTCATACGATCCATTCTAATTCATTCATACAATCCATTCTAATTCATTCGCACGATCCATTCTAATTCATTCATACGATCCATTCTAATTCATTCGTACGATCTATTCTATTTCATTCGTACAATCCATTCTTACTCAATCGTATGATCCATTCTAATCCATTCGCACAATCTATTCTAATTCATTCGTACGATCCATTCTATTTCATTCGTACGATCCATTCTAATTCATACGATTGTACGAATGAATTAGAATAGATCGTACGAATGAATTAGAATGGATCATGCTAATGAATTAGAATTGATCGTACATATGAATTAGAATAGATTGTGCGAATGAATTAGAATGAATCGTACGAATGAATTGGAATGGATACATTCGTGCGAATGAATTAGAATGGATCGTATGAATGAATTAGAGTGGATACATTCGTACAAATGAATTAGAATGGATCGTACGAATGAATTAGAATGGATACATTCGTGCGAATGAATTAGAATGGATCATATGAATGAATTAGAATGGATCGTTTGAGTGAATGCGAATGGATCGTGCGAATGAATTAGAATGGATTGTACGAATGAATTAGAATGGATCGTACGAATGAATTAGAATGGATACATTCGTGCGAATCCATTCTATTTCATTCGTACAATCCATTCTAATTCATTCGTACTATCCATTCTAATTCCTTCGTACGATCCATTCTAATTCATTCGTACGATCCATTCTAATTCATTCGTACGATCCTTTCTAATTCCTTCGTATGATCCATTCTAATTCATTCGTACGGTATGATTCATTCTAATTCATTCGTACGATTCATTCTAATTCAATCCATTCTAATTCATTCGTACGATCCATTCTAATTCATTCGTACGATCCATTCTAATTCATTCGTACGATCCATTCTAATTCATTCGTACGATTCATTCTAATTCAATCCATTCTAATTCATTCGTACGAATGAATTAGAATGGATCGTATGAATGAATTAGATTATGATCCATTTTATTTCATTCGTATGATTCATTCTAATTCATTCGTACGATTCATTCTAATTCAATCCATTCTAATTCATTCGTACGATCCATTCTAATTCATTCGTACGATTCATTCTAATTCAATCCATTATAATTCATTCGTACGATCCATTCTTACTCATTCGTACGATCCATTCTAATTCATTCGCACGAATGAATCCATTATTATTCATTCATATGATCCATTCTAATTCATTCTCATGAATGTATCCATTCTAATTCATTCGTATGATCCATTCTAATACCTTCGTACGATCCATTCTAATTCATTCGTACGATCCATTCTAATTCATTCGCACGATCCATTCTAATTCATTCGTACGATCCATTCTATTTCATTCATACGATCCATTCTAATTCATTCATACGATCTATTCTAATTCTTTCGCACGAATGTATCCATTCTAATTCATTCGTACGATCCATTATAATTCATTCGCACGATCCATTCTAATTCATTCATACAATCCATTCTAATTCTTTTGCACGAATGTATCCATTCTAATTCATTCGTTCGATCTATTCTAATTCATTCGTACGATCCATTCTAATTCATTCGCACGATCCATTCTAATTCATGCATACGATCCAATCTAATTCATTCATACGATCCATTCTAATTCATTCATATGATCCATTCTAATTCATTCGCACGATCCATTCTTACTCGTTCGTACGATCCATTCTAATTCATTCGCACGATCCATTCTAATTCATTAATACGATCCATTCCAATTCATTCGCACGATCCATTCTAATTCATTCACACTCATACGATCCATTCTAATTCATTCGCACGAATGTATCCTTTTTAATTCATTCGTACGATCCATTCTAATTCATTCGCACAGATCGTACGAATGAATTAGAATGGATTGAATTAGAATGAATCGTACGAATGAATTAGAATGAATCATTCCGTATGAATGAATTAGAATGGATCATACGAAGGAATTAGAATGGATCGTACGAATGAATTAGAATGGATCATACGAATGAATTAGAATGGATCGTACGAAGGAATTAGAATGGATCGTACGAAGGAATTAGAATGGATAGTACGAATGAATTAGAATGGATACCTTCATGCAAATGAATTAGAATGGATCGTACGAATGAGTAAGAATAGATCGTACGAATGAAATAGAATGGATCGTATGAATGAATTAGAATGGATCGTGCGAATGAATTAGAATGGATCGTACGAATGAATTAGAATAGATTGTGCGAATGAATTAGAATGGATCGTACAAATGAATTAGAATGGATCGTATGAATGAATTAGAATGGATCGTGCGAATGAATTAGAATGGATCGTACGAGTGAAATAGAATGGATTCGCACGAATGTATCCATTCTAATTCATTCGTACGATCCATTCTAATTCATTCGTACAATCCATTCTAATTCATTCGCACGATCCATTCACATTCACTCAAACGATCCATTCTAATTCATTCATATGATCCATTCTAATTCATTCGCACGAATGTATCCATTCTAATTCATTCGTACGATCCATTCTAATTCATTTGTACGAATGTATCCACTCTAATTCATTCTTACGATCCATTCTAATTCATTCGCACGAATGTATCCATTCCAATTCATTCGTACGATCCATTCTAATGCATTCGCACAATCTATTCTAATTCATTCGTACGATCAATTCTAATTCATTAGCATGATCCATTCTAATTCATTCGTACGATCTATTCTATTTCATTCGTACAAGCCATTCTTACTCAATCGTATGATCCATTCTAATCCATTCGCACAATCTATTCTAATTCATTCGTACGATCCATTCTATTTCATTCGTACGATCCATTCTAATTCATACGATCCATTCTATTTCATTCATACGATCCATTTTAATTCATTCGCACGATCCATTCTAATTCATTCATACGATCCATTCTAATTCATTCGTACGATCCATTCTAATTTTTTCGTATGATCTATTCTAATTCCTTCGTACGATCCATTCTAATTCCTTCGTACGATCCATTCAAATTCATTCGCACGAATCTATCCATTCTAATTCATTCGTACGATCCTTTCTAATTCATTCGCACGATCCATTCTAATTCATTAATACGGTCCAATCTAATTCATTCATACGATCCATTCTAATTCATTCGCATGAATGTATCCATTGTAATTCATTCGTACGATCCATTCTAATTCATTCGCACAATCTACTTTAATTCATTCATACGATCCATCCTAATTCATTCGCACGAATGTACCCATTCTAATTCATTCGTACAATCCATTCTATTTCATTTGTACGATCCATTCTTACTCATTCGTACGATCCATTCGTATCTATTCTAATTCATTCGTACGATCTATTCTAATTTATTCGTACGATCCATTCTAATTCATTAATACGATCCAATCTAATTCATTCATACGATCCATTCTAATTCATTCATACGATCCATTCTAATTCATTCGCACGATCCATTCTAATTCATTCGCACGATCTATTCTAATTCATTCATACGATCCATTCTAATTCATTCGTACAATCCATTCTAATTCATTCTAATTTATTCGTATGTGAGTGGATTGTGTTTTTTCGTGCTAATGAATTAGAATGGATCGTACGAATGAATTAGAATGGATACATTCGTGCGAAAGAATTAGAATGGATCGTATGAATGAGTTAGATTGGATCTTACGAATGAATTAGAATGGATCGTACGAATGAATTAGAATGGATCGTATGAATGAATTAGAATGGATCGTGCGAATGAATTAGAATGGATCGTGCGAATGAATTAGAATGGATCGTACGAATGAATTAGAATGGATCGTATGAATGAATTAGATTGGATCGTATTAATGAATTAGAATGGATCGTACGAATGAATTAGAATAGATCGTACGAATGAATTAGAATGGATACGAATGGATCGTACGAATGAGTAAGAATGGATCGTACGAATGAAATAGAATGGATTGTACGAATGAATTAGAATGGATACATTCGTGCGAATGAATTAGGATGGATCGTATGAATGAATTAGAATAGATTGTGCGAATGAATTAGAATGGATCGCACGAATGAATTAGAATGGATACATTCATGCGAATGAATTAGAATGGATCGTATGAATGAATTAGAATGGATCGTATGAGTGAATTAGAATGGATACGAAGGAATTAGAATGGATCGTACGAAGGAATTAGAATGGAGAATGGATCGTGCGAATGAATTAGAATGGATCGTGCGATAAGAATGGATCGTACGAATGAAATAGAATAGATCGTACGGATATATGAATTTGGATCGTGCTAATGAATTAGAATGGATCGTACGACTGAATTAGAATGGATCGTACTAATGAATTTGAATAGATTGTGTGAATGAATTAGAATGGATCGTACGAATGAATTAGAAAGGATATATTCGTGCGAATGAATTAGAATAGATCGTATGAATGAACTAGATTGGATCGTATTAATGAATTAGAATGGATCGTGCGAATGAATTAGAATGGATCGTACGAATGAATTTGAATGGATAGATTCGTGCGAATGAATTTGAATGGATCGTACGAAGGAATTAGAATGGATCGTACGAAGGAATTAGAATAGATCATACGAAGAAATTAGAATGGATCGTACGAATGAATTAGAATGGATCGTATGAATGAATTAGAATGGATCGTGCGAATGAATTAAAATGGATCGTATGAATGAAATAGAATGGATCGTATGAATTAGAATGGATCGTACGAATGAAATAGAATGGATCGTACGAATGAATTAGAATAGATTGTGCGAATGGATTAGAATAGATCATACGATTGAGTAAGAATGGATTGTATGAATGAAATAGAATAGATCGTACGAATGAATTAGAATGGATCATGCTAATGAATTAGGATTGATCGTACGAATGAATTAGAATAGATTGTGCGAATGCATTAGAATGGATCGTACGAATGAATTGGAATGGATACATTCGTGCGAATGAATTAGAATGGATCGTATGAATGAATTAGAGTGGATACATTCGTACAAATGAATTAGAATGGATCGTACGAATGAATTAGAATGGATACATTCGTGCGAATAAATTAGAATGGATCATATGAATGAATTAGAATGGATCGTTTGAGTGAATGTGAATGGATCGTGCGAATGAATTAGAATGGATTGTACGAATGAATTAGCATGGATCGTACGAATGAAATAGAATGGATACATTCGTGCGAATCCATTCTATTTCATTCGTACGATCCACTCTAATTCATTCGCACGATCCATTCTAATTCATTCATACGATCCATTCTAATTCATTTGTACGATCCATTCTAATTCATTCGTACGATCCATTCTAATTCATTCGCACAATCTATTCTAATTCATTCATACGATCCATTCTAATTCATTCGCACGATCCATTCTAATTCATTCATACGATCCATTCTATTTCATTCGTACGATCTATTCTTACTCATTCCTACGATCCATTCTAATTCATTTGCATGAAGGTATCCATTCTAATTCATTCGTACTATCCATTCTAATTCCTTCGTACGATCCATTCTAATTCCTTCGTACGATCCATTCTAATTCATTCGTACGATCCATTCTAATTCCTTCGTATGATCCATTCTAATTCATTCGTACGGTATGATTCATTCTAATTCATTCGTACGATTCATTCTAATTCAATCCATTCTAATTCATTCGTACGATCTGTGCGAATGAATTAGAATGGATCGTACGAATGAATTAGAAAGGATATATTCGTGCGAATGAATTAGAATGGATCGTATGAGTGTGAATGAATTAGAATAAATCGTGCGAATGAATTAGAATGGATCGTATTAATGAATTAGAATGGATCGTGCGAATGAATTAGAATGGATCGTACGAATGAGTAAGAATGGATCGTCCGAATGAATTAGAATGGATCATATGAATGAATTAGAATGGATCGTATGAATGAATTAGATTGGATTGTATGCATGAATTAGAATGGATCGTGCGAATGAATTAGAATGGATCGTACGAATAAATTAGAATGGATCGAACGAATGAATTAGAATGGATACATTCGTGCAAAAGAATTAGAATGGATTGTATGAATGAATTAGAATGGATCGTGCGAATGAATTAGAATGGATCGTACGAATGAATTAGAATGGATACATTCGTGCGAAAGAATTAGAATAGATCATATGAATGAATTAGAATGGATCGTATGAATGAAATAGAATGGATCGTACGAATGAATTAGAATGGATCGTGCGAATGAATTAGAATGGATCGTACGAATGAATTAGAATGGATCGTACGAAGGTATTAGAATGGATCGTACAAATGAATTAGAATGGATACATTCATGAGAATGAATTAGAATGGATCATACGAATGAATTAGAATGGATTCATTCGTGCGAATGAATTAGAATGGATCGTACGAATGAGTAAGAATGGATCATACGAATGAATTATAATGGATTGAATTAGAATGAATCGTACGAATGAATTAGAATGGATCGTAAGAATGAATTAGAATGGATTGAATTAGAATGAATCGTACGAATGAATTAGAATGAATCATACGAATGAAATAAAATGGATCATAATCTAATTCATTCATACGATCCATTCTAATTCATTCGTACGAATGAATTAGAATGGATGGAATTAGAATGAATCGTACGAATGAATTAGAATGGATCGTACGAATGAATTAGAATGGATCGTACGAATGAATTAGAATGGATTGAATTAGAATGAATCGTACGAATGAATTAGAATGAATCATACCGTACGAATGAATTAGAATGGATCATACGAAGGAATTAGAATGGATCGTACGAATGAATTAGAATGGATCGTACGAATGAATTAGAATGGATCGTATGAAGGAATTAGATTGGATCGTACGAAGGAATTAGAATGGATAGTACGAATGAATTAGAATGGATACCTTCGTGCAAATGAATTAGAATGGATCGTACGAATGAGTAAGAATGGATCGTACGAATGAAATACAATGGATCGTATGAATGAATTAGAATGGATCATGCAAATGAATTAGAATGGATCGTACGAATGAATTAGAATAGATTGTGCGAATGAATTAGAATGGATCATACGAATGAATTAGAATGGATCGTACGAATGAATTAGAATGGATACATTCATGCGAATGAATTAGAATGGATCATACGAATGAATTAGAATGGATTCATTCGTGCGAATGAATTAGAATGGATTGTACGAATGAGTAAGAATCGATCGTACGAATGAATTAGAATGGATTGAATTAGAATGAATCGTACGAATGAATTAGAATGGATCGTACGAATGAATTAGAATGGATCGTACGAATGAATTAGAATGGATTGAATTAGAATGAATCATACGAATGAATTAGAATGAATCATACCGTACGAATGAATTAGAATGGATCATACGAAGGAATTAGAATGGATCGTACGAATGAATTAGAATGGATCGTACAAATGAATTAGAATGGATCGTACGAAGGAATTAGAATGGATCGTACGAAGGAATTAGAATGGATAGTACGAATGAATTAGAATGGATACCTTCGTGCAAATGAATTAGAATGGATCGTACGAATGAGTAAGAATGGTTCGTACGAATGAAATAGAATGGATCGTATGAATGAATTAGAATGCATCGTGCGAATGAATTAGAATGGATCGTACGAATGAATTAGAATAAATTGTGCGAATGAATTAGAATGGATCGTACGAATGAATTAGAATGGATCGTACGAATGAATTAGAATGGATCGTATGAATGAATTAGAATGGATCGTGCGAATGAATTAGAATGGATCGTACGAATGAAATAGAATGGATTCGCACGAATGTATCCATTCTAATTCATTCGTACGATCCATTCTAATTCATTCGTACAATCCATTCTAATTCATTTGCACGATCCATTCGCATTCACTCAAACGATCCATTCTAATTCATTCATATGATCCATTCTAATTCATTCGCACGAATGTATCCATTCTAATTCATTCGTACGATCCATTCTAATTCATTTGTACGAATATATCCACTCTAATTCATTCATACGATCCATTCTAATTCATTCGCACGAATGTATCCATTCCAATTCATTCGTACGATCCATTCTAATTCATTCGCACAATCTATTCTAATTCATTCGTACGATCAATTCTAATTCATTAGCATGATCCATTCTAATTCATTCGTACGATCTATTCTAATTCATTCGTACAATCGTATGAATTAGAATGGATCGTACGAATGAAATAGAATGGATCGTACGAATGAATTAGAATAGATTGTGCGAATGGATTAGAATGGATCATACGATTGAGTAAGAATGGATTGTACGAATGAAATAGAATAGATCGTACGAATGAATTAGAATGGATCGTATGAATGAACTAGAATGGATCGTGCGAATGAATTAGAATGGATCGTATGAATGAATTAGAATGGATCGTATGAATGAATTAGAATGGATACATTCGTGCGAATGAATTAGAATGGATCGTATGAATGAATTAGAATGGATACGAAGGAATTAGAATGGATCGTACAAAGGAATTAGAATGGAGAATGGATCGTGCGAATGAATTAGAATAGATCGTGCGATAAGAATGGATCGTACGAATGAAATAGAATAGATCGTACGGATAAATGAATTTGGATCGTGCTAATGAATTAGAATGGATCGTACGAATGAATTAGAATGGATCGTACTAATGAATTAGAACAGATTGTGCGAATGAATTAGAATGGATCGTACGAATGAATTAGAAAGGATATAATCGTGCGAATGAATTAGAATAGATCGTATGAATGAATTAGATTGGATCGTATAAATGAATTAGAATGGATCGTGCGAATGAATTAGAATGGATCGTACGAATGAATTAGAATGGATAGATTCGTGCGAATGAATTTGAATGGATCGTACGAAGGAATTAGAATGGATCGTACGAAGGAATTAGAATAGATCATACGAAGAAATTAGAATGGATCGTACGAATGAATTAGAATGGATCGTATGAATGAATTAGAATGGATCGTGCGAATGAATTAAAATGGATCGTATGAATGAAATAGAATGGATCGTATGAATTAGAATGGATCGTACAAATGAAATAGAATGGACCGTACGAATGAATTAGAATAGATTGTGCGAATGGATTAGAATGGATCATACGATTGAGTAAGAATGGATTGTACGAATGAAATAGAATAGATCGTACGAATGAATTAGAATCGATCATGCTAATGAATTAGAATTGATCGTACGAATGAATTAGAATAGATTGTGCGAATGAATTAGAATGGATCGTACGAATGAATTGGAATGGATACATTCGTGCGAATGAATTAGAATGGATCGTATGAATGAATTAGAGCGGATACATTCGTACAAATGAATTAGAATGGATCGTACGAATGAATTAGAATGGATACATTCGTGCGAATGAATTAGAATGGATCATATGAATGAATTAGAATGGATCGTTTGAGTGAATGCGAATGGATCGTGCGAATGAATTAGAATGGATTGTACAAATGAATTAGAATGGATCGTACGAATGAATTAGAATGGATACATTCGAGCGAATCCATTCTATTTCATTCGTACGATCCATTCTAATTCATTAGCACGATCCATTCTAATTCATTCATACGATCCATTCTAATTCATTTATACGATCCATTCTAATTCATTAATACGATCCATTCTAATTCATTCGCACGAATGTATCCATTCTAATTCATTCGTACGATCCATTCTAATTCATTAGCACGAAAAAACACGATCCACTCACATACGAATAAATTAGAATGAATTAGAATGGATTGTGTGAATGAATTAGAATGGATCGTGCGAATGAATTAGAATGGTTCTTGCGAATGAATTAGAATATGGATCGTATGAAGGAATTAGAATGGATCGTACGAATGAATTCGAATGTATCCTTTCTAATTCATTCGTACGATCCATTCTAATTCCTTCGTACGATCCATTCTAATTCATTCGTACGATCCATTCTAATTCATTCGCACGATCCATTCTAATTCATTCGTACGATCCATTCTATTTCATTCATACGATCCATTCTAATTCATTCATACGATCTATTCTAATTCTTTCGCACGAATGTATCCATTCTAATTCATTCGTACGATCCATTCTAATTCATTCGCACGATCCATTCTAATTCATTCATACAATCCATTCTAATTCTTTTGCACGAATGTATCCATTCTAATTCATTCGTTCGATCCATTCTAATTCATTCGTACGATCCATTCTAATTCATTCGCACGATCCATTCTAATTCATGCATACGATCCAATCTAATTCATTCATACGATCCATTCTAATTCATTCACACGAATGTATCCATTCTAATTCATTTGTACATATATGAATGAATTCGAATGGATCGTACGAATGTATTAGAGTTGATACATTCGTGCGAATGAATTAGAATGGATCGTACGAATGAATTAGATTGGATCGTATGAATGAATTATAATGGATCATGCGAATGAATTAGAATAGATCATACGAATGAATTAGAATGGATCGTACGAATGAATTAGAATGGATACATTCGTGCAAAAGAATTAGAATGGATTGTATGAATGAATTAGAATGGATCGTGCGAATGAATTAGAATGGATACATTCGTGCGAATGAATTAGAATGGATCGTATGAATGAATTAGATTGGATCGTATGAATGAATTAGAATGGATCGTGCGAATGAATTAGAATGGATCGTTTGAATGAATTAGAATGGATCGTACTTATGAATTAGAATGGGTCATACGAATGAAATAGAATGGATCGTACGAAGGAATTAGAAAGGATCGTACAAACGAATTAGAATGGATCGTATGAATGAAATAGAATAGATCGTACGAATGAATTAGAATGGATCGTATGAATGAATTAGATTGGATCGTATGAATGAATTAGAATGGATTGTACGAATGAAATAGAATAGATCGTACGAATGAATTAGAATGGATCGTGCGAATGCATTAGAATGGGTCGTACGAATGAATTAGAATGGATACACGATCCAGATCCATTCTAATTCATTCGCACAATCTATTCTAATTCATTCGTAGGATCCATTCTAATTCATTACTACGATCTATTCTAATTCATTCATTCGATCCATTATCGTACGAATGAATTAGAATGGATCGTATGAATGAATTAGATTGGATCGTATGAATGAATTAGAATGGATTGTACGAATGAAATAGAATAGATCGTACGAATGAATTAGAATGGATCGTGCGAATGAATTAGAATGGGTCGTACGAATGAATTAGAATAGATTGTGCGAATGAATTAGAATGGATCGTACGAATGAATTAGAATGGATACCTTCGTGCGAATGAATTAGAATGGATCGTATGAATGAATTAGAATAGATCGTACGAATGAATTAGAATGGATCATGCGAATGAATTAGAATGGATCGTACGAATGAATTAGAATGGATCGTACGAATGAAATAGAATGGATTGTACGAATAAGATAGAATGGATCGTACGAATCAATTAGAATGGATACATTCATGCGAATGAATTAGAATGGATCATACGAATGAATTAGAATGGATTCATTCGTGCGAATGAATTAGAATGGATTGTACGAATGAGTAAGAATGGATCGTACGAATGTTTTAGAATGGATTGAATTAGAATGAATCGAACGAATGAATTAGAATGGATAGATTCGTGCGAATGAATTTGAATGGATCGTACGAAGGAATTAGAATGGATCGTACGAAGGAATTAGAATAGATCATACGAAGAAATTAGAATAGATCGTACGAATGAATTAGAATGGATCGTATGAATGAGATAGAATGGATCGTGCGAATGAATTAAAATGGATCGTATGAATGAAATAGAATGGATCGTATGAATTAGAATGGATCGTATGAATGAAATAAAATGGATCGTACGAATGAATTAGAATAGATTGTGCGAATGGATTAGAATGGATTATACGATTGAGTAAGAATGGATTGTACGATTGAAATAGAATAGATCGTACGAATGAATTAGAATGGATCATGCTAATGAATTAGAATGGATCATGCGAATGAATTAGAATGGTTCGTACGAATGAATTAGAATGGATCGTACGAATGAATTAGAATGGATCGTACGAATGAATTAGAATGGATCGTATGAATTAGAATGGATTGTACGAAGGAATTAGAATGGATCGTATGAATGAATTAGATTGGATCGTATTAATGAATTTGAATGGCTCGTATGAATGAATTAGATTAGATCGTATGAATGAATTAGAATGGATCTTGCGAATGAATTAGAATGGATCGTACGAATGAAATAGAATGGATTGTATGAATGAATTAGAATAGATTGTGCGAATGAATTAGAATGGATCGTACGAATGAATTAGAATGGATCATATGAATGAATTAGAATAGATCGTACGTATGAATTAGAATGGATCGTGCGAATGAATTAGAATGGATCGTATGAATGAATTAGAGTAGATACATTCGTACGAAGGAATTAGAATGGATCGTACGAATGAATTAGAATGGATTATATGAATGAATTAGAATGGATCGTACGAATGAATTAGAATGGATACATTCGTGCGAATGAATTAGAATAGATTGTACGAATAAATTGGAATGGATCGTACGAATAAATTAGAATAGATTGTACGAATGAATTAGAATGGATCGTACGACTAATTCATTCGTACGATCCATTCTAATTCATTCATACAATCCATTCTACTTCTTTTGCACGAATGTATCCATTCTAATTCATTCGTACGATCCATTCTAATTCCTTCGTACGATCCATTCTAATTCATTCCCATGAATGTATCCATTCTAATTGATACGTACGATCCATTCTATTTCATTCGTATGATCCATTCTTACTCATTCGTACGATCCATTCTAATTCTAATTCATTCATATGATCCATTCTAATTCATTCGCACGATCCATTCTAATTCATTCGCACGATCCATTCTAATTCATTCGTACGATCCATTCTAATTCATTCATACAATCCATTCTAATTCATTCGCACGTATGTATCCATTCTAATTCATTCGTACGATCCATTCTAATTCATTAGCACGAAAAAACACGATCCACTCACGAATGGATCGTGCGAATGAATTAGAATGGATCATATGAATGAATTAGAATAAATTAGAATGGATCGTACGAATGAGTAAGAATGGATCATACGAATGAAATAGAATGGATCGTACGTATCAATTAGAATGGATACATTCATGGGAATGAATTAGAATGGATCGTACGAAGGAATTAGAATGGATCGTACGAAGGAATTAGAATGGATCGTACGAATGAATTAGAATAGATACATTCGTGCAAAAGAAGTAGAATGGATTGTATGAATGAATTAGAATGGATCGTACGAATGAATTAGACGTACGATCCATTCTAATTCATTCGTACAATCTATTCTAATTCATTCGTACGATCCATTCTAATTTATTCGTACAATCCATTCTAATTCATTCGCACGAATGTATCCATTCTAATTCATTCGTACGATCCATTCTAATTCATTCATATAATCCATTCTAATTCATTCGTACGATCCATTCTAATACCTTTGTACGAATGTATCTACTCTAATTCATTCATATGATCCATTCTAATTCATTCGCACGATCCATTCTAATTCATACGTACGATCCATTCTAATTCATTCATATGATCCATTCTAATTCATTCGTACGATCCATTCTAATTCATTCGCACGATCCATTCTAATTCATTTATACGATCCAATCTAATTCATTCATACGATCCATTCTAATTCTTTCGCACGAATGTATCCATTCTAATTCATTCGTACGATCCATTCTAATTCATTAGCACGAAAATACACGATCCACTCACATACGAATAAATTAGAATGAATTAGTATGGATCGTATGAATGAATTAGAATGGATCGTGCGAATGAATTAGAATGGATCGTGCGAATGAATTAGAATATGGATCGTACGAAGGAATTAGAATGGATCGTACGAATGAATTCGAATGTATCCTTTCTAATTCATTCGTATGATCCATTCTAATTCCTTCGTACGATCCATTCTAATTCATTCGTACGATTCATGCTAATGAATTAGAATTGATCGTACGAATGAATTAGAAAAGATTGTGCGAATGAATTAGAATGGATCGTACGAATGAATTGGAATGGATACATTCGTGCGAATGAATTAGAATGGATCGTATGAATGAATTAGAGTGGGTACATTTGTACAAATGAATTAGAATGGATCGTACGAATGAATTAGAATGGATACATTCGTGCGAATGAATTAGAATGGATCATATGAATGAATTAGAATGGATCGTTTGAGTGAATGCGAATGGATCGTGCGAATGAATTAGAATGGATTGTACGAATAAATTAGAATGGATCGTACGAATGAATTAGAATGGATTGTACGAAGGAATTAGAATGGATCGTACGAAGGAATTAGAATGGATAGTATGAATGAATTAGAATGGATACCTTCGTGCAAATGAATTAGAATGGATCGTACGAATGAGTAAGAATGGATCGTACGAATGAAATAGAATGGATCGTATGAATGAATTAGAATGGATCGTGCGAATGAATTAGAATGGATCGTACGAATGAATTAGAATAGATTGTGCGAATGAATTAGAATGGATCGTACGAATGAATTAGAATGGATCGTACGAATGAATTAGAATGGATCGTATGGATGAATTAGAATGGATCGTGCGAATGAATTAGAATGGATCGTACGAATGAAATAGAATGGATTGTACGAATGAAATAGATTAGATAGTGCGAATGAATTAGAATAGATCGTATGAATGAATTAGATTGGATCGTATTAATGAATTAGAATGGATCGTACGAATGAATTAGAATGGATCGTACGAATGAATTAGAATGGATACATTCGTGCAAAAGAATTAGAATGGATTGTATGAATGAATTAGAATGGATCGTGCGAATGAATTAGAATGGATACATTCGAATTCATTCGCACGATCCATTCTAATTCCTTCGTATGATCCATTCTAATTATTCGTACGGTATGATTCATTCTAATTCATTCGTACGATTCATTCTAATTCAGTCCATTCTAATTCATTCGTACGATCCATTCTAATTCATTCGTACGATCCATTCTAATTCATTCATACGATTCATTCTAATTCAATCGTACGATTCATTCTAATTCAATCCATTCTAATTCATTCGTACGATCCATTCTAATTCATTCGTACGATCCATCCTAATTCCTTTGTACGACCCATTATATTTCATTCATATGATCCATTCTAACTCCTTTGTACGATTCAGTCTAATTCATTCCCATGAATGTATCCATTCCAATTCATTTGCACGAATGTATCCAATCTAATTCATTCATACGATCCATTCTAATTCTTTCGCACGAATGTATCCATTCTAATTCATTCGTACGATCCATTTTAATTCATTAGCACGAAAAAACACGATCCACTCACATACGAATAAATTAGAATGAATTAGAATGGATTATGTGAATGAATTAGAATGGATCGTATGAATGAATTAGAATGGATCGTGCGAATGAATTAGAATGGATCGTGCGAATGAATTAGAATATGGATCGTACGAAGGAATTAGAATGGATCGTACGAATGAATTCGAATGTATCCTTTCTAATTCATTCGTACGATCCATTCTAATTCCTTCGTACGATCCATTCTAATTCATTCGTACGATCCATTCTAATTCATTCGCACGATCCATTCTAATTCATGCATACGATCCATTCTAATTCATTCGTATGATCCATTCTAATTCATTCGTACGATCCATTCTAATTTATTCGCACGATCCATTCTAATTCATTCATACGATCCATTCTAATTCATTCGTACGATCCATTCTAATTCATTCGTACGATCCATTCTAATTCATTTGCACGAAGGTATCCATTCTAATTCATTCGTACTATCTATTCTAATTCCTTCTTACGATCCATTCTAACTCCTTCATACAATCCATTCTAATTCATTCGAACGATCCATTCTAATTCATTAATACGATCCAATCTAATTCATTCATACGATCTATTCTAATTAGAATGGATCGTACGAATGAATTAGAATGGATCATGCGAATGAATTAGAATGGATCGTGCGAATGAATTAAAATTGATCGTACGAATGAAATAGAATGGATTGTACGAATGAGATAGAATGGATCGTACGAATAAATTAGAATGGATACATTCATGCGAATGAATTAGAATGGATCGTATGAATGAATTAGAATGGATCGTGCGAATGAATTAGAATGGATCGTACGAATGAATTAGAATGGATCGTACGAATGACTTAGAATGGATCGTAGTAATGAATTAGAATGGATCCTACGAATGAATTAGAATATATTGTGCGAATGAATTAGAATGGATCATACGAATGAATTAGAATGGATCGTACGAATGAATTAGAATGGATCGCATGAATGAATTAGAATGGATCGTACGAATGAATTAGAATGGATCGTGCGAATGAATTAGAATGGATCGTATGAATGAATTAGAATGGATCATACGAATGAATTAGAATAGATTGTGCGAATGAATTAGAATGGATCGTACGAATGAATTAGAATGGATCGTACGAATGAATTAGAATGGATCGTGCGAATGAATTAGAATGGATCGTACGAATGAATTAGAATGGATTGTACGAATGAAATAGAATAGATCGTACGAATGAATTAGAATGGATCATGCTAATGAATTAGAATTGATCGTACGAATGAATTAGAATAGATTGTGCGAATGAATTAGAATGGATACATTCGTGCGAAAGAATTAGAATGGATCGTATGAATGAATTAGATTGGATCGTATAAATGAATTAGAATGGATCGTACGAATGAATTAGAATGGATCATGCTAATAAATTAGAATGGATCGTGCGAATGAATTAGAATGGATCGTGCGAATGAATTAGAATGGATCGTACGAATGAATTAGAATGGATCGTATGAATTAGAATGGATCGTACGAATGAAATAGAATGGATCGTACGAATGAATTAGAATAGATTGTGCGAATGGATTAGAATGGATCATACGATTGAGTAAGAATGGATTGTACGAATGAAATAGAATAGATCGTACGAATGAATTAGAATGGATCATGCTAATGAATTAGAATTGATCGTACGAATGAATTAGAATAGATTGTGCGAATGAATTAGAATGGATCGTACGAATGAATTGGAATGGATACATTCGTGCGAATGAATTAGAATGGATCGTACGAATGAATTAGAGTGGATACATTCGTACAAATGAATTATAATGGATCGTACGTATGAATTAGAATGGATACATTCGTGCGAATGAATTAGAATGGATCATATGAATAAATTAGAATGGATCGTTTGAGTGAATGCGAATTGATCGTGCGAGTGAATTAGAATGGATTGTACGAATGAATTAGAATGGATCGTACGAATGAATTAGAAATGATACATTCGTGCGAATCTATTCTATTTCATTCGTACGATCCATTCTAATTCATTCGCACGATCCATTCTAATTCATTCGTACGATCCATTCTAATTCATTCGTACGATCCATTCTAATTCATTCGTATGATCCATTCTAATTCATTCGCACAATCTATTCTAATTCATTCGTACGATCCATTCTAATTCATTCGCACGATCCATTCTAATTCATTCATACGATCCATTCTATTTCATTCGTACGATCCATTCTTACTCATTCGTACGATCCATTCTAATTCATTTGCACGAAGGTATCCATTCTAATTCATTCGTACTATCCATTCTAATTCCTTCGTACGATCCATTCTAATTCCTTCGTACGATCCATTTTAATTCATTCATACGATCCATTCTAATTCATTCGTACGATCCATTCTAATTCCTTCGTATGATCCATTCTAATTCATTCGTACGGTATGATTCATTCTAATTCATTCGTACGATTCATTCTAATTCAATCCATTCTAATTCATTCGTACGATCCATTCTAATTCATTCGTACGATCCATTCTAATTCATTCGTACGATTCATTCTAATTCAATCCATTCTAATTCATTCGTATGATCCATTCTTACTCATTCATACGATCTATTCTAATTCATTCGCACGAATGAATCCATTCTAATTCATTCGTATGATCCATTCTAATTCATTCGCATGAATGTATCCATTCTAATTAATTCGTACGATCAATTCTATCTCATTCGTACAATCCATTCTATTTCATTCGTACGATCCATTCCAATTCATTCGCACGATCCATTCTAATTCATTCGCATGATCCATTCTAATTCATTCGTACGATCGATTCTAATTCATTCATACGATCCATTCAAATTCATTCGCACGAATGTATCCATTCTAATTCATTCATACGATCCATTCTAATTCATTCGCACAATCTATTCTAATTCATTCATACAATCCATTCTAATTTATTCGCACGATCCATTCTAATTCATTCATTTGATCCATTCTAATTCATTCATATGATCCATTCTAATTCATTCGCACGATCCATTCTTACTAATTCGTACGATCCATTCTAATTCATTCGCACGATCCATTCTAATTCATTAATACGATCCATTCTAATTCATTCACACTCATACGATCTATTGTACGAATGAAATAGAATGGATCGTATGAATGAATTAGAAAGGATCGTGCGAATGAATTAGAATGGATCGTACGAATGAATTAGAATAGATTGTGCGAATGAATTAGAATGGATCGTACGAATGAATTAGAATGGATCGTACGAATGAATTAGAATAGATTGTGCGAATGAATTATAATGGATCGTACGAATGAATTAGAATGGATCGTACGAATGAATTAGAATGGATCGTATGAATGAATTAGAATGGATCGCACGAATGAATTAGAATGGATCGTGCTAATGAATTAGAATGGATCGTGCGAATGAATTAGAATGGATCCTGCGAATGAATTAGAATGGATCGTACGAATGAATTAGAATGGATCGTACGAATGAATTAGAATGGATCGTTCGAATGAATTAGAATAGATTGTGCGAATGAATTAGAATGGATCGTATGAATGAATTAGAAAGGATATATTCGTGCGAATGAATAAGAATGGATCGTATGAGTGTAAATGAATTAGAATGGATCGTATTAATGAATTAGAATGGATCGTGCGAATGAATTAGAATGGATCGTACGAATGAGTAAGAATGGATCGTGCGAATGAATAAGAATGGATCATATGAATGAATTAGAATGGATCGTATGAATGAATTAGAATGGATCGTGCGAATAAATTAGAATGGATCGTATGAATGAAATAGAATAGATTGTGCGAATGAATTAGAATGGATCGTACAAATGAATTAGAATGGATACATTCGTGCGAATGAATTAGAATGGATCGTATGAATGAATTAGAATCGATCGTACGAATGAATTAGAATGGATCATGCGAATGAATTAGAATGGATCGTGCGAATGAATTAGAATGGATCGTACGAATGAAATAGAATGGATTGTACGAATGAGATAGAATGGATCGTACGAATGAATTAGAATGGATACATTCATGCGAATGAATTAGAATGGATCATACGAATGAATTAGAATGGATTCATTCGTGCGAATGAATTAGAATGGACCGTACAAATGAGTAAGAATGGATCGTACGAATGAATTAGAATGGATTGAATTAGAATGAATCGTACGAATGAATTAGAATGGATCGTACAAATGAATTAGAATGGATCGTACGAATGAATTAGAATGGATTGAATTAGAATGAATCGTACGAATGAATTAGAATGAATCATACCGTATGAATGAATTAGAATGGATCATACGAAGGAATTAGAATGGATCGTACGAATGAATTAGAATGGATCGTACGAATGAATTAGAATGGATCGTACGAAGGAATTAGAATGGATAGTACGAATGAATTAGAATGGATACCTTCGTGCAAATGAATTAGAATGGATCGTACGAATGAGTAAGAATGGATCGTACGAATGAAATAGAATGGATCGTATGAATGAATTAGAATGGATCGTGTGAATGAATTAGAATGGATCGTACGAATGAATTTGAATAGATTGTGCGAATGAATTAGAATAGATCGTACAAATGAATTAGAATGGATCGTACGAATGAATTAGAATGGATCGTGCGAATGAATTAGAATGGATCGTGCGAATGAATTAGAATGGATCGTACGAATGAATTAGAATGGATCGTACGAATGAATTAGAATGGATCGTTCGAATGAATTAGAATAGATTGTGCGAATAAATTAGAATGGATCGTACGAATGAATTAGAAAGGATACATTCATGCGAATGAATTAGAATGGATCGTATGAGTGTGAATGAATTAGAATGGATCGTGCGAATGAAGTATAATGGATCGTATTAATGAATTAGAATGGATCGTGCGAATTAATTAGAATGGATCGTACGAATGAGTAAGAATGGATCGTGCGAATGAATTAGAATGGATCATATGAATGAATTAGAATGGATCGTATGAATGAATTAGAATGGATCGTGCGAATAAATTAGAATGGATCGTATGAATGAATTAGAATAGATTGTGCGAATGAATTAGAATGGATCGTACGAATGAATTAGAATGGATACATTCGTGCGAATGAATTAGAATGGATCGTATGAATGAATTAGAATCGATCGTACAAATGAATTAGAATGGATCATGCGAATGAATTAGAATGGATCGTGCGAATGAATTAGAATGGATCGTACGAATGAAATAGAATGGATTGTACGAATGAGATAGAATGGATCGTACGAATGAATTAGAATGGATACATTCATGCGAATGAATTAGAATGGATCATATGAATGAATTAGAATGGATCGTATGAATGAATTAGAATAGATCGTGCGAATAAATTAGAATGGATCGTATGAACGAATTAGAATAGATTGTGCGAATGAATTAGAATGGATCATACGAATGAAATAGAATGGATTGTAAGAATGAATTAGAATGGATACATTCGTGCGAATGAATTAGGATGGATCGTATGAATGAATTAGAATGGATCGTACGAATGAATTAGAATGGATTGAATTAGAATGAATCGTACGAATGAATTAGAATGAATCATACCGTACGAATGAATTAGAATGGATCATACGAAGGAATTAGAATGGATCGTACGAATGAATTAGAATGGATCGTACGAATGAATTAGAATGGATCGTACGAAGGAATTAGAATGGATCGTACGAAGGAATTAGAATGGATAGTACGAATGAATTAGAATGGATACCTTCGTGCAAATGAATTAGAATGGATCGTACGAATGAGTAAGAATGGATCGTACGAATGAAATAGAATGGATCATATGAATGAATTAGAATGGATCGTGCGAATGAATTAGAATGGATCGTACGAATGAATTAGAATAGATTGTGCGAATGAATTTGAATGGATCATACGAATGAATTAGAATGGATCGTACGAATGAATTAGAATGGATCGTATGAATGAATTAGAATGGATCGTGCGAATGAATTAGAATGGATCGTGCGAATGAATTAGAATGGATCGTACGAATTAATTAGAATGGATACATTCGTGCGAAAGAATTAGAATAGATCGTATGAATGAATTAGAATGGATCGTATGAATGAAATAGAATGGGTCGTACGAATGAATTAGAATGGATCGTGCGAATGAATTAGAATGGATCGTACGAATGAATTAGAATGGATCGTACGAATGAATTAGAAAGGATACATTCGAATTCATTCGTACGATCCATTCTAATTCCTTCGTACGATCCATATTCTAATTCATTCGCACGATATATTCTAATTCATTCGCACGATCCATTCTAATTCATTCATACGATCCATTCTAATTCATTCACACAATCCATTCTAATTCATTCTAATTTATTCATATGTGAGTGGATCGTGTTTTTTCGTGCTAATGAATTAGAATAGATCGTACGAATGAATTAGAATGGATACATTCGTGCGAAAGAATTAGAATGGATCGTATGAATGAATTAGATTGGATCGTATAAATGAATTAGAATGGATCGTACGAATGAATTAGAATGGATCGTGCGAATGAATTAGAATGGATCGTGCGAATGAATTAGAATGGATCGTGCGAATGAATTAGAATGGATCGTACGAATGAATTAGAATGGATCGTTCGAATGAATTAGAATAGATTGTGTGAATGAATTAGAAGGGATCGTACGAATGAATTAGAAAGGATACATTCGTGCGAATGAATTAGAATGGATCGTATGAGTGTGAATGAATTAGAATGGATCGTGCGAATGAATTAGAATGGATCGTATTAATGAATTAGAATGGATCGTGCGAATGAATTAGAATGGATCGTACGAATGAGTAAGAATGGATCGTGCGAATGAATTAGAATGGATCATATGAATGAATTAGAATGGATCGTATGAATGAATTAGAATGGATCGTGTGAATAAATTAGAATGGATCGTATGAATGAATTAGAATAGATTGTGCAAATGAATTAGAATGGATCGTACGAATGAATTAGAATGGATACATTCGTGCGAATGAATTAGAATGGATCGTATGAATGAATTAGAATCGATCGTACGAATGAATTAGAATGGATCATGCGAATGAATTAGAATGGATCGTGCGAATGAATTAGAATGGATCGTACGAATGAAATAGAATGGATTGTACGAATGAGGTAGAATGGATCGTACGAATGAATTAGAATGGATACATTCATGCGAATGAATTAGAATGGATCATACGAATGAATTAGAATGGATTCATTCGTGCGAATGAATTAGAATGGATCGTACGAATGAGTAAGAATGGATCGTACGAATGAATTAGAATGGATTGAATTAGAATGAATCGTACGAATGAATTAGAATGGATCGTACAAATGAATTAGAATGGATCGTACGAATCAATTAGAATGGATTGAATTAGAATGAATCGTACGAATGAATTAGAATGAATCATACCGTACGAATGAATTAGAATGGATCATACGAAGGAATTAGAATGGATCGTACGAATGAATTAGAATGGATCGTACGAATGAATTAGAATAGATCGTACGAAGGAATTAGAATGGATCGTACGAAGGAATTAGAATGGATAGTACGAATGAATTAGAATGGATACCTTCGTGCAAATGAATTAGAATGGATCGTACGAATGAGTAAGAATGGATCGTACGAATGATATAGAATGTATCGTATGAATGAATTAGAATGGATCGTGCGAATGAATTAGAATGGATCGTACGAATGAATTAGAATGGATCGTACGAATGAATTAGAATAGATTGTGCGAATGAATTAGAATGGATCGTACGAATGAATTAGAATGGATCGTGCGAATGAATTAGAATGGATCGTGCGAATGAATTAGAATGGATCGTACGAATGAATTAGAATGGATCGTACGAATGAATTAGAATGGATCGTTCGATTGAATTAGAATAGATTGTGCGAATGAATTAGAATGGATCGGACGAATGAATTAGAAAGGATACATTCGTGCGAATGAATTAGAATGGATCGTATGAGTGTGAATGAATTAGAATGGATCGTGCGAATGAATTAGAATGGATCGTATTAATGAATTAGAATGGATCGTGCGAATGAATTAGAATGGATCGTACGAATGAGTAAGAATGGATCGTGCGAATGAATTAGAATGGATCATATGAATGAATTAGAATGGATCGTATGAATGAATTAGAATGGATCGTGCGAATAAATTAGAATGGATCGTATGAATGAATTAGAATAGATTGTGCGAATGAATTAGAATGGATCGTACGAATGAATTAGAATGGATACATTCGTGCGAATGAATTAGAATGGATCGTATGAAAGAATTAGAATCGATCGTACGAATGAATTAGAATGGATCATGCGAATGAATTAGAATGTATCGTGCGAATGAATTAGAATGGATCGTACGAATGAAATAGAATGGATTGTACGAATGAGATAGAATGGATCGTATGAATGAATTAGAATGGATACATTCATGCGAATGAATTAGAATGGATCATATGAATGAATTAGAATGGATCGTATGAATGAATTAGAATGGATCGTGCGAATAAATTAGAATGGATCGTATGAATGAATTAGAATAGATTGTGCGAATGAATTAGAATGGATCGTACGATGAAATAGAATGGATTGTATGAATGAATTAGAATGGATACATTCGTGCGAATGAATTAGGATGGATCGTATGAATGAATTAGAATGGATCGTACGAATGAATTAGAATGGATTGAATTAGAATGAATCGTACGAATGAATTAGAATGAATCATACCGTACGAATGAATTAGAATGGATCATACGAAGGAATTAGAATGGATCGTACGAATGAATTAGAATGGATCGTACGAATGAATTAGAATGGATCGTACGAAGGAATTAGAATGGATCGTACGAAGGAATTAGAATGGATAGTACGAATGAATTAGAATGGATACCTTCGTGCAAATGAATTAGAATGGATCGTACGAATGAGTAAGAATGGATCGTACGAATGAAATAGAATGGATCATATGAATGAATTAGAATGGATCGTGCGAATGAATTAGAATGGATCGTACGAATGAATTAGAATAGATTGTGCGAATGAATTAGAATGGATCGTACGAATGAATTAGAATGGATCATACGAATGAATTAGAATGGATCGTATGAATGAATTAGAATGGATCGTGCGAATGAATTAGAATGGATCGTGCGAATGAATTAGAATGGATCATACGAATGAATTAGAATGGATACATTCGTGCGAAAGAATTAGAATAGATCGTATGAATGAATTAAAATGGATCGTATGAATGAAATAGAATGGATCGTACGAATGAATTAGAATGGATCGTGCGAATGAATTAGAATGGATCGTACGAATGAATTAGAATGGATCGTACGAAGGTATTAGAATGGATCGTACGAATGAATTAGAAAGGATACATTCGAATTCATTCGTACGATCCATTCTAATTCATTCGTACGATCCATATTCTAATTCATTCGCACGATCCATTCTAATTCATTCGCACGATCCATTCTAATTCATTCATACGATCCATTCTAATTCATTCACACAATCCATTCTAATTCATTCTAATTTATTCGTATGTGAGTGGATCGTGTTTTTTCGTGCTAATGAATTAGAATGGATCGTACGAATGAATTAGAATGGATACATTCGTGCGAAAGAATTAGAATGGATCGTATGAATGAATTAGATTGGATCGTATAAATGAATTAGAATGGATCGTACGAATGAATTAGAATGGATCGTGCTAATGAATTAGAATGGATCGTGCGAATGAATTAGAATGGATCGTGCGAATGAATTAGAATGGATCGTACGAATGAATTAGAATGGATTGTACGAATGAATTAGAATGGATCGTTCGAATGAATTAGAATAGATTGTGCGAATGAATTAGAATGGATCGTACGAATGAATTAGAAAGGATACATTCGTGCGAATGAATTAGAATGGATCGTATGAGTGTGAATGAATTAGAATGGATCGTGCGAATGAATTAGAATGGATCGTATTAATGAATTAGAATGGATCGTGCGAATGAATTAGAATGGATCGTACGAATAAGTAAGAATGGATCGTGCGAATGAATTAGAATGGATCATATGAATGAATTAGAATGGATCGTATGAATGAATTAGAATGGATTGTGCGAATAAATTAGAATGGATCGTATGAATGAATCAGAATAGATTGTGCAAATGAATTAGAATGGATCGTATGAATGAATTAGAATGGATACATTCGTGCGAATGAATTAGAATGGATCGTATGAATGAATTAGAATCGATCGTACGAATGAATTAGAATGGATCATGTGAATGAATTAGAATGGATCGTGCGAATGAATTAGAATGGATCGTACGAATAAAATAGAATGGATTGTACGAATGAGATAGAATGGATCGTACGAATGAATTAGAATGGATACATTCATGCGAATGAATTAGAATGGATCATACGAATGAATTAGAATGGATTCATTCGTGCGAATGAATTAGAATGGATCGTACGAATGAGTAAGAATGGATCGTACGAATGGATTGAATTAGAATGAATTGTACGAATGAATTAGAATGGATCGTACGAATGAATTAGAATGGATCGTACGAATGAATTAGAATGGATTGAATTAGAATGAATCATACGAATGAATTAGAATGAATCATACCGTATGAATGAATTAGACTGGATCGTACGAATGAATTAGAATAGATCGTACGAATGAATTAGAATGGATCGTACGAACGAATTAGAATGCATCGTACGAAGGAATTAGAATGGATAGTACGAATGAATTAGAATGGATACCTTTGTGCAAATGAATTAGAATGGATCGTACGAATGAGTAAGAATGGATCGTACGAATGAAATAGAATGGATCGTATGAATGAATTAGAATGGATCGTGCGAATGAATTAGAATGGATCGTACGAAGGAATTAGAATAGATTGTGCGAATGAATTAGAATGGATCGTACGAATGAATTAGAATGGATCGTACGAATGAATTAGAATGGATCGTATGAATGAATTAGAATGGATCGTACGAATGAAATAGAATGGATTCGCTCGAATGTAGCCATTCTAATTCATTCGTACGATCCATTCTAATTCATTCGTACAATCCATTCTAATTCATTCGCACGATCCATTCGCATTAGAATGGATTCATTCATGCAAATGAATTAGAATAGATCATACGAAGAAATTAGAATGGATCGTACGAATGAATTAGAATGGATCGTATGAATGAATTAGAATGGATCATGCGAATGAATTAAAATGGATCGTATGAATGAAATAGAATGGATCGTATGAATTAGAATGGATCGTACGAATGAAATAAAATGGATCGTACGAATGAATTAGAATAGATTATGCGAATGGATTAGAATGGATCATATGATTGAGTAAGAATGGATTGTACGAATGAAATAGAATAGATCGTACAAATGAATTAGAATGGATCCTGCTAATGAATTAGAATTGATCGTACGAATGAAATAGAATAGATTGTGCGAATGAATTAGAATGGATCGTACGAATGAATTGGAATGGATATATTCGTGCGAATGAATTAGAATGGATCGTATGAATGAATTAGAGTGGATACATTCGTACAAATGAATTAGAATGGATCGTACGAATGAATTAGAATGGATACATTCGTGCGAATGAATTAGAATGGATCATATGAATGAATTAGAATGGATCGTTTGAGTGAATGCGAATGGATCGTGCGAATGAATTAGAATGGATTGTACGAATGAATTAAAATGGATCGTACGAATGAATTAGAATGGATACATTCGTGCGAATCCATTCTATTTCATTCGTACGATCCATTCTAATTCATTCGCACGATCCATTCTAATTCATTCATACGATCCATTCTAATTCATTCGTACGATCCATTCTAATTCATTCATACGATCCATTCTAATTCATTCGCACAATCTATTCTAATTCATTCGTACGATCCATTCTAATTCATTCGCACGATCCATTCTAATTCATTCATACGATCCATTCTATTTTATTCGTACGATCCATTCTTACTCATTCGTACGATCCATTCTAATTCATTTGCACGAAGGTATCCATTCTAATTCATTCGTACTATCCATTCTAATTCCTTCGTACGATCCATTCTAATTCCTTCGTACGATCCATTCTAATTCATTCGTACGACCCATTCTAATTCATTCGTACGATCCATTCTAATTCCTTCGTATGATCCATTCTAATTTATTCGTACGGTATGATTCATTCTAATTCATTCGTACGATTCATTCTAATTCAATACATTCTAATTCATTCGTACGATCCACTCTAATTCATTCGTACGATCCATTCTAATTCATTCGTATGATTCATTCTAATTCAATCCATTCTAATTCATTCGTACGATCCATTCTTACTCATTCGTACGATCCATTCTAATTCATTCGCACGAATGAATGCATTCTAATTCATTCGTATGATCCATTCTAATTCATTCGCATGAATGTATCCATTCTAATTCATTCGTACGATCCATTCTATCTCATTCGTACAATCCATTCTATTTCATTCGTACGATCCATTCTAATTCATTCGCACGATCCATTCTAATTCATTCGCATGATCCATTCTAATTCATTCGTACGATCGATTCTATTTCATTCATACGATCCATTCTAATTCATTCGCACAAATGTATCCATTCTAATTCATTCGTACGATCCATTCTAATTCATTTGCACAATCTATTCTAATTCATTCAAACGATCCATTCTAATTGATTCGCACGATCCATCCTAATTCATTCATACGATCCATTCTAATTCATTCATATAATCCGTTCTAATTCATTCGCACAATCCATTCTTACTCATTCGTACGATCCATTCTAATTCATTCGCACGATCCATTCTAATTCATTAATACGATCCATTCTAATTCATTCGCACGATCAATTCTAATTCATTCACACTCATACGATCCATTCTACTTCATTCGCACGAATGTATCCTTTCTAATTCATTCGTACGATCCATTCTAATTCATTCGCACAATCTATTCTAATTCATTCGAACGACCCATTCTAATTCATTCGTACAATCCATTCTAATTCATTCGCACGATCCATTCGCATTCACTCAAACGACCCATTCTAATTCATTCGTTCGATCCATTCTAATTCCTTCGTACGATCCATATTCTAATTAGAATGGATCGTTTGAGTGAATGCGAATGATCGTGCGAATGAATTAGAATGGATTGTACGAATGAATTAGAATGGATCGTACGAATGAATTAGAATGGATACATTCGTGCGAATCCATTCTATTTCATTCGTACGATCCATTCTAATTCATTCGCACGATCCATTCTAATTCATTCATATGATCCATTCTAATACATTTGTACGATCCATTCTAATTCATTCGTAGGATCCATTCTAATTCATTCGCACAATCTATTCTAATTCATTCGTACGATCCATTCTAATTCATTCGCACGATCCATTCTAATTCATTCATACGATCCATTCTATTTCATTCGTACGATCCATTCTTACTCATTCGTATGATCCATCCTAATTCATTTGCACGAAGGTATCCTTTCTAATTCATTCGTACTATCCATTCTAATTCCTTCGTACGATCCATTCTAATTCCTTCGTATAATCCATTCTAATTCATTCGTACGATCCATTCTAATTCATTCGTACGATCCATTCTAATTCCTTCGTATGATCCATCCTAATTCATTCGTACGGTATGATTCATTCTAATTCATTCGTACGATTCATTCTAATTCAATCCATTCTAATTCATTCGTACGATCCATTCTTATTCATTCGTACGATCCATTCTAATTCATTCGTACGATTCATTCTAATTCAATCCATTCTAATTCATTCGTACGATCCATTCTTACTCATTTGTACGATCCATTCTAATTCATTCGCACGAATGAATCCATTCTAATTCATTCGTATGATCCATTCTAATTCATTCGCATGGATGTATCCATTCTAATTCATTCGTACGATCCATTCTATCTCATTCGTACGATCCATTCTAATTCATTCGCACGATCCATTCTAATTCATTCGCATGATCCATTCTAATTCATTCGTACGATCGATTCTAATTCATTCAGATGATCCATTCTAATTCATTCGCACGAATGTATCCATTCTAATTCATTCGTACGATCCATTCTAATTCATTCGCACAATCTATTCTAATTCATTCATACGATCCATTCAAATTTATTCGCACGATCCATTCTAATTCATTCATACGATCCATTCTAATTCATTCATATGATCCATTCTAATTCATTCGCACGATCCATTCTTACTCATTCGTACGATCGATTCTAATTCATTCGCACGATCCATTCTAATTCATTAATACGATCCATTCTAATTCATTCGTACGATCCATTCTAATTCATTCACACTCATACGATCCATTCTAATTCATTCGCACGAATGTATCCTTTCTAATTCATTCGTACGATCCATTCTAATTCATTCGCACAATCTATTCTAATTCATTCGAACGATCCATTCTAATTCATTCGTACGATCCATTCTAATTCATTCGCATGATCCATTCTAATTCATTCGCACGATCCATTCTAATTCATTAGCACGATCCATTCTAATTCATTCGTACGATCCATTCTAATTCATTTATACGATCCAATCTAATTCATTCATACGATCCATTCTAATTCTTTCGCACGAATGTATCCATTCTAATTCATTCGTATGATCCATTCTAATTCATTAGCACGAAAAAACACGATCCACTCACATACGAATAAATTAGAATGAATTAGAATGGATTGTGTGAATGAATTAGAATGGATCGTATGAATGAATTAGAATGGATCGTGCGAATGAAATAGAATGGATCGTGCGAATGAATTAGAATCTGGATCGTACGAAGGAATTAGAATGGATCGTACGAATGAATTCGAATATATCCTTTCTAATTCATTCGTACGATCCATTCTAATTCCTTCGTACGATCCATTCTAAATCATTCGTACGATCCATTCTAATTCATTCGCACGATCCATTCTAATTCATTCGTACGATCCATTCTATTTCATTCATACGATCTATTCTAATTCATTCATACGATCTATTCTAATTCTTTCGCACGAATGTATCCATTCTAATACATTCGTACGATCCATTCTAATTCATTCGCACGATCCATTCTAATTCATTCATACAATCCATTCTAATTCTTTTGCACGAATGTATCCATTCTAATTCATTCGTTCGATCCATTCTAATTCATTCGTACGATCCATTCTAATTCATTCGCACGATCCATTCTAATTCATGCATACGATCCAATCTAATTCATTCATACGATCCATTCTAATTCATTCGCACGAATGCATCCATTCTAATTCATTCGTACATGTATGAATGAATTAGAATGGATCGTACGAATGAATTAGAGTTGATACATTCGTGCGAATGAATTAGAATGGATCGTACGAATGAATTAGATTGGATCGTATGAATGAATTATAATGGATCATGCGAATGAATTAGAATAGATCATACGAGTGAATTAGAATGGATCGTACGAATGAATTAGAATGGATACATTCGTGCAAAAGAATTAGAATGGATTGTATGAATGAATTAGAATGGATCGTGCGATTGAATTAGAATGGATACATTCGTGCGAATGAATTAGAATAGATCGTATGAATGAATTAGAATGGATCGTACGTAGGAATTAGAATGGATAGTACGAATGAATTAGAATGGATACCTTCGTGCAAATGAATTAGGATGGATCGTACGAATGAGTAAGAATGGATCGTACGAATGAAATAGAATGGATCGTATGAATGAATTAGAATGGATCGTGCGAATGAATTCGAATGGATCGTACGAATGAAGTATAATTGATTGTGCGAATGAATTAGAATGGATCGTACGAATGAATTAGAATGGATCGTACGAATGAATTAGAATGGATCGTATGAATGAATTAGAATGGATCGTGCGAATGAATTAAAATGGATCATACGAATGAAATAAAATAGATTCGCACGAATGTATCCATTCTAATTCATTCGTACGATCCATTCTAATTCATTCGTACAATCCATTCTAATTCATTCGCACGATCCATTCGCATTCACTCAAACGATCCATTCAAATTAGAATATGGATCGTACGAAGGAATTAGAATGGATCATACGAATGAATTAGAATGGGTCGTTTGAGTGAATGCGAATGGATCGTGCGAATGAATTAGAATAGATTGTACGAATGAATTAGAATGGATCGTTCGAATGAATTAGAATAGATTGTGCGAATGAATTAGAATGGATCGTACGAATGAATTAGAAAGGATACATTCGTGCGAATGAATTAGAATGGATCGTATGAGTGTGAATGAATTAGAATGGATCGTGCGAATAAATTAGAATGGATCGTATTAATGAATTAGAATGGATCGTGCGAATGAATTAGAATGGATCGTACGAATGAGTAAGAATGGATCGTGCGAATGAATTAGAATGGATCATATGAATGAATTAGAATGGATCGTATGAATGAATTAGAATGGATCGTGCGAATAAATTAGAATGGATCGTATGAATGAATTTGAATAGATTGTGCGAATGAATTAGAATGGATCGTACGAATGAATTACAATGGATACATTCGTGCGAATGAATTAGAATGGATCGCATGAATGAATTAGAATCGATCGTACGAATGAATTAGAATGGATCATGCGAATGAATTAGAATGGATCGTGCGAATGAATTAGAATGGATCGTACGAATGAAATAGAATGGATTGTACGAATGAGATAGAATGGATCGTACGAATGAATTAGAATGGATACATTCATGCGAATGAATTAGAATGGATCATACGAATGAATTAGAATGGATTCATTCGTGCAAATGAATTAGAATGGATCGTACGAATGAGTAAGAATGGATCGTACGAATGAATTAGAATGGATTGAATGAGAATGAATCATACGAATGAATTAGAATGGATCGTACGAATGAATTAGAATGGATCGTACGAAAGAATTAGAATGGATTGAATTAGAATGAATCGTACGAATGAATTAGAATGAATCATACCGTACAAATGAATTAGAATGGATCATACGAAGGAATTAGAATGGATCGTACGAATGAATTAGAATGGATCGTACGAATGAATTAGAATGGATCGTACGAAGGAATTAAAATGGATCGTACGAAGGAATTAGAATGGATAGTACGAATGACTTAGAATGGATACCTTCGTGCAAATGAATTAGAATGGATCGTACGAATGAGTAAGAATGGATCGTACGAATGAAATAGAATGGATCGTATGAATGAATTAGAATGGATCGTGCGAATGAATTAGAATGGATCGTACGAATGAATTAGAATAGATTGTGCGAATGAATTAGAATGGATCGTACGAATGAATTAGAATGGATCGTACGAATAAATTAGAATGTATCGTATGAATGAATTAGAATGGATCGTGCGAATGAATTAGAATGGATCGTACGAATGAAATAGAATGGATTCGCACGAATGTATCCATTCTAATTCATTCGTACGATCCATTCTAATTCATTCGTACAATCCATTCTAATTCATTCGCACGATCCATTCGCATTCACTCAAACGATCCATTCTAATTCATTCATATGATCCATTCTAATTCATTCGCACGAATGTATCCATTCTAATTCATTCGTACGATCCATTCTAATTCATTTGTACGAATGTATCCACTCTAATTCATTCATACGATCCATTCTAATTCATTCGCACGAATGTATCCATTCCAATTCATTCGTACGATCCATTCTAATTCATTCGCACAATCTATTCTAATTCATTCGTACGATCAATTCTAATTCATTAGCATGATCCATTCTAATTCATTCGTACGATCTATTCTATTTCATTCGTACAATCCATTCTTACTCAATCGTATGATCCATTCTAATCCATTCGCACAATCTATTCTAATTCATTCGTACGATCCATTCTATTTCATTCGTACGATCCATTCTAATTCATACGATCCATTCTATTTCATTCATACGATCCATTTTAATTCATTCGCACGATCCACTCTAATTCATTCATACGATCCATTCTAATTCATTCGTACGATCCATTCTAATTTCTTCGTATGATCTATTCTAATTCCTTCATACGACCCATTCTAATTCCTTCGTACGATCCATTCAAATTGATTCGCACGAATCAATCCATTCTAATTCATTCGTACGATCCATTCTAATTCATTCGCACGATCCATTCTAATTCATTAATACGATCCAATCTAATTCATTCATACGATCTATTCTAATTCATTCGCACGAATATATCCTTTCTAATTCATTCGTACGATCCATTCTAATTCATTCGCACAATCTATTCTAATTCATTAGTACGATCCATTCTAATTCATTCGTACAATCCATTCTATTTCATTCGTACGATCCATTCTTACTCATTCGTCCGAATGAATTAGAATGGATCATGCGAATGAATTAGAATGGGTCGTACGAATGAATTAGAATAGATACACGATCCAGATCCATTCTAATTCATTCGCACAATCTATTTTAATTCATTCGTAGGATCCATTCTAATTCATTACTACGATCCATTCTAATTCATTCGTACGATCCATTCTAATTCATTCGCACGATCCATTCTAATTCATTCATACGATCCATTCTGTTTCATTCGTACGATCCATTCTTACTCATTCGTACGATCCATTCTAATTCATTTGCACGAAGGTATCCATTCTAATTCATTCGTACTATCCATTCTAATTCCTTCGTACGATCCATTCTAATTCCTTCGTACGATCCATTCTAATTCATTCGTACGATCCATTCTAATTCCTTCGTATGATCCATTCTAATTCATTCGTACGGTATGATTCATTCTAATTCATTAATATGATCCAATCTAATTCATTCGTACGATCCATTCTAATTCATTCGCACGATCCATTCTAATTCATTCGCACGATCCATTCAAATTCATTAGCACGATCCATTCTAATTCATTCGTACGATCCATTCTAATTCAGTCGCACGATCCATTCTAATTCATTCACACGAATGTATCCATTCTAATTCATTCGTATGATCCATTCTAATTCATTCACACGATCCATTCTAATTCATTCATACAATCCATTCTATTTCTTTTGCACGAATGTATCCATTCTAATTCATTCGTACGATCCATTCTATTTCATTCGTACGATCCATTCTAATTCATTCATACAATCCATTCTAATTCATTCGCACGATCTTTTCGAATTCATTCGCACGAATGTATCCACTCTAATTCATTCATATGATCCATTCTAATTCCTTCGTACGATCCATTCTATTTCATTCGTATGATCCATTCTATTTCATTCATATAATCCATTCTAATTCATTCGCACGATCCATTCTAATTCATTCATACGATCCATTCTAATTCATTCGTATGATCTATTCTAATTCATTTGTTCGATCCATTCTAATTTATTCGCACGATCCATTCGAATTCATTCATACGATCCATTCTTACTCATTCGTACGATCCATTCTAATTCATTCGCACGATCCATTCTAATTCATCCGTACGATCCATTCTATTTCATTCGTACGATCCATTCTTACTCATTCGTACGATCCATTCTAATTCATTCGCACGAATATATCCATTCTAATTCATTCGTACGATCCATTCTAATTCCTTCGTACAAACCATTCTAATTCCTGCGTACGATCCATTCTAATTCCTCTGTACGACCCATTATATTTCATTCGTATGATCCATTGTAATTCCTTTGTACGATCCAGTCTAATTCATTCCCATGAATTTATCCATTCTAATTCATTTGCACGAATGTATCCATTCTAATTCATTCGTACGATCCATTCTAATTCAATGGCACGAATGTATCCATTCTAATTCATTCGTACGATCCACTCTAATTCGTTCGTACGATCCATTCCAATTCATTCTAATTCTAATTCATTCGCACGAATGTATCCATTCTAATTCATACGAATGAATTAGAATGGATCGTACGAATGAATTAGAATGGATCGTACGAATGAATTAGAATGGATCATGCGAATGAATTAAAATGGATCGTATAAATGAAATAGAATGGATCGTATGAATTAGAATGGATCGTACGAATGAAATAGAATGGATCGTACGAATGAATTAGAATAGATTGTGCGAATGGATTAGAATGGATCATACGATTGAGTAAGAATGGATTGTACGAATGAAATAGAATAGATCGTACAAATGAATTAGAATGGATCATGCTAATGAATTAGAATTGATCGTATGAATGAAATAGAATAGATTGTGCGAATGAATTAGAATGGATCGTACGAATGAATTGGAATGGATACATTCGTGCGAATGAATTAGAATGGATCGTATGAATGAATTAGAGTGGATACATTCGTACAAATGAATTAGAATGGATCGTACGAATGAATTAGAATGGATACATTCGTGCGAATGAATTAGAATGGATCGTACGAATGAATTAGAATGGATCGTTTGAATGAATTAGAATGGATCGTACTTATGAATTAGAATGGGTCGTTTGAGTGAATGCGAATGGATCGTGCGAATGAATTAAAATGGATTGTACGAATGAATTAGAATGGATCGTACGAATGAATTAAAATGGATACATTCGTGCAAATCCATTCTATTTCATTCGTACGATCCATTCTAATTCATTCGCACGATCCATTCTAATTCATTCGCACGATCCATTCTAATTCATTCGCACGATCCATTCTAATTCATTCGTACGATCCATTCTAATTCATTCGTATGATCCATTCTAATTCATTCGTACGATCCATTCTAATTCCTTCGTATGATCCATTCTAATTCATTCGTACGGTATGATTCATTCTAATTCATTCGTATGATTCATTCTAATTCAATCCATTCTAATTCATTCGTACGATCCATTCTAATTCATTCGTACGATCCATTCTAATTCATTTTAATTTAATCCATTCTAATTCATTCGTACGATCCAATCTTACTCATTCGTACGATCCATTCTAATTCATTCGCACGAATGAATCCATTCTAATTCATTCGTATGATCCATTCTAATTCATTCGCATGAATGTATCCATTCTAATTCATTCGTACGATCCATTCTATCTCATTCGTACAATCCATTCTATTTCATTTGTACGATCCATTCAATTCATTCGCACGATCCATTCTAATTCATTCGCATGATCCATTCTAATTTATTCGTACGATCGATTCTAATTCATTCATACAATCCATTCTATTTCATTCGTACGATCCATTCTAATTCATTCGCACGATCCATTCTAATTCATTCGCACGATCCATTCTAATTCATTAGCACGATCCATTCTAATTCATTCGTACGATCCATTCTAATTCATTCGTACGATTCATTCTAATTAAATCCATTCTAATTCATTCGTACGATCCATTCTTACTCATTCGTACGATCCATTCTAATTCATTCGCACGAATGAATCCATTCTAATTCATTCGTATGATCCATTCTAATTCATTCGCATGAATGTATCCATTCTAATTCATTCATACGATTCATTCTATCTCATTCGTACAATCCATTCTATTTCATTCGTATGATCCATTCTAATTCATTCGCACGATCCATTCTAATTCATTCGCATGATCCATTCTAATTCATTCGTACGATCGATTCTAATTCATTCATACGATCCATTCTAATTCATTCGCACGAATGTATCCATTCTAAATGAATTAGAATGGATCGTACGAATGAGTAAGAATGGATCGTGCGAATGAATTAGAATGGATCATATGAATGAATTAGAATGGATCGTATGAATGAATTAGAATCGATCGTACGAATGAATTAGAATGGATCATGCGAATGAATTAGAATGGATCGTGCGAATGAATTAGAATGGATCGTACGAATGAAATAGACTGGATTGTACGAATGTGATAGAATGGATCGTACGAATGAATTAGAATGGATACATTCATGCGAATGAATTAGAATGGATCATACGAATGAATTAGAATGGATTCATTCGTGCGAATGAATTAGAATGGATCGTACGAATGAGTAAGAATGGATCGTACGAATGAATTAGAATGGATTGAATTAGAATGAATCATACGAATGAATTAGAATGGATCGTACGAATGAATTAGAATGGATCGTACGAATGAATTAGAATGGATTGAATTAGAATGAATCGTACGAATGAATTAGAATGAATCATACCGTACGAATGAATTAGAATGGATCGTACGAATGAATTAGAATGGATCGTACGAAGGAATTAGAATGGATCGTACGAAGGAATTAGAATGGATAGTACGAATGAATTAGAATGGATACCTTCGTGCAAATGAATTAGAATGGATCGTACGAATGAGTAAGAATGGATCGTACGAATGAAATAGAATGGATCGTATGAATGAATTAGAATGGATCGTGCGAATGAATTAGAATGGATCGTTTGAATGAATTAGAATAGATTGTGCGAATGAATTAGAATGGATCGTACGAATGAATTAGAATGGATCATGGATCGTACGAATGAATTAGAATGGATCGTATGAATGAATTAGAATGGATCGTGCGAATGAATTAGAATGGATCGTATGAATGAATTAGAATGGATACATTCGTGCAAAAGAATTAGAATGGATCGTATGAATGAATTAGATTGGATCTTACGAATGAATTAGAATGGATCGTACGAATGAATTAGAATGGATCGTATGAATGAATTAGAATGGATCGTGCGAATGAATTAGAATGGATCGTGCGAATGAATTAGAATGGATCGTACGAATGAATTAGAATGGATCGTGCGAATGAATTAGAATGGATCATATGAATGAATTAGAATGGATCGTATGAATGAATTAGAATGGATCGTGCGAATAAATTAGAATGGATCGTATGAATGAATTAGAATAGATTGTGCGAATGAATTAGAATGGATCGTACGAAGGAATTAGAATGGATCGTACGAAAGAATTAGAATGGATAGTACGAATGAATTAGAAAGGATACCTTCGTGCAAATGAATTAGAATGGATCGTACGAATGAATTAGAATGGATTGTACGAAGGAATTAGAATGGATCGTTTGAATAAATTAGAATGGATCGTACTTATGAATTAGTATGGGTCATACGACTGAAATAGAATGGATCGTACCAAGGAATTAGAAAGGATCGTACAAACGAATTAGAATGGATCGTATGATTGAAATAGAATAGATCGTACGAATGAATTAGAATGGATCGTATGAATGAATTAGATTGGATCGTATGAATGAATTAGAATGGATTGTACGAATGAAATAGAATAGAACGTACGAATGGAATAGAATGGATCGTACGAATGAATTAGAATAGATTGTGCGAATGGATTAGAATGGATCATACGATTGAGTAAGAATGGATTGTACGAATGAAATAGAATAGATCGTACGAATGAATTAGAATGGATCGTATGAATGAATTAGAATGGATCGTGCGAATGAATTAGAATGGATCGTACGAATGAATTAGAATGGATCGTACAAATGAATTAGAATGGATCGTAGTAATGAATTAGAATGGATCCTACGAATGAATTAGAATAGATTGTGCGAATGAATTAGAATGGATCTGGATCGTGTATCCATTCTAATTCATTCGTACGACCCATTCTAATTCATTCGCACGATCCATTCTAATTCATTCGTACTATCTATTCTATTTCATTAGTATAATCCATTCTAATTCATTCATACGATCCAATCTAATTCATTCATACGATCTATTCTAATTCATTCGTACGATCTATTCTATTTCATTCATACGATCCATTCTAATTCGTTTGTACGATCCATTCTAATTCCTTCGTACGATCCATTCTATTTCATTCGTATGACCCATTCTAATTCATAAGTACGATCCATTCTAATTCATTCAAACGATCCATTCTAATTCATTCGTACGATCCATTCTAATTCATTCGCACGATCCATTCTAATTCATTCATACGATCCAATCTAATTCATTCATACGATCCATTCTAATTCATTCGCACGAATGTATCCATTCTAATTCATTCGCATGATCCATTCTAATTCATTCATACAATCCATTCTAATTCTTTTGCACGAATGTATCCATTCTAATTCATTCGTACGATCCATTCTAATTCATTCGTATGATCTATTCTAATTTATTCGCATGATCCATTATAATTCATTCATACGATCCAATCTAATTCATTCGTACGATCCATTCTAATTCATTCGCACGAATGTATCAACTCTAATTCATTCGTACGATCCATTCTAATTCATTCATACATGTACGAATGAATTAGAATGGATACATTCGTGCGAATGAATTAGAATGGATCGTATGAATGAATTAGATTGGATCGTATGCATGAATTAGAATGGATCGTGCGAATGAATTAGAATGGATCGTACGAATGAATTAGAATGGATCGAACGAATGAATTAGAATGGATACATTCGTGCAAAAGAATTAGAATGGATTGTATGAATGAATTAGAATGGATCGTGCGAATGAATTAAAATGGATCGTACGAATGAATTAGAATGGATACATTCGTGCGAAAGAATTAGAATAGATCGTAGGAATGAATTAGAATGGATCGTATGAATGAAATAGAATGGATCGTACGAATGAATTAGAATGGATCGTGCGAATGAATTAGAATGGATCGTACGAATGAATTAGAATGGATCGTACGAATGAATTAGAATGGATCGTACGAAGGAATTAGAATGGATCGTACGAATGAATTAGAAAGGATACATTCGAATTCATTCGTACGATCCATTATAATTCCTTCGTACGATCTTTTTTCTAATTCATTCGCACGATCCATTCTAATTCATTCGCACGATCCATTCTAATTCATTCATACGATCCATTCTAATTCATTCACACAATCCATTCTAATTCATTCTAATTTAGTCGTATGTGAGTGGATCGTTTTTTTCGAGCTAATGAATTAGAATGGATCGTACGAATGAATTAGAATGGATACATTCGTGCGAAAGAATTAGAATGGATCGTATGAATGAATTAGATTGGATCGTATATATGAATTAGAATGGATCGTACGAATGAATTAGATTGGATCGTGCTAATGAATTAGAATGGATCGTGCGAATGAATTAGAATGGATCGTGCGAATGAATTAGAATGGATCGTACGAATGAAATAGAATGGATCGTTCGAATGAATTAGAATAGATTGTGCGAATGAATTAGAATGGATCTTACGAATGAATTAGAAAGGATACATTCGTGCGAATGAATTAGAATGGATCGTATGAGTGTGAATGAATTAGAATGGATCGTGCGAATGAATTAGAATGGATCGTATTAATGAATTAGAATGGATCGTGCGAATGAATTAGAATGGATCGTACGAATGAGTAAGAATGGATCGTGCGAATGAATTAGAATGGATCATATGAATGAATTAGAATGGATCGTATGAATGAATTAGAATGGATCATGCGAATAAATTAGAATGGATCGTATGAATGAATTAGAATAGATTGTGCGAATGAATTAGAATGGATCGTAAGAATGAATTAGAATGGATACATTCATGCGAATGAATTAGAATGGATCGTATGAATGAATTAGAATCGATCGTACGAATGAATTAGAATGGATCATGCGAATGAATTAGAATGGATCGTGCAAATAAATTAGAATGGATCGTATGAATAAAATAGAATGGATTGTACGAATGAGATAGAATGGATCGTACGAATGAATTAGAATGGATACATTCATGCGAATGAATTAGAATGGATCATACGAATGAATTAGAATGGATTCATTCGTGCGAATGAATTAGAATTGATCGTACGAATGAGTTAGAATGGATACATTCATGCAAATAAATTAGAATGGATCATATGAATGAATTAGAATGGATCGTATGAATGAATTAGAATGGATTGTGCGAATGAATTAGAATGGATCGGGCGAATGAATTAGAATGGATCGTACGAATGAATTAGAATGGATCGTACGAATGAATTAGAAAGGATCCATTCTAATTCATTCGTACGATCCATTCTAATTCATTAGCACGATCCAAATTCATTTATCCGTACGATCTATTCTATTTCATTCGTACGATCCATTCTTATCGCACGATCCATTCTAATTCATTCGCACGATCCATTCTCCATTCTAATTCCTTCGTACGATCCATTCTAATTCCTTCGTATCCATTCTAATTCACTCATACGATCCATTCTAATTCATTCATAGGATCCATTCTAATTCATTCGCATGAATGTATCCATTCTAATTCATTCGTACGATCCATTCTAATTCATTCGCACAATCTATTCTAATTCATTCATACGATCCTTCCTAATTTATTCGCACGAATGTATCCATTCTAATTCATTCGTACAATCCATTCTATTTCATTCGTACGATCCATTCTTACTCATTCGTACGATCCATTCGTATCCATTCTAATTCATTCGTACGATCTATTCTAATTCATTCGTACAATCCATTCTAATTCATTAATACGATCCAATCTAATTCATTCATACGATCCATTCTAATTCATTCGTACGATCCATTCTAATTCATTCGCACGATCCATTCTAATTCATTCGCATGATCCATTCTAATTCATTCATACGATCCATTCTAATTCATTCGTACGATCCATTCTAATTCATTCGCATGATCCATTCTAATTCATTCGCACGAATGTATCAATTCTAATTCATTCGTATGATCCATTCTAATTCATTCACACGATCCATTCTAATTCATTCATACAATCCATTCTATTTCTTTTGCACGAATGTATCCATTCTAATTCATTCGTACGATCCATTCTATTTCATTCGTACGATCCATTCTAATTCATTCGTACAATCCATTCTAATTCATTCGCACGATATATTCGAATTCATTCGCACGAATGTATCCGCTCTAATTCATTCATACGATCCATTCTAATTCCTTCGTACGATCCATTCTATTTCATTTGTATGATCCATTCTCTTTCATTCATATAATCCATTCTAATTCATTCGCACGATCCATTCTAATTCATTCATACGATCGATTCTAATTCATTCATACGATCCATTCTAATTCATTCGCACGAATGTATCCATTCTAATTCATTCGTACGATCCATTCTAATTCATTCGCACAATCTATTCTAATTCATTCATACGATCCATTCTAATTTATTCGCACGATCCATTCTAATTCATTCATACGATCCATTCTAATTCATTCATATGATCCATTCTAATTCATTCGCACGGTCCATTCTTACTCATTCGTACGATCCATTCTAATTCATTCGCACAATCCATTCTAATTCATTAATACGATCCATTCTATTTCATTCGTACGATCCATTCTAATTCATTCGCACGATCCATTCTAATTCATTCGTACGATCCATTCTAATTCATTCGTATGATCCATTCTAATTCATTAGCATGATCCATTCTAATTCATTAGCATGATCCATTCTAATTCATTCATACGATCCATTTTAATTCATTCGCACGATCCATTCTAATTCATTCATACAATCCATTCTAATTCCTTCGTACGATCCATTCTAATTCTTTCGTACGATCCATTCTAATTCATTCGTACGATCCATTCTAATTCCTTCGTATGATCCATTCTAATTCATTCGTACGGTATGATTCATTCTAATTCATTCGTACGATTCATTCTAATTCATGAATTAGAATGGATCGTACGAATGAATTTGAATGGATACATTCGTGCAAATCCATTATATTTCATTCGTACGATCCATTCTAATTCATTCGCACAATCCATTCTAATTCATTCATGCGATCCATTCTAATTCATTCGTACGATCCATTCTAATTCATTCGTACGATCCATTCTAATTCATTCGCACGATCTATTCTAATTCATTCGCACAATCTATTCTAATTCATTCGTACGATCCATTCTAATTCATTCGCACGATCCATTCTAATTAATTCATACGATCCATTCTATTTCATTCGTACGATCCATTCTTACTCATTCGTACGATCCATTCTAATTCATTTGCACGAAGGTATCCATTCTAATTCATTCGTACTATCCATTCTAATTCCTTCGTACGATCCATTCTAATTCCTTCGTACGATCCATTCTAATTCATTCGTACGATCCATTCTAATTCATTCGTACGATCCATTCTAATTCCTTCGTATGATCCATTCTAATTCATTCGCACGATCCATTCTCCATTCTAATTCCTTCGTACGATCCATTCTAATTCCTTCGTATCCATTCTAATTCACTCATACGATCCATTCTAATTCATTCATACGATCCATTCTAATTCATTCGTACGATTCATTCTAATTCAATCCATTCTAATTCATTCGTATGATCCATTCGTACGATCCATTCTAATTCATTCGCACAATCTATTCTAATTCATTCGAACGAATGTATCCATTCTAATTCATTCGTACAATCCATTCTATTTCATTCGTACGATCCATTTTAATTCATTCATACGATCCATTCTAATTCATTCGCACGATCCATTCTAATTCATTCGCATGATCCATTCTAATTCATTCGTACGATCGATTCTAATTCATTCATACGATCCATTCTAATTCATTTATACGATCCAATCTAATTCATTAGTACGATCCATTCTAATTCATTCGTACGATCCATTCTAATTCATTCGCACGATCCATTCTAATTCATTAATACGATCCATTCTAATTCATTCAAACGATGCATTCTAATTCATTCATATGATCCATTCTAATTCCTTCGTACGATCCATTCTAATTTATTCGCACGATCCATTCTAATTCATTCATACGATCCATTCTAATTCATTCCTATGATCCATTCTAATTCATTCGCACGATCCATTCTTACTCATTCGTACGATCCATTCTAATTCATTCGCACGATCCATTCTAGTTCATTAATACGATCCATTCTAATTCATTCGCACGATCCATTCTAATTCATTCACACTCACACGATCCATTCTAATTCATTCGCACGAATGTATCCTTTCTAATTCATTCGTACGATTCATTCTAATTCAATACATTCTAATTCATTAGAATGGATCGTATGAATGAAATAGAATGGATCGTACGAATGAATTAGAATGGATCGTGCGAATGAATTAGAATGGATCGTACGAATGAGTAAGAATGGATCGTGCGAATGAATTAGAATGGATCGTACGAATGAGTAAGAATGGATCGTGCGAATGAATTAGAATGGATCGTGTGAATGAATTAGAATGGATCGTGCGAATGAATTAAAATGGATCGTATGAATGAAATAGAATGGATCGTATGAATTAGAATAGATCGTAGGAATGAAATAGAATGGATCGTACGAATAAATTAGAATAGATTGTGCGAATGGATTAGAATGGATCATACGATTGAGTAAGAATGGATTGCACGAATGAAATAGAATAGATCGTACGAATGAATTAGAATGGATCGTATGAATGAATTAGAATAGATTGTGCGAATGAATTAGAATGGATCGTACGAATGAATTAGAATGGATCGTACGAATAAATTAGAATGGATCGTATGAATGAATTAGAATGGATCGAACGAATGAATTAGAATGGATACATTCGTGCAAAAGAATTAGAATGGATTATATGAATGAATTAGAATGGATCGTATGAATGAATTAGAATCGATCGTACGAATGAATTAGAATGGATCATGCGAATGAATTAGAATGGATCGTGCGAATGAATTAGAATGGATCGTACGAATGAAATAGAATGGATTGTACGAATGAGATAGAATGGATTGTACGAATGAATTAGAATGGATACATTCATGCGAATGAATTAGAATGGATCATACGAATGAGTTAGAATGGATTCATTCGTGCGAATGAATTAGAATGGATCGTATGAATGAGTAAGAATGGATCGTACGAATAAATTAGAATGGATTGAATTAGAATGAATCGTACGAATGAATTAGAATGGATCGTACGAATGAATTAGAATGGATCGTACGAATGAATTAGAATGGATTGAATTAGAATGAATCGTACGAATGAATTAGAATGAATCATACCGTACGAATGAATTAGAATGGATCATACGAAGGAATTAGAATGGATCGTACGAATGAATTAAAATGGATCGTACGAATGAATTAGAATGGATCGTACGAAGGAATTAGAATGGATCGTACGAAGGAATTAGAATAGATAGTACGAATGAATTAGAATGGATGCCTTCGTGCAAATGAATTAGAATGGTTCGTACGATTGAGTAAGAATGGATCGTACGAATGAAATAGAATGGATCGTATGAATGAATTAGAATGGATCGTGCGAATGAATTAGAATGGATCGTACGAAGGAATTAGAATGGATCGTACGAAGGAATTAGAATGGATAGTACGAATGAATTAGAATGGATACCTTCGTGCAAATAAATTAGAATAGATCGTACGAATGAGTAAGAATGGATCGTACAAATGAAATAGAATGGATCGTATGAATGAGTTAGAATGGATCGTGCGAATGAATTAGAATGGATCGTACGAATGAATTAGAATAGATTGTGCGAATGAATTAGAATGGATCGTACGAATGAATTAGAATGGATCATATGAATGAATTAGAATGGATCGTGCAAATGAATTAGAATGGATCGTACGAATGAAATAGAATTGATTCGCACGAATGTATCCATTCTAATTCATTCGTACGATCCATTCTAATTCATTCCTACAATCCATTCTAATTCATTCGCACGATCCATTCTTACTCATTTGTACGATCCATTCTAATTCATTCGTACGATCCATTCTAATTCATTAATACGATCCATTCTAATTCATTAGCACGATCCATTCTAATTCATTCACACTCATACGATCCATTCTAATTCATTCGCACGAATGTATCCTTTCTAATTCATTCGTACGATCCATTCTAATTCATTCGCACAACCTATTCTAATTCATTCGAATGATCCATTCTAAGTCATTCGTACGATCCATTCTAATTCATTCGTACGATCCATTCTAATTCATTCGCACGATCCATTCTAAATCATTAATACGATCCAATCTAATTCATTCATACGATCCATTCTAATTCATTCGTATGATCCATTCTAATTCATTCGCTCGATCCATTCTAATTCATTCGCACGATCCATTCTAATTTATTTGTACGAATGTAGCCACTCTAATTCATTCATACGATCCATTCTAATTCATTCGCACGAATGTATCCATTCCAATTCATTCGTACGATCCATTCTATTTCATTCATACGAATGAATTAGAATTTATTCGTACGATTCATTCTAATTCAATCCATTCTAATTCATTCGTACGATCCATTCTAATGAATTAGAATGAATCATACGAATGAATTAGAATGGATCGTACGAATGAATTAGAATGGATCGTACGAATGCCTTAGAATGTATCATTCGAATGAATTAGAATAGATTGTGCGAATGAATTAAAATGGATCGTTTAGAATGAATCATACCGTACGAATGAATTAGAATGGATCGTACGAATGAATTAGAATGGATACATTCGTGCGAATGAATTAGAATGGATCATACGAAGGAATTGGAATGGATCGTACGAATGAATTAGAATGGATCGTACGAATGAATTAGAATGGATACATTCGTGCGAATGAATTAGAATGGATCATACGAATGAATTAGAATGGATACATTCGTGCGAATGAATTAGAATGGATCGTACGAATGAATTAGAATGGATCGTATGAATGAATTAGAATGGATCGTGCGAATGAATTAGAATGGATCGTACGAATGAATTAGAATGGATCATACGAATGAATTAGAGTGGATACATTCGTACAAATGAATTAGAATGGATCGTACGAATGAATTAGAATGGATCGTATGAATGAATTAGAATGGATCGTGCGAATGAATTAGAATGGATTATACGAAGGAATTAGAATGGATCGTACGAATGAATTAGAATGGATCGTATGAATGAATTAGAATGGATCGTACGAATGAATTAGAATGGATCGTATGAATGAATTAGAATGGATCGTGCGAATGAATTAGAATGGATCGTACGAATGAAATAGAATGGATTCGCACGAATGTATCCATTCTAATTCATTCGTACGATCCATTCTAATTCATTAGAACGATCCATTCTAATTCATTCATACGATCCATTCTAATTCATTCGTACGATCCATTCTAATTCATTCGCACGAATGTATCCATTCTAATTCATTCGTACGATCCATTCTAATTCATTTGTACGAATGTATCCACTCTAATTCATTCGTATGATCCATTCTAATTCATTCGCACGAATGTATCCATTCTAATTCATTCGTACGATCCATTCTAATTCATTCGTACGATCCATTCTAATTCATTCGTACGATCCATTCTAATTCCTTCGTATGATCCATATGTATCCATTCTAATTCATTCGTACGATCCATTCTAATTCAATCGTACGATCCATTCTAATTCCTTCGTATGATCCATTCTAATTCATTCGCACGAATGTATCCATTCTAATTCATTCGTACGATCCATTCTAATTCATTCGTACGATCCATTCTAAATCCTTCGTATGATCCATTCTAATTCATTCGTACGATCAATTCTAATTCATACGATCCATTCTAATTCATTCGCACAATCTATTCTAATTCATTCGTACGATCCATTCTAATTCATTCGTATGATCCATTCTAATTCATTCGTACGATCCATTCTATTTCATTCATACGATCCATTTTAATTAATTCGCACGATCCATTCTAATTCATTCATACGATCCATTCTAATTCATTCGTACGATCCATTCTAATTTCTTCGTATGATCTATTCTAATTCCTTCGTACGATCCATTCTAATTTCTTCGTACGATCCATTCAAATTCATTCGGACGAATCTATCCATTCTAATTCATTTAGAATGGATTGTACGAATAAGATAGAATGGATCGTACGAATGAATTAGAATGGATACATTCATGCGAATGAATTAGAATGGATCATACGAATGAATTAGAATGGATTCATTCGTGCGAATGAATTAGAATGGATCGTACGAATGAGTAAGAATGGATCGTACGAATGAATTAGAATGGATTGAATTAGAATGAATCGTACGAATGAATTAGAATGGATCGTACGAATGAATTGGAATGGATACATTCGTGCGAATGAATTAGAATGGATCGTATGAATGAATTAGAGTGGATACATTCGTACAAATGAATTAGAATGGATCGTACGAATGAATTAGAATGGATACATTCGTGCGAATGAATTAGAATGGATCATATGAATGAATTAGAATGGATCGTTTGAGTGAATGCGAATGGATCGTGCGAATGAATTAGAATGGATTGTACGAATGAATTAGAATGGATCGTACGAATGAATTAGAATGGATACATTCGTGCGAATGAATTAGAATGGATCGTATGAATGAAATAGAATGAATCGTACGAATGAATTAGAATGGATCGTACGAATGAATTAAATGGATCGTACGAATGAATTAGAATGGATTGAATTAGAATGAATCGTACGAATGAATTAGAATGAATCATACCGTACGAATGAATTAGAATGGATCGTACGAATAAATTAGAATGGACCGTACGAATGAATTAGAATGGATTGTGCGAATGAATTAGAATGGATCGTATGAATGAATTATAATGGATCGTATGAATGAATTAGAATGGATCGTGCGAATGAATTAGAATGGATCGTACGAATGAAATAGAATGGATTCGCACGAATGTATCCATTCTAATTCATTCGTACGATCCATTCTAATTCATTCGTACAATCCATTCTAATTCATTCGCACGATCCATTCGCATTCACTCAAACGATCCATTCTAATTCATTCATATGATCCATTCTAATTTATTCGCACGAATGTATCCATTCTAATTCATTCGTACGATCCATTCTAATTCATTTGTACGAATGTATCCACTCTAATTCATTCATACGATCCATTCTAATTCATTCGCACGAATGTATCCATTCCAATTCATTCGTACGATCCATTCTAATTCATTCGCACAATCTATTCTAATTCATTCGTACGATCTATTCTAATTCATTAGCATGATCCATTCTAATTCATTCGTACGATCTATTCTATTTCATTCGTACAATCCATTCTTACTCAATCGTATGATCCATTCCAATACATTCGCGCAATCTATTCTAATTCATTCGTACGATGCATTCTATTTCATTCGTACGATCCATTCTAATTCATACGATCCATTCTATTTCATTCATACGATCCATTTTAATTCATTCGCACGATCCATTCTAATTCATTCATACGATCCATTCTAATTCATTCGTACGATCCATTCTAATTTCTTCGTATAATCTATTCTAATTCCTTCGTACGATCCATTCAAATTCATTCGCACGAATCTATCCATTCTAATTCATTCGTACGATCCATTCTAATTCATTCGCACGTTCCATTCTAATTCATTAATACGATCCAATCTAATTCATTCATACGATCTATTCTAATTCATTCGCACGAATATATCCTTTCTAATTCATTTGTATGATCCAAATTCATTTATCCGTATGATCTATTCTATTTCATTCGTACGATCCATTCTTATCGTACGATCCATTCTAATTCAATCCATTCTAATTCATTCGTACGATTCATTCTAATTCATTCGTACGATCCATTCTAATTCATTCGTACGATTCATTCTAATTCAATCCATTCTAATTCATTCGTACGATCCATTCCATTTCATTCGTACGATCCATTCTTACTCATTCGTACGATCCATTCGTATCCATTCTAATTCATTCGTACGATCTATTCTAATTCATTCGTACGATCCATTCTAATTCCTTCGTACGATCCATTCTAATTCATTCGTACGATCCATTCTAATTCATTCGCACGATCCATTCTAATTCATTCGTACGATCCATTCTATTTCATTCATACGATCCATTCTAATTCATTCATACGATCTATTCTAATTCTTTCGCACGAATGTATCCATTCTAATTCATTCGTTCGATCCATTCTAAATCATTCGTACGATCCATTCTAATTCATTCGCACGATCCATTCTAATTCATGCATACGATCCAATCTAATTCATTCATACGATCCATTCTAATTCATTCGCATGAATGTATCCATTCTAATTCATTCGTACGATCCATTCTAATTCATTCGTACGATCCATTTAAATTCATTCATACGATCCGTTCTAATTCATTCGTACAATCCATTTTAATTCTTTCACACGATTCATTCTAATTCATTCATACGATCCATTCTAATTCATACGAATGAATTAGAATGGATTCATTCGTGCGAATGAATTAGAATGGATCATATGAATGAGTAAGAATGGATCGTACGAATGAAATAGAATGGATTGAATTAGAATGAATCGTACGAATGAATTAGAATGGATCGTACGAATGAATTAGAATGGATCGTACGAATGAATTAGAATGGTTCGAATTAGAATGGATCGTGCGAATGAATTAGAATATGGATCGTACGAATGAATTAGAATGGATCGTGCGAATGAATTAGAATGGATCGTACGAATGAATTAGAATGGATACATTCGTGCGAATCCATTCTATTTCATTCGTACGATCCATTCTAATTCATTCGCACGATCCATTCTAATTTATTCATATGATCCATTCTAATTCATTCGTACGATCCATTCTAATTCATTCGTACGATCCATTCAAATTCATTCGCACAATCTATTCTAATTCATTCGTACGATCCATTCTAATTCATTAGCATGATCCATTCTAATTCATTCGCACAATCTATTCTAATTCATTCGTACGATCCATTCTAATTCATTCGCACGATCCATTCTAATTCATTCATACGATCCATTCTATTTCATTCGTACGATCCATTCTAATTCATTCGTACGATCCATTCTAATTCATTCGTACGATTCATTCTAATTCAATCCATTCTAATTCATTCGTACGAATGAATCCATTCTAATTCATTCGTATGATCCATTCTAATTCATTCGCATGAATGTATCCATTCTAATTCATTCGTACGATCCATTCTAATTCATTCATATGATCCATTCTAATTCATTCGTACGAATGAATCCATTCTAATTCATTCGTATGATCCATTCTAATTCATTCGCATGAATGTATCCATTCTAATTCATTCGTACGATCCATTCTAATTCATTCATATGATCCATTCTAATTCATTCGTATGATCCATTCTAATTCATTCGCACGAATGTGTCCATTCTAATTCATTCGTACGATCCATTCTAATTCATTCGCACAATCTATTCTAATTCATTCATACGATCCATTCTAATTTATTCGCACGATCTATTCTAATTCATTCATACGATCCATTCTAATTCATTCATACGATCCATTCTAATTCATTCGTACGATCCATTCTAATTTCTTCGTATGATCTATTCTAATTCCTTCGTACGATCCATTCTAATTCATTCATACGATCTATTTTAATTCTTTCGCACGAATGTATCCATTCTAATTCATTCGTACGATCCATTCTAATTCCTTCGTACGATCCATGTTCTAATTCATTCTTACGATCCATTCTAATTTATTCGTACAATCCATTCTAATTCATTCGCACGAATGAATCCATTCTAATTCATTCGCATGAATGTATCCATTCTAATTCATTCGTACGATCCATTCTAATTCATTCATATGATCCATTCTAATTCATTCGTATGATCCATTCTAATTCATTCGCACGAATGTGTCCATTCTAATTCTTTCGTACGATCCATTCTAATTCATTCGCACAATCTATTCTAATTCATTCATACGATCCATTCTAATTTATTCGCACGATCTATTCTAATTCATTCATACGATCCATTCTAATTCGTAGAATGGATCGTACGAATGAATTAGAATGGATACATTCGTGCGAATGAATTAGAATGGATTGTACGAATAAATTAGAATGGATCGTAAGAATGAATTAGAATATGGATCGTACGAAGGAATTAGAATGGATCGTACGAATGAATTAGAATGGATACATTCGTGCGAAAGAATTAAAATAGATCGTATGAATGAATTAGAATGGATCGTACGAAGGAATTAGAATAGATCATACGAAGAAATTAGAATGGATCGTACGAATGAATTAGAATGGATCGTATGAATGAATTAGAATGGATCGTGTGAATGAATTAAAATGGATCGTACGAAGGAATTAGAATGGATCATGCGAATGAATTAGAATAGATCATACGAATGAATTAGAATGGATCGTACGAATAAATTAGAATGGATACATTCGTGCAAAAGAATTAGAATGGATTGTATGAATGAATTAGAGAGGATCGTTTGAGTGAATGCGAATAGATCGTGCGAATGAATTAGAATGGATTGTACGAAAGAATTAGAATAGATTGTGCGAATGAATTAGAATGGATCGTACGAATGAAATAGAATGGATCGTACGGATGAATTAGAATGGATTGTGCGAATGGATTAGAATGGATCATATGATTGAGTAAGAATGGATTGTACGAATGAAATAGAATGGATTGTACGAATGAATTAGAATGGATCGTACGAATTTCATTAGAATGGATACATTCGTGCGAATCCATTCTATTTCATTCGTACGATCCATTCTAATTCATTCGCACGATCCATGCTAATTCATTCATACGATCCATTCTAATTCATTCGTACGATCCATTCTTACGATCCATTCTAATTCATTCGTACGATCCATTCTAATTCATTCATACGATCCATTCTAATTCATTCGCACGAATGTATCCATTCAAATTCATTCGTACGATCCATTCTAATTCATTCGCACGATCCATTCTAATTCATTCGTACGATCCATTCTAGTTCATTTATACGATCCAATCTAATTCATTCATACAATCCATTCTAATTCATTTGCACGAATTTATCCATTCTAATTCATTCATACGATCCATTCTAATTCATTCGCACAATCTATTCTAATTCATTCGCACAATCTATTCTAATTCATTCATACGATCCATTCTAATTCATTCGTACGATTCATTCTAATTCAATCCATTCTAATTCATTCGTACGATCCATTCTTACTCATTCGTACGATCCATTCTAATTCATTCACACGATCCATTCTAATTCATTAATACGATCCATTCTAATTCATTCGCACTATCCATTCTAATTCATTCACACAATCCATTCTATTTCATTCGTACGATCCATTCTAGTTCATTCGCACGATCCATTCTAATTTATTCATATGATCCATTCTAATTCATTCGCACAATCCATTCTAATTCATTCGCACGATCCATTCTAATTCATTCGCATGATCCATTCTAATTCATTCGTACGATCGATTCTAATTCATTCATACGATCCATTCTAATTCATTCGCACGAATGTATCCATTCTAATTCATTCGTACGATCCATTCTAATTCATTCGCACAATCTATTCTAATTCATCCATACGATCCATTCTAATGGATCGTACGTAAGAATTAGAATGGATTGTATGAATGAATTATAATAGATCGTGCGAATGAATTAGAATGGATCGTACGAATGAATTAGAATGGATACATTCGTGCGAAAGAATTAGAATAGATCGTATGAATGAATTAGAATGGATCGTATGAATGAAATAGAATGGATCGTACGAATGAATTAGAATGGATCGTGTGAATGAATTAGAATGGATCGTAGGAATGAATTAGAATGGATCGTACGAATGAATTAGAATGGATACATTCGTGTGAATGAATTAGAATGGATCGTATGAATGAATTAGATTGGAGCGTATAAATGAATTAGAATGGATCGTACGAATGAATTTGAATGGATCGTGCTAATGAATTAGAATGGATCGTACGAATGAATTAGAATGGATAAATTCGTGCAAATGAATTAGAATGGATTGTATGAATGAATTAAATTGGATCGTATAAATGAATTAGAATGGATCGTACGAATGAATTAGAATGGATCGTGCGAATGAATTAGAATGGATCGTACGAATGAATTTGAATGGATACATTCATGCGAATGAATTAGAATGGATCGTATGAATGAATTAGATTATACGAAGGAATTAGAATGGATCATACGAATGAAATAAAATGGATCATAATCTAATTCATTCATACGATCCATTCTAATTCATTCGCACAATCTATTCTAATTCATTCGTACGATCCATTCTAATTCATTCGCACGATTTATTCTAATTCATTCGTACGATCCATTCTAATTCATTCGCATGAATGTAACCATTCTAATTCATTCATACAATCTATTCTAATTCATTCGTACGATCCATTCTAATTCATTCGTACAATCTATTCTAATTCATTCGCACGATCCATTCTAATTCGAACCACTCTAATTCATTCGTATGATCCATTCTAATTCATTCGCACGAATGTATCCATTCTAATTCATTAGAATGGATCATACGAATGAGTAAGAATGGATCGTACGTATTAAATAGAATGGATTGTACGAATGAATTAGAATGGATCGTACGAATGAATTAGAATAGAATGTATGAATGAATTAGAATGGATACATTCGTGCGAATGAATTAGAATGGATAGTACGAATGAATTAGAATAGATCGTGCGAATGAATTAGAATGGATCATACGAATGAATTAGAATAGATTGTGCGAATGAATTAGAATGGATCGTATTAATGAATTAGATTATGATCCATTTTATTTCATTCGTATGATCCATTCTAATTCCTTCGTACAACCTAATTCATTCATACGATCCATTCTAATTCATTCGCACGAATGTATCCATTCAAATTCATTCGTACGATCCATTCTAATTCATTCGCACGATCCATTCTAATTCATTCGTACGATCCATTCTAATTCATTTATACGATCCCATCTAATTCATTCGCACAATCTACTCTAATTCATTCGTACGATCCATTCGAATTCATTCGTACGATTCATTCTAATTCATTCGTATAATTCATTCTAATTCAATCCATTCTAATTCATTCGTACGATCCATTCTTACTCATTCGTACGATCCATTCTAATTCATTCGCACGAATGAATCCATTCTATTTCATTCGTATGATCCATTCTAATTCATTCGCATGAATGTATCCATTCTAATTCATTCGTACGATCCATTCTATCTCATTCGTACAATCCATTCTATTTCATTCGTACGATCCATTCTAATTCATTCGCACGATCCATTCTAATTCATTCGCATGATCCATTCTAATTCATTCGTACGATCGATTCTAATTCATTCATGCGATCCATTCTAATTCATTCGCACGAATGTATCCATTCTAATTCATTCGTACGATCCATTCTAATTCATTCGCACAATCTATTCTAATTCATTCATACGATCCATTCTAATTTATTCGCACGATCCATTCTAATTCCTTCGTATGATCCATTCTAATTCATTCGTATGGTATGATTCATTCTAGTTCATTCGTACGATTCATTCTAATTCAATGCATTCTAATTCATTCGTACGATCCATTCTAATTCATTCGTACGATCCATTCTAATTCATTCGTACGATTCAATCTAATTCAATCCATTCTAATTCATTCATACGATCCATTCTTACTCATTCGTACGATCCATTCTAATTCATTCGCACGAATGAATCCATTCTAATTCATTCGTATGATCCATTCTAATTCATTCGCATGAATTATCCTTTCTACTTCATTCGTACGATCCATTCTATCTCATTCGGACAATCCATTCTATTTCATTCGTACTATCCATTCTAATTCATTCGCACGATCCATTCTAATTCATTCGCATGATCCATTCTAATTCATTCGTACGATCGATTCTAATTCATTCATACGATCCATTCTATTTCATTCGCACGAATGTATCCATTCTAATTCATTCGTACGATCCATTCTAATTCATTCGCACAATCTATTCTAATTCATTCATAATGTGCGAATGGATTAGAATGGATCATACGATTGAGTAAGAATGGATTGTACGAATGAATTAGAATGGATCGTACTAATGAATTAGAATAGATTGTGCGAATGAATTAGAATGGATCGTACGAATGAATTAGAAAGGATATATTCGTGCGAATGAATTAGAATAGATCGTATGAATGAATTAGATTAGATCGTATGAATGAATTAGAATGGATTATATGAATGAATTAGAATGGATCGTGCGAATGAATTAGAATGGATCGTGCGAATGAATTAGAATGGATCGTACGAATGAATTAGAATGGATCGTATGAATGAATTAGATTGGATCCTACGAATGAATTAGAATGGATCGTACGAATGAATTAGAATGGATTGAATTAGAATGAATTGTACGAATGAATTAGAATGAATCATACCGTACGAATGAATTAGAATGGATCATACGAAAGAATTAGAATGGATCGTACGAATGAATTAGAATGGATCGTGCGAATGAATTAGAATGGATCGTACGAATGAATTAGAATGGATCGTACGAATGAATTAGAATGGATCGTATGAATGAATTAGAATGGATCGTGTGAATGAATTAGAATGGATCGTACGAATGAAATAGAATGGATTCGCACGAATGTATCCATTCTAATTCATTCGTACGATCCATTCTAATTCATTCGCACGATCCATTCTTACTCATTCGTACAATCCATTCTAATTCATTCGCACGATCCATTCTAATTCATTAATACGATCCATTCTAATTCATTCGCACGATCCATTCTAATTCATTCACACTCATACGATCCATTCTAATTCATTCGCACGAATGTATCCTTTCTAATTCATTCGTACGATCCATTCTAATTCATTCGCACAATCTATTCTAATTCATTCGAACGATCCATTCTAAGTCATTCGTACGATCCATTCTAATTCATTCATACGATCCATTCTAATTCATTCGCACGATCCATTCTAATTCATTAATACGATCCAATCTAATTCATTCATACGATCCATTCTAATTCATTCGTACGATCCATTAGAATGGATCGTATGAATGAATTAGAATAGATTGTGCGAATGAATTAGAACGGATCGTACGAATGAATTAGAATGGATACATTCGTGCGAATGAATTAGAATGGATCGTATGAATGAATTAGAATCGATCGTACGAATGAATTAGAATGGATCATGTGAATGAATTAGAATGGATCGTTCGAATGAATTAGAATGGATCGTACGAATGAAATAGAATGGATTGTACGAATGAATTAGAATGGATACATTCATGCTAATGAATTAGAATGGATGATACGAATGAATTAGAATGGATTCATTCATGCGAATGAATTAGAATGGATTCATTCGTGCGAATGAATTAGAATGGATCGTACGAATGAATAAGAATGGATCGTACGAATGAATTAGAATAGATTGAATTAGAATGAATCGTACGAATGAATTAGAATGGATCGTACGAAGGAATTAGAATGGATCGTACGAAGGAATTAGAATGGATAGTACGAATGAATTAGAATGGATACCTTCGTGCAAAAGAATTAGAATGGATTGTACGAATGAGTAAGAATGGATCGTACGAATGAAATAGAATGGATCGTATGAATGAATTAGAATGGATCGTGCGAATGAATTAGAATAGATCGTACGAATGAATTAGAATAGATTGTGCGAATGAATTAGAATGGATCGTACGAATGAATTAGAATGGATCGTACGAATGAATTAGAATGGATCGTACGAATGAATTAGAATGGATCGTACGAATGAATTAGAATGGATCGTGCGAATGAATTAGAATGGATCGTACGAATGAAATAGAATGGATTCGCACGAATGTATCCATTCTAATTCATTCGTACGATCCATTCTAATTCATTCGTACAATCCATTCTAATTCATTCGCACGATCCATTCGCATTCACTCAAACAATCCATTCTAATTTATTCATATGATCCATTCTAATTCATTCGCACGAATGTATCCATTCGAATTCATTCGTACGATCCATTCTAATTCATTTGTACGAATGTATCCACTCTAATTCATTCATACGATCCATTCTAATTCATTCGCACGAATATATCCATTCCAATTCATTCGTACGATCCATTCTAATTCATTCGCACAATCTATTCTAATTCATTCGTACGATCTATTCTACTTCATTAGCATGATCCATTCTAATTCATTCGTACGATCTATTCTATTTCATTCGTACAATCCATTCTTACTCAATCGTATGATCCATTCTAATCCATTCGCACAATCTATTCTAATTCATTCGTACGATCCATTCTATTTCATTCGTACGATCCATTCTAATTCATACGATCCATTCTATTTCATTCATACGATCCATTTTAATTCATTCGCACGATCCATTCTAATTCATTCATATGATCCATTCTAATTCATTCGTACGATCCATTCTAATTTCTTCGTATGATCTATTCTAATTCCTTCGTACGATCCATTCTAATTCCTTCGTACGATCCATTCAAATTCATTCGCACGAATCTATCCATTCTAATTCATTCGTACGATCCATTCTAATTCCTTCGCACGATCCATTCTAATTCATTAATACGATCCAATCTACTTCATTCATACGATCTATTCTAATTCATTCGCACGAATATATCCTTTCTAATTCATTCGTACGATCCAAATTCATTTATCCGTACGATCTATTCTATTTCATTCGTACGATCCATTCTTATCGTACGATCCATTCTAATTCAATCCATTCTAATTCATTCGTACGATCCATTCTAATTCATTCTAACGATCCATTCTAATTCAGTCGTACGATTCATTCTAATTCAATCCATTCTAATTCATTCGTACGATCCATGCTATTTCATTCGTACGATCCATTCTTACTCATTCGTACGATCCATTCATATCCATTCTAATTCATTCGTACGATCTATTCTAATTCATTCGTATGATCCATTCTAATTCCTTCGTACGATCCATGCTAATTCATTCGTACGATCCATTCTAATTCATTCGCACGATCCATTCTAATTCATTCGTACGATCCATTCTATTTCATTCATACGATCCATTCTAATTCATTCATACGATCTATTCTAATTCTTTCGTACGTTTCATTCTAATTCTAATTCATTCGTACGATCCATTCTAATTCCTTCGTACGATCCATTCTTACTCATTCGTACGATCCATTCTAATTCATTCGCACGAATGAATCCATTCTAATTAATTTGTATGATCCATTCTAATTCATTCGCATGAATTTATCCATTCTAATTCGTTCGTACGATCCATTCTATCTCATTCGTACAATCCATTCTATTTCATTCGTACGATCCATTCTAATTCATTCGCACGATCCATTCTAATTCATTCGCATGATCCATTCTAATTCATTCGTACGATCGATTCTAATTCATTCATACGATCCATTCTAATTCATTCGCACGAATGTATCCATTCTAATTCATTCGTATGATCCATTCTAATTCATTCGTACGATCCATTCTTACTCATTCGTACGATCCATTCTAATTCATTCATACGATCCAATCTAATTCATTCATACGATCCATTCTAATTCATTCGCACAATCTATTCTAATTCATTCATACGATCCATTCTAATTTATTCGCACGATCCATTCTAATTCATTCATACGATCCATTCTAATTCATTCATATGATCTATTCTAATTCTTTCGCACAATCCATTCTTACTCATTCGTACGATCCATTCTAATTCATTCGTACGATCCATTCTAATTCATTCATACGATCCATTCTATTTCATTCGTACGATCCATTCTTACTCATTCGTACGATCCATTCTAATTCATTTGCACGAAGGTATCCATTCTAATTCATTCGTACTATCCAATCTAATTCCTTCGTACGATCCATTCTAATTCCTTCGTACGATCCATTCTAATTCATTCGTACGATCCATTCTAATTCATTCGTACGATCCATTCTAATTCATTCGCACGATCCATTCTAATTCATTCGCACGATCCATTCTAATTCATTAGCACGATCCATTCTAATTCATTCGTACGATCCATTCTAATTCATTTATACGATCCAATCTAATTCATTCATACGATCCATTCTAATTCTTTCGCACGAATGTATCCATTCTAATTCATTCTAATTCATTCTAATTCAATCCATTCTAATTCATTCGTACGATCCATTCTAATTCATTCGTACAATCTATTCTAATTCATTCATGCGATCCATTCTAATTTATTCGCACGATCCATTCTAATTCATTCATACGATCCATTCAAATTCATTCATATGATCCATTCTAATTCATTCTCACGAATGTATCGATTCTAATTCAGTCGTACGATCTATTCTAATTCATTTGTACGAATGTATCCACTCTAATTCATTCATACGATCCATTCTAATTCATTCGCACGAATGTATCCATTCCAATTCATTCGTACGATCAATTCTAATTCATTCGCACAAATGTATCCATTCCAATTCATTCGTACGATCTATTCTAATTCATTCGCACGATCCATTCTAATTCATTCGTACGATCCATTCTAATTCATTCGTACGATCCATTCTATTCCATTCATACGATCCATTCTAATGAATTAGAATGGATTGAATTAGAATGAATCGTACGAATGAATTAGAAAGGATACATTCGTGCGAATGAATTAGAATGGATCGTATGAGTGTGAATGAATTAGAATGGATCGTGCGAATGAATTAGAATGGATCGTATTAATGAATTAGAATGGATCGTGCGAATGAATTAGAATGGATCGTACGAATGAGTAAGAATGGATCATGCGAATGAATTAGAATGGATCATATGAATGAATTAGAATGGATCGTATGAATGAATTAGAATGGATCGTGCGAATAAATTAGAATGGATCGTATGAATGAATTAGAATAGATTGTGCGAATGAATTAGAATGGATCGTACGAATGAATTAGAATGGATACATTCGTGCGAATGAATTAGAATGGATCGTATGAATGAATTAGAATCGATCGTACGAATGAATTAGAATAGATCATGCGAATAAATTAGAATGGATCGTGCGAATGAATTAGAATGGATCGTACGAATGAAATAGAATGGATTGTACGAATGAGATAGAATGGATCGTACGAATGAATTAGAAAGGATACATTCATGCGAATGAATTAGAATGGATCATACGAATGAATTAGAATGGATTCATTCTTGCGAATGAATTAGAATGGATCGTACGAATGAGTAAGAATGGATCGTACGAATGAATTAGAATGGATTGAATTAGAATGAATCGTACGAATGAATTAGAATGGATCGTACGAATGAATTAGAATGGATCGTATGAATGAAATAGAATGGATCGTACGAATGAATTAGAATGGATCGTACGAATGAATAAGAATGGATACATTCGTGCGAATAAATTAAAATGGATCGTATGAATGAATTAGAATCGATCGTATGAATGAATTAGAATGGATCATGCGAATGAATTAGAATGGATCGTGCGAATGAATTAGAATGGATCGTACGAATGAAATAGAATGGATTGTACGAATGAGATAGAATGGATCGTACGAATGAATTAGAATGGATACATTCATGCGAATGAATTAGAATGGATCATACGAATGAATTAGAATGGATTCATTCGTGCGAATGAATTAGAATGGATCGTACGAATGAGTAAGAATGGATCGTACGAATGAATTAGAATAGATTGAATTAGAATGAATCGTACGAATGAATTAGAATGGATCGTACGAATGAATTAGAATGGATCGTACGAATGAATTAGAATGGATTGAATTAAAATGAATCATACGAATGAATTAGAATGAATCATACCGTACGAATGAATTAGAATGGATCATACGAAGGAATTAGAATGGATCGTACGAATGAATTAGAATCGATCGTACGAATGAGTAAGAATGGATCGTACGAATGAAATAGAATGGATCGTATGAATGAATTAGAATGGATCGTGCGAATGAATTAGAATGGATACATTCGTGCGAATGAATTAGAATGGATCGTATGAATGAATTAGAATGGATCGTATGAATGAATTAGAATGGATCGTGCGAATGAATTAGAATGGATCGTACGAATGAATTAGAATGGATCGTTTGAATGAATTAGAATGGATCGTACTTATGAATTAGAATGGGTCATACGAATGAAATAGAATGGATCGTACGAAGGAATTAGAAAGGATCGTACAAACGAATTAGAATGGATCGTATGAATGAAATAGAATAGATCATACGAATGAATTAGAATGGATCGTATGAATGAATTAGATTGGATCGTATGAATGAATTAGAATGGATTGTACGAATTAAATAGAATAGATCGTACGAATGAATTAGAATGGATCGTGCGAATGAATTAGAATGGGTCGTACGAATGAATTAGAATGGATACACGATCCAGATCCATTCTAATTCATTCGCACAATCTATTCTAATTCATTTTTAGGATCCATTCTAATTCATTACTACGATCCATTATAATTCATTCATACGATCCATTCTAATTCATTCGTACGATCCATTCTAATTCATTCGCACGATCCATTCTAATTCATTCATACGATCCATTCTAATTCATTCGTATGTATCCATTCTAATTCATTCATACGATCCATTCTAATTCTACGATCCATTCTTACTCATTCGTATTATCCATTTTAATTCATTCACACGAATGTATCAACTCTAATTCATTCGTACGATCCATTCTAATTCATTCGCACGAATGTATCCATTCTAATTCATTCGTATGATCCATTCTAATTCATTCGTACGATCCATTCTAATTCCTTCGTATTATCCATTCTAATTCATTCGCACGAATGTATCCATTCTAATTCATTCGTACGATCCATTCTAATTCATTCGTACGATCCATTCTATTTCCTTCATATGATCCATTCTAATTCATTCGCTTGAATGTATCCATTCTAATTCATTCGTCCGATCCATTCTAATTCTACGATCCATTCTAAATCCTTCGTATGATCCATTCTAATTCATTCGTACGATCAATTCTAATTCATACGATCCATTCTAATTCATTCGCACAATCTATTCTAGTTCATTCGTACGATCCATTCTAAATCATTCGCACGAATGTATCCATTCTAATTCATTCGTACGATCCATTCTAATTCATTCATACGATCCATTCTAATTCATTCGCATGAATGTATCCATTCTAATTCATTCGTACGATCCATTCTAATTCATTCGCACAATCTATTCTAATTCATTCATACGATCCATCCTAATTCATTCGCACGAATGTATCCATTCTAATTCATTCGTACAATCCATTCTATTTCATTCGTACGATCCATTCTTACTCATTCGTATGATCCATTCTTACTCATTCGTACAAAGGAATTAGAATGGATCGTACGTAGGAATTAGAATGGTTTGTACGAAGGAATTAGAATGGATCGTATGAATGAATTAGAATGGATACATTCGTGCGAATGAATTAGAATGGATCGTACGAATGAGTAAGAATGGATCGTACGAATGAAATAGAATGGATCGTACGGATGAATTAGAATGGATCGTGCGAATGAATTAGAATGGATCGTACGAATGAGTAAGAATGGATCGTATGAATGAATTAGAATGGATCGTGCGAATAAATTAGAATGGATCGAACGAATGAATTAGAATGGATCATACGAATGAATTAGAATGGATCGTATGAATGAATTAGAATGGATCGTACGAATGAATTAGAATGGATTATATGAATGAAATAGAATGGATCATACGAATGAAATAGAATGGATCGTACGAAGAAATTAGAATGGATCGTATGAATGAATTAGAGTGGATACATTCGTGCGAATGAATTCGAATAGATCGTGCGAATGAGTTAGAATGGATTGTACGAATGAATTAGAATGGATCGTACGAATGAAATAGAATGGATCGTACGAATGAATTAGAATAGATACATTCGTGCAAAAGAAATAGAATGGATTGTATGAATGAATTAGAATGGATCGTGTGAATGAATTAGAATGGATCATACGAATGAATTAGAATGGATACATTCGTGCGAATGAATTAGAATGGATCGTGCGAATGAATTAGAATGGATCGTACGAATGTATTAGAATGGATCGTATGAATGAATTAGAATGGATCGTGCGAATGAATTAGAATGGATCGTGCGAATGAATTAGAATGGATCGTACGAATGAATTAGAATGGATCGTATGAATGAATTAGATTGGATCGTATTAATGAATTAGAATGGATCGTACGAATGAATTAGAATAGATCGTACGAATGAATTAGAATGGATACGAATGGATCGTACGAATGAGTAAGAATGGATCGTACGAATGAAATAGAATGGATTGTACGAATGAATTAAAATGGATACATTCGTGCGAATGAATTAGGATGGATCGTATGAATGAATTAGAATAGATTGTGCGAATGAATTAGAATTGATCGTACGAATGAATTAGAATGGATACATTCATGCGAATGAATTAGAATGGATCGTATGAATGAATAAGAATGGATCGTATGAGTGAATTAGAATGGATACGAAGGAATTAGAATGGATCGTACGAAGGAATTAGAATGGAGAATGGATCGTGCGAATGAATTAGAATGGATCGTGCGATAAGAATGGATCGTACGAATGAAATAGAATAGATCGTACGGATCGATGAATTTGGATCGTGCTAATGAATTAGAATGGATCGTACGAATGAATTAAAATGGATCGTACTAATGAATTAGAATAGATTGTGCGAATGAATTAGAATGGATCGTACGAATGAATTAGAAAGGATATATTCGTGCGAATGAATTAGAATAGATCGTATGAATGAATTAGATTGGATCGTATTAATGAATTAGAATGGATCGTGCGAATGAATTAGAATGGATCGTACGAATGAGTAAGAATGGATCGTATGAATAAAATAGAATGGATCGTATGAATGAATTAGAATGGATCGTGCGAATGAATTAGAATGGATCGTACGAATGAATTAGAATAGATTGTGTGAATGAATTAGAATGGATCATGCGAATGAATTAGAATGGATCGTACGAATGAATTAGAATGGATCGTATGAATGAATTAGAATGGATCGTGCGAATGAATTAGAATGGATCGTACGAATGAATTAGAATGGATCGAACGAATGAATTAGAATGGATACATTTGTGCAAAAGAATTAGAATGGATTGTATGAATGAATTAGAATGGATCCTGCGAATGAATTAGAATGGATCGTACGAATGAATTAGAATGCATACATTCGTGCGAATGAATTAGAATGGATCATACGAATGAATTAGAGTTGATACATTCGTGTGAATGAATTAAAATGGATAATACGAATGAGTAAGAATGGATCGTAGAATTAGAATGGATCGTATGAATGAATTAGAATGGATCGTATGAATGAATTAGAATGGATACATTCGTGCGAATGAATTAGAATGGATCGTACGAATGAGTAAGAATGGATCGTACGAATGAAATAGAATAGATTGTACGGATGAATTAGAATGGATCGTGCGAATGAATTAGAATGGATCGTACAATTGAGTAAGAATGGATCGTATGAATGAATTAGAATGGATCGTGCGAATGAATTAGAATGGATCGTACGAATGAGTAAGAATGGATCGTATGAATGAATTAGAATGGATCGTGCGAATAAATTAGAATGGATCGAACGAATGAATTAGAATGGATCATACGAATGAATTAGAATGGATCGTATGAATGAATTAGAATGGATCGTGCGAATGAATTAGAATGGATTATATGAATGAAATAGAATGGATCATACGAATGAAATAGAATGGATCGTACGAAGGAATTAGAATGGATCGTATGAATGAATTAGAGTGGATACATTGAATGAATTAGAGTGGATACATTCGTACAAATGAATTAGAATGGATCGTACGAATGAATTAGAATGGATACATTCGTGCGAATGAATTAGAATGGATCATATGAATGAAATAGAATGGATTGTACGAATGAGATAGAATGGATGGTACGAATGAATTAGAATGGATACATTCATGCGAATGAATTAGAATGGATCATACGAATGAATTAGAATGGATTCATTCAGGCGAATGAATTAGAATGGATCGTACGAATGAGTAAGAATGGATCGTACAAATGAATTAGAATGGATTGAATTAGAATGAATCGTACGAATGAATTAGAATGGATCGTATTAATGAATTAGAATGGATCGTGCGAATGAATTAGAATGGATCGTACGAATGAGTAAGAATGGATCGTGCGAATGAATTAGAATGGATCATATGAAAGAATTAGAATGGATTGTATGAATGAATTAGAATGGATCATGCGAATGAATTAGAATGGATACATTCGTGCGAATGAATTAGAATGGATCGTATGAATGAATTAGATTGGATCGTATGAATGAATTAGAATGGATCGTGCGAATGAATTAGAATGGATCGTACGAATGAATTAGAATGGATCGTACGAATGAATTTGAATGGATCGTATGAATTAGAATGGATCGTACGAAGGAATTAGAATGGATCATATGAATGAATTAGATTGGATCGTATTAATGAATTTGAATGGATCGTATGAATGAATTAGATTGGATCGTATGAATGAATTAGAATGGATCTTGCGAATGAATTAGAATGGATCGTATGAATGAATTAGAGTACATACATTTGTACGAAGGAATTAGAATGGATCGTACGAATGAATTAGAATGGATTATATGAATAAATTAAAATCGATCGTACGAGTGAATTAGAATGGATACATTCGTGCGAATGAATTAGAATGGATTGTACGAATAAATTAGAATGGATCGTACGAATGAATTAGAATAGATTGTACGAATGAATTAGAATGGATCGTACGTCTAATTCATTCGTACGATCCATTCTAATTCATTCATACAATCCATTCTACTTCTTTTGCACGAATGTATCCATTCTAATTCATTCGTACGATCCATTCTAATTCATTCGTACGACCCATTCTAATTCATTCGCACGATCCTTTCTAATTCATTCGTACGATCAATTCTATTTCATTCGTACAATCCATTCTAATTCATTCATACGATCCAATCTATTTCATTCATACGATCCATTCTAATTCATTCGTACGATCTATTCTATTTCATTCATACGATCCATTCTAAGTCGTTTGTACGATCCTTTTTAATTCCTTCGTACGATCCATTCTATTTTATTCGTATGGCCCATTCTAATTCATAAGTACGATCTATTCTAATTCATTCAAACGATCCATTCTAATTCATTCGTACGATCCAATCTAATTCATTCGCACGATCCATTCTAATTCATTCATACGATCCAATCTAATTCATTCATACGACCCATTCTAATTCATTCGCACGAATGTATCCATTCTAATTCATACGCATGATCCATTCTAATTCATTCATACGATCCATTCTATTTCATTCGTACGATCCATTCTTACTCATTCGTACGATCCATTCTAATTCATTTGCACGAAGGTATCCATTCTAATTCATTCGTACTATCCATTCTAATTCCTTCGTACGATCCATTCTAATTCCTTCGTACGATCCATTCTAATTCATTCGTACGATCTATTATAATTCCTTCGTATGATCCATTATAATTCATTCGTACGGTATGATTCATTCTAATTCATTCTAATTCAATCCATTCTAATTCATTCGTACGATCCTTTCTAATTCATGCGTACGATCCATTCTAATTCATTCATACGAATGAATTAGAATGGATCGTACGAATGAATTAGAATGGATTGAATTAGAATGAATCGTACGAATGAATTAGAATGAATCATACCGTACGAATGAATTAGAATGGATCATACGAATGAATTAGAATGGATATATTCGTACGAATGAATTAGAATGGATCGTACGAATGAATTAGAATGGATCGTACGAATGAATTAGAATGGATCATATGAATGAATTAGAATGGATCGTATGAATGAATTAGAATGGATCATGCGAATGAATTAGAATGGATCATGCGAATGAATTAGAATGGATCGTGCGAATGAATTAGAATGGATCGTACGAATGAAATAGAATGGATTGTACGAATGAGATAGAATGGATCGTACGAATGAATTAGAATGGATACATTCATGCGAATGAATTAGAATGGATCATACGAATGAATTAGAATGGATTGAATTAGAATGAATTGTACGAATGAATTAGAATGGATCGTACGAATGAATTAGAATGGATACATTCGTGCGAATCCATTCTATTTCATTCGTACGATCCATTCTAATTCATTCGCACGATCCATTCTAATTCATTCATACGATCCATTCTATTTCATTCGTACAATCCATTCTTACTCATTCGTACGATCCATTCTAATTCATTTGCACGAAGGTATCCATTCTAATTCATTCGTATTATCCATTCTAATTCCTTCGTACTATCAATTCTAATTCCTTCGTACGATCCATTCTAATTCATTCGTACGATCCATTCTAATTCATTCGTACGATCCATTCTAATTCCTTCGTATGATCCATTCTAATTCATTCGTACGATTCATTCTATTTTATTCGTACGATCCATTCTAATTCATACGATCCATTCTATTTCATTTATACGATCCATTTTAATTCATTCGCACGATCCATTCTAATTCATTCATACGATCCATTCTAATTCATTCGTACGATCCATTCTAATTCCTTCGTACGATCCATTATAATTCCTTCGTATCCATTCTAATTCACTCATACGATCCATTCTAATTCATTCATACGATCCATTCTAATTCATTCGCATGAATGTATCCATTCTAATTCATTCGTACGATCCATTCTAATTCATTCGCACAATCTATTCTAATTCATTCGTGCGAATGAATCCATTCTAATTCATTCGTATGATCCATTCTAATTCATTCGCATGAATGTATCCATTCTAATTCATTCGTACGATCCATTCTATCTCATTCGTACAATCCATTCTATTTCATTCGTACGATCCATTCTAATTCATTCGCACGATCCATTCTAATTCATTCGCATGATCCATTCTAATTCATTCGTACGATCGATTCTAATTCATTCATACGATCCATTCTAATTCATTCGCACGAAAGTATCCATTCTAATTCATTCGTACGATCCATTCTAATTCATTCGCATGATCCATTCTAATTCATTCATACGATCCATTCTATTTCATTCGTACGATCCATTCTTACTCATTCGTACGATCCATCCTAATTCATTTGCACGAAGGTATCCATTCTAATTCATTCTTACTATCCATTCTAATTCCTTCGTACGATCCATTCTAATTCCTTCGTACGATCCATTCTAATTCATTCGTACGATCCATTCTAATTCATTCGTACGATCCATTCTATTTCATTCATACGATCCATTTTAATTCATTCGTATGATCCATTCTAATTCATTCGCAGGATCCATTCTAATTCATTCGTACGATCCATTCTGATTCATTCGTACGATCCATTCTAATTCATTCGTACAGTATGATTCATTCTAATTCATTCGTACGATTCATTTTAATTCAATCCATTCTAATTCATTCGAACGATCCATTCTAATTCATTCGTACGATCCATTCTAATTCATTCGTACGATTCATTCTAATTCAATTCGTTCTAATTCATTCGTACGATCCATTCTTACTCATTCGTACGATCCATTTTAATTCATTCGCACGAATGAATCCATTCTAATTCATTCGCATGAATGTATCCATTCTAATTCATTCGTACGGTCCATTCTATCTCATTCGTACAATCCATTCTATTTAATTCGAACGATCCATTTTTATTCATTCGCACGATTCATTCTAATTCATTCGCATGATCCATTCTAATTCATTCGTACGATCAATTCTAATTCATTCATACGATCCATTCTAATTCATTCGCACGAATGTATCCATTCTAATTCATTCGTACGATCCATTCTAATTCATTCGTACAATCCATTCTAATTCATTCGCACGATCCATTCTTACTCATTCGTACGATCCATTCTAATTCCTTCGTACGATCCATTCTAATTCCTTCGTATCCATTCTAATTCACTCATACGATCCATTCTAATTCAATCATACGATCCATTCTAATTCATTCGCATGAATGTATCCATCCTAATTCATTCGTACGATCCATTCTAATTCATTCTCACAATCTATTCTAATTCATTCATACGATCCATCCTAAGTCATTCGCACGAATGTATCCATTCTAATTCATTCGTACAATCCATTCTATTTCATTCGTACGATCCATTCTTACTCATTCGTACGATCCATTCGTATCCATTCTAATTCATTCGTACGATCTATTCCAATTCATTCGTACGATCCATTCTAATTCATTAATACGATCTAATCTAATTCATTCATACGATCCATTCTAATTCATTCGTACGATCCATTCTAATTCATTCGCACGATCCATTCTAATTCATTCGCACGATCCATTCTAATTCATTCATACGATCCATTCTAATTCATTCGTACGATCCATTCTAATTCATTCTAATTCAATCCATTCTTACTCATTCGTACGATCCATTCAAATTCATTCGCACGAATCTATCCATTCTAATTCATTCGTACGATCCATTCTAATTCATTCGCACAATCTATTCTAATTCATTCATACGATCCATCGTAATTCATTCGCATGAATGTATCCATTCTAATTCATTCGTACAATCCATTCTATTTCATTCGTACGATCCATTCTTACTCATTCGTACGATCCATTCGTATCCATTCTAATTCATTCGTACGATCTATTCTAATTCATTCGTACAATCCATTCTAATTCATTTATACGATCCAATCTAATTCATTCATACAATCCATTCTAATTCATTTGCACGAATTTATCCATTCTAATTCATTCGTACGATCCATTCTAATTCATTCGCACAATCTATTCTAATTCATTCGTACGATCCATTCTAATTCATTCGTACGATCCATTCTAATTCATAAGTACGATCCATTCTATTTCATTCGTACGATCCATTCTAATTCATTCATACGATCCTTTCTAATTCCTTCGTACGAATGAATTAGAATGGATTGCATGAATGAATTAGAATAGATCGTATGAATGAATTAGAATGGATCGTACGAAATGTATCCATTCTAATTCATTCATACGATCCATTCTAATTCATTCGTATGATCCATTCTTACTCATTCGTACGATCCAATCTAATTCATTCATACGATCCATTCTAATTCATTCGTACGTTCCATTCTAATTCATTAGCACGATCAATGCTAATTCATTCGTACGATCCATTCTAATTCATTCGTACAATCCATTCTATTTCATTCGTACGATCCATTATTACTCATTCGTATGGTCCATTCTAATTTATTCGCATGAATGTATCCATTCTAATTCATTCGTTCGATCCATTCTATTTCATTCGTACGATCCATTCTAATTCATTCGCACGATCCATTCTAATTCATGCATACGATGAGTAAGAATGGATCGTACGAATGAATTAGAATGGATTGAATTAGAATGAATCGTACGAATGAATTAGAATGGATCGTACGAATGAATTAGAATGGATCGTACGAATGAATTAGAATGGATTGAATTAGAATGAATCGTATGAATGAATTAGAATGAATCATACCGTACGAATGAATTAGAATGGATCATACGAAGGAATTAGAATGGATCGTACGAATGAATTAGAATGGATCGTACGAATGAATTAGAATGGATCGTACAAAGGAATTAGAATGGATAGTACGAATGAATTAGAATGGATACCTTTGTGCAAATGAATTAGAATGGATCGTACGAATGAGTAAGAATGGATTGTACGAATGAAATAGAATGGATCGTATGAATGAATTAGAATGGATCGTGCGAATGAATTAGAATGGATCGTACGAATGAATTAGAATAGATTGTGCGAATGAATTAGAATGGATCGTACGAATGAATTAGAATGGATCGCACGAATGAATTAGAATGGATCGTATGAATGAATTAGAATGGATCGTGCGAATGAATTAGAATGGATCGTACGAATGAAATAGAATGGATTCGCACGAATGTATCCATTCTAATTCATTCGAACCATCCATTCTAATTCATTCGTACAATCCATTCTAATTGATTCGCACGATCCATTCGCATTCACTCAAACGATCTATTCTAATTCATTCATATGATCCATTCTAATTCATTCGCACGAATGTATCCATTCTAATTCATTCGTACGATCCATTCTAATTCATTTGTACGAATGTATCTACTCTAATTCATTCATACGATCCGATCTAATTCATTCGCACGAATGTATCCATTCCAATTCATTCGTACGATCCATTCTAATTCATTCGCACAATCTATTCTAATTCATTCGTACGATCAATTCTAATTCATTAGCATGATCCATTCTAATTCATTCGTACGATCTATTCTATTTCATTCGTACAATCCATTCTTACTCAATCGTATGATCCATTCTAATCCATTCGCACAATCTATTCTAATTTATTCGTACGATCCCTTCTATTTCATTCGTACGATCCATTCAAATTCATACGATCCATTCTATTTCATTCATACGATCCATTTTAATTCATTCGCACGATCCATTCTAATTCATTCATACGATCCATTCTAATTCATTCGTACGATCCATTCTAATTTCTTCGTATGATCTATTCTAATTCCTTCGTACGATCCATTCTAATTCCTTCGTACGATCCATTCAAATTCATTCGCACGAATCTATCCATTCTAATTCATTCGTAAGATACATTCTAATTCATTCGCACGATCCATTCTAATTCATTAATACGATCCAATCTAATTCATTCATACGATCTATTCTAATTCAATCGCACGAATATATCCTTTCTAATTTCATTCGTACGATCCATTCTAATTCATTCGCACAATCTATTCTAATTCATTAGTACGATCCATTCTAATTAGAATAGATTGTATGAATTAGAATGGATCGTATGAATGAATTAGAATAGATCGTACAAATGAATTAGAATGGATCGTATGAATGAATTAGAATAGATCGTACGAATGAATTAGAATGGATCGTTTGAATGAATTAAATCGTGCGAATGAATTAGAATGGATCGTATGAATGAATTAGATTGGATTGTATGCATGAATTACAATGGATCGTGCGAATGAATTAGAATGGATCGTACGAATGAATTAGAATGGATCGAACGAATGAATTAGAATGGATACGTTCGTGCAAAAGAATTAGAATGGATTGTATGAATGAATTAGAATGTATCGTGCGAATGAATTAGAATGGATCGTACGAATGAATTAGAATGGATACATTCGTGCGAAAGAATTAGAATAGATCATATGAATGAATTAGAATTGATCGTATGAATGAAATAGAATGGATCGTACGAATGAATTAGAATGGATCATGCGAATGAATTAGAATGGATCGTACGAATGAATTAGAATGGATCGTACGAAGGAATTAGAATGGATCGTACGAATGAATTAGAAAGAATACATTCGAATTCATTCGTACGATCTATTCTAATTCCTTCGTACGATCCATATTCTAATTCATTCGCACGATCCATTCTAATTCATTACTACGATCCATTCTAATTCATTCGCACGATCCATTCTAATTCATCCATACGATCCATTCTATTTCATTCGTACGATCCATTCTTACTCATTCGTACGATCCATTCTAATTCATTTGCACGAAGGTATCCATTCTAATTCATTCGTACTATCCATTCTAATTCATTCGTACTATCCATTCTAATTCCTTCGTACGATCCATTCTAATTCATTCGTACGATCCATTCTAATTCATTCTAATTCATTCTAATCCATTCTTACTCATTCGTACGATCCATTCGTGCGAATGAATCGTACGAAGGAATTAGAAAGGATCGTACAAATGAATTAGAATGGATCGTACGAATGAATTAGAATATGGATCGTATGAGTGTGAATGAATTAGAATGGATCGTGCGAATGAATTAGAATGGATCGTATTAATGAATTAGAATGGATCGTGCGAATGAATTAGAATGGATCGTACGAATGAGTAAGAATGGATCGTGCGAATGAATTAGAATGGATCATATGAATGAATTAGAATGGATCATATGAATGAATTAGAATGGATCGTGCGAATAAATTAGAATGGATCGTGCGAATAAATTAGAATAGATTGTGCAAATGAATTAGAATGGATCGTACGAATGAATTAGAATGGATACATTCGTGCGAATGAATTAGAATGGATCGTATGAATGAATTAGAATGGATCGTGCGAATGAATTAGAATGGATCGTACGAATATATTAGAATAGATTGTGCGAATGAATTTGAATGGATCGTACGAATGAATTAGAATGGATCGTACGAATGAATTAGAATGGATCGTATGAATGAATTAGAATGGATCGTACGAATGAATTAGAATGGATCGTACTAATGAATTAGAATAGATTGTGCGAATGAATTAGAATGGATCGTACGAATGAATTAGAAAGGATACATTCGTACAAATGAATTAGAATGGATCGTACGAATGAATTAGAATGGATACATTCGTACAAATGAATTAGAATGGATCGTACGAATGAATTAGAATGGATACATTCGTGCGAATGAATTAGAATGGATCGTACGAATTAATTAGAATGGATCGTTTGAATGAATTAGAATGGATCATACTTATGAATTAGAATGGGTCGTTTGAGTGAATGCGAATGGATCGTACGAATGAATTAGAATGGATTGTACGAATGAATTAGAATGGATCGTACGAATGAATTAGAATGGATACATTCGTGCGAATCCATTCTATTTCATTCGTACGATCCATTCTAATTCATTCGCACGATCCATTCTAATTCATTCGTACGATCCATTCTAATTCATTCGTACGATCTATTCTAATTCATTTGTACGATCCATTCTAATTCGTTCGTATGATCCATTCTAATTCATTCGTACGGTATGATTCATTCTAATTCATTCGTATGATTCATTCTAATTCGAATGGATCGTGCGAATGAATTGAATTACGTACGAATGAATTAGAATGGATTCATTCGTGCGAATGAATTAGAATGGATCGTACGAATGAATTAGAATGGATTCATTCGTGCGAATGAATTAGAATGGATCGTACGAATGAGTAAGAATGGATCGTACGAATGAATTAGAATGGATTGAATTAGAATGAATCGTACGAATGAATTAGAATGGATCATACGAAGGAATTAGATTGGATCGTATTAATAAATTAGAATGGATCGTGCGAATGAATTAGAACGGATCGTACGAATGAATTAGAATGGATAGATTCGTGCGAATGAATTTGAATGGATCGTACGAAGGAATTAGAATGGATCGTACGAATGAATTAGAAATGATACATTCGAATTCATTCATACGATCCATTCTAATTCCTTCGTACGATCCATTCTAATTCATTCGTACGATCCATTCTATTTCATTCATACGATCCATTCTAATTCATTCATACGATCTGTTCTAATTCTTTCTCACGAATGTATCCATTCTAATTCATTCGTACGATCCATTCTAATTCATTCGCACAATCCATTCTAATTCATACATACGATCTATTCTAATTCTTTTGCACGAATGTATCCATTCGAATTCATTCGTTCGATCCATTCTAATTCATTCGTACGATCCATTCTAATTCATTCGCACGATCCATTCTAATTCATGTATACGATGAGTAAGAATGGATCGTACGAAGGAATTAGAATGGATCGTACGAATGAATTAGAAAGGATACATTCGAATTCATTCATACGATCCATTCTAATTCCTTCGTACGATCCATTCTAATTCATTCGTACGATCCATTCTATTTTATTCATACGATCCATTCTAATTCATTCATACGATCTATTCTAATTCTTTCGCACGAATGTATCCATTCTAATTCATTCGTAAGATCCATTCTAATTCATTCGCACGATCCATTCTAATTCATTCATACAATCCATTCTAATTCTTTTGCACGAATGTTTCCATTCTAATTCATTCGTACGATCCATTCTAATTCATTCGTATGATCCATTCTAATTCATTCGTATGGTATGATTCATTCTAATTCATTCGTACGATTCATTCTAATTCAATCCATTCTAATTTATTCGTACGATCCATTCTAATTCATTCGTACGATCCATTCTAATTCATTCGTACGATTCATTCTAATTCATTCATACGATCCATTCTAATTCATTCGCACGAATGTATCCATTCTAATTCATTCGTACGATCCATTCTAATTCATTCGTACAATCCATTCTATTTCATTCGCACGATCCATTCGCATTCACTCAAACGATCCATTCTAATTCATTCATATGATCCATTCTAATTCATTCGCACAAATGTATCCATTCTAATTCATTCATACGATCCATTCTAATTCATTTGTATAAATGTATCCACTCTAATTCATTCATACGATCCATTCTAATTCATTCGCACGAATGTATCCATTCCAATTCATTCGTACGATCCATTCTAATTCATTCGTACGATTCATTCTAATTCAATCCATTCTAATTCATTCGTACGATCCATTCTTACTCATTCGTACGATCCATTCTAATTCATTCGCATGAATGAATCCATTCTAATTCATTCGTATGATCCATTCTAATTCATTCGCATGAATGTATCCATTCTAATTCATTCGTACGATCCATTCTATCTCATTTGTACAATCCATTCTAAATGAATTAGAATAGATAGATTCGTGCGAATGAATTTGAATGGATCGTACGAAGGAATTAGAATAAATCGTACGAAGGAATTAGAATAGATCATACGAAGAAATTAGAATGGATCATACGAATGAATTAGAATGGATCGTATGAATGAATTAGAATGGATCATGCGAATGAATTAGAATGGATAGTATGAATGAAATAGAATGGATCGTACGAATGAATTAGAATGGATCGTACGAATGAATTAGAATGGATCGTACGAATGAATTAGAATAGATTGTGCGAATGAATTAGAATGGATCGTATGAATTAGACTTGATCGTACGAATGAATTAGAATGGATCATACGAAGGATTTAGAATGGATCGTACGAATGAATTAGAATGGATCGTACGAATGAATTAGAATGGATACATTCGTGCGAATGAATTAGAATGGATCATACGAAGGAATTAGAATGGATCGTACGAATGAATTAGAATGGATCGTACGAATGAATTAGAATGGATACATTCGTGCGAATGAATTAGAATGGATCATACGAAGGAATTAGAATGGATCGTACGAATGAATTAGAATGGATTGTACGAATGAATTAGAATGGATCGTACGAATGAATTAGAATGGATACATTCGTGCGAATGAATTAGAATGGATCATACGAATGAATTAGAGTGGATACATTCGTACAAATGAATTAGAATGGATCGTACGAATGAATTAGAATGGATACATTCGTGCAAATGAATTAGAATGGATCGTACGAATGAATTAGAATGGATCGTGCGAATGAATTAGAATGGATCGTACGAATGAATTAGAATAGATGGTGCGAATGAATTAGAATGGATCGTACGAATGAATTAGAATGGATCGTACGAATGAATTAGAATGGATCGTATGAATGAATTAGAATGGATCGTGCGAATGAATTAGAATGGATCGTACGAATGAATTAGAATATGGATCGTACGAAGGAATTAGAATGGATCGTACGAATGAATTAGAATGGATCGTATGAATGAATTAGAATGGATCGTATGAATGAATTAGAATGGATCGTACGAATGAATTAGAATGGATCGTATGAATGAATTAGAATGGATCGTGCGAATAAATTAGAATGGATCGTATGAATGAATTAGAATAGATTGTGCGAATGAAATTGAATGGATTGTACGAATGAGATAGAATGGATCGTACGAATGAATTAGAATGGATACATTCATGCTAATGAATTAGAATGGATCATACGAATGAATTAGAATGGATTCATTCGTGCGAATGAATTAGAATGGATCGTACGAATGAGTAAGAATGGATCGTACGAATGAATTAGAATGGATTGAATTAGAATGAATCGTACGAATGAATTAGAATGGATCGTACGAATGAATAAGAATGGATCATACGAATGAATTAGAATGGTTCGAATTAAAATGGATCGTGCGAATGAATTAGAATATGGATCGTATGAATGAATTAGAATGGATCGTGCGAATGAATTAGAATGGATCGTACGAATGAATTAGAATAGATTGTGCGAATGAATTACAATGGATCGTACGAATGAATTAGAATGGATCGTACGAATGAATTAGAATGGATCATATGAATGAATTAGAATGGATCGTTTGAGTGAATGCGAATGGATCGTGCGAATGAATTAGAATGGATCGTACGAATGAATTAGAATGGATCGTACGAATGAATTAGAATGGATACATTCGTGCAAATCCATTCTATTTCATTCGTATGATCCATTCTAATTCATTCGCACGATCCCTTCTAATTCATTCATACGATCCATTCTAATTCATTCGTACGATCCATTCTAATTCATTCGTGCGATCCATTCTAATTCATTCGCACAATCTATTCTAATTCATTCGTACGATCCATTCTAATTCATTCGCACGATCCATTCTAATTCATTCGCACAATCTATTCTAATTCATTCGTACGATCCATTCTAATTCATTCGCACGATCCATTCTAATTCATTCATACGATCCATTCTATTTCATTCGTACGATCCTTTCTAATTCATTCGTACGATCCATTCTAATTCATTCGTACGATTCATTCTAATTCAATCCATTCTAATTCATTCATACGATCCATTCTTACTCATTCGTATGATCCATTCTAATTCATTCGCACGAATGAATCCATTCTAATTCATTCGTATGATCCATTCTAATTCATTCGCATGAATGTATCCATTCTAATTCATTCGTATGATCCATTCTAATTCATTCATATGATCCATTCTAATTCATTCGTATGATCCATTCTAATTCATTCGCACGAATGTATCCATTCTAATTCATTCGTACGATCCATTCTAATTCATTCACACAATCTATTCTAATTCATTCATACGATCCATTCTAATTTATTTGCACGATCCATTCTAATTCATTCATACGATCCATTCTAATTCGTAGAATGGATCGTACGAATGAATTAGAATGGATACATTCGTGCGAATGAATTAGAATGGATTGTACGAATAAATTAGAATGGATCGTACGAATGAATTAGAATATGGATCGTACGAAGGAATTAGAATGGATCGTACGAATGATTTAGAATGGATACATTCGTGCGAAAGAATTAGAATAGATCGTATGAATGAATTAGAATGGATCGTACGAAGGAATTAGAATAGATCATACGAAGAAATTAGAATGGATCGTACGAATGAATTAGAATGCATCGTATGAATGAATTAGAATGGATCGTGCGAATGAATTAAAATGGATCGTACGAAGGAATTAGAATGGATCATGCGAATGAATTAGAATAGATCATATGAATGAATTAAAATGGATCGTACGAATGAATTAGAATGGATACATTCGTGCAAAAGAATTAGAATGGATTGTATGAATGAATTAGAATGGATCGTTTGAGTGAATGCGAATGGATCGTGCGAATGAATTAGAATGGATTGTACGAATGAATTAGAATGGATCGTACGAATGAATTAGAATGGATACATTTGTGCGAATCCATTCTATTTCATTCGTACGATCCATTCTAATTCATTCGCACGATCCATTCTAATTCATTCGTACGATCCATTCTAATTCATTCGTACGATCCATTCTAATTCATTCGTACGATCCATTCTAATTCATTCGCACAATCTATTCTAATTCATTCGAACGATCCATTCTAATTCATTCGTACGATCCATTCTAATTCATTCGTACGATCTATTCTATTTCATTCGTACAATCCATTCTTACTCAATCGTATGATCCATTCTAATCCATTCGCACAATCTACTCTAATTCATTCGTAGGATCCATTCTATTTCATTTGCATGAAAGTATCCATTCTAATTCATACAATCCATTCTAATTCATTCATACGATCCAATCTAATTCATTCATACGATCCATTCTAATTCATTCGCACGAAGGTATCCATTCTAATTCATACGTACGATCCGTTCTAATTCATTCGTACGATCCATTCTAATTCATTCGCACAATCTATTCTAATTCATTCGTACGATCCATTCTAATTCGTGCGAATGAATTAGAATGGATCGTACGAATGAATTAGAATGGATCGTATGAATGAAATAGAATGGATCGTACGAATGAATTAGAATGGATCGGCCGAATGAATTAGAATGGATCGTACGAATGAATTAGAATGGATCGTACGAAGGAATTAGAATGGATCGTACGAATGAATTAGAAAGGATACATTCGAATTCATTCATACGATCCATTCTAATTCCTTCGTACGATCCATATTCTAATTTATTCGTACGATCCATTCTAATTCATTCGCACGATCCATTCTAATTCATTCATACGATCCATTCTAATTCATTCGTACGATCCATTCTAATTCATTCGTACGATCCATTCTAATTCATTCGCACAATCTATTCTAATTCATTCGTACTATGATTCATTCTAATTCATTCGTATGATTCATTCTAATTCAATCCATTCTAATTCATTCGTACGATCCATTCTAATTCATTCGTACGATCCATTCTAATTCATTCGTACGATCCATTCTAATTCATTCATACGATTCATTCTAATTCAATCCATTCTAATTCATTCGTACGATCCATTCTTACTCATTCGTACGATCCATTCTAATTCATTCGCACGAATGAATCCATTCTAATTCATTCGTATGATCCATTCTAATTCATTCGCATGAATGTATCCATTCTAATTCATTCGTACGATCCATTCTATCTCATTCGTACAATCCATTCTATTTCATTCGTACGATCCATTCTAATTCATTCGCACGATCCATTCTAAGTCATTCGCACGATCTATTCTAATTCATTAGCACGATCATTCATACGAATGAATTAGAATGGATCGTATGAATGAATTAGAATGGATCGTATGAATGAATTAGAATGGATTGTACGAATGAATGAATTAGAATGGATACATTCGTGCGAATCCATTCTATTTCATTCGTACGATCCATTCTAATTCATTCGCACGATCCATTCTAATTCATTCATACGATCCATTCTAATTCATTCGTACGATCCATTCTAATTCATTCGTACGATCCATATTCTAATTCCTTCGTACGATCCATTCTAATTCATTTGTACGAATGTATCCACTCTAATTTTTCATACGATCCATTCTAATTCCTTCGCACGAATGTATCCATTCCAATTCATTCGTACGATCCATTCTAATTCATTCGCACAATCTATTCTAATTCATTCGTACGATCAATTCTAATTCATTAGCATGATCCATTCTAATTCACTCGTACGATCTATTCTATTTCATTCGTACAATCCATTCTTACTCAATCGTATGATCCATTCTAATCCATTCGCACAATCTATTCTAATTCATTCGTACGATCCATTCTATTTCATTCGTACGATCCATTCTAATTCATACGATCCATTCTATTTCATTCATACGATCCATTTTAATTCATTCGCACGATCCATTCTAATTCATTCATACGATCTATTCTAATTCATTCGTATGATCCATTCTAATTTCTTCGTATGATCTATTCAAATTCCTTCGTACGATCCATTCTAATTCCTTCGTACGATCCATTCAAATTCGTGCGACCCATTCTAATTCATTCGCACGATCCATTCTAATTCATTCGTACGATCCATTCTAATTCATTCGTACGATTCATTCTAATTCAATCCATTCTAATTCATTCGTATGATCCATTCTTACTCATTCGTACGATCCATTCTAATTCATTCGCACGAATGAATCCATTCTAATTCATTCGTATGATCCATTCTAATTCATTCGCATGAATGTATCCATTCTAATTCATTCGTACGATCCATTCTATCTTATTCGTACAATCCATTCTATTTCATTCGTACGATCCATTCTAATTCATTCGCACGAATGTGTCCATTCTAATTCATTCGTACGAATGAATTAGAGTGGATACATTCGTACGAATGAATTAGAATAGATTGTGCGAATGAATTAGAATGGATCGTACGAATGAATTAGAATGGATCGTACGAATGAATTAGAATGGATCGTATGAATGAATTAGAATGGATCGTGCGAATGAATTAGAATGGATCGTACGAATGAAATAGAATGGATTCGTACGAATGTATCCATTCTAATTCATTCGTACGATCCATTCTAATTCATTCATACGATCCATTCTAATTCATTAGCATGGATCGTGCGAATGAATTAGAATGGATCGTGCGAATGAAATAGAATGGATCGTACGAATGAATTAGCATTGATCGTGCTAATGAATTAGAATTGATTGTACGAATGAATTAGAATAGATTGTGCGAATGAATTAGAATGGATCATACGAATGAAATAGAATGGATCATAAGAATGAATTTGGATGGATCGTATGAATGAATTAGAGTGGATACATTCGTACGAATGAATTAGAATAGATTGTGCGAATGAATTAGAATGGATCGTACAAATGAATTAGAATGGATCGTACGAATGAATTAGAATGGATCGTATGAATGAATTAGAATGGATCGTGCGAATGAATTAGAATGGATCGTACTAATGAAATAGAATGGATTCGCACGAATGTATCCATTCTAATTCATTCATACGATCCATTCTAATTCATTCATACGATCCATTTTAATTCATTCGAATGATCCATTCTAATTCATTCATATGATCTATTCTAATTCATTCGTACGATCCATTCTAATTTCTTCGTATGATCTATTCTAATTCCTTCGTACGATCCATTCTAATTCCTTCGTACGATCCATTCAAATTCGTGCGACCCATTCTAATTCATTCGCACGATCCATTCTAATTCATTCGTACGATCCATTCTAATTTATTCGTACGATTCATTCTAATTCAATCCATTCTAATTCATTCGTACGATCCATTCTTACTCATTCGTAAGATCCATTCTAATTCATTCGCACGAATGAATCCATTCTAATTCATTCGTATGATCCATTCTAATTCATTCACATGAATGTATCCATTCTAATTCATTCGTACGATCCATTCTATCTCATTCGTACAATCCATTCTATTTCATTCGTACGATCCATTCTAATTCATTCGCACGATCCATTCTAATTCATTCGCATGATCCATACTAATTCATTCGTACGATCGATTCTAATTCATTCATACGATCCATTCAAATTCATTCACACGAATGTATCCATTCTAATTCATTCGTACGATCCATTCTAATTCATTCGCACAATCTATTCTAATTCATTCATACGATCCATTCTAATTTATTCGCACGATCCATTCTAATTCATTCAAACGATCCATTCTAATTCATTCATATGATCCATTCTAATTCATTCGCACGATCCATTCTTACTCATTCGTACGATCCATTCTAATTCATTCGCACGATCCATTCTAATTCATTAATACGATCCATTCTAGAATAGATCGTGTGAATGAATTAGAATTGATCGTACGAATGAATTGGAATGGATACATTCGTGCGAATGAATTAGAATGGATCGTATGAATGAATTAGAGTGGATACATTCGTACAAATGAATTAGAATGGATCGTACGAATGAATTAGAATGGATACATTCGTGCTAATGAATTAGAATGGATCATATGAATGAATTAGAATGGATCGTTTGAGTGAATGCGAATGGATCGTGCGAATGAATTAGAATGGATTGTACGAATGAATTAGAATGGATCGTACGAATGAATTAGAATGGATACATTCGTGCGAATCCATTCTATTTCATTCGTACGATCCATTCTAATTCATTCGCACGATCCATTCTAATTCATTCATACGATCCATTCTAATTCATTCGTACGATCCATTCTAATTCATTCGTACAATCCATTCTAATTCATTCGCACAATCTATTCTAATTCATTCGTACGATCCATTCTAATTCATTCGCACGATCCATTCTAATTCATTCATACGATCCATTCTATTTCATTCGTACGTTCCATTCTTACTCATTCGTGCGAATCCATTCTATTTCATTCGTACGATCCATTCTAATTCATTCGCACGATCCATTCTAATTCATTCGTACGATCCATTCTTACTCATTCGCACGATCCATTCTAATTCATTCGCACGAATGAATCCATTCTAATTCATTCGTATGATCCATTCTAATTCATTCGCATGAATGTATCCATTCTAATTCATTCGTACGATCCATTCTATCTCATTCGTACAATCCATTCTATTTCATTCGTACGATCCATTCTAATTCATTCGCACGATCCATTCTAATTCATTCATACGATCCTTTCTAATTCATTCATACGATCCATTCTATTTCATTCGTACGATCCATTCTTACTCATTCGTACGATCCATTCTAATTCATTTGCACGAAGGTATCCATTCTAATTCATTCGTACTATCCATTCTAATTCATTCGCACGAATGTATCCATTCTAATTCATTCGTACGATCCATTCTAATTCATTCGAACGATCCATTCTAATTCCTTCGTATGATCCATTCTAATTCATTCGTACGGTATGATTCATTCTAATTCATTCGTACGATTCATTCTAATTCAATCCATTGTAATTCATTCGCACGATCCATTCTAATTCATTCGTACGATCCATTCTAATTCATTCGTACGATTCATTCTAATTCAATCCATTCTAATTCATTCGTACGATCCATTCTTACTCATTCGTACGATCCATTCTAATGAATTCGCACGAATGTATCCATTCCAATTCATTCGTACGATCCATTCTAATTCATTCGCACAATCTATTCTACTTCATTCGTACGATCGATTCTAATTCATGCATACGATCCATTCTAATACATTCTAATTCATTCATACGATCCATTCTATTTCATTCGTACGATCCATTCTTACTCATTCGTACGATCCATTCTAATTCATTTGCACGAAGGTGCGAATGAATTAGAATGGATCGTACGAACGAAATAGAATGGATTCGCACGAATGTATCCGAATGGATCATACGATGGAATTAGAATGGATCGTACGAAGGAATTAGAATGGATAGTACGAATGAATTAGAATGGATACCTTCGTGCAAATGAATTAGAATGGATCGTACGAATGAGTAAGAATGGATCGTACGAATGAAATAGAATGGATCGTATGAATGAATTAGAATGGATCGTGCGAATGAATTAGAATGGATCGTACGAATGAATTAGAATAGATTGTGCGAATGAATTAGAATGGATCGTACGAATGAATTAGAATGGATCGTACGAATGAATTAGAATGGATACATTCGTGCGAATCCATTCTATTTTATTCGTACAATCCATTCTAATTCATTCGCATGATCCATTCTATTTCATTCATACGATCCATTCTATTTCATTCGTATTATCCATTCTAATTCATTCGTACGGTATGATTCATTCTAATTCATTCGTACGATTCATTCTAATTCAATCCATTATAATTCATTCGTACGATCGATTCTAATTCATTCGTACGATCCATTCTAATTCCTTCGTACGATCCATTCTAATTCATTCGTACGATCCATTCTAATTCATTCGCACGATCCATTGAATTAGAATGGATACATTCGTGCGAATCCATTCTATTTCATTCGTACGATCCATTCTAATTCATTCGCACGATCCATTCTAATTCATTCATACGATCCATTCTATTTCATTCGTACGATCCATTCTAATTCATTCGTACGATCCATTCTAATTCATTTGCACAATCTATTCTAATTCATTAGTACGATCCATTCTAATTCATTCGTACGATCCATTCTAATTCATTAGCACGATCCATTCTAATTCCTTCGTATGATCCATTCTAATTCATTCGTACGATCCATTCTAATTCATTCGTACGATCCATTCTAATTCATTCGCACGATCCATTCTAATTCATTCGCACGATCCATTCTAATTCATTTGCACGAAGGTATCCATTCTAATTCCTTCGTACGATCCATTCTAATTCCTTCGGACGATCCATTCTAATTCAATCGTACGATCCATTCTAATTCATTCGTACGAATGTATCCATTCTAATTCATTCGTTCGATCCATTCTAATTCATTCGTACGATCCATTCTAATTCATTCGCACGATCCAATCTAATTCATTCGTACGATCCATTCTATCTCATTCGTACAAGATCCATTCTATCTCATTCGTACAATCCATTCTATTTCATTCGTACGATCGATTCTAATTCATTCATACGATCCATTCTAATTCATTCATACGATCCATTCTATTTCATTCGTATGATCCATTCTAATTCATTCGTACGGTATGATTCATTCTAATTCATTCGTACGATTCATTCTAATTCAATCCATTCTAATTCATTCGTACGATCCATTCTAATTCATTCGTACGATCCATTCTAATTCCTTCGTACGATCCATTCTAATTCTTCGCACGATCCATTCTAATTCATTCGTACGATCCATTCTAATTCCTTCGTACGATCCATTCTAATTCATTCGTACGATCCATTCTAATTCATTCGCACGATCCATTCTAATTCATTCATACGATCCATTCTATTTCATTCGTACGATCCATTCTAATTCATTCGCACGATCCATTCTAATTCATTCGCACGATCCCATCTAATTCATTTGTACGATCCATTCTATCTCATTCGTACAAGATCCATTCTATCTCATTCGTACAATCCATTCTATTTCATTCGTACGATCGATTCTAATTCATTCATACGATCCATTCTAATTCATTCATACGATCCATTCTATTTCATTCGTATGATCCATTCTAATTCATTCGTACGGTATGATTCATTCTAATTCATTCGTACGATTCATTCTAATTCAATCCATTCTAATTCATTTGTACGATCCATTCTAATTCATTCGTACGATCCATTCTAATTCCTTCGTACGATCCATTCTAATTCATTCGCACGATCCATTCTAATTCATTCGTACGATCCATTCTAATTCCTTCGTACGATCCATTCTAATTCATTCGTACGATCCATTCTAATTCATTCGCACGATCCATTCTAATTCATTCATACGATCCATTCTAATTCCTTCGTACGATCCATTCTAATTCATTCGCACGATCCATTCTAATTCATTCGTACGATCCATTCTAATTCATTCGCACGATCCATTCTAATTCATTCGTATGATCCGTTCTAATTCCTTCGTACGATCCATTCTAATTCATTCGTACGATCCATTCTAATTCATTCGCACGATCCATTCTAATTCATTCATACAATCCATTCTATTTCATTCGTACGATCCATTCTAATTCCTTCGTATGATCCATTCTAATTCATTCGTACGGTATGATTCATTCTAATTCATTCGTACGATTCATTCTAATTCAATCCATTCTAATTCATTCGTACGATCCATTCTAATTCATTCGTACGATCCATACTAATTCCTTCGTACGATCCATTCTAATTCATTCGTACGATCCATTCTAATTCATTCGAACGATCCATTCTAATTCATTCATACGATCCATTCTATTTCATTCGTAAGATCCATTCTAATTCATTCGTACGATCCTTTCTAATTCATTCGTATGATCCATTCTAATTCATTCGTACGATCCATTCTAATTCCTTCGTACGATCCATTCTAATTCATTCGTACAATCGAATCTAATTCATTCGTACGAATGTATCCATTCTAATTCATTCGTTCGATCCATTCTAATTGATTCGTACGATCCATTCTAATTCATTCGCACGATCCAATCTAATTCATTCGTACGATCCATTCTAATTCAATCTATTCTAATTCATTCATACGATCCATTCTAATTCATTCGTATGACCCATTCTAATTCATTCGTACAATCCATTCTATTTCATTCGTACAATCCATTCTTACTCATTCGTACGATCCATTCGTATCCATTCTAATTCATTCGTACGATCTATTCTAATTCATTCGTACGAATGAATTAGAATGGATCGTATGAATGAGTTAGAATGGATCGTGCGAATGAATTAGAATGGATCGTGCGAATGAATTAGAATGGATCGTACGAATGGATTAGAATGGATCGTGCGAATGAATTAGAATGGATCATATGAATGAATTAGAATGGATCGTATGAATGAATTAGAATGGATCGTGCGAATAAATTAGAATGGATCGTATGAATGAATTAGAATGGATCGTACGAATGAAATAGAATGGATTGTACGAATGAGATAGAATGGATCGTACGAATGAATTAGAATGGATACATTCGTGCGAATCCATTCTATTTCATTCGTACAATCCATTCTAATTCATTCGCACGATCCATTCTAATTCATTCATACGATCCATTCTAATTCATTCGTACGATCCATTCTAATTCATTCGCACAATCTATTCTAATTCATTCGTACGATTCATTCTAATTCATTCGCACGATCCATTCTAATTCCTTCATACGATCCATTCTATTTCATTCGTACGATCCATTCTTACTCATTCGTACGATCCATTCTAATTCATTTGCACGAAGGTATCCATTCTAATTAATTCGTACTATCCATTCTAATTCCTTCGTACGATCCATTCTAATTCATTCATATTATCCATTCTATTTCATTCGTACGATCCATTCTTACTCATTCGTACGATCCATTCTAATTCATTTGCACGAATGTATCCATTCTAATTCATTCGTACTATCCATTCTAATTTATTCGCACAATCTATTCTAATTCATTCGAACGATCCATTCTAAGTCATTCGTACGATCCATTCTAATTCATTCGTACGATCCATTCTAATTCATTCGCACGATCCATTCTAAATCATTAATACGATCCAATCTAATTCATTCATACGATCCATTCTAATTCATTCGTACGATCCATTCTAATTCATTCGTACGATCCATTCTAATTCATTCGCACGTTCCATTCTAATTCCTTCGTACAATCCATTCTAATTCATTCGTGCGATCCATTCTAATTCCTTCCTACGATCCATTCTAATTCATTCGTACGATCCATTCTAATTCATTCGCACGATCCATTGAATTAGAATGGATACATTCGTGCGAATCCATTCTATTTCATTCGTACGATCCATTCTAATTCATTCGCACGATCCATTCTAATTCATTCACACTCATACGATCGTATGAATTAGAATGGATTGTGCGAATGAATTAGAATAGATTGTGTGCATGAATTAGAATGGATCGTATGAATGAATTAGAATGGATCGTATGAATGAATTAGAATGGATCGTGCGAATGAATTAGAATGGATCGTACGAATGAAATAGAATGGATTCGCACGAATGTATCCATTCTAATTCATTCTTACGATCCATTCTATCTCATTCGTACAATCCATTCTATTTCATTCGTACGATCCATTCTAATTCATTCATACGATCTATTCTAATTTATTCGCATGATCCATTCTAATTCATTCATACGATCCATTCTAATTCATTCATATGATCCATTCTAATTCATTCGCACGATCCATTCTAATTCATTCGTACGATCCATTCTAATTCATTTGCACGATCCATTCTAATTCATTCGCACGATCCATTCTAATTCATTCAAACGATCCATTCTAATTCATTCGTACGAATGAATTAGAATAGATCGTACGAATGAATTAGAATGGATATAAATGGATTGTACGAATGAGTAAGAATGGATCGTACGAATGAAATAGAATGGATTGTACGAATGAATTAGAATGGATCATACGAATGAATTAGAATGGATTCATTCGTGCGAATGAATTAGAATGGATCGTACAAATGAGTAAGAATGGATCATACGAATGAAATAGAATGGATCGTACGTATCAATTAGAATGGATACATTCATGGGAATGAATTAGAATGGATCGTACGAAGGAATTAGAATGGATCGTACGAAGGAATTAGAATGGATCGTGCGAATGAATTAGAATGGATTCATTCATGCGAATGAATTAGAATGGATCGTACGAATGAGTAAGAATGGATCGTACGAATGAATTAGAATGGATTGAATTAGAATGAATCGTACGAATGAATTAGAATGGATCGTAAGAATGAATTAGAATGGATCGTACGAATGAATTAGAATGGATTGAATTAGAATGAATTGTACGAATGAATTAGAATGAATCATACCGTACGAATGAATTAGAATGGATCATACGAAGGAATTAGAATGGATCGTACGAATGAATTAGAATGGATCGTACGAATGAATTAGAATGGGTCGTACGAAGGAATTAGAATGGATCGTACGAAGGAATTAGAATGGATAGTACGAATGAATTAGAATGGATACCTTCGTGCAAATGAATTAGAATGGATCGTACGAATGAGTAAGAATGGATCGTACGAATGAAATAGAATGGATCGTGCGAATGAATTAGAATGGATCGTACGAATGAATTAGAATAGATTGTGCGAATGAATTAGAATGGATCGTACGAATGAATTAGAATGGATCGTACGAATGAATTAGAATGGATCGTATGAATGAATTAGAATGGATCGTGCGAAGGAATTAGAATGGATCGTACGAATGAAATAGAATGGATTCGCACGAATGAATTAGAATGGATCGTTCAAATGAATTAGAATAGATTGTGCGAATGAATTAGAATGGATACGAATGGATCGTACGAATGAGTAAGAATGGATCGTACGAATGAAATAGAATGGATTATACGAATGAATTAGAATGGATTGAATTAGAATGAATCGTACGAATGAATTAGAATGAATCGTATGAATGAATTAGAATGGATCGTACGAATGAATTAGAATGGATTGAATTAGAATGGATCGTACGATAAGATTGGATCGTACGAATGAAATAGAATAGATCGTACGGAAAAATGAATTTGGATCGTACGAATGAATTAGAAAGGATATATTCGTGCGAATGAATTAGAATAGATCGTATGAATGAATTAGATTGGATCGTATTAATGAATTAGAATAGATCATGCGAATGAATTAGAATGGATCGTACGAATGAATTAGAATGGATCGTACGAATTCATTCGTATGATCGTATGAATGAATTAGAATAGATTGTGCGAATGAATTAGAATGGATCGTACGAATGAGTAAGAATGGATCGTGCGAATGAATTAGAATGGATCATATGAATGAATTAGAATGGATCGTATGAATGAATTAGAATGGATCGTGCGAATGAATTAGAATGGATCATGCGAATGAATTAGAATAGATCATACGAATGAATTAGAATGGATCGTAGAATGAAATAGAATGGATTCGCACGAATGTATCCATTCTAATTCAATGGATCGTGCGAATGAATTAGAATGGATCGTACGAATGAATTAGAATGGATCGTACGAAAGAATTAGAATGGATCGTACGAATGAATTGAATGGATCGTACGAATGAATTAGAATGGATCGTATGAATGAATTAGAATGGATCGTGCGAATGAATTAGAATGGATCGTACGAATGAAATAGAATGGATTCGCACGAATGTATCCATTCTTATTAATTCGTACGATCCATTCTAATTCATTCGTACTATCCATTCGTACGATCAATTCTATTTCATTCGTACGATCCATTTTAATTCATTCGCATGATCCATTCGCTTTCACTCAAACGATCCATTCTAATTCATTCATATGATCCATTCTAATTCATTCGCACGAATGTATCCATTCTATTTCATTCGTACGATCCATTCTAATTCATTCGCACGATCCGATCTAATTCATTCATACGATCCATTCTAATTCTTTCGTACGATCCATTCTAATTCATTTGTACGATCCATTCTAATTCATTCATACGATCCATTCTATTTCATTCGTACGATCCATTCTTACTCATTCGTACGATCCATTCTAATTCATTTGCACGAAGGTATCCATTCTAATTCATTCGTACTATCCATTCTAATTCCTTCGTACGATCCATTCTAATTCATTCGTACGATCCATTCTAATTCATTCGTACGATCCATTCTAATTCATTTGTACGAATGTATCCACTCTAATTCATTCATACGATCCATTCTAATTCATTCGCACGAATGTATCCATTCTAATTCATTCGTACGATCCATTCTAATTCATTCGCACAATCTATTCTAATTCATTCGTACGATCAATTCTAATTCAATAGCATGATCCATTCTAATTCATTCGTACAATCTATTCTAATTCATTCGTACGATCCATTCTAATTCATTCGCACGATCCATTCTAATTCATTCATACGATCCATTCTATTTCATTTGTATGATCCATTCTAATTCATTCGTACGGTATGATTCATTCTAATTCATTCGTACGATTCATTCTAATTCAATCCATTCTAATTCATTCGTACGATCCATTCTAATTCATTCGTACGATCCATTCTAATTCCTTCGTACGATCCATTCTAATTCATTCGTACGATCCATTCTAATTCATTCGCACGATCCATTGAATTAGAATGGATACATTCGTGCGAATCCATTCTATTTCATTCGTACGATCCATTCTAATTCATTCGCACGATCCATTCTAATTCATTCGTACGATCCATTCTAATTCATTCGTACGATCCATTCTAATTCATTCGTACGATCCATTCTAATTCATTCGCACAATCTATTCTAATTCATTCGTACGAATGTATCCACTCTAATTCATTCATACGATCCATCCTAATTCATTTGTACGAATGTATCCACTCTAATTCATTCATACGATCCATTCTAATTCATTCGCACGAATATATCCATTCCAATTCATTCGTACGATCCATTCTAATTCATTCGCACAATCTATTTTAATTCATTCGTACGATCAATCCTAATTCGTTAGCATGATCCATTCTAATTCATTCGTACGATCTATTCGAATTCATTCGTACGATCCATTCTAATTCATTCGCACGATCCATTCTAATTCATTCATACGATCCATTCTATTTCATTCGTATGATCCATTCTAATTCATTCGTACGGTATGATTCATTCTAATTCATTCGTACGATTCATTCTAATTCAATCCATTCTAATTCATTCGTACGATCCATTCTAATTCATTCGTACGATCCATTCTAATTCCTTCATACGATCCATTCTAATTCATTCGTACGATCCATTCTAATTCATTCGCACGATCCATTGAATTAGAATGGATACATTCGTGCGAATCCATTCTATTTCATTCGTACGATCCATTCGTACGATCCATTCTAATTCATTCGTACGATCCATTCTATTCATTCGTACGATCAATTCTAATTCATTAGCATGATCCATTCTAATTCATTCGTACGATCTATTCTAATTCATTCGCACGATCCATTCTTACTCATTCGTACGATCCATTCTAATTCATTCGTACGATCCATTCTAATTCATTCGTACGATCCATTCTAATTTATTCGTACGATCCATTCTAATTCATTTGTACGAATGTATCCACTCTAATTCATTCGTACGATCCATTATAATTCATTTGTACGAATGTTTCCTTTCTAATTCATTCGTACGATCCATTCTAATTCATTCGTACGTTCTATTCTAATTCATTCGTATGATCCATTCTAACTCATTCGCACGATCCATTCTAATTCATTCACACGATCCTACGAATGAATTAGAATAGATTGTGCGAATGAATTAGAATGGATCTGGATCGTGTATCCATTCTAATTCATTCGTACGACCCATTCTAATTCATTCGTACGATCCATTCTAATTCATTCGCACGATCCATTCTAATTCATTCGCACGATCCATTCTTATTCATTCATATGATCCATACTAATTCATTCATATGATCCACTCTAATTCATTCGTACGATCCATTCTAATTCATTCGTAGGATCGTACTAATGAATCGTACGAATGAATTAGAATAGATTGAATTAGAATGAATCGTACGAATGAATTAGAATGAATCATACCGTACGAATGAATTAGAATGGACCGTACGAATGAGTAAGAATGGATCGTACGAATGAATTAGAATGGATCGTACGAATGAATTAGAATGGATCGTACGAATGAATTAGAATGGATCGTACGAAGGAATTAGAATGGATCGTACGAAGGAATTAGAATGGATAGTACGATTGAATTAGAATGGATCGTACGAAGGAATTAGAATGGATCGTATGAATGAATTAGAATGGATCGTGCGAATGAATTAGAATGGATCGTACGAATGAAATAGAATGGAGAATGGATACGAATGGATCGTACGAATGAGTAAGAATGGATCTATTCTAATTCATTCATACGATCCATTCTAATTCATTCGTACAATCCATTCTATTTCATTCGTACGATCCATTCTAATTCATTCGCACGATCCATTCGATCCTACGAATGAATTAGAATAGCGTGCGAATGAATTAGAATGGATCGTACGATTGAATTAGAATGGATCGTATGAATGAATTAGAATAGATCCATTCTTACTCATTCGTACGATCCATTCGTATCCATTCTCCATTCTATTTCATTCGTACGATCCATTCTAATTCATTCGCACGATCCATTCTAATTCATTCGTACGATCCATTCTAATTCCTTCGTACGATCCATTCTAATTCATTCGTACGATCCATTCTAATTCATTCGCACGATCCATTCTAATTCATTCATACGATCCATTCTAATTCATTCATACGATCCATTCTAATTCATTCGTACAATCCATTCTAATTCATTCGCACGAATGAATCCATTCTAATTCATTCGTATGATCCATTATGGATCGTGCGAATGAGTTAGAATGGATCGTACGAATGAATTAGAATGGATCATACGAAGGAATTAGAATGGATCGTACGAATGAATTAGAATGGATACACGATCCATTCTTATCGTACGATCCATTCTAATTCTTTTGCACGAATGTATCGAACGAATGAATTAGAATGGATCATACGAATGAATTAGAATGGATCGAACAAATGAATTAGAATGGATTCGCACGAATGTATCCATTCTAATTAATTCGTACGATCCATTCTAATTCATTCGTACAATCCATTCTAATTCATTCGCACGATCCATTCGCATTCACTCAAACGATCCATTCTAATTCATTCATATGATCCATTCTAATTCATTCGTACGATCCATTCTAATTCATTCGTACGATCCATTCTAATTCATTCGCACAATCTATTCTAATTCATTCGTACGATCCATTAGAATGGATCGTACGAATGAGTAAGAATGGATCGTGCGAATGAATTAGAATGGATCATATGAATGAATTAGAATGGATCGTATGAATGAATTAGAATGGATCGTGCGAATAAATTAGAATGGATCGTACGAATGAATTAGAATGGATCGTACGAATGAATTAGAATGGATCGTACGAATGAATTAGAATGGATTCATTCGTGCGAATGAATTAGAATGGATCGTACGAATGAGTAAGAATGGATCGTACGAATGAATTAGAATGGATCGCACGAATGTATCCATTCTAATTCATTCGTATGATCCATTCTAATTCATTCACACGATCCATTCTAATTCATTCATAGAATCCATTCTATTTCTTTTGCACGAATGTATCCTTTCTAATTCATTCGTACGATCCATTCTATTTCATTCGTACGATCCATTCTAATTCATTCGTACAATCCATTCTAATTCATTCGCACGATCTATTCGAATTCATTCGCACGAATGTATCCACTCTAATTCATTCATACGATCCATTCTAATTCCTTCGTACGATCCATTCTATTTCATTCGTATGATCCATTCTATTTCATTCATATAATCTATTCTAATTCATTCGCACGATCCATTCTAATTCATTCATACGATCCATTCTAATTCATTCGTATGATCCATTCTAATTCATTCGTTCGATCCATTCTAATTTATTCGCACGATCCATTCTAATTCATTCATACGATCCATTCTTACTCATTCGTACGATCCATTCTAATTCATTCGCACGATCCATTCTAATTCATCCGTACGATCCATTCTATTTCATTCGTACGATCCATTCTTACTCATTCGTACGATCCATTCTAATTCATTCGCACGAATGTATCCATTCTAATTCATTCGTACGATCCATTCTAATTCCTTCGTACAAACCATTCTAATTCCTGCGTACGATCCATTCTAATTCCTTTGTACGACCCATTATATTTCATTCGTATGATCCATTCTAATTCCTTTGTACGATCCAGTCTAATTCATTCCCATGAATGTATCCATTCTAATTCATTTGCACGAATGTATCCATTCTAATTCATTCGTACGATCCATTCTAATTCATTCGTACGATCCATTCTAATTCATTGGCACGAATGTATCCATTCTAATTCATTTGTACGATCCACTCTAATTCATTCGTACGATCCATTCCAATTCATTCCAATTCTAATTCATTCGCACGAATGTATCCATTCTAATTCATTCGTACGATCCATTCTAATTCATTCGCACAATCTATTCTAATTCATTCGTACGATCCATTCTAATTCATTCGCACGATCCATTCTAATTCATTTGCACGATCCATTCTAATTCATTCATACAATCCATTCTAATTCTTTTGCACGAATGTATCCATTCTAATTCATTACGAATGAGTAAGAATGGATTGTACGAATGAATTAGAATGGATCGTACGAATGAATTAGAATGGATCGTACTAATGAATTAGAATAGATTGTGCGAATGAATTAGAATGGATCGTACGAATAAATTAGAAAGGATATATTCGTGCGAATGAATTAGAATAGATCGTATGAATGAATTAGATTGGATCGTATTAATGAATTAGAATGGATCGTGCGAATGAATTAGAATGGATCGTACGAATGAATTAGAATGGATAGATTCGTGCGAATGAATTAGAATGGATCGTACGAAGGAATTAGAATGGATCGTACAAAGGAATTAGAATAGATCATACGAAGAAATTAGAATGGATCGTACGAATGAATTAGAATGGATCGTATGAATGAATTAGAATGGATCGTGCGAATGAATTAAAATGGATCGTATGAATGAAATAGAATGGATCGTATGAATTAGAATAGATCGTACGAATGAAATAGAATGGATCGTACGAATGAATTAGAATAGATTGTGCGAATGGATTAGAATGGATCATACGATTGAGTAAGAATGGATTGTACGAATGAAATAGAATAGATCGTACGAATGAATTAGAATGGATCATGCTAATGAATTAAAATTGATCGTACAAATGAATTAGAATAGATTGTGCGAATGAATTAGAATGGATCGTACGAATGAATTGGAATGGATACATTCGTGCGAATGAATTAGAATGGATCGTATGAATGAATTAGAGTGGATACATTCGTACAAATAAATTAGAATGGATCGTACGAATGAATTAGAATGGATACATTCGTGCGAATGAATTAGAATGGATCATATGAATGAATTAGAATGGATCGTTTCAGTGAATGCGAATGGATCGTGCGAATGAATTAGAATGGATTGTACGAATGAATTTGAATGGATCGTACGAATGAATTAGAATGGATACATTCGTGCGAATCCATTCTATTTCATTCGTACGATCCATTCTAATTCATTCACACGATCCATTCTAATTCATTCATATGATCCATTCTAATTCATTCGTACGATCCATTATAATTCATTCGTACGATCCATTCTAATTCATTCGCATGATCTATTCTAATTCATTCGTACGATCCATTCTAATTCATTCGTACGATCCATTCTAATTCATTCATACGATCCATTCTATTTCATTCGTACGATCCATTCTTACTCATTCGTAAGATCCATTCTAATTCATTTGCACGAAGGTATCCATTCTAATTCATTCGTACTATCCATTTTAATTCCTTCGTACGATCCATTCTAATTCCTTCGTACGATCCATTCTAATTCATTCGTACGATCCATTCTAATTCATTCGTACGATCCATTCTAATTCCTTCGTATGATCCATTCTAATTGATTCGTACGGTATGATTCATTCTAATTCATTCATACGATTCATTCTAATTCAATCCATTCTAATTCATTCGTACGATCCATTCTAATTCATTCGTACGATTCATTCTAATTCAATCCATTCTAATTCATTCGTACGATCCATTCTTACTCATTCGTATGATCCATTCTAATTCATTCGCACGAATGAATCCATTCTAATTCATTCGTATGATCCATTCTAATTCATTCTCATGAATGTATCCATTCTAATTCATTCGTACGATCCATTCTATCTCATTCGTACAATCCATTCTATTTCATTCGTACGATCCATTCTAATTCATTCGCACGATCCATTCTAATTCATTCGCATGATCCATTCTAATTCATTCGTACGATCGATTCTAATTCATTCATACGATCTATTCTAATTCATTCGCACGAATGTATCCATTCTAATTCATTCGTACGATCCATTCTAATTCATTCGCACAATCTATTCTAATTCATTCATACGATCTATTCGGATTTATTCGCACGATCCATTCTAATTCATTCATACGATCCATTCTAATTCATTCATATGATCCATTCTAATTCATTCGCACGATCCATTCTTACTCATTCGTACGATCTATTCTAATTCATTCGCACGATCCATTCTAATTCATTTGCACGAAGGTATCCATTCTAATTCATTCGTACCATCCATTCTAATTCCTTCGTACGATCCATTCTAATTCCTTCGTACGATCCATTCTAATTCATTCGTACGATCTAATTCTTTCGTACGGTATGATTCATTCTAATTCATTCGTACGATTCATTCTAATTCAATCCGTTCTAATTCATTCGTACGATCCATTCTAATTCATTCGTACGATCCATTCTAATTCATTCGTACGATTCATTCTAATTCACCATTCTAATTCATTCCTACGATTCATTCTAATTCAATCCATTCTAATTCATTCGTACGATCCATTCTTACTCATTCGTACGATCCATTCTAATTCATTCGCACGAATGAATCCATTCTAATTCATTCGTATGATCCATTCTAATTCATTCGCATGAATGTATCCATTCTAATTCATTCATACAATCCATTCTATCTCATTCGTACAATCCATTCTATTTCATTCGTACGATCCATTCTAATTCATTCGTATGATCCATTCTAATTCATTAGCACGATTCAAATTCATTTATCCGTACGATCTATTCTATTTCATTCGTACGATCCATTCTTACGCACGATCCATTCTAATTCATTCGCACGATCCATTCTCCATTCTAAATCCATCGTACGATCCATTCTAATTCCTTCGTATCCATTCTAAATCACTCATACGATCCATTCAAATTCATTCATACGATCCATTCTAATTCATTCGCATGAATGTATCCATTCTAATTCATTCGTACGATCCATTCTAATTCATTCGCACAATCTATTCTAATTCATTCATACGATCCATCCTAATTCATTCGCACGAATGTATCCATTCTAATTCATTCGTACAATCCATTCTATTTCATTCGTACGATCCATTCTTACTCATTCGTACGATCCATTCTAATTCATTCGTACAATCTATTCTAATCCATTCGCACGATCCATTCGCATTCACTCAAACGATCCATTCTAATTCATTCATATGATCCATTCTAATTCATTCGCACGAATGTATCCATTCTAATTCATTCGTTCGATCCATTCTAATTCCTTCGTACGATCCATTCTAATTCATTCGTACGATCCATTCTAATTCATTCATACGATCCATTCTAATTAGAATGAATTAGAATGGATTGTGTGAATGAATTAGAATGGATTGTGTGAATGAATTAGAATGGATCGTATGAATGAATTAGAATGGATCGTGCGAATGAATTAGAATAGATCGTGCGAATGAATTAGAATATGGATCGTACGAACGAATAAGAATGGATCGTACGAACTAATTCGAATGTATCCTTTCTAATTCATTCGTACGATCCATTCTAATTCCTTCGTACGATCCATTCTAATTCATTCGTACGATTCATGCTAATGAATTAGAATTGATCGTACGAATGAATTAGAATAGATTGTGCGAATGAATTAGAATGGATCGTACGAATGAATTGAAATGGATACATTCGTGCGAATGAATTAGAATGGATCGTATGAATGAATTAGAGTGGATACATTCGTACAAATGAATTAGAATGGATCGTACAAATGAATTAGAATGGATACATTCGTGCGAATGAATTAGAATGGATCATATGAATGAATTAGAATGGATCGTTTGAGTGAATGCGAATGGATCGTGCGAATGAATTAGAATGGATTGTACGAGTGAATTAGAATGGGTCGTACGAATGAATTAGAATGGATCGTACGAAGGAATTAGAATGAATCGTACGAAGAAATTAGAATGGATAGTACGAATGAATTAGAATGGATACCTTCGTGCAAATGAATTAGAATGGATCGTACGAATGAGTAAGAATGGATCGTACGAATGAAATAGAATGGATCGTATCAATGAATTAGAATGGATCGTGCGAATGAATTAGAATGGATCGTACGAATGAATTAGAATAGATTGTGCGAATGAATTAGAATGGATCGTACGAATGAATTAGAATGGATCGTACGAATGAATTAGAATGGATCGTATGAATGAATTAGAATGGATCGTGCGAATGAATTAGAATGGATCGTATGAATGAAATAGAATGGATTGTATGAATGAAATAGATTAGATCGTGCGAATGAATTAGAATAGATCGTATGAATGAATTAGATTGGATCGTATTAATGAATTAGAATGGATCGTACGAAGTAATTAGAATGGATCGTACGAATGAATTAGAATGGATACATTCGTGCAAAAGAATTAGAATGGATTGTATGAATGAATTAGAATGGATCGTGCGAATGAATTCGAATGTATCGTACGAATGAATTAGAATGGATCGTGCGAATGAATTAGAATGGATCGTATGAATGAATTAGAATGGATCGTACGAATGAATTAGAATAGATTGTGCGAAAGAATTAGAATGGATCGTACGAATGAATTAGAATGGATCGTACGAATGAATTAGAATGGATCGTGCGAATGAATTAGAATGGATCGTGCGAATGAATTAGCATTACTAAAGGAGACACAAATTCAAGATTTTTCTATAATGCTATACAGAATAGGAGATCAGCTAATAAATTTTTTAGTATTTTGACTGAGGATGGCAGGATGCTGGAGGATTCTAACAGTATAATAGATGAAGGTGTGAATTACTTTTCTAAGCTTTTCTTTAGTAAAAACAGTGAGAATTTTAAATGTACAGGACTGCTTCAATTTAATACTGATCATAGAGATCAGATCTGTCAGCAGTTTACTACAGAAGAGATCTATAATGCTGTGCATAATACAGATGTTGATAAAAGCCCGGGTGCTGATGGCTTTTCTGCTGCTTTTTATGTGAAGTGCTGGCCTATTGTCAAAGAAGATGTTTGCAATATGATTTTTTACTTTTCTGATCATCCAGATAAAGTCTCTTACCTTAATCATACTTTAATTGCTCTCATTCCTAAAGAGGAAAGGATTACTAGCTTTGCTTGCTGTAGACCTATCTCTTTGTGTAATGTCTCTTATAAGATAATCTCTTCTATTTTGGCCAATAGACTTAAGAAGTATCTGGCTTATCTTATAGCAGAAAATCAGTTTGCTTTTATCAGTGGCAGGAATATTCAGGATGCAGTGATGTTAGCCCATGAAATCCTAAATAGATTCCATTTGTCTGAAGGAGTGCATCGTATGTGCATCAAGATTGACTTGAAGAAGGCTTTTGATTCAGTAAATCATCATTTCATTTTGAAAGCTATGGAAAATATGAATTTTCCTCATAAGTGGATTAACTGGATTAACTGGTGCATTTCTACTGTCAGATTTTCGGTTTTAATTAATGGGGCAGCTTCAGGTTACTTTCAAGCTCATAGAGGAATTAGACAAGGAGATCCATTATCTCCCTATCTCTTTACTATTGTGATGAATGTTCTCTCTTGTATGCTAAAAGAAGCTATGGATAATCAGCATATTGAAATCCCATCTTTGGGCAGTATTGATATTTCTCATTTAGCCTATGCTGATGATCTCTTAATTTTTTGTAAGGCTGATAGAATGTCAGCTGAAGGGCTAAATAATGTTCTCAAAATGTTCTCTGCTCAATCAGGCCTGGAAATCAATCATAGCAAATCAAAAATTTTCTTCAGTCAGAATGTTACAGATAAGCAGGATTTAAGCTCCATTCTTGGTTTTGGGGAAGGTATTTTCCCTGTTAAATACCTGGGGCTTCCTCTTATTTCTAAAAGTCTTAAGCAAAGAGATTGTCAGATCCTTATTGATAAGATCAGAATTAGAATCAGTTCTTGGAACATGAAATTTCTCTTTTTTGCTGGCAGAGTGGAATTGGTTAGATCAGTTTTGAATTCTATTCAGATTTATTGGTCTGGAGTTTTTGAATTTCCTAAATCTGTTGTTAAGGAAATTGAGAGGCTGTTAACTAGATTCCTGTGGAGTGGTACTAATGGTCTGAAGAAAATGGTCCCTATTGCTTGGAAAAGACTTTGTTTTCCTAAAAAAGAAGGAGGACTGGGCTTCAGAAATATAAGGGATTGGAATAATGCAGCTTTGGCGAAATATATTTGGAGAATTTGCTCTAATGATCAATCCCTTTGGGCAAATTGGATTAGGCTGAAATATCTGAAGAAAGACTCTATATGGGACTGTAAAAGTAGTCCTAGAAATTCAGGTATTTGGAGAGGCATTCTTAAATGTAGAGACCAGATTAAACCACTCATTCAGCATATTGTGGGTAATGGAAGAGACACTAAATTCTGGATGGACAGATGGCTTTCTGAAGGTAGACTGATTGACATTTATGGTAGTAGAGCAGTGTATGATATGGGTCTGGGTACTGATATTAAGGTTAACACTTTCAGGAATAATAATTGATGGTCTTTTCCTTCTCCAAATTCAGCAAATCTGATGACCATGTATGATAAAATTAGAGCTCATAACATTTTCTATTCAGACAGTCCAGATTTAATAGTGTGGAAACCTTCTAGCAGTGGTGTTTACTCTCTTAAATCAGCCTGGAATGCTATTAGGAGTAAAAAGCCTACAATAGCTGAACACTCCTGGATTTGGCATAAGCAAAGGATTGAAAGACATGCTATTTGTTTATGGAGAACTACTCAACAGACTCTTCTTACTTGTGAAAATCTGCATAAAAGAGGGATCAATGTCCATTCTTTGTGCTCTCTCTGTTGGTCTGATAGAGAGGATCAAGATCATATATTCTTTAACTGTTCTTATTCTAACTGGATATGGAGATCAGTCCTTGCTAGGCTAGGGATTAAAACTGGGAGAACTGGAAATATTAAAGAGGAGATTCATAGACTTAATAGCAAATTTAAAGGGGAAGGTTTGATTACTACTATTGCAAGATTGGCTTTAGGCTGTGTTGTTTATTTGTTATGGGAGGAAAGAAATAAAAGAATTTTTGAGAAGGTTAATAGACACAAAAGAGTGCTATTAGCTATCATCACCAGAACAATTCATTTAAGACTGTCAGGTCTTAAACTGTTTGAGGAGGACAGTTATGATACAAGAATTTCTGCAGCTAAATGGGGTCTATCTTTCTCTTCTTACCATAAGAATTTTAATAAAGTCTTTTGGCAGAAGCCTTCAACTGATTGGATTAAGTTGAATACAGATGGGGCTGTTAAAGAGAATAATTCTTCGATTGGAGGAATTTTCAGAAATTCTGAAGGACAGGTTATATTGAGTTACTGTGGTCCTTCCAGACATAAGCAAATTGCAGAAGTTGAATTGGAGGCTATAGAGCAAGGACCGGTTTATGCAGAAAATCTGAATATATCTCAGTTATGGATTGAATCAGATTCTCTTTTAGCTGTGAACTATATTAAAAACATTTATTCTATCCCTTGGAATTGTTCTCATCAAGTTCAGTATATTCAGAAGAAGCTGAATCAGTTTAGGCACTTTCAAATTACACATATTCTGAGAGAAGGAAATCAAGTAGCTGATGTTCTCTCTAAAATGGGACAGAACATGGATCATGTTACTGAACTTTACTCAGAGGATCTTAAAGGCAATTTGAGAATTGCAATTGAAGCTGATAATATGCAAAAAGGTTATGACAGGAAAGATAATAGCTTTTGATGCTGATATTGCTGAAAGATTATGACAGGATGCTCTTTCTAGTTTGAGTCCATTTTCCTTTGTGTCTAGTTGTAAATTTTGATTTGGTTTTGATTTTTTGGACTTGTATGGAAGGCTTTTAGTTGTATTGATGTTCTTTGAAGGGCGGGGTCCCGAATAAAATCCCCTAGATTTGATTAAAAAAAAGAATGGATTCGCACGAATGTATCCATTCTAATTCATTCGTACGATCCATTCTAATTCATTCGTACAATACATTCTAATTCATTCGCACGATCCATTCGCATTCACTCAAACGATCCATTCTAATTCATTCATATGATACATTCTAATTCATTCGCACGAATGTATCCATTCTAATTCATTCGTACGATCCATTCTAATTCATTCGTACGATCCATTCTAATTCATTCGCACGATCCATTCTAATTCATGCATATGATCCAATCTAATTCATTCATACGATCCATTCTCATTCATTCGCACGAATGTATCCATTCTAATTCATTCGTACATATATGAATGAATTAGAATGGATCGTACGAATGAATTAGAGTTGATACATTCGTGCGAATGAATTAGAATGGATCGTACGAATGAATTAGATTAGATCGTATGAATGAATTATAATGGATCATGCGAATGAATTAGAATAGATCATACGAATGAATTAGAATGGATCGTACGAATGAGTTAGAATGGATACATTCGTGCAAATGAATTAGAATGGATCATATGAATGAATTAGAATGGATCGTATAAATGAATTAGAATGGATCGTGCGAATGAATTAGAATGGATCGTGCGAATGAATTAGAATGGATCGTACGAATGAATTAGAATGGATCGTGCGAATGAATTAGAATGGATCGTTTGAGTGAATGCGAATGGATCGTGCGAATGAATTAGAATAGATTGTACGAATGAATTAGAATGGATCGTACGAATGAATTAGAATGGATACATTCGTGCGAATCCATTCTATTTCATTCGTACGATCCATTTTAATTCATTCGCACGATCCATTCTAATTCATTCATACGATCCATTCTAATTCATTCGTACGATCCATTCTAATTCATTCGTACGATCCATTCTAATTCATTCGCACGAATGTACCCATTCCAATTCAATCGTACGATCCATTCTATTTCATTCGCACAATCTATCCTTTCTAATTCATTCGTACGATCCATTCTAATTCATTCGCACAATTTATTGTAATTCATTCGAACGATCCATTCTAATTCATTAGCATGATCCATTCTAATTCATTCGTACGATCTATTCTATTTCATTCGTACGATCCATTCTAATTCATTCATACAATCCATTCTATTTTATTCGTACGATCCATTCTTACTCATTCGTACGATCCATTTGTATCCATTCTAATTCATTCGTACGATCTATTCTAATTCATTCGTACGATCCATTCTAATTCATTAATACGATCCAATCTAATTCATTCATACGATCGATTCTAATTCATTCGTACGATCCATTCTAATTCATTCGTACGATCCATTCTAATTCATTCACACAATCTATTCTAATTCATTCGTACGATCCATTCTAATTCATTCGCACGATCCATACGAATGATTGTGCAAATAAATTAGAATGGATCGTATGAATAAATTAGAATAGATTGTACGATTGAAATAGAATGGATCGTGCGAATAAATTAGAATGGATCGTATGAATGAATTAGAATAGATTGTGCGAATGAATTAGAATAGATCGTACGAATGAATTAGAAAGGATACATTCGTGCGAATGAATTAGAATGGATCGTATGAATGAATTAGAATCGATCGTACGAATGAATTAGAATGGATCATGCGAATGAATTAGAATGGATCGTGCGAATAAATTAGAATGGATCGTACGAATGAAATAGAATGGATTGTACGAATGAGATAGAATGGATCGTACGAATAAATTAGAATGGATACATTCATGCGAATGAATTAGAATGGATCATACGAATGAATTAGAATGGATTCATTCGTGCGAATGAATTAGAATGGATCGTACGAATGAGTAATAATGGATCGTACGAATAAATTAGAATGGATTGAATTAGAATGAATCGTACGAATGAATTAGAATGGATCGTACGAATGAATTAGAATGGATCGTACGAATGAATTAGAATGGATTGAATTAGAATGAATCGTACCAATGAATTAGAATGAATCATACCGTACGAATGAATTAGAATGGATCATACGAAGAAATTAGAATGGATCGTACGAATGAATTAGAATGGATCGTACGAATGAATTAGAGTGGATCGTATGAAGGAATTAGAGCGGATCATACGAAGGAATTAGAATGGATAGTACGAATGAATTAGAATGGATACCTTCGTGCAAATGAATTAGAATGGATCGTACGAATAAGTAAGAATGGATCGTACGAATGAAATAGAATGGATCGTATGAATGAATTAGAATGGATCGTGTGAATGAATTAGAATGGATCGTACGAATGAATTAGAATAGATTGTGCGAATGAATTAGAATGGATCGTATGAATGAATTAGAATGGATCGTATGAATGAATTAGAATGGATCGTGCGAATGAATTAGAATGGATCGTATGAATGAAATAGAATGGATTCGCACGAATGTATCCATTCTAATTCATTCGTACGATCCATTCTAATTCATTCGTACAATCCATTCTAATTCATTCGCACGATCCATTCGCATTCTCTCAAACGATCCATTCTAATTCATTCATATGATCCATTCTAATTCATTCGCACGAATGTATCCATTCTAATTCATCCGTGCGATCCATTCTAATTCATTTGTACGAATGTATCCACTCTAATTCATTCATACGATCCATTCTAATTCATTTGTACGAATGTATCCACTCTAATTCTTTCGTACGAATGAATTAGAATGGATCGTATGAGTGTGAATGAATTAGAATGGATCGTGCGAATGAATTAGAATGGATCGTATTAATGAATTAGAATGGATCGTATTAATGAAATAGAATAGATCATACGAATGAATTAGAATGGATCGTATGAATGAATTAGAATGGATCGTACGAAGGAATTAGAATGGATTGTATGAATGAATTAGAATAGATCGTATGAATGAATTAAAATGGATCTTATGAATGAATTAGAATGGATCGTATGAAATAGAATGGATCGTACGAAGGAATTAGAATGGATCATATGAATGAATTAGATTGGATCGTATTAATGAATTTGAATGGATCGTATGAATGAATTAGATTGGATCGTATGAATGAATTAGAATGGATCGTACGAATGAGTAAGAATGGATCGTACGAATGAATTAGAATGGATTGAATTAGAATAAATCGTACGAATAAATTAGAATGGATTATACGAAGGAAATAGAATGGATCGTACGAATGAATTAGAATGGATCGTACGAATGAATTAGAATGGATCGTACGAAGGAATTAGAATGGATCGTACGAAGAAATTAGAATGGATAGTACGAATGAATTAGAATGGATACCTTCGTGCAAATGAATTAGAATGGATCGTACGAATGAGTAAGAATGGATCGTACGAATGAAATAGAATGGATCGTATGAATGAATTAGAATGGATCGTGCGAATGAATTAGAATGGATCATACGAATGAATTAGAATAGATTGTGCGAATGAATTAGAATGGATCGTACGAATGAATTAGAATGGATCGTACGAATGAATTAGAATGGATCGTATGAATGAATTAGAATGGATCGTGCGAATGAAATAGAATGGATCGTACGAATGAAATAGAATGGATTCGCACAAATGTATCCATTCTAATTCATTTGTACGATCCATTCTAATTCATTCGTACAATCCATTCTAATTCATTCGCACGATCCATTCTTACTCATTCGTACGATCCATTCTAATTCATTCGCACGATCCATTCTAATTCATTAATACGATCCATTCTAATTCATTCGCACGATCCATTCTAATTCATTCACACTCATAAGATCCATTCTAATTCATTCGCACGAATGTATCCTTTCTAATTCATTCGTACGATCCATTCTAATTCATTCGCACAATCCATTCTAATTCATTCGAACGATCCATTCTAATTCATTCGTACGATCCATTCTAATTCATTCGTACGATCCATTCTAATTCATTCGCACGATCCATTCTAATTCATTAGCACGATCCATTCTAATTCATTCGTACGATCCATTTTAATTCATTTATACGATCCAATCTAATTCATTCATACGATCCATTCTAATTCTTTCGCACGAATGTATCCATTCTAATTCATTCGTACGATCCATTCTAATTCATTAGCACGAAAAAAGACGATCCACTCACATACGAATAAATTAGAATGAATTAGAATGGATTGTGTGAATGAATTAGAATGGATCGTATGAATGAATTAGAATGGATCATGCGAATGAATTAGAATGGATCGTGCGAATGAATTAGAATATGGATCGTACGAAGGAATTAGAATGGATCGTACGAATGAATTAGAATGTATCCTTTCTAATTCATTCGTACGATCCATTCTAATTCCTTCGTACGATCCATTCTAATTCATTCGTACGATCCATTCTAATTCATTTGCACGATTCATTCTAATTCATTCGTACGATCCATTCTATTTCATTCATACGATCCATTCTAATTCATTCATACGATCTATTCTAATTCTTTCGCACGAATGTATCCATTCTAATTTATTCGTACGATCCATTCTAATTCATTCGCACGATCCATTCTAATTCATTCATACAATCCATTCTAATTCTTTTGCACAAATGTATCCATTATAATTCATTCGTTCGATCCATTCTAATTCATTCGTATGATCCATTCTAATTAATTCGCACGATCCATTCTAATTCATGCATACGATCCAATCTAATTCATTCATACGATCCATTCTAATTCATTCGCACGAATGTATCCATTCTAATTCATTCGTACATGTATGAATAAATTAGAATGGATCGTACGAATGAATTAGAGTTGATACATTCGTGCGAATGAATTAGAATGGATCGTACGAATGAATTAGATTGGATCGTATGAATGAATTATAATGGATCATACGAATGATTTAGAATGGATCGTATGAATGAATTAGAATGGATCGTATGAGTGAATTAGAATGGATACGAAGGAATTAGAATGGATCGTACCAAGGAATTAGAATGGAGAATGGATCGTGCGAATGAATTAGAATGGATCGTGCGATAAGAATGGATTGTACGAATGAAATAGAATAGATCGTACGGATAAATGAATTTGGATCGTGCTAATGAATTAGAATGGATCGTATGAATGAACTAGAATGGATCGTACTAATGAATTAGAATAGATTGTGCGAATGAATTAGAATGGATCGTACGAATGAATTAGAAAGGATATATTCGTACGAATGAATTAGAATAGATCGTATGAATGAATTAGATTGGATCGTATTAATGAATTAGAATGGATCGTGCGAATGAATTAGAATGGATTGTACGAATGAATTAGAATAGATAGATTCGTGCGAATGAATTTGAATGGATCGTACGAAGGAATTAGAATGGATCGTACAAAAGAATTAGAATAGATCATACGAAGAAATTAGAATGGATCGTACGAATGAATTAGAATGGATCGTGTGAATGAATTATAATGGATCGTGCGAATGAATTAAAATGGATCGTATGAATGAAATAGAATGGATCGTATGTATTAGAATGGATCGTACGAATGAAATAGAATGGATCATACGAATGAATTAGAATAGATTGTGCGAATGGATTAGAATGGATCATACGATTGAGTAAGAATGGATTGTACGAATGAAATAGAATAGATCGTACGAATGAATTAAAATGGATCATGCTAATGAATTAGAAATGATCGTACGAATGAATTAGAATAGATTGTGCGAATGAATTAGAATGGATCGTACGAATGAATTGGAATGGATACATTCGTGCGAATGAATTAGAATGGATCGTATGAATGAATTAGAGTGGATACATTCGTACAAATGAATTAGAATGGATCGTACGAATGAATTAGAATGGATACATTCGTGCGAATGAATTATATGAATGAATTAGAATGGATCGTTTGAGTGAATGCGAATGGATCTTGCGAATGAATTAGAATGGATTGTACGAATGAATTAGAATGGATCGTACGAATGAATTAGAATGGATACATTTGTGCGAATCCATTCTATTTCATTCGTACGATCCATTCTAATTCATTCGCACGATCCATTCTAATTCATTCATACGATCCATTCTAATTCATTCGTACGATCCATTCTAATTCATTCGTACGATCCATTCTAATTCATTCGCACAATCTATTCTAATTCATTCGTACGATCCATTCTAATTCATTCGCACGATCCATTCTAATTCATTCATACGATCCATTCTATTTAATTCGTACGATCCATTCTTACTCATTCATACAATCCATTCTATTTCTTTTGCACGAATGTATCCATTCTAATTAGAATGGATCGTATGAATGAATTAGAATGGATGGTGCGAATGAATTAGAATGGATTAGAATGGATCGTACGAAGGAATTAGAATGGATCGTACGAAGGAATTAGAATAGATCATATGAAGAAATTAGAATGGATCGTACGAATGAATTAGAATGGACCGTATGAATGAATAAGAATGGATCGTGCGAATGAATTAAAATTGATCGTATGAATGAATTAGAATGGATCATGCTAATGAATTAGAATGGATCATGCTAATGAATTAGAATGGATCGTACGAATGAATTAGATTGGATCGTACGAATGAATTAGAATGGATCGTGCGAATGAATTAGAATGGATCGTACGAATGAATTAGAATGGATCGTACGAAGGAATTAGAATGGATCGTACGAATGAATTAGAAAGGATACATTCGAATTCATTCGTACGATCCATTCTAATTCCTTCGTACGATCCATATTCTAATTCATTCGCACGATCCATTCTAATTCATTCATACGATCCATTCTAATTTATTCGCACGATCCATTCTAATTCATTCGTACGATCCATTCTAATTCATTCGCACAATCTATTCTAATTCATTCGAACGATCCATTCTAATTCATTCGTACGATCCATTCTAATTCATTCGTACGATCCATTCTAATTCTTTCGCACGATCCATTCTAATTCATTCGCACGATCCATTCTAATTCATCAGCACGATCCATTCTAATTCATTCGTACGATCCATTCTAATTCATTTATACGATCCAATCTAATTCATTCATACGATCCATTCTAATTCTTTCGCACGAATGTATCCATTCTAATTCATTCGTACGATCCATTCTAATTCATTAGCACGAAAAAACACGATCCACTCACATACGAATAAATTAGAATGAATTAGAATGGATTGTGTGAATGAATTAGAATGGATCGTATGAATGAATTAGAATGGTTCGTGCGAATGAATTAGAATAGATCGTGCGAATCAATTAGAATATGGATCGTACGAAGGAATTAGAATGGATCGTACAAATGAATTCGAATGTATCCTTTCTAATTCATTCGTACGATCCATTCTAATTCCTTCGTACGATCCATTCTAATTCATTCGTACGATTCATGCTAATGAATTAGAATTGATCGTACGAATGAATTAGAATAGATTGTGTGAATGAATTAGAATGGATCGTACGAATGAATTGGAATGGATACATTCGTGCGAATGAATTAGAATGGATCGTATGAATGAATTAGAGTGGATACATTCATACAAATGAATTAGAATGGATCGTACGAATGAATTAGAACGGATACATTCGTGCGAATGAATTAGAATGGATCATATGAATGAATTAGAATGGATCGTTTGAGTGAATGCGAATGGATCGTACGAATGAATTAGAATGGATTGTACGAATGAATTAGAATGGATCGTACGAATGAATTAGAATGGATCGTACGAAGGAATTAGAATGGATAGTACGAATGAATGAGAATGGATACCTTCGTGCAAATGAATTAGAATGGATTGTACGAATGAGTAAGAATAGATCGTACGAATGAAATAGAATGGATCGTATGAATGAATTAGAATGGATCGTGCGAATGAATTAGAATGGATCGTACGAATGAATTAGAATAGATTGTGCGAATGAATTAGAATGGATCGTACGAATGAATTAGAATGGATCGTACGAATGAATTAGAATGGATCGTATGAATGAATTAGAATGGTTCGTGCGAATGAATTAGAATGGATCGTACGAATGAAATAGAATGGATTGTACGAATGAAATAGATTAGATCGTGCGAATGAATTAGAATAGATCGTATGAATGAATTAGATTGGATCGTATTAATGAATTAGAATGGATCGTACGAATGAATTAGAATGGATCGTACGAATGAATTAGAATGGATACATTCGTGCAAAAGAATTAGAATGGATTGTATGAATGAATTAGAATGGATCGTGCGAATGAATTCGAATGTATCGTACGAATGAATTAGAATGGATCATGCGAATGAATTAGAATGGACCGTATGAATGAATTAGAATGGATCGTACGAATGAATTAGAATGGATCGTACGAATGAATTAGAATGGATCGTACGAATGAATTAGAATGGATCGTATGAATAAATTAGAATGGATCGTGCGAATGAATTAGAATGGATCGTACGAATGAAATAGAATGGATTCGCACAAATGTATCTATTCTAATTCATTCGTACGATCCATTCTAATTCATTCGTGCAATCCATTCTAATTCATTCGCACGATCCATTCGCATTGACTCAAACGATCCATTCTAATTCATTCATATGATCCATTCTAATTCATTCGCACGAATGTATCCATTCTAATTCATTCGTACGATCCATTCTAATTCATTCGTACGATCCATTCTAATTCATTCGCACGATCCATTCTAATTCATGCATACGATCCAATCTAATTCATTCATACGATCCATTCTAATTCATTCGCACGAATGTATCCATTCTAATTCATTCATACATGTATGAATGAATTAGAATGGATCGTACGAATGAATTAGAGTTGATACATTCGTGCGAATGAATTAGAATGGATCGTACGAATGAATTTGATTGGATCGTATGAATGAATTATAATGGATCATGCGAATGAATTAGAATAGATCATACGAATGAATTAGAATGGATCGTACGAATGAGTTAGAATGGATACATTCGTGCAAATGAATTAGAATGGATACATTCGTGCAAATGAATTAGAATGGATCATATGAATGAATTAGAATGGATCGTATGAATGAATTAGAATGGATCGTGCGAATGAATTAGAATGGATCGTGCGAATGAATTAGAATGGATCGTACGAATGAATTAGAATGGATCGTGCGAATGAATTAGAATGGATCGTTTGAGTGAATGCGAATGGATCGTGCGAATGAATTAGAATGGATTGTACGAATGAATTAGAATGGATCGTACGAATGAATTAGAATGGATACATTCATGCGAATCCATTCTATTTCATTCGTACGATCCATTCTAATTCATTCGCACGATCCATTCTAATTCATTCATACGATCCATTCTAATTCATTCGTACGATCCATTCTAATTCATTCGTACGATCAATTCTAATTCATTCGCACAATCTATTCTAATTCATTCGTACGATCCATTCTAATTCATTCACACGATCCATTCTAATTCATTCATACGATCCATTCTATTTCATTCGTACGATCCATTCTTACTCATTCGTACGATCCATTCTAATTCATTTGCACGAAGGTATCCATTCTAATTCATTCGTACTATCCATTCTAATTCCTTCGTACGATCCATTCTAATTCCTTCGTACTATCCATTCTAATTCATTCGTACGATCCATTCTAATTCATTCGTACGATCCATTCTAATTCCTTCGTATGATCCATTCTAATTCATTCGTACGATTCATTCTAATTCAATCCATTCTAATTCATTCGTACGATCCATTCTTACTCATTCGTACGATCCATTCTAATTCATTCATACGATCCAATCTAATTCATTCATACGATCCTTTCAAATTCATTAATACGATCCAATCAAATTCATTCATACGATCCATTCTAATTCCTTCGTACGATCCATTCTAATTCATACGATCCATTCTAATTCATTCATAAGATCCATTCTAATTCATTCATACGATCTATTCTAATTCATTCATACAATCCATTCTAATTCCTTCGTACGATCCATTCTAATTCATTCATACGATCCATTCTAATTCATTCGTACGATCTATTCTATTTCATTCATACGATCCATTCTAATTCATTAATACGATCCATTCTAATTCATTCGCACGATCCATTCTAATTCATTCACACTCATACGATCCATTCTAATTCATTCGTACGAATGAATTAGAGTAGATACATTCGTACAAATGAATTAGAATGGATCGTATGAATGAATTAGAGTGGATACATTCGTACAAATGAATTAGAATGGATCGTACGAATGAATTAGAATGGATACATTCGTGCGAATGTATCCATTCTAATTTATTCGTACGATCAATTCTAATTCATTCGCACGAATGTATCCATTCCTATTCATTCGTACGATCCATTCTAATTCATTCGCACAATCTATCCTTTCTAATTCATTCGTATGATCCATTCTAATTCATTCGCACAATCTATTCTAATTCATTCGAACGATCCATTCTAATTCATTAGCATGATCCATTCTAATTCATTCGTACGATCTATTCTATTTCATTCGTACGATCCATTCTAATTCATTCATACAATCCATTCTATTTCATTCGTACGATCCATTCTTACTCATTCGTACGATCCATTCGTATCCATTCTAATTCATTCGTACGATCTATTCTAATTCATTCGTACAATCCTTTCTAATTCATTAATACGATCCAATCTAATTCATTCATACGATCCATTCTAATTCATTTGTACGATCCATTCTAATTCATTCGTACGATCCATTCTAATTCATTCGCACGATCTATTCTAATTCATTCGTACGATCCATTCTAATTCATTCGCACGATCCATACGAATGATTGTGCGAATAAATTAGAATGGATCGTATGAATGAATTAGAATAGATTGTACGAATGAAATAGAATGGATCTTACGAATAAATTAGAATGGATCGTATGAATGAATTAGAATCGATTGTGCGAATGAATTAGAATGGATCGTACGAATGAATTAGAATGGATACATTCGTGCGAATGAATTAGAATGGATCGTATGAATGAATTAGAATCGATCGAACGAATGAATTAGAATGGATCATGCGAATGAATTAGAATGGATCGTGCGAATGAATTAGAATGGATTGTGCGAATGAATTAGAATGGATCGTATGAATGAATTAGAAAGGATCGTGCGAATGAATTAGAATGGATCGTATGAATGAATTAGAATGGATCGTGCGAATGAATTAGAATGGATCGTACGAATGAATTAGAATGGATTGTGCGAATGAATTAGAATGGATCGTACGAATGAATTAGAATGGATCGTACGAATGAATTAGAATGGATCGTACGAATGAATTAGAATGGTTCGTACGAATGAATTAGAATGGATCGTATAAATGAATTAGAATGGATCGTACGAATGAATTAGAATGGATCGTGCGAATGAATTAGAATGGATCGTATGAATGAATTAGAATGGATCGTACGAATGAATTTGAATAGATTGTGCGAATGAATTAGAATGGATCGTACGAATGAATTAGAATGGATCGTATGAATGAATTAGAATGGATCGTGCGAATGAATTAGAATGGATCGTACGAATGAAATAGAATGGATTCGCACGAATGTATCCATTCTAATTCATTCGTACGATCCATTCTAATTCATTCGTACGATCGGGCGAATAAATTAGAGTGGATCGTACGAAGGAATTAGAATAGAGAATGGATCGTGCGAATGAATTAGAATGGATCGTGCGATAAGAATGGATCGTACGGATAAATGAATTTGGATCGTGCTAATGAATTAGAATGGATCGTACGAATGAATTAGAATGGATCGTACGAATGAGTAAGAATGGATCGTACGAATGAAATAGAATGGATCGAATTAATGAATGAATTAGAATGGATCGTGCGAATGAATTAGAATAAATCGTACGAATGAATTAGAATGGATACATTCGTGCGAATGAATTAGAATGGATCATACGAAGGAATTAGAATGGATCGTACGAATGAATTAGAATGGATCGTACGAATGAATTAGAATGGATACATTCGTGCGAATGAATTAGAATGGATCATACGAATGAATTAGAGTTGATACATTCGTGTGAATGAATTAAAATGGATAATACGAATGAGTAAAAATGGATCGTAGAATTAGAATGGATCGTATGAATGAATTAGAATGGATACATACGAATGAATTAGAATGGATCGTATGAATGCATTAGAATGGATCGTGCGAATGAATTAGATTGGATCGTACGAATGAAATAGAATGGATCGTATGAATGAATTAGAATGGATCGCACGAATGAATTAGAATGGATCGTACGAATGAATTAGAATGGATACATTCGTGCCAATGAATTAGAATGGATCTTACGAATGAGTAAGAATGGATCGTACGAATGAAATAGAATGGATTGTACGAATGAATTAGATTGGATCGTGCGAATGAATTAGAATGGATCATATGAATGAATTAGAATGGATCGTATGAATGAATTAGAATGGATCGTGCGAATAAATTAGAATGGATCGTATGAATGAATTAGAATAGATTGTGCGAATGAATTAGAATGGATCGTACGAATGAATTAGAATGGATACATTCGTGCGAATGAATTAGAATGGATCGTACGAATGAATTAGAATGGATCGTATGAATGAATTAGAATGGATCATGCAAATGAATTAGAATGGATCGTACGAATGAATTAGAATAGATTGTGCGAAAGAATTAGAATGGATCGTACGAATGAATTAGAATGGATCGTACGAATGAATTAGACTAGATTGTGCGAATGGATTAGAATGGATCATACGATAGAGTAAGAATGGATTGTACGAATGAAATAGAATAGATCGTACGAATGAATTAGAATGGATCGTATGAATGAATTCGAATCGATCGTACAAATTAGTAAGAATGGATCGTACGAATGAATTAGAATGGATTGAATTAGAATGAATCGTACGAATGAATTAGAATGGATCGTACGAATGAATTAGAATGGATCGTGCGAATGAATTAGAATGGGTCGTACGAATGAATTAGAATGGATACACGATCCAGATCCATTCTAATTCATTCGCACAATCCATTCTAATTCATTCGTAGGATCCATTCTAATTCATTACTACGATCCATTCTAATTCATTCGTACGATCCATTCTAATTCATTCGTACGATCCATTCTAATTCATTCACACGATCCATTCTAATTCATTCATACGATCCATTCTAATTCATTCGTTTGTATCCATTCTAATTCATTCATACGATCCATTCTAATTCTACGATCCATTCTTACTCATTCGTATTATCCTTTTTAATTCATTCACACGAATGTATCAACTCTAATTCATTCGTATGATACATTCTAGTTCATTCGCACGAATGTATCCATTCTAATTCATTCGTACGATCCATTCTAATTCATTCGTACGATCCATTCTAATTCATTCGTTCGATCCATTCTAATTCATACGTACGATCCATTCTAATTCCTTCGTATGATCCATTCTAATTCATTCGTACGGTATGATTCATTCTAATTCATTCGTACGATTCATTCTAATTCAATCCATTCTAATTCATTCGTACGATCCATTCTAATTCATTCGTATGATCCATTCTAATTCATTTGTACGATCCATTCTAATTCATTCGTACGATTCATTCTCATTCTAATTCATTTGTACGATCCATTCTAATTCCTTCGTACGATCCATTCTAATTCATTCGTACGATCCATTCTAATTCATTCGCACGATCCATTCTAATTCATTCGTACGATCCATTCTATTTCATTCATACGATCCATTCTAATTCATTCATACGATCTATTCTAATTCTTTCGCACGAATGCATCCATTCTAATTCATTCGTACGATCCATTCTAATTCATTCATACGATCCATTCTAATTCATTCGTACGATCCATTCTAATTCATTCGCACAATCTATTCTAATTCATTCGCACGATCCATTCTAATTCATGCATATGATCTAATCTAATTCATTCACACGAATGTATCCATTCTAATTCATTCGCACAATCTAATTCATTCATACGATCCATTCTAATTCATTCGTACGATCTATTCTAATTCATTCATACGATCCATTCTAATTCATACAATCTATTCTAATTAGAATGGATCGTACTAATGAATTAGAACAGACTGTGCAAATGAATTAGAATGGATCGTACGAATGAATTAGAAAGGATATATTCGTGCGAATGAATTAGAATAGATCGTATGAATGGATTAGATTGGATCGTATTAATGAATTAGAATGGATCGTGCGAATGAATTAGAATGGATCGTACGAATGAATTAGAATGGATAGATTCGTGCGAATGAATTTGAATGGATCGTACGAAGGAATTAGAATGGATCGTACGAAGGAATTAGAATAGATCATACAAAGAAATTAGAATGGATCGTACGAATGAATTAGAATGGATCGTATGAATGAATTAGAATGGATCGTGCGAATGAATTAAAATGGATCGTATGAATGAAATAGAATGGATCGTATGAATTAGAATGGATCGTACGAATGAAATAGAATGGATCGTACGAATGAATTAGAATAGATTGTGCGAATGGATTAGAATGGATCATACGATTGAGTAAGAATGGATTATACGAATGAAATAGAATAGATCGTACGAATGAATTAGAATGGATCATGCTAATGAATTAGAATTGATCGTACAAATGAATTAGAATAGATTGTGCGAATGAGTTAGAATGGATCGTACGAATGAATTGGAATGGATACATTCGTGCGAATGAATTAGAATGGATCGTATGAATGAATTAGAGTGGATACATTCGTACAAATAAATTAAAATGGATCGTACGAATGAATTAGAATGGATTGAATTAGAATGAATCGTACGCATGAATTAGAATGGATCGTACGAATGAATTAGATTGGATCGTACGAATGAATTAGAATGGATCGAGCGAATGAATTAGAATGAATGGTACGAATGAATTTGAATGGATCGTACGAATGAATTAGAATGGATTGAATTAGAATGAATCGTACGAATGAATTAGAATGGATCGTACGAATGAATTAGAATGGATCGTACGAATGAATTAGAATGGATTGAATTAGAATGAATCGTACGAATGAATTAGAATGAATCATACCGTACGAATGAATTAGAATGGATCATACGAAGGAATTAGAATGGATCGTACGAATGAATTAGAATGGATCGTACGAATGAATTAGAATGGATCGTACGAATGAATTAGAATAGATTGTGCGAATGAATTAGAATGGATCGTACGAATGAAATAGAATGGATCGTACGAATGAATTAGAATGGATCGTACGAATGAATTAGAATAGATTGTGTGAATGAATTAGAATGGATCGTACGAATGAATTAGAATGGATTAGAATGAATTAGAATGGATCGTATGAATGAATTAGAATGGATCGAACAAATGAATTAGAATGGATACATTCATGCAAAAGAATTAAAATGGATTGTATGAATGAATTAGAATGGATCGTATGAATGAATTAGAATGGATCGTGCGAATGAATTAGAATGGATCGTATGAATGAATTAGAATGGGTCGTACGAATGAATTAGAATTGATACACGATCCAGATCCATTCTAATTCATTCGCACAATCTATTCTAATTCATTCGTAGGATCCATTCTAATTCATTACTACGATCCATTCTAATTCATTCATACGATCCATTCTAATTCATTCGTACGATCCATTCTAATTCATTCGCACGATCCATTCTAATTCATTCATACGATCCATTCTAATTCATTCATACGATCCATTCTAATTCATTCGTAAGATCCATTCTAATTTATTCGTACGATTCATTCTAATTCAATCCATTCTTATTCATTCGTACGATCCATTCTTACTCATTCGTACGATCCATTCTAATGAATTAGAATGGATCGTACGAATGAATTGGAATGGATACATTCGTGCGAATGAATTAGAATGGATCATACGAATGAATTAGATTGGATCGTATTAATGAATTAGAATGGATCGTACGAATGAATTAGAATAGATCGTACGAATGAATTAGAATGGATACGAATGGATCGTACGAATGAGTAAGAATGGATCGTACGAATGAAATAGAATGGATTGTACGAATGAATTAGAATGGATATATTCGTGCGAATGAATTAGGATGGATCGTATGAATGAATTAGAATGGATCGTATGAATGAATTAGCATGGATTGAATTAGAATGAATCGTACGAATGAATTAGAATGAATCATACCGTACGAATGAATTAGAATGGATCATACGAAGGAATTAGAATGGATCGTACGAATGAATTAGAATTTATGGATCGTACGAATGAATTAGAATGGATCGTACGAAGGAATTAGAATGGATCGTACAAAGGAATTAGAATGAATAGTATGAATGAATTAGAATGGATACCTTCGTGCAAATGAATTAGAATGGATCGTACGAATGAGTAAGAATGGATCGTACGAATAAAATAGAATGGATCGTATGAATGAATTAGAATGGATCGTGCGAATGAATTAGAATGGATCGTGCGAATGAATTAGAATGGATCGTACGAATGAAATAGAATGGATTGTACGAATGAGATTGAATGGATCGTACGAATGAATTAGAATAGATTGTGCGAATGAATTAGAATGGATCGTACGAATGAATTAGAATGGATCGTACGAATGAATTAGAATGGATCGTATGAATGAATTAGAATGGATCGTGCGAATGAATTAGAATGGATTGTACGAATGAAATAGAATGGATATATTCGTGCGAATGAATTAGAATGGATCATATGAATGAATTAGAATGGATCGTTTGAGTGAATGCGAATGGATCGTGCGAATAAATTAGAATGGATTGTACGAATGAATTAGAATGGATCGTACGAATGAATTAGAATGGATACATTCGTGCGAATCCATTCTATTTCATTCGTACGATCCATTCTAATTCATTCGCACGATCCATTCTAATTCATTCATACGATCCATTCTAATTCATTCGTACGATCCATTCTAATTCATTCGTACGATCCATTCTAATTTATTCGCACAATCTATTCTAATTCATTCGTACGATCCATTCTAATTCATTCGCACGATCCATTCTAATTCATTCATACGATCCATTCTATTTCATTCGTACGATCCATTCTTACTCATTCGTACGATCCATTCTAATTCATTTGCACAAAGGTATCCATTCTAATTCATTCGTACTATCCATTCTAATTCCTTCGTACGATCCATTCTAATTCCTTCGTACGATCCGTTCTTATCGTACGATCCATTCTAATTCAATCCATTCTAATTCATTCGTACGATCCATTCTAATTCATTCGTACGATCCATTCTAATTCATTCGTACGATTCATTCTAATTCAATCCATTCTAATTCATTCGTACGATCCATTCTATTTCATTCGCACGATCCATTCTAATTCATTCGCACGATCCCTTCCAATTCATTCATACGATCCATTCTAATTCATTCGTACGATCCATTAAAATTCATTCGTACGATCCATTCTAATTTATTCGCACAATCTATTCTAATTCATTCGTACGATCCATTCTAATTCATTCGCACGATCCATTCTAATTCATTCATACGATCCATTCTATTTCATTCGTACGATCCATTCTTACTCATTCGTACGATCCATTCTAATTCATTTGCACGAAGGTAACCATTCTAATTCATTCGTACTATCCATTCTAATTCCTTCGTACGATCCATTCTAATTCCTTCGTACGATCCATTCTATTTCATTCGAACGATCCATTCTTACTCATTCATACGATCCATTCTAATTCATTTGTACGAAGGTATCCATTCTAATTCATACAATCCATTCTAATTCATTCATACGATCTAATCTAATTCATTCATACGATCTGTGGGGGAAAATCTTCGTGCCGACCCGAAGACTTCGCCTCACCAGTCAATTGAAGTTGAAGTTGACGTCGAAGATCGTTGGTCGATCTATTGATTGGAGTTGAAGCCTTTTGATATGTCAATAGAAAGAGATATGCAATCAGAGAGTAGACACGAGAGATGATCTCGGAGTTCAGCCGAAGCCTACGTCTCCGTGCTATAGGGAGCAACCCGAATTCACTAACACTTATGTCGAAGTGATCTCGACAGGCCGAGTATCACTAGAAACACTCTGATCTCTTCGAAGGAGAGAAGAAGATCAAAGAGGGATGGTAGATGGGAAGTTGGAAATCCCAGAGCTCTGTTTTTAGAACTGAGAGTTCGATCATTTACATTCGAAGGCTCTGCTCTTTATAGGATTCTCTGGGAGGAATTCCGGGGTAAATGGCGGTTTCTGCTGTCGTATCTGGGGACCCTCCAGGTAAAGCTGGTGGGTCCTGCTGTTGTCTTCGGGGGCCCACCAGGCAGGGCCGGTGGGTCCCGCTGTTGTCTTCGGGGGCCCACCAGGCAGGGCCGGTGGGTCCCGCTGTTGTCTTCGGGGGCCCACCAGGCAGGGCCGGTGGGTCCCGCTGTAGTCCTCGGGGGCCCACCAGGCAGGGCCGGTGGGTCCCTCTGTAGTCTCCGGGGGCCCACCAGGCAGGACCGGTGGGTCCCGCTGTTTGCAGACTTCTTGCCAAAATTTGCACCCACAGTTACCCCCTCCAAGTTAGCTAGAGATCATCTGGCTGGCTTGGATTCGTGGTGCAAAGCTAACGACCCCCTGTCACACATACAGAGGAGCTTGCAAAATGTTAGCATAAAAATAGACCGATCGGTCAAAATTGATGACGAGCTCCGGAGCGGGCTACGGGCGAGCTCCTGAGTGAACTTGGGCGAGCTTGGGCGAGCTCCTGAGCGAGCTTAGGCGAGCTCCCGAACGAGCTTGGACGAGCTCTTGAGCGAGCTTTGGCGAGCTCCTGAACGAGCTTGGACGAGCTCTTGAGCGAGCTTTGGCGAGCTCTTGAACGAGCTTGGACGAGCTCTTGAGCGAGCTTTGGCGAGCTCCTGAACGAGCTTGGACGAGCTCTTGAGCGAGCTTTGGCGAGCTCTTGAGCGAGCTAGGACGAGCTCCGAGCTCTTGAGCGAGTTTGGACGAGCTCCGAGCTCTTGAGCGAGCTTTGGCGAGCTCCTGAACGAGCTTGGACGAGCTCTTGAGCGAGCTTTGGCGAGCTCCTGAACGAGTTTGGACGAGCTCTTGAGCTCTTGAGCGAGTTTTGGCGAGCTCCTGTGAGCGAGCTTTGGCGAGCTCCTGAACGAGCTTGGACGAGCTCTTGAGCGAGCTCTTGAGCGAGCTAGGACGAGCTCCGAGCTCTTGAGCGAGCTTTGGCGAGCTCCTGAACGAGCTTGGACGAGCTCTTGAGCGAGCTTTGGCGATCTTGGACGAGCTCCGAGCTCTTGAGCGAGCTTTGGCGAGCTCCTGAACGAGCTTGGACGAGCTCTTGAGCGAGCTTTAGGCGAGCTCCGAGCTCTTGAGCGAGCTTTGGCGAGCTCCTGAAGATAGTTTTTTGGCCGATCCAGTAGGAACTCGACCGATCGGTCAAAAGTGATCGGTTACTGTGATCGGTCAAATTCAGCCGGTCAAGGTCGAAGTGATCGGTCAAAAAACATAGTTTTTTGGCCGATCCATTATGAATTCAACCGATCGGTCAAAAGTGATCGGTCACTGTGATCGGTCAAATTCAGCCGGTCAAGGTCGAAGTGATCGGTCAAAAAACATAGTTTTTTGGCCGATCCAGTATGAATTCGACCGATCGGTCAAAAGTAATCGGTCACTGTGATCGGTCAAATTCAGCCGGTCAAGGTCGAAGTGATCGGTCAAAAAACATAGTTTTTTGGCCGATCCAGTATGAATTCGACCGATCGGTCAAAAGTGATGGCGAGCTCCGGAGCGGACTACGGGCGAGCTCCTGAGTGAACTTGGGCGAGCTTGGGCGAGCTCCTGAGCGGGCTTTGGCGAGCTCCTGAACGAGCTTGGACGAGCTCTTGAGCGAGCTTTAGGCGAGATCCGAGCTCTTGAGCGAGCTTTGGCGAGCTCTTGAGCGAGCTTGGACGAGCTCCGAGCTCTTGAGCGAGCTTTGGCGAGCTCCTGAATGAGCTTGAAATTGAGAGTTGTGCTGTTTCACAACCCGAAACCATTTAACATTTGCACGTAAAGGGTCGTGTCGCAACACGAGGCCCAAAACTTTGTTAAACGACCTGGTAGCTTGAAATTGAGAGTTGTGCTGTTTCACAACCCGAAACCGTTTAACATTTGCACGTAAAGGGTCGTGTCGCAACACGAGGCCCTAAACTTTGTTAAACGACCTGGTAGCTTGAAATTGAGAGTTGTGCTGTTTCACAACCCGAAACCATTTAACATTTGCACGTAAAGGGTCGTGTCGCAACACGAAGCCCTAAACTTGTTAAACGACATTGGAGATTGAAATTGAGAGTTGTGCTGTTTCACAACCCGAAACCGTTTAACATTTGCACGTAAAGGGTCGTGTCGCAACACGAGGCCCTAAACTTGTTAAACGACCTTGTTGCTTGAAGGTTGAGCTGGCTCAACTTGAATTTGCTTGAAGGTTTGAAACTGAATGTTGCGCTGTCTCATAACTCAGAATTTGAACAGACAAGTAGACGTTTGAGAGCAATCTTTATTCAGCATAGAAATTACATCAGGGGTATAAAAATTTGAGATGTCCAGCATTCGAGCTCGTGGTAGTCTATTTTCTTCTGGCGAGATCAGTCGATATGATCCTTTACCTCCTATCGATTCGATAATGTATGGACCTTCCCAGTTGGGAGCTAGTTTGCTGCTGCTGTGCTCTTTATTGCCGGTGTTTGTTGGTATGATCTTGCCTGTCTTTGACAAATTCTTGAAGATGACCTTCATGTAACAAGTATTCCAAATGATATCTTAACCGGTGGTATTGATCGGTAGAATGGCCGTGGCTTTGATGAAAGTCACAGTAGACTGTCTTATCAGAGGTGACTTTGGTATCTGGTTGCAGAGGATTCGGCCATCGGAGGAATTCCTCGTGTTGAATTCGATCGAGGATCTGCTCGATCGGTAAATTCCACTTAGTGAAAGTGGTCTTCTTTGGAGGAGATCGGCGGCCATCATTCCTTGACCGCTTATTTGCAGGTGGAGCTGCTGCCTCTGCATCGTGAGATTGAGCAGCATACTTTGGAGCTTCTCGATCGGTAGGCCTTCGCTTCATCTCTCGCCCCTTTCGAGCTATTTGATCATCCTCCACCTCAATCTCCCTTTGGATTCGATCAAATATTGAACCCAAGGAAGGAGGAGGGTTGCGAATGAAGTCATTGTAGATATGTAGGTCGAAGCGGAGAGCATTCTGGAAAGCTAGCATGATTGCCTCATCATCCAGATATCGTCCAGAGAGGGCAGCATGCTCGTTGCGGAATCTCCGGGTGAAACTGCGGAGACTCTCGTCGGTACCCATCCTCAGTCGGTAGAGAGAGTCGAGCTTCTTCTCTGGCTTCAAGTTCAGCTGGTAATGTTGCACGAAGAAGTTGGCCAAAACACTGAACTGGGTGATGGACCCAGCTCAGATATTATGGTACCAATCGAGAGATGGTTCGTCGAGGCTCTCGGCAAAGGTGCGACATAGCACGTTGTTCTCTTCTTCATGTGGCGTAAGAGCTTGCTTGAAGGCCAATATATGGAGAGTTGGATCTCCTCTGATACAATTGAATTTGGGGAGAGTGGGAGTTCTCCATCCCCTCGGAAATGTTGAATCGAATAGGCTTCGATGGAGAGGTCCGGCTGATGAATACCCATCTTTATGACCATGCCTTCGACTTGTATGTGGATCAATGGGCAAGATCGAGAGGTCTTGTTCAGGCTTCTGAGTATCAGCAGGTCGGAGTCGGTGACGAAGATCTGATCTGAGCCCTTGTTGAAGTGGAACGGATGGAGAAACTTTACTCTTCGAGGGTACACCTCTTATTTGTTGTCTTCTCGAAATGTTGGGCTTTGAAGGGGCTCTCTTGTCGCAGTTGTGACCGGAAGAGGATTGGAAGGACTCATCGTCGAGACGATCCCAAACACTTTGCTTCCACGGGGCAGCAGAGGGAGTTGGATCGCGATGAATCCTCTCGAGGGCAGCAATGCCCATTGACCTCCATTGCTCGGAATGGGTAGATTGTCGTGGCGGATCGATCCTCTCATTAGTCGAGGGGACAGGAAGAGCAATTCCAGCCTCTGAGGCTGCCTTCTTGAGAACATCCCTCTCAGCAGTGAGGTGGCATTCTGTTTTGCCAATTGAAGCAATTGGAAGTCGATTGCCGAGATTTGATAGGTCGATGGAGGATTCTCAGCCGGAGCAGGAGTAGTCTGCCCAATTGATTGATGAGGAGGAGGGGCAATCGGTCGATCGATTGATCTCCCGCTTCCTGAGTGAACCCCCATATCGGGGACAGTAAGGGGCTGTCCGAAATTGAGCCTTTGACTCATTGAATGAGTCTCAGGACGAGGTTGACGAGTGTTACTTCCTTCTGGTTGACCCTGATGCTTTGTTCTCGCCATTCAGAGAGCGAAGGGTGCAACGAGAGTGCCGACGTCCGATCAGTTGTCTGATCAACCGAGGAGGCAAGGAAGTTTGGCTATCAAGATCGGTTGTATGCTCAACCGATCAAGTAGTAGTGGAGAGAGCTCGACTTTTTGCTCGGATCCCACAGACGGTGCCAAACTGTGGGGGAAAATCTTCGTGCCGACCCGAAGACTTCGCCTCACCAGTCAATTGAAGTTGAAGTTGACGTCGAAGATCGTTGGTCGATCTATTGATTGGAGTTGAAGCCTTTTGATATGTCAATAGAAAGAGATATGCAATCAGAGAGTAGACACGAGAGGTGATCTCGGAGTTCAGTCGAAGCCTACGTCTCCGTGCTATAGGGAGCAACCCGAATTCACTAACACTTATGTCGTCGTGATCTCGACAGGCCGAGTATCACTAGAAACACTCTGATCTCTTCGAAGGAGAGAAGAAGATCAAAGAGAGATGGTAGATGGGAAGTTGGAAATCCCAGAGCTCTGTTTTTAGAACTGAGAGTTCGATCATTTACATTCGAAGGCTCTGCTCTTTATAGGATTCTCTGGGAGGAATTCCGGGGTAAATGGCGGTTTCTGCTGTCATATCTGGGGATCCTCCAGGTAAAGCTGGTGGGTCCTGCTGTTGTCTTCGGGGGCCCACCAGGCAGGGCCGGTGGGTCCCGCTGTTGTCTTCGGGGGCCCACCAAGCAGGGCCGGTGGGTCCCGCTGTTGTCTTCGGGGGCCCACCAGGCAGGGCCGGTGGGTCCCGCTGTAGTCCTCGGGGGCCCACCAGGCAGGGCCGGTGGGTCCCTCTGTAGTCTCCGGGGGCCCACCAAGCAGGACCGGTGGGTCCCGCTGTTTGCAGACTTCTTGCCAAAATTTGCACCCACACGATCCATTCTAATTCATTCGCACGAATGTATCCATTCTAATTCATTCGTACGATCCATTCTAATCCATTTGTACGAATGTATCCACTCTAATTCATTCATACGATACGATCCATTTTATTTCCTTCGCACGATCCATTCTAATTCATTCATACGATCCATTCTAATTCATTCGTATGATCCATTCTAATTTCTTCGTATGATCTATTCTAATTCCTTCGTACGATCCATTCTAATTCATTCGCACGATCCATTCTAATTCATTCATACAATCCATTCTAATTCATTCGTACAATCCATTCTAATTCATTCGTACGATCCATTCTAATTCATTCGTACGATCCATTCTAATTCATTCGCACGATCTATTCTAATTCATTCGTACGATCCATTCTAATTCATTCGCACGATCCATTCTAATTCATTCGCACAATCTATTCTAATTCATTCGTACGGTCCATTCTAATTCATTCGCACGATCCATTCTAATTCATTCATACGATCCATTCTATTTCATTCGTACGATCCATTCTAATTCATTCGTACGATCCATTCTAATTCATTCGCACGATCCATTCTAATTCATTCGCACAATCTATTCTAATTCATTCGTACGATCCATTCTAATTCATTCGCACGATCCATTCTAATTCATTCATACGATCCATTCTATTTCATTCGTTCTTTCGTACGATCCATTCTAATTCATTCGTACGATCCATTCTAATTCATTCGCACAATCTATTCTAATTCATTCGTACGATCCATTCTAATTCATTCGCACGATCCATTCTAATTCATTCATACGATCCATTCTATTTCATTCGTACGATCCATTCTTACTCATTCGCACGATCCATTCTAATTCATTCGCACGATCCATTCTAATTCATTCGCACGATCCATTCTAATTCATTCATACGATCCATTCTAATTTATTCATACGATCCATTCTAATTCATTCGTACGAATGAATTAGAATGGATCATGCTAATGAATTAGATTGGATCGTATGAATGAATTAGAATGGATCGTGCGAATGAATTAGAATGGATCGTACGAATGAATTAGAATAGATTGTGCGAATGGATTAGAATGGATCGTACGAATGAATTAGAATGGATCGTATGAATGAATTAGAATGGATCGTATGAATGAATTAGAGTGGATACATTCGTACAAATGGATTAGAATGGATCGTACGAATGAATTAGAATGGATACATTCGTGCGAATGAATTAGAATGGATCGTATGAATGAATTAGATTGGATCGTATGAATGAATTAGAATGGATTGTATGAATTAGAATGGATACCTTCGTGCAAATGAATTAGAATGGATCGTACGAATGAGTAAGAATGGATCATACGAATGAAATAGAATGGATCGTACGAAGGAATTAGAATGGATCGTACGAAGGAATTAGAATGGATAGTACGAATGAATTAGAATGGATACCTTCGTGCAAATGAATTAGAATGGATCGTACGAATGAGTAAGAATGGATCGTACGAATGAAATAGAATGGATCGTATGAATGAATTAGAATGGATCGTGCGAATGAATTAGAATGGATCGTACGAATGAATTAGAATAGATTGTGCGAATGAATTCGAATGGATCATACGAATGAATTAGAATGGATCGTATGAATGAATTAGAATGGATCGTATGAATGAATTAGAATGGATCGTGCGAATGAATTAGAATGGATCGTACGAATGAAATAGAATGGATTCGCACGAATGTATCCATTCTAATTCATTCGTACGATCCATTCGCATTCACTCAAAAGATCCATTCTAATTCATTCATATGATCCATTCTAATTCATTCGCACGAATGTATCCATTCTATTTCATTCGTACGATCCATTCTAATTCATTCGCACGATCCATTCTAATTCATTCATACGATCCATTCTAATTCATTCGTACGATCCATTCTAATTCATTCGTACGATCTATTCTAATTCATTCGCACAATCTATTCTAATTCATTCGTACGATCCATTCTATCTCATTCGTACAATCCATTCTATTTTATTCGTACGATCCATTCTAATTCATTCGCACGATCCATTCTAATTCATTCGCACGATCCATTCTAATTCATTCATACGATCCATTCTATTTCATTCGTACGATCCATTCTTACTCATTCGTACGATCCATTCTAATTCATTTGCACGAAGGTATCCATTCTAATTCATTCGTACTATCCATTCTAATTCCTTCGTACGATCCATTCTAATTCCTTCGTACGATCCATTCTAATTCATTCGTACGATCCATTCTAATTCATTCGAACGATCCATTCTAATTCCTTCGTATGATCCATTCTAATTCATTCGTACGGTATGATTCATTCTAATTCATTCGTACGATTCATTCTAATTCAATCCATGCTAATTCATTCGTACGATCCATTCTAATTCATTCATACGATCCATCCTAATTGATTTGCACGAATGTATCCTTTCTAATTCATTCGTACAATCCATTCTATTTCATTCGTACCATCCATTCTTACTCATTCGTACGATCCATTCGTATCCATTCTAATTCATTCGTACGATCTATTCTAATTCATTCGTACGATCCATTCTAATTCATTAAAACAATCCAATCTAATTCATTCGTACGATCCATTCTAATTCATTCGCACGAATGTATCCATTCTAATTCATTCGTACAATCCATTCTATTTCATTCGTAGGATCCATTCTTACTCATTCGTACGATCCATTCGTATCCATTCTAATTCATTCGTACGATCTATTCTAATTCATTTGTACGATCCATTCTAATTCATTAATACGATCCAATCTAATTCATTCATACGATCCATTCTAATTCATTCGTACGATCCATTCTAATTCATTCGCACGATCCATTCTAATTCATTCGCACGAACCATTCTAATTCATTCATACGATCCATTCTTACTCATTCGTACGATCCATTCTAATTCATTTGCACGAAGGTATCCATTCTAATTCATTCGTACTATCCATTCTAATTCCTTCGTACGATCCATTCTAATTCCTTCGTACGATCCATTCTAATTCCTTCGTATGATCCATTCTAATTCATTCGTACGATCCATTCTAATTCCTTCGCATGATCCATTCTAATTCATTCATACGGTACGATTCATTCTAATTCATTCGTACGATTCATTCTAATTCAATCCATTCTAATTCATTCGTACGATCCATTCTAATTCATTCGTACGATCCATTCTAATTCATTCGTACGATTCATTCTAATTCAATCCATTCTAATTCATTCGTACGATCCATTCTTACTCATTCGTACGATCCATTCTAATTCATTCGCATGAATGAATCCACTCTAATTCATTCGTATGATCCATTCGTGCGAATGAATCATGAAATAGAATGGATTCGCACGAATGTATCCATTCTAATTCATTCGTACGATCCATTCTAATTCATTCGTACGATCCATTCGCATTCACTCAAACGATCCATTCTAATTCATTCATATGATCCATTCTAATTCATTCGCACGAATGTATCCATTCTATTTCATTCGTACGATCCATTCTAATTCATTCGCACGATCCATTCTAATTCATTCATACGATCCATTCTAATTCATTCGTACGATCCATTCTAATTCATTCGTATGATCTATTCTAATTTATTCGCACAATCTATTCTAATTCATTCGTACGATCCATTCTATCTCATTCGTACAATCCATTCTATTTTATTCGTATGATCCATTCTAATTCATTCGCACGATCCATTCTAATTCATTCATACGATCCATTCTATTTCATTCGTACGATCCATTCTTACTCATTCATACGATCCATTCTAATTCATTTGCACGAAGGTATCCATTCTAATTCATTCGTACTGTCCATTCTAATTCCTTCGTACGATCCATTCTAATTCATTCGAACGATCCATTCTAATTCCTTCGGATGATCCATTCTAATTCATTCGTACGGTATGATTCATTCTAATTCATTCGTACGATTCATTCTAATTCAATCCATGCTAATTCATTCGTACGATCCATTCTAATTCATTCATACGATCCATCCTAATTGATTTGCACGAATGTATCCATTCTAATTCATTCGTACAATCCATTCTATTTCATTCGTACCATCCATTCTTACTCATTCGTACGATCCATTCGTATCCATTCTAATTCATTCGAACGATCTATTCTAATTCATTCGTACGATCCATTCTAATTCATTAAAACAATCCAATCTAATTCATTCGTACGATCCATTCTAATTCATTCGCACGAATGTATCCATTCTAATTCATTCGTACAATCCATTCTATTTTATTCGTAGGATCCATTCTTACTCATTCGTACGATCCATTCGTATCCATTCTAATTCATTCGTACGATCTATTCTAATTCATTCGTACGATCCATTCTAATTCATTAATATGATCCTATCTAATTCATTCATAAGATCCATTCTAATTCATTCGTACGATCCATTCTAATTCATTCGCACGATCCATTCTAATTCATTCGCACGATCCATTCTAATTCATTCATACGATCCATTCTTACTCATTCGTACGATCCATTCTAATTCATTTGCACGAAGGTATCCATTCTATTTCATTCGTACTATCCATTCTAATTCCTTCGTACGATCCATTCTAATTCCTTCGTACGATCCATTCTAATTCCTTCGTATGATGCATTCTAATTCATTCGTACGATCCATTCTAATTCCTTCGTATGATCCATTCTAATTCATTCGTACGGTACGATTCATTCTAATTCATTCGTACGATTCATTCTAATTCAATCCATTCTAATTCATTCGTACGATCCATTCTAATTCATTCGTACGATCCATTCTAATTCATTCGTACGATTCATTCTAATTCAATCCATTCTAATTCATTCGTACAATCCATTCTTACTCATTCGTACGATCCATTCTAATTCATTCGTACGATCCATTCTAATTCATTCGTACGATCCATTCTAATTCATTCGAACAATCTATTCTAATTCATTCGTACGATCCATTCTAATTCATTCGCACGATCCATTCTAATTCATTCATACGATCCATTCTATTTCATTCGTACGATCCATTCTTACTCATTCGCACGATCCATTCTAATTCATTCATACGATCCATTCTAATTTATTCATACGATCCATTCTAATTCATTCGTACGATCTATTCTAATTCATTCATACGATCCATTCTAATTCATTCGTACCATCCATTCTAATTCATTCTTACGATCCATTCTAATTTATTCGCACGATCCATTCTAATTCATTCGTACGATCTATTCTATTTCATTCGTACAATCCATTCTTACTCAATCGTATGATCCATTCTAATCCATTCGCACAATCTACTCTAATTCATTCGTACGATCCATTCTATTTCATTTGCACGAAGGTATCCATTCTAATTCATACAATCCATTCTAATTCATTCATACGATCCAATCTAATTCATTCATACGATCCATTCTAATTCATTCGCACGATCCATTCGCATTCACCCAAACGATCCATTCTAATTCATTCATATGATCCATTCTAATTCATTCGCACGAATGTATCCATTCTAATTCATTCGTACGATCCATTCTAATTCATTTGTACGAATGTATCCACTCTAATTCATTCATACGATCCATTCTAATTCATTCGCACGAATGTATCCATTCCAATTCATTCGTACGATCCATTCTAATTCATTCGCACGAATGTATCCATTCAAATTCATTCGTACGATCCATTCTAATTCATTCGCACAATCTATTCTAATTCATTCATACGATCCATTCTAATTCATTCGTATGATCCATTCTAATTCATTCGTACGATCCATTCTAATTCATTCGCACAATTTATTCTAATTCATTCGTACGATCCATTCTAATTCATTCGCACAATCCATTCTATTTCATTCGTACGATCCATTCTTACTCATTCGTACGATCCATTCGTATCCATTCTAATTCATTTGTACGATCCATTCTATTTCATTCGTACGATCCATTCTAATTCATACGATCCATTCTATTTCATTCATACGATCCATTTTAATTCATTCGCACGATCCATTCTAATTCATTCATACGATCAATTCTAATTCATTCGCACGATCCATTTTAATTCATTCGTACGATCTATTCTAATTCATTTATACGATCCAATCTAATTCATTCATACAATCCATTCTAATTCATTTGCACGAATTTATCCATTCTAATTCATTCGTACGATCCATTCTAATTCATTCGCACAATCTATTCTAATTCATTCGCACAATCTATTCTAATTCATTCGTACGATCCAGTCGAATTCATTCGTACGATCCATTCAAATTCATTCGTACGATTCATTCTAATTCAATCCATTCTAATTCATTCGTACGATCCATTCTTACTCAATCGTACGATCCATTCTAGTTCATTCGCACGATCCATTCTAATTCATTAATACGATCCATTGTATCCATTCTCATTCATTCATACAATCTATTCTAATTCATTCGTACGATCCATTCTAATTCATTCGTACAATCCATTCTATTTCATTCGCACAATCCATTCTAATTCATTCACACTCGTACGATCCATTCTAATTCATTCGCACGAATGTATCCGTTCTAATTCATTCGTACGATCCATTCTAATTCATTCATACGATCTATTCTAATTCTTTCGCACGAATGTATCCATTCTAATTCATTCGTACGATCCATTCTAATTCATTAGCACAATCCATTCTAATTCATTCGTACGATCCATTCTAATTCATTCGCACAATCTATTCTAATTCATTCGTACGATCCATTCTAATTCATTCGCACGATCCATTCTAATTCATTCCAATCTAATTCATTCATACGATCCATTCTACGATCCATTCTAATTCATTTGACGTTCCATTCTAATTCATTAGCATGATCAATGCTAATTCATTCGTACGATCCATTCTAATTCATTCGTACTATCCTTTCTTACTCATTCGTACGAAGGAATTAGAATGGATCGTACGAAGGAATTAGAATGGATAGTAAATTAGAATGGATACCTTCGTGCAAATGAATTAGAATGGATCGTACGAATGAGTAAGAATGGATCGTACGAATGAAATAGAATGGATCGTATGAATGAATTAGAATGGATCGTGCGAATGAATTAGAATGGATACATTCGTGCAAATAAATTAGAATAGATCATATGAATGAATTAGAATGGATCGTTTGAGTGAATGCGAATGGATCGTGCGAATGAATTAGAATTGATTGTACGAATGAATTAGAATGGATCGTACGAATGAATTAGAATGCATACATTCGTGCGAATCCATTCTATTTCATTCGTACGATCCATTCTAATTCATTCGCACGATCCATTCTAATTCATTCGTACGATCCATTCTAATTCATTCGTACGATCCATTCTAATTCATTCGTACAATCCATTCTAATTCATTCGCAAGATCCATTCGCATTCACTCAAACGATCCATTCTAATTCATTCATATGATCCATTCTAATTCATTCGCACGAATGTATCCATTCTAATTCATTCGCACGATCCATTCTAATTCATTCATACGATCCATTCTATTTCATTCGTACGATCCATTCTTACTCATTCGTACGATCCATTCTAATTCATTCGTACGATCTATTCTATTTCATTCGTACAATCCATTCTTACTCAATCGTACGATCCATTCTAATCCATTCGCACAATCTATTCTAATTCATTCGTACGATCCATTCTATTTCATTCGTACGATCCATTCTAATTCATACGATCCATTCTATTTCATTCATACGATCCATTTTAATTCATTCGCACGATCCATTCTAATTCATTCATACGATCCATTCAAAGTCATTTATACGATCCATTTTAATTCAGTCGCACAATCTATTCTAATTCATTCGTACGATCAATTCTAATTCATTAGCATGATCCATTCTAATTCATTCGTACGATCTATTCTATTTCACTCGTACAATCCATTCTTACTCAATCGTATGATCCATTCTCATCCATTCGCACAATCTATTCTAATTCAGTCATACGATCCATTCTAATTTATTCGCACGATCCATTCTAATTCCTTCGTATGATCCATTCTAATTCATTCGTAAGGTATGATTCATTCTAATTCATTCGTACGATTCATTCTAATTCAATCCATTCTAATTTATTCGTACGATCCATTCTAATTCATTCGTACGATCCATTCTAATTCATTCGTATGATTCATTCTAATTCAATCCATTCTAATTCATTCGTACGATCCATTCTTACTCATTCGTACGATCCATTCTAATTTATTTGCACGAAGGTATCCATTCTAATTCATTCGTACTATCCATTCTAGTTCATTCATACGATCCATTATAATTCATTTGCACGATCCATTCTAATTCATTCATACGATCCATTCTATTTCATTCGTACGATCCATTCTTACTCATTCGTACGATCCATTCTAATTCATTTGCACGAAGGTATCCATTCTAATTCATTCGTACTATCCATTCTAATTCCTTCGTACGATCCATTCTAATTCCTTCGTACGATCCATTCTAATTCCTTCGCACGATCCATTCTATTTCATTCGTATGACCCATTCTAATTCATAAGTACGATCCATTCTAATTCATTCAAACGATCCATTCTAATTCATTCGTATGATCCATTCTAATTCATTCGCACGATCCATTCTAATTCATTCATACGATCCAATCTAATCCATTCATACGATCCATTGTAATTCATTCGTACAATCCATTCTAATTCATTCGCACGATCCATTCTAATTCATTCGTACGATTCATTCTAATTCAATCCATTCTAATTCATTCGTACGATCCATTGATACATTCGTACGAATGAATTAGAATGGATCGTATGAATGAATTAGAGTGGATACATTCGTACAAATGAATTAGAATGGATCGTATGAATGGATTAGAATGGATCGTACGAATGAATTAGAATGGATCGTATGAATGAATTAGAATCGATACATTCGTGCAAAAGAATTAGAATGGATCGTATGAATGAATTAGAATGGATCGTACGAATGAATTAGAATGGATCGTACGAATGAATTACAATGGATTGAATTAGAATGAATCGTACGAATGAATTAGAATGAATCATATCGTACGAATGAATTAGAATGGATCATACGAAGGAATTAGAATGGATCGTACGAATGAATTAGAATGGATCGTACGAATGAATTATAATGGATCGTACGAAGGAATTAGAATGGATCGTACGAACGAATTAGAATGCATACCTTCGTGCAAATGAATTAGAATTTATCGTACGAATGAGTAAGAACTGATCGTGCGAATGAATTAGAATGGATCATATGAATGAATTAGAATGGATCGTATGAATGAATTAGAATGGATCGTGCGAATAAATTAGAATGGATCGTATGAATGAATTAGAATAGATTGTACGAATGAATTAGAATGGATCGTACGAATGAATTAGAATGGATACATTCGTGCGAATGAATTAGAATGGATCGTATGAATGAATTAGAATGGATCGTTCGAATGAATTAGAATGGATCGTACGAATGTATTAGAATAGATTGTGCGAATGAATTAGAATGGATCGTACGAATGAATTAGAATGGATCGTACGAATGAATTAGAATGGATCGTATGAATGAATTAGAATGGATCGTACGAGTGAATTAGAATGGATCGTACTAATGAATTAGAATAGATTGTGCGAATGAATTAGAATGGATCGTACGAATGAATTAGAAAGGATACATTCGTACAAATGAATTAGAATGGATCGTACGAATGAATTAGAGTGGATACATTCGTGCAAATGAATTAGAATGGATCGTACGAATGAATTAGAATGGATCGTATGAATGAATTAGAATGGATCGTACTAATGAATTAGAATAGATTTTGCGAATGAATTAGAATGGATTGTACGAATGAATTAGAGTTGATACATTCGTGCGAATGAATTAGAATGGATCGTACGAATGAATTAGAATGGATCGTACGAATGAATTAGAATGGATATATTCGTGCAAAAGAATTAGAATGGATTGTATGAATGAATTAGAATGGATCGTGCGAATAAATTAGAATGGATCGTGCGAATGAATTAGAATGGATCGTATGAATGAATTAGAATGGATCGTGCGAATGAATTAGAATATAGATCGTATGAATGAATTAGAATGGATCGTACGAATGAATTCGAATGTATCCTTTCTAATTCATTCGTACGAATGAATTAGAATGGATCGTACGAATGAATTAGAATGGATTGCATGAATGAATTAGAATAGATCGTCTGATCCATTCTAATTCATTCGTACGATCCATTCTAATTCATTCGTACGATCCATTCTAATTCATTCGCACAATCTATTCTAAAACATTCGTACGATCCATTCTAATTCATTTGCACGATCCATTCTAATTCATTCATACGATCCATTCTAATTCATTCGCACGAATGTATCCATTCTTATTCATTCGTACGATCCATTCTAATTCATTCGCACAATCTATTCTAATTCATTCATACGATCCATTCTAATTTATTCGCACGATCCATTCTAATTCATTCATACGATCCATTCTAATTCATTCATATGATCCATTCTAATTCATTCGCACGATCTAATCTAATTCATTCGTACGATCCATTCTAATTCATTCGCACAATCTATTCTAATTCATTCGTACGATCCATTCTAATTTATTCGCACGATCCATTCTAATTCATTCATACGATCCATTCTATTTCATTCGTACGATCCATTCTTACTCATTCGTACGATCCATTCTAATTCATTGTGCGACTAAATAAGAATGGATCGTACGAAGGAATTAGAATGGAGAATGGATCGTGCAAATGAATTAGAATGGATCATACGAAGGAATTAGAATGAATCGTACGAAGGAATTAGAATGGATCGTACGAAGGAATTAGAATGGATCGTACGAATGAATTAGAATGGATCGTACGAAGGAATTAGAATGGATCGTACGAAGGAATTAGAATGGATAGTACAAATGAATTAGAATGGATACCTTCGTGCAAATGAATTAGGATGGATCGTATGAATGAATTAGAATGGATCGTACGAATGTATTAGAATAGATTGTGCGAATGAATTAGAATGGATCGTACGAATGAATTAGAATGGATCGTACGAATGAATTAGAATGGATCGTATGAATGAATTAGAATGGATCGGATCATACGAAGGAATTAGAATGGATCGTACGAATGAATTAGAATGAATTAGATTAGATTGTGCGAATGAATTAGAATGGATCGTACGAATGAATTAGAATGGATCGTATGAATCGTACGATCCATTCTAATTCATTCGTACGATCCATTCTAATTCCTTCGTATGATCCATTTTAATTCTTTCGTACGGTATGATTCATTCTAATTCATTCGTACGATTCATTCTAATTCAATCCATTCTAATTCATTCGTACGATCCATTCTAATTCATTCGTACGATCCATTCTAATTCATTCGTACGATTCATTCTAATTTAATCCATTCTAATTCATTCGTACGATCCATTCTTACTCATTAGTACGATCCATTCTAATTCATTCGTACGATCCATTCTAATTCATTCGTACGATCCATTCTAATTCATTCGCACAATCTATACGTTCCATTCTAATTCATTCATAAGATCCATTCTAATTCATTCGCACGATCCGAATGAATTAGAATGGATCGTACGAATGAATTAGAATGGATCGTATGAATGAATTAGAGTGGGTCATATGAATGAATTAGAATGGATCGTATGAATGAATTAGAATGGATCGTGCGAATGAATTAGAATGGATCGTGCGAATGAATTAGAATGGATCTTACGAATGAATTAGAAAGGGTCGTACGAATGAATTAGAATGGATACACGATCCAGATCCATTCTAATTCATTCGCACAATCTATTCTAATTCATTCGTAGGATCGTGCGAATGAATTAGAATGGACCGTGCGAATGAGTTAGAATGGATCGTACGAATGAATTAGAATGGATCGTACGAATGAATTAGAAAGGATACATTCGAATTCATTCGTACGATCCATTCTAATTCCTTCGTACGATCCATATTCTAATTCATTCGCACGATCCATTCTAATTCATTCGTACGATTCATTCTAATTCTATCCATTCTAATTCATTCGTACGATCCATTCTAATTCATTCGTACGATCCATTCTAATTCATTAGTATGATCCATTCTAATTAGAATAGATTGTATGAATTAGAATGGATCGTATGAATGAATTAGAATAGATCGTACGAATGAATTAGAATGGATTGAATTAGAATGAATCATATGAATGAATTAGAATGGATCATGCGAATGAATTAGAATATGGATCGTACGAAGGAATTAGAATGGATCGTACGAATGAATTCGAATGTATCCTTTCTAATTCATTCGTTCGATCCATTCTAATTCATTCGTACGATCCATTCTAATTCATTCGTACGATCCATTCTAACTCATTCGCACGATCCATTCTAATTCATTCGCACGATCCTACGAATGAATTAGAATAGATTGTGCGAATGAATTAGAATGGATCAGGATCGTGTATCCATTCTAATTCATTCGTACGACCCATTCTAATTCATTCGTACGATCCATTCTAATTCATTCATACGATCCATTCTATTTCATTCGTACGATCCATTCTTACTCATTCGTACGATCCATTCTAATTCATTCGCACGATCCATTCTAATTCATTCATATGATCCATTCTAATTCATTCGCACGAATGTATCCATTCTAATTCATTCGTACGATCCATTCTAATTCATTTGTACGAATGTATCCACTCTAATTCATTCGTACGATCCATTCTAATTCATTTGTACGAATGTATCCTTTCTAATTCATTCGTACGATCCATTCTAATTCATTCGTATGATCCATTCTAATTCATTCGTACGATCCATTCTAACTCATTCGCACGATCCACTCTAATTCATTCGCACGATCCTACGAATGAATTAGAATAGATTGTGCGAATGAATTAGAATGGATCTGGATCGTGTATCCATTCTAATTCATTCGTACGACCCATTCTAATTCATTCGTACGATCCATTCTAATTCATTCGCACGACCCATTCTAATTCATTCGCACGATCCATTCTAATTCATTCATATGATCCATTCTAATTCATTCATATGATCCAGTCTAATTCATTCATACGATCCATTCTAATTCATTGGTACGATCCATTCTAATTCATTCGGATCGTGCGAATGAATTAGAATGGATCTTACGAATGAATTAGAATGGAACGTATAGATTGTGCAAATGAATTAAAATGGATAGTACGAATGAATTAGAATGGATCGTACGAATGAATTAGAATGGATCGTACGAATGAGTAAGAATGGATCGTACGAATGAATTAGAATGGATTAATTAGAATGAATCGTACGAATGAATTAGAATGAATCGTACGAATGAATTAGATTGGATCGTATGAATGAATTAGAATGGATTGTATAAATTAGAATGGATACCTTCGTGCAAATGAAATAGAATGGATTGTACGAATGAGATAGAATGGATCGTACGAATGAATTAGAATGGATACATTCATTCTTCATTCATTCGAATTCATTCGTACGATCCATTCTAATTCATTCGTATGATCTATATTCTAATTCATTCGCACGATCCATTCTAATTCATTCGTACGATCCATTCTAATTCATTCGCACGATCCATTCTAATTCATTCGCACGATCCATTCTAATTTATTCATACAATCCATTCTAATTCTTTTGCACGAATGTATCCATTCTAATTCATTCGTACGATCCATTCTAATTCATTCGTACGATCCATTCTAATTCATTCGCACGAATGTATCAACTCTAATTCATTCGTACGATCCATTCTAATTCATTCATACATGTACGAATGAATTAGAATGGATACATTCGTGCGAATGAATTAGAATGGATCATATGAATGAATTAGAATGGATCGTGCGAATGAATTAGAATGGGTCGTACGAATGAATTAGAATGGATCGTATGAATGAATTAGAATGGGTCGTGCGAATGAATTAGAATGGATCGTACGAATGAATTAGAATAGATTGTTCGAATGAATTAGAATGGATCGTACGAATGAATTAGAATGGATCGTACGAATGAATTAGAATGGATCGTATGAATGAATTAGAATGGATCGTGCGAATGAATTAGAATGGATCGTACGAATGAAATAGAATGGATTCGCACGAATGTATCCATTCTAATTCCTTCGTACGATCCATTCTAATTCATTCGTACGATCCATTCTAATTCATTCGTACGATCCTTTCTAATTCATTCGTACGATCCATTCTAATTCATTCATATTAATGAATTTGAATGGATCGTGCGAATGAATTAGAATGGATCGTACGAATTAGTAAGAATGGATCGTGCGAATGAATTAGAATGGAATGTATGAATGAATTAGAATGGATCGTGCGAATGAATTAGAATGGATCGTACGAATGAATTAGAATGGATACATTTGTGCGAAAGAATTAGAATAGATCGTATGAATGAATTAGAATGGATCGTACGAATGAAATAGAATGGATCGTACGAATGAATTAGAATGGATCGTATGAATAAATTAGAATGGATTGTACGAATGAAATAGAATAGATCGTACAAATGATTTGAATGGATCGTGCGAATGAATTAGAATGGATCGTACGAATGAGTAAGAATGGATCGTACGAATGAATTAGAATGGATTGAATTAGAATGGATCGTACGAATTAATTTGAATGGATCGTACGAATGAATTAGAATGGATCGTACGAATGAAATAGAATGGATCGTACGAAGGAATTAGAATAGATCATACGAAGAAATTAGAATGGATCGTACGAATGAATTAGAATGGATTGAATTAGAATGAATCGTACGAATGAATTAGAATGAATCATACCGTACGAATGAATTAGAATGGATCATACAAAGGAATCAGAAGTGATCGTACGAATGAATTAGAATGGATCGTACGAAGGAATTAGAATGGATCGTATGAAGGAATTAGAATGAATAGTACGAATGAATTAGAATGGATCGTACGAATGAAATAGAATGGATTCGCACGAATGTATCCATTCTAATTCATTCGTACGATCCATTCTAATTCATTCGTACAATCCATTCTAATTCATTCGCACGATCCATTCTTACTAATTCGTACGATCCATTCTAATTCATTCGCACGATCCATTCAAATTCATTAATACGAATGAATTAGAATGGATCGTACGAATGAATTAGAATTAGAATGGATCGTACAAATGAATTAGAATGGATCGTACGAATGAAATAGAATGGATTCGCACGAATGTATCCATTCCAATTCATTCGTATGATCCATTCTAATTCATTCGTACAATCCATTCTAATTCATTCGCACGATCCATTCTTACTCATTCGTACGATCCATTCTAATTCATTCGCACGATCCATTCTAATTCATTAATACGATCAATTCTAATTCATTCGCACGATCCATTCTAATTCATTCACACTCATACGATCCATTCTAATTCATTCGCACGAATGTATCCTTTCTAATTCATTCGTACGATCCATTCTAATTCATTCGCACAATCTATTCTAATTCATTCGAACGATCCATTCTAAGTCATTCGTACAATCCATTCTAATTCATTCGTACGATCCATTCGAACTCATTCGCATGATCCATTCTAATTCATTAATACGATCCAATCTAATTCATTCATACGATCCATTCTAATTCATTCGTATGATCCATTAGAATGGATCGTATGAATGAATTAGAATAGATTGTGCGTATGAATTAGAATGGATCGTACGAATGAATTAGAATGGGTACATTCGTGCGAGTGAATTAGAATGGATCGTATGAATGAATTAGAATCGATCGTACGAATGAATTAGAATGGATTATACGAATGAATTAGAATGGATCGTGCGAATGAATTAGAATGGATCGTACGAATGAAATAGAATGGATTGTACGAATGAATTAGAATGGATACATTCATGCTAATGAATTAGAATGGATCATACGAATGAATTAGAATGGATTCATTCGTGCGAATGAATTAGAATGGATCGTACGAATGAGTAAGAATGGATCGTACGAATGAATTAGAATGGATTGAATTAGAATGAATCGTACGAATGAATTAGAATGGATCGTACGAAGGAATTAGAATGGATCGTACGAAGGAATTAGAATGGATAGTACGAATGAATTAGAATGGGTACCTTCGTGCAAATGAATTAGAATGGATCGTACGAATGAGTAAGAATGGATCGTTCGAATGAAATTGAATGGATCGTATGAATGAATTAGAATGGATCGTGCGAATGAATTAGAATGGATCGTACGAATGAATTAGAATAGATTGTGCGAATGAATTAGAATGGATCGTACGAATGAATTAGAATGGATCGTACGAATGAATTAGAATGGATCGTACGAATGAAATAGAATGGATTCGCACGAATGTATCCATTCTAATTCATTCGTACGATCCATTCTAATTCATTCGTACAATCCATTCTAATTCATTCGCACGATCCATTCGCATTCACTCAAACGATCCATTCTAATTCATTCATATGATCCATTCTAATTCATTCGCATGAATGTATCCATTCTAATTCATTCGTACGATCCATTCTAATTCATTTGTACGATTGTATCCACTCTAATTCATTCATACGATCCATTCTAATTCATTCACACGAATGTATCCATTCCAATTCATTCGTACGATCCATTCTAATTCATTCGCACGAATGTATCCATTCCAATTCATTCGTACGATCCATTCTAATTCATTCGCACAATCTATTCTAATTCATTCATACGATCCATTCTAATTCATTCGTACGATCCATTCTAATTCATTCGTACGATCCATTCTAATTCATTCGCACAATCTATTCTAATTCATTCGTACGATCCATTCTAATTCATTCGCACAATCCATTCTATTTCATTCGTACGATCCATTCTTACTCATTCGTACGATCCATTCGTATCCATTCTAATTCATTCGTACGATCCATTCTATTTCATTCGTACGATCCATTCTAATTCATACGATCCATTCTATTTCATTCATACGATCCATTTTAATTCATTCGCACGATCCATTCTAATTCATTCATACGATCCATTCTAATTCATTCGCACGATCCATTCTAATTCATTCGTACGATCCATTCTAATTCATTTATACGATCCAATCTAATTCATTCATACAGTCCATTCTAATTCATTTGCACGAATTTATCCATTCTAATTCATTCGTACGATCCATTCTAATTCATTCGCACAATCTATTCTAATTCATTCGCACAATCTATTCTAATTCATTCGTACGATCCATTCGAATTCATTCGTACGATCCATTCTAATTCATTTGTACGATTCATTCTAATTCAATCCGTTCTAATTCATTCGTACGATCCATTCTTGCTCATTCGTACGATCCATTCTAATTCATTCGCACGATCCATTCTAATTCATTAATACGATCCATTGTATCCATTCTAATTCATTCATACAATCTATTCTAATTCATTCGTACGATCCATTCTAATTCATTCGTACAATCCATTCTATTTCATTCGCACAATCCATTCTAATTCATTCACACTCATACGATCCATTCTAATTCATTCGCACGAATGTATCCGTTCTAATTCATTCGTACGATCCATTATAATTCATTCGTACGATCCATTATAATTCATTCGTACGATCCATTCTAATTCATTTGCACGAATGTATCCATTCTAATTCATTCGTACGATCCATTCTAATTCATTAGCATGATCCATTCTAATTCATTCGTACGATCCATTCTAATTCATTCGCACAATCTATTCTAATTCATTCGTACGATCCATTCTAATTCATTCATACGATCTATTCTAATTCATTCGCACGATCCATTCTAATTCATTCCAATCTAATTCATTTATATGATCCATTCTACGATCTATTCTAATTCATTCGTACGTTCCATTCTAATTCATTAGCACGATCAATGCTAATTCATTCGTAAGATCCATTCTAATTCATTCGTACTATCCATTCTTACTCATTCGTACGAAGGAATTAGAATGGATCGTACGAAGGAATTAGAATGGATAGTGCGAATGAATTAGAATGGATACCTTCGTGCAAATTAATTAAATGGATCGTACGAATGAGTAAGAATGGATCGTACGAATGAAATAGAATGGATCGTATGAATGAATTAGAATGGGTCGTGCGAATGAATTAGAATGGATAGTACGAATGAATTAGAATGAATACCTTCGTGCAAATGAATTAGAATGGATCGTACGAATGAGTAAGAATGGATCGTACGAATGAAATAGAATGGATCGTATGAATGAATTAGAATGGATCGTGCGAATGAATTAGAATGGATCGTACGAATGAATTAGAATAGATTGTGCGAATGAATTAGAATGGATTGAATTAGAATGAATCGTACGAATGAATTAGAATGAATCATACCGTACGAATGAATTAGAATGGATCATACGAAGGAATTAGAATGGATCGTACGAATGAATTAGAATAGATTGTGCGAATGAATTAGAATGGATCGTACGAATGAAATAGAATGGATCGTACGGATGAATTAGAATGGATCGTGCGAATGAATTAGAATAGATCGTACGAATGAGTAAGAATGGATCGTACGAATGAATTAGAATGGATTGTACGAATGAATTAGAATTGATCGTACGAATGAATTAGAATGGATACATTCGTGCGAATCCATTCTATTTCATTCGTACGATCCATTCTAATTCATTTGTACGATCCATTCTAATTCTAATTCATTCGTACGATCCATTCTAATTCATTCGTATTAATGAATTTGAATGGATCGTGCGAATGAATTAGAATGGATCGTACAATTAGTAAGAATGGATCGTGCGAATGAATTAGAATGGATTGTACGAATGAATTAGAATGGATACATTCGTGCGAATCCATTCTATTTCATTCGTACGATCCATTCTAATTCATTCGTACTATCCATTCTAATTCCTTCGTACGATCCATTCTAATTCCTTCGTACGATCCATTCTAATTCATTCGTACGATCCATTCTAATTTCTTCGTATGATCTATTCTAATTCGTTCGTACGATCCATTCTATTTCATTCGTACGATCCATTCTAATTCATTCGTACGATCCATTCAAATTCATTCGTACGATCCATTCAAATTCAATCCATTCTAATTCATTCGTACGATCCATTCTTACTCATTCGTACGATCCATTCTAATTCATTCGCACGATCCATTCAAATCATTTGTACGATCTATTCTATTTCTTTCGTACAATCCATTCTAATTCATTCATACGATCCATTCTAATTCATTCGTACGATCCATTCTATTTCATTCATACGATCCATTCTAATTCATTCATACGATCTATTCTAATTCTTTCGGACGAATGTATCCATTCTAATTCATTCGTACGATCCATTCTAATTCATTCGCACGATCCATTCTAATTCATTCATACATTCCATTCTAATTCTTTTGCACGAATGTATCCATTCTAATTCATTTGTACGATCTATTCTAATTCATTCATACGATCCATTCTAATTCATTCATACGATCGTGCGAATAAATTAGAATGGATCGTATGAATGAATTAGAATGGATCGTGCGAATAAATTAGAATGGATCGTATGAATGAATTAGAATGGATCGTGCGAATGAATTAGAATATGGATCGTACGAAGGAATTAGAATGGATCGTACGAATGAATTCGAATGTATCCTTTCTAATTCATTCGTACAATCCATTTTAATTCATTCGTACGATCCATTCTAATTCATTCGTACGATCCATTCTAATTCATTCATACGATACATTCTAATTCATTTGCACGATCCATTCTAATTCATTCATACAATCCATTCTATTTCTTTTGCACGAATGTATCCATTCTAATTCATTACGAATGAGTAAGAATGGATTGTACGAATAAATTAGAATGGATACATTCGTGCGAATGAATTAGAATGGATCATACGAATGAGTAAGAATGGATCGTACGAATGAAATAGAATGGATTGTACGAATGAATTAGAATGGATCGTACGAATGAATTAGCATTGATCGTGCTAATGAATTAGAATGGAACGTACGAATGAATTAGAATGGATCGTAGAATGGATCGTATGAATGAATTAGATTGGAATGAAATAGAATGGATCGTGCGAATGAATTAGAATGGATCGTATGAATGAATTAGAATGGATCGTACGAATGAATTAGAATAGATTGTGCGAATAAATTAGAATGGATCGTACGAATGAATTAGAATGGGTCGTACGAATGAATTAGAATGGATCGTACGAATGAGTAAGAATGGATCGTACGAATGAGTAAGAATGGATCGTACGAATGAAATAGAATGGATCGTATGAATGAATTAGAATGGATCGTGCGAATGAATTAGAATGGATTGTACGAATGAATTAGAATGGATCGTACGAATGAATTAGAATGGATACATTCGTGCGAATGAATTAGAATGGATCATATGAATGAATTAGAAAGGATCGTTTGAGTGAATGCGAATGGATCGTGCGAATGAATTAGAATGGATCGTACGAATGAATTAGAATAGATTGTGCGAATGAATTAGACTGGATCGTACGAATGAATTAGATTGGATCGTGCGAATGAATTAGAATGGATCGTACGAATGAATTAGAATGGATCGAACGAATGAATTAGAATGTATACATTCGTGCAAAAGAATTAGAATGGATTGTACGAATGAAATAGAATAGATCGTACGAATGAATTAGAATGGATCATGCTAATGAATTAGAATAGATCATACGAATGAATTAGAATAGATTGTGCGAATGAATTAGAATGGATCGTACGAATGAATTGGAATGGATACATTCGTGCGAATGAATTAGAATGGATCGTATGAATGAATTAGAGTGGATACATTCGTACAAATGAATTAGAATGGATCGTACGAATGAATTAGAATGGATACATTCGTGCGAATGAATTAGAATGGATCATATGAATGAATTAGAATGGATCGTTTGAGTGAATGCGAATGGATCGTGCGAATGAATTAGAATGGATTGTACGAATGAATTAGAATCGATCGTACGAATGAATTAGAATGGATTGAATTAGAATGAATTAGAATGGATACATTCGTGCGAAAGAATTAGAATGGATCGTATGAATGAATTAGATTGGATCGTATAAATGAATTAGAATGGATCGTACGAATGAATTAGAATGGATCGTGCGAATGAATTAGAATGGATCGTACGAATGAATTAGAATGGATCGTACGAATATATTAGAATGGATCGTACGAAGGAATTAGAATGGATCATACAAAGGAATTAGAATGGATAGTACGAATGAATTAGAATGGATACCTTCGTGCAAATGAATTAGAATGGATCGTACGAATGAGTAAGAATGAATCGTACGAATGAAATAGAATGGATCGTATGAATGAATTAGAATGGATAGTACGAATGAATTAGAATGGATCCTACGAATGAGTAAGAATGGATCGTGCGAATGAATTAGAATGGATCATATGAATGAATTAGAATGGATCGTATGAATGAATTAGAATGGATCGTGCGAATAAATTAGAATGGATCGTATGAATGAATTAGAATAGATTGTGCGAATGAATTAGAATGGATCGTATGAATGAATTAGATTGGAACGTATGAATGAATTAGAATGGATCGTACGAATGAGTAAGAATGGATCGTACGAATGAATTAGAATGGATGGTACGATTGAATTAGAATGGATACATTCATGCGAATAGATTAGAATGGATCGTATGAATGAATTAGAATCGATCGTATGAATGAATTAGAATGGATCATGCGAATGAATTAGAATGGATCGTGCGAATGAATTAGAATGGATCGTACGAATGAAATAGAATGGATTGTACGAATGAGATAGAATGGATCGTACGAATGAATTAGAATGGATACATTCAGGTGAATGAATTAGAATGGATCATACGAATGAATTAGAATGGATTCATTCGTGCGAATGAATTAGAATGGATCATACGAATGAGTAAGAATGGATCGTACGAATGAATTAGAATGGATTGAATTAGAATGAATCGTACGAATGAATTAGAATGGATCGTACGAATGAATTAGAATGGATCGTACGAATGAATTAGAATGGATTGAATTAGAATGAATCGTACGAATGAATTAGAATGAATCATACCGTACGAATGAATTATAATGGATCATACGAAGGAATTAGAATGGATCGTACGAATGAATTAGAATGGATCGTACGAATAAATTAGAATGGATTGTACGAAGGAATTAGAATGGATCGTAGAATGGATCGTATGAATGAATTGGAATGGATCGTACGAATGAATTAGAATGGATACGAATGGATCGTACGAATGAATTAGAATGGATCGTATGAATGAATTAGAATCGATCATACGAATGAGTAAGAATGGATCGTACGAATGAATTAGAATGGATTGAATTAGAATGATTCGTATGAATTAATTAGAATGGATCGTGCGAATGAATTAGAATAGATCGTACGAATGAATTAGAATAGATTGTGCGAATGAATTAGAATGGATTGTACGAATGAATTAGAATCGATCGTACGAATGAATTAGAATAGATCATGCGAATGAATTAGAATGGATCGTGCGAATGAATTAGAATGGATCGTACGAATTAAATAGAATGGATTGTACGAATGAGATAGAATAGATCGTACGAATGAATTAGAATGGATACATTCATGCGAATGAATTAGAATGGATCGTACGAAGGCATTAGAATGGATCGTACGAATGAATTAGAATATGGATCGTACGAAGGAATTAGAATGGATCGTACGAATGAATTAGAATGGATCATACGAATGAATTAGAATGGATCGTATGAATGAATTAGAATGGATCGTACGAATGAATTAGAATGGATCGTACGAATGAATTAGAATGGATCGTATGAATGAATTAGAATGGGTCGTGCGAATAAATTAGAATGGATCGTATGAATGAATTAGAATAGATTGTGCGAATGATATAGAATGGATTGTACGAATAAGATAGAATGGATCGTACGAATGAATTAGAATGGATACATTCATGCTAATGAATTAGAATGGATCATACGAATGAATTAGAATGGATTCATTCGTGCGAATGAATTAGAATGGATCGTACGAATGAGTAAGAATGGATCGTACGAATGAATTAGAATGGATTGAATTAGAATGAATCGTACGAATGAATTAGAATGGATCGTACGAATGAATTAGAATGGTTTGAATTAGAATGGATCGTGCGAATGAATTAGAATATGGATCGTACGAATGAATTAGAATAGATCGTGCGAATGAATTAGAATGGATCGTACGAATGAATTAGAATAGATTGTGCGAATGAATTAGATTGGATCGTACGAATGAATTAGAATGGATCGTATGAATGAATTAGAATGGATCATATGAATGAATTAGAATGGATCGTTTGAGTGAATGCGAATGGATCGTGCGAATGAATTAGAATGGATTGTACGAATGAATTAGAATGGATCGTACGAATGAATTAGAATGGATACATTCGTGCGAATCCATTCTATTTCATTCGTACGATCCATTCTAATTCATTCGCACGATCCATTCTAATTCATTCATACGATCCATTCTAATTCATTCGTATGATCCATTCTAATTCATTCGTACGATCCATTCTAATTCATTCGCACAATCTATTCTAATTCATTCGTACGATCCATTCTAATTCATTCGCACAATCTATTCTAATTCGGATCGTGCGAATCCATTCTATTTCATTCGTACGATCCATTCTAATTCATTCGCACGATCCATTCTAATTCATTCATACGATCCATTTGCATTCACTCAAACGATCCATTCTAATTCATTCGTATGATCCATTCTAATTCATTCGTATGATCCAATCTAATACATTCGTACGATCCATTCTAATTCATTCATACGATCCATTCTAATTCATTTGCACGAATGTATCCATTTTAATTCATTCGTACGATCCATTCTAATTCATTCGCACAATCTATTCTAATTCATTCATACGATCCTTTCTAATTTATTCGCACGATCCATTCTAATTCATTCATACGATCCATTCTAATTCATTCATAGGATCCATTCTAATTCATTCGCACGATCCATTCTTACTCATTCGTACGATCCATTCTAATTCATTCGCACGATCCATTCTAATTCATTAATACGATCCATTCTAATTCATTCACACGATCCATTCTAATTCATTTGTACAATCCATTCTATTTCATTCGTACGATCTATTCTAATTCATTCGCACGATCCATTCTAATTCATTCGCATGATCCATTCTAATTCATTCGTACGATCGATTCTAATTCATTCATACGATCCATTCTAATTCATTCGCACGAATGTATCCATTCTAATTCATTCGTACGATCCATTCTTATTCATTCGTACGATCTATTCTATTTCATTTGTACGATCCATTCTAATTCATTCGTACGATCCATTCTAATTCATTCGTACGATCCATTCTAATTCCTTCGTATGATCCATTCTAATTCATTCGTACAGTATGATTCATTCTAATTCATTCGTATAATTCATTCTAATTCAATCCATTCTAATTCATTCGTACGATCCATTCTAATTCATTCGTACGATCCATTCTAATTCATTCATACGATTCATTCTAATTCAATCCATTCTAATTCATTCGTACGATCCATTCTTACTCAATCGTACGATCCATTCTAATGAATTCGCACGAATGTATCCATTCCAATTCATTCGTACGATCCATTCTAATTCATTCGCACAATCTATTCTAATTCATTCGTACGATCGATTCTAATTCATGCATACGATCCATTCTAATCCATTCTAATTCATTCATACGATCCATTCTATTTCATTCGTACGATCCATTCTTACTCATTCGTACAATCCATTCTAATTCATTTGCACAAAGGTATCCATTCTAATTCATTTGTACTATCCATTCGAATTCCTTCGTACGATCCATTCTAATTCATTCGTACGATCCATTCTAATTCATTCGTACGATCCATTCTAATTCCTTCGTATGATCCATTCTAATTCATTCGTATGGTATGATTCATTCTAATTCATTCGTATGATTCATTCTAATTTAATCCATTCTAATTCATTCGTACGATCCATTCTAATGCATTCGTACGATCCATTCTAATTCATTCGTACGATTCATTCTAATTCAATCCATTCTAATTCATTCGTATGATCCATTCTTACTCATTCGTACGATCCATTCTAATTCATTCGCACGAATGAATCCATTCTAATTCATTCGTATGATCCATTCTAATTCATTCGCATGAATTTATCCATTCTAATTCATTCGTACGATCCATTCTATCTCATTCGTACAATCCATTCTATTTCATTCGTACGATCCATTCTAATTCATTCGCACGATCCATTCTAATTCATTCGCATGATCCATTCTAATTCATTCGTACGATCGATTCTAATTCATTCGTACGATCCATTCTAATTCATTCGCACGATCCATTCTAATTCATTCATACGATCCATTCTAATTCATTCGCACGATTCATTCTAATTCATTAATACGATCCAATCTAATTCATTCATACGATCTATTCTAATACATTCGCACGAATATATCCTTTCTAATTCAGTCGTACGATCTATTCTAATTCATTCGCACAATCTATTCTAATTCATTAGTACGATCCATTCTAATTCATTCGTACGATCTATTCTAATTCATTAGCACGATCCAAATTCATTTATCCGTACGATCTATTCTATTTCATTCGTACGATCCATTCTTATCGCACGATCCATTCTAATTCATTCGCACGATCCATTCTCCATTCTAATTCCTTCGTACCATCCATTCTAATTCATTCGTACGATCCATTCTAATTCATTTATACGATCCAATCTAATTCATTCATACGATCCATTCTAATTCTTTCGCACGAATGAATTCTAATTCATTCTAATTTATTCGTATGTGAGTGGATCGTGTTTTTTCGTGCTAATGAATTAGAATGGATCGTACGAATGAATTAGAATTGATACATTCGTGCGAAAGAATTAGAATGGATCATATGAATGATTTAGATTGGATCGTATAAATGAATTAGAATGGATCGTACGAATGAATTAGAATGGATCGTGCTAATAAATTAGAATGGATCGTGCGAATGAATTAGAATGGATCGTGCGAATGAATTAGAATGGATCGTACGAATGAATTAGAATGGATCGTACGAATGAATTAGAATGGATCGTTCGAATGAATTAGAATAGATTGTGCGGATGAATTAGAATGAATCGTACGAATGAATTAGAAAGGATACATTCGTGCGAATGAATTAGAATGGATCGTATGAGTGTGAATGAATTAGAATGGATCGTGCGAATGAATTTGAATGGATCGTATTAATGAATTAGAATGGATCGTGCGAATGAATTTGAATGGATCGTACGAATGAGTAAGAATGGATCGTGCGAATGAATTAGAATGGATCATATGAATGAATTAGAATGGATCGTATGAATGAATTAGAATGGATCGTGCGAATAAATTAGAATGGATTGTATGAATGAATTAGAATAGATCGTGCGAATGAATTAGAATCGATCGTACGAATGAATTAGAATGGATTGTACGAATGAGATAGAATGGATCGTACGAATGAATTAGAATAGATACATTCATGCGAATGAATTAGAATGGATCATACGAATGAATTAGAATGGTTTCATTCGTGCGAATGAATTAGAATGGATCGTACGAATGAGTAAGAATGGATCGTACGAATGAATTAGAATGGATTGAATTAGAATGGATTGTGCAAATGAATTAGAATGGATCGTACGAATGAAATAGAATGGATTCACACGTATGTATCCATTCTAATTCATTCGTACGATCCATTCTAATTCATTCGTACAATCCATTCTAATTCATTCGCACGATCCATTCGCATTGACTCAAACGATACATTCTAATTCATTCATATGATCCAGTCTAATTCATTCGCACGAATGTATCCATTCTAATTCATTCGTACGATCCATTCTAATTCATTTGTACGAATGTATCCACTCTAATTCATTCATACGATCCATTCTAATTCATTCGCACGAATGTATCCATTCCAATTCATTCGTACGATCCATTCTAATTCATTCGTACGATCCATTCTAATTCATTCGCACAATCTATTCTAATTCATTCGTACGATCCATTCTAATTCATTCGCACGATCCGTTCTAATTCATTCATACGATCCATTCTATTTCATTCGTACGATCCATTCTTACTCATTCGTACGATCCATTCTAATTCATTTGCACGAAGGTATCCATTCTAATTCATTCGCACGATCTATTCTAATTCCTTCGTACGATCCATTCTAATTCCTTCGTATCCATTTCGTACGAATGAATTAGAATGGATCGTATGAATGAATAAGAGTGGATACATTCGTACAAATGAATTAGAATGGATCATATGAATGAATTAAAATGGATTGTGCGAATGAGTAAGAATGGATCGTGCGAATGAATTAGAATGGATCATAAGAATGAATTAGAATGGATCGTATGAATGAATTAGAATGGATCGTGCGAATAAATTAGAATGGATCGTATGAATGAATTAGAATAGATTGTGCGAATGAATTAGAATGGATCGTACGAATAAATTAGAATGGATACATTCGTGCGAATGAATTAGAGTGGATCGTATGAATGAATTAGAATCGATCGTACGAATGAATTAGAATGGATCATGCGAATGAATTAGAATGGATCGTGCGAATGAATTAGAATGGATCGTACGAATGAAATAGAATGGATTGTACGAATGAGATAGAATGGATCGTACGAATGAATTAGAATGGATACATTCATTCGAATGAATTAGAATGGATCATACGAATGAATTAGAATGGATTCATTTGTGCGAATGATTTAGAATGGATCGTACGAATGAGTAAGAATGGATCGTACGAGTGATTTAGAATGGATCGTGTGAATGAATTAGAATGGATCGTACGAATGAAATAGAATGGATTCGCACGAATGTATCCATTCTAATTCATTCGCATGATCCATTCTAATTCATTCGTACGATCGATTCTAATTCATTCATACGATCCATTCTAATTCATTCGCTTATTCTATTTCATTCGTACGATCCATTCTTATCGCACGATCCATTCTAATTCATTCGCAAGGTCCATTCTCCATTCTAATTCCTTCGTACGATCCATTCTAATTCCTTCGTATCCATTCTAATTCACTCATACGATCCATTCTAATTCATTCATACGATCCATTCTAATTCATTCGCACAATCTATTCTAATTCATTCATACGATCCATTCTAATTTATTCGCACGATCCATTCTAATTCCTTCGTATGATCCATTCTAATTCATTCGTACGGTATGATTCATTCTAATTCATTCGTACGATCCATTCTAATTCATTCGTACGATCCATTCTAATTCATTCGTATGATCCATTCTAATTGATTCGTACGATCCATTCTAATTCATTCGTACGATCCATTCTAATTCATTCGCATGATCCATTCTAATTCATTCATACGATCCATTCTAATTCATTCGTACGATCCATTCTAATTCATTCACATGAATGTATCCATTCTAATTCATTCGTGCGATCCATTCTAATTCATTTGTACGAATGTATCTACTCTAATTCATTCGTATCCATTCTAATTCATTCGCACGAATGTATCCATTCTAATTCATTCGTACAATCCATTCTAATTCATTCGTACGATCCATTCTAATTCTTTCGTACGATCCATTCTAATTCCTTCGTATGATCCATTCTAATTCATTCGCACGAATGTATCCATTCTAATTCATTCATACGATCCATTCTAATTCATTCGTACGATCCATATTCTAATTCATTCGCACGATCCATTCTAATTCATTCGTACGATCCATTCTAATTCATTCGTACGATCCATTCTAATTCATTCGCACGATCCATTCTAATTCATTCGCACGATCCATTCTAATTCATTAGCACGATCCATTCTAATTCATTCGTACGATCCATTCTAATTCATTTATACGATCCAATCTAATTCATTCATACGATCCGTTCTAATTCTTTCGCACGAATGTATCCATTCTAATTCATTCATACGAATGTATCCATTCTAATTCATTCATACGATCCATTCTAATTCATTAGCACGAAAAAACACGTTCCACTCACATACGAATAAATTAGAATGAATTAGAATGGATTGTGTGAATGAATTAGATGGATCGTATGAATGAATTAGAATGGATCGTGCAAATGAATTAGATTGGATCGTGCGAATGAATTAGAATATGGATCGTACGAATGAATTAGAATGGATCGTATGAATGAATTTGAATGTATCCTTTCTAATTCATTCGTACGATCCATTCTAATTCCTTCGTACGATCCATTCTAATTCATTCGTACGATCCATTCTAATTCATTCGCACGATCCATTCTAATTCATTCGTACGATCCATTCTATTTCATTCATACGATCCATTCTAATTCATTCATACGATCTATTCTAATTCTTTCGCACGAATGTATCCATTCTAATTCATTCGTACGATCCATTCTAATTCATTCGCACGATCCATTCTAATTCATTCATACAATCCATTCTAATTCTTTTGCACGAATGTATCCCTTCTAATTCATTTGTTCGATCCATTCTAATTCATTCGTACAATCCATTCTAATTCATTCGCACGATCCATTCGTATTCACTCAAACGATCCATTCTAATTCATTCATATGATCCATTCTAATTCATTCGCACGAATGTATCCATTCTAATTCATTCGTACGATCCATTCTAATTCATTCATACGATCCATTCTAATTCATTCGTACGATCCATTCTAATTCATTCGTACGATCTATTCTATTTCCTTCGTATGATCCATTCTAATTCATTCGTACGGTACGACCCATTCTAATTCATTCGTACGATCCATTCTAATTCCTTTGTATGATCCATTCTAATTCATTCGTACGGTATGATTCATTCTAATTCATTCGTACGATTCATTCTAATTCAATCCATTCTAATTCATTCGTACGATCCATTCTAATTCATTCGTACGATCCATTCTAATTCATTCGTACGATTCATTCTAATTCAATCCATTCTAATTCATTCGTACGATCCATTCTTACTCATCGTATGCATGAATTAGAATGGATCGTGCGAATGAATTAGAATGGATCGTACGAATGAAATAGAATGGATCGAACGAATGAATTAGAATGGATACATTCATGCGAATGAATTAGAATGGACCATACGAATGAGTAAGAATGGATCGTACGAATGAAATAGAATGGATTGTACGAATGAATTAGAATGGATCGTACGAATGAATGTATCCATTCTAATTCATTCGCATGAATGTATCCATTCTAATTCATTCGTACGATCCATTCTATCTCATTCGTACAATCCATTCTATTTCATTCGTACGATCCATTCTAATTAATTCGCACGATCCATTCTAATTCATTCGCATGGTCCATTCTAATTCATTCGTACGATCGATTCTAATTCATTCATACGATCCATTCTAATTCATTCGCACGAATGTATCGATTCTAATTCATTCGTACAATCCATTCGAATGAATTAGAATAGATCGTACGAATGAATTAGAATGGATCGTATGAATGAATTAGAATGGATCGTGCGAATGAATTAGAATGAATCGTACGAATGAAATAGAATGGATCGTATGAATGAATTCGAGTGGATACATTCGTACAAATGAATTAGAATGGATTGAATTAGAATGAATCGTACGAATGAATTAGAATGGATCGTGCGAATGAATTAGAATGGATCGTACGAATGAATTAGAATAGATTGTGCGAATGAATTAGAATGGATCGTACGAATGAATTAGAATGGATCGTACGAATGAATTAGAATGGATCGTATGAATGAATTAGAATGGATCATACGAATGAAACAGAATGGATCGTACGTATCAATTAGAATGGATACATTCATGGGAATGAATTAGAATGGATCGTACGAAGGAATTAGAATGGATCGTACGAAGGAATTAGAATTGATACATTCGTGCAAAAGAAGTAGAATGGATTGTATGAATGAATTAGAATGGATCGTATGAATGATTAAGAATGGATCGTACGAATGAATTAGAATGGATCGTATGAATCAAATAGAATAGATCGTACGAATGAATTAGAATGGATCGTATGAATGAATTAGATTGGATCGTATGAATGAATTAGAATGGATTGTACGAATGAAATAGAATCGATCGTACGAATGAATTAGAATGGATCGTACGAATGAATTAGAATGGATACATTCGTGCGAATGAATTAGAATGGATCGTATGAATGAATTAGAATCGATCGTACGAATGAATTAGAATGGATCATGCGAATGAATTAGAATGGATCGTGCGAATGAATTAGAATGGATCGTACGAATGAAATAGAATGGATTGTACGAATGAGATAGAATGGATCGTACGAATGAATTAGAATGGATTGTAGGAATGAATTAGAATGGATCGTATGAATAAATTAGAATAGATCGTGCGAATGAATTAGAATGGATCGTGCGATAAGAATGGATCGTACGAATGAAATAGAATAGATCGTACGGATAAATGAATTTGGATCGTGCTAATGAATTAGAATGGATCGTACGAATGAATTAGAATGGATCGTACTAATGAATTAGAATAGATTGTGCGAATGAATTAGAATGGATCGTACGAATGAATTAGAAAGGATATATTCGTGCGAATGAATTAGAATAGATTGTATGAATGAATTAGATTGGATCGTATTAATGAATTAGAATGGATCGTGCGAATGAATTAGAATGGATCGTACGAATGAATTAGAATGGATAGATTCGTGCGAATGAATTTGAATGGATCGTACGAAGGAATTAGAATGGATCATACGAACGAATTAGAATAGATCATATGAAGAAATTAGAATGGATCGTACGAATGAATTAGAATTGATCGTACGAATGAATTAGAATAGATTGTGCGAATGAATTAGAATGGATCGTATGAATGAATTGGAATGGATACATTCGTACAAATGAATTAGAATGGATCGTACGAATGAATTAGAATGGATACATTCGTGCGAATGAATTAGAATGGATCATATGAATGAATTAGAATGGATCATTTGAGTGATTTCGAATGGATCGTACGAATGAATTAGAATGGATCGTACGAAGGAATTAGAATGGATCGTACGAAGGAATTAGAATGGATAGTACGAATGAATTAGAATGGATACCTTCGTGCAAATGAATTAGAATCGATCGTACGAATGAGTAAGAATGGATCGTAGGAATGAAATAGAATGGATCATATGAATGAATTAGAATGGATCATGCGAATGAATTAGAATGGATCGTACGAATGAATTAGAATAGATTGTGCGAATGAATTAGAATGGATCGTACGAATGAATTAGAATGGCTTGTACGAATGAATTAGAATGGATCGTACGAATGAAATAGAATGGATTCGCACGAATATATCCATTCTAATTCATTCGTACGATCCATTCTAATTCATTCGTACAATCCATTCTAATTCATTCGCACGATCCATTCGCATTCATCCGCACGATCCATTCTAATTCATTCATACGATCCATTCTATTTCATTCGTACGATCCATTCTAATTCAATCGTACAATCCATTCTAATTCATTCGCACGATCTATTCGAATTCATTCACACGAATGTATCCACTCTAATTCATTCATACGATCCATTCTAATTCCTTCGTACGATCCATTCTATTTCATTCGTATGATCCATTCTATTTCATTCATATAATCCATTCTAATTCATTCACACGAATGTATCAACTCTAATTCATTCGTATGATCCATTCTAATTCATTCGCACGAATGTATCCATTCTAATTCATTCGTACGATCCATTCTAATTCATTCGTACGATCCATTCTAATTCCTTCGTATGATCCATTCTAATTCATTCGCACGAATGTATCCATTCTAATTCATTCGTATGATCCATTCTAATTCATTCGTACGATCCATTCTAATTCCTTCGTATGATCCATTCTAATTCATTCGCACGAATGTATCCATTCTAATTCATTCGTACGATCCATTCTAATTCATTCGTACGATCCATTCTAAATCCTTCGTATGATCCATTCTAATTCATTCGTACGATCAATTCTAATTCATACGATCCATTCTAATTCATTCGCACAATCTATTCTAATTCATTCGTACGATCCATTCTAAATCATTCGCACGACTGTATCCATTCTAATTCATTCGTACGATCCATTCTAATTCATTTATACGATCTAATTTAATTCATTCATACAATCCATTCTAATTCATTCATACGATCGTACGAATGAAATAGAATGGATCGTACGAATGAATTAGAATAGATTGTGCGAATGGATTAGAATGGATCATACGATTGAGTAAGAATGGATTGTACGAATGAAATAGAATAGATCGTATGAATGAATTAGAATGGATCATGCTAATGAATTAGAATTGATCGTACGAATGAATTAGAATAGATTGTGCGAATGAATTAGAATGGATCGTACGAATGAATTGGAATGGATACATTCGTGCGAATGAATTAGAATGGATCGTATGAATGAATTAGAGTGGATACATTCATACAAATGAATTAGAATGGATCATACGAATGAATTAGAATGGATACATTCGTGCGAATGAATTAGAATGGATCATATGAATGAATTAGAATGTATCGTTTGAGTGAATGCGAATGGATCGTGCGAATGAATTAGAATGGATTGTACGAATGAATTAGAATGGATCGTACGAATGAATTAGAATGGATACATTCGTGCGAATCCATTCTATTTCATTCGTACGATCCATTCTAATTCATTCGCACGATCCATTCTAATTCATTCATACGATCCATTCTAATTCATTCGCACGATCCATTCTAATTCATTCATACGATCCATTCTAATTCATTCGTACGATCCATTCTAATTCATTCGTACGATCCATTCTAATTCATTCGCACAATCTATTCTAATTCATTCGTACGATCCATTCTAATTCATTCGCACGATCCATTCTAATTCATTCATACGATCCATTCTATTTCATTCGTACGATCCATTCTTACTCATTCATACGATCCATTCTAATTCATTTGCACGAAGTTATCCATTCTAATTCATTCGTACTATCCATTCTAATTCCTTCGTACGATCCATTCTAATTCCTTCGTACGATCCATTCTAATTCATTCATACGATTCATTCTAATTCAATCCACTCTAATTCATTCGTACGATCCATTCTTACTCATTCGTACGATCCATTCTAATTCATTCGCACGAATGAATCCATTCTAATTCATTCGTATGATCCATTCTAATTCATTAGCATGAATGTATCTATTCTAATTCATTCGTACGATCCATTCTATCTCATTCTTACAATCCATTCTATTTCATTCGCACAATCTATTCTAATTCATTCATACGATCCATTCTAATTTATTCGCACGATCCATTCTAATTCATTCATACGATCCATTCTTATTCATTCATACAATCCATTCTAATTCATTCGTACGATCCATTCTAATTCATTCGTACGATCCATTCTAATTCATTCGTACGATCCATTCTAATTCATTCGCACGATCTATTCTAATTCATTCGTACGATCCATTCTAATTCATTCGCACAATCTATTCTAATTCATTCGTACGATCCAATCTAATTCATTCGCACGATCCATTCTAATTCATTCGTACGATCCATTCTATTTCATTCGTACGATCCATTCTTACTCATTCGTACGATCCATTTTAATTCATTTGCACGAAGGTATCCATTCTAATTCATTCGTACTATCCATTCTAATTCCTTCGTACGATCCATTCTAATTCCTTCGTACGATCCATTCTAATTCATTCGTACGATCCATTCTAATTCCATCGTATGATCCATTCTAATTCATTCGTACGGTATGATTCATTCTAATTCATTCGTACGATTCATTCTAATTCAATCCATTGTAATTCATTCGTACGATCCATTCTAATTCATTCGTACGATTCATTCTAATTCAATCCATTCTAATTCATTCGCACGAATGAATCCATTCTAATTCATTCGTATGATCCATTCTAATTCATTCGCATGAATGTATCCATTCTAATTCATTCGTACGATCCATTCTATCTCATTCGTACAATCCATTCTATTTCATTCGTACAATCCATTCTAATTCATTCGCACGATCCATTCTAATTCATTCGCACGATCCATTCTAATTCATTCGTACGATCGATTCTAATTCATTCGTACGATCCATTCTAATTCATTCGCACAATCTATTTTAATTCATTCGTACGATCCATTCTAATTTATTCACACGATCCATTCTAATTCATTCATACGATCCATTCTATTTCATTCGTACGATCCATTCTTACTCATTCGTACGATCCATTCTAATTCATTTGCACGAAGGTATCCATTCTAATTCATTCGTACTATCCATTCTAATTCCTTCGTATGATCCATTCTAATTCCTTCGTACGATCCATTCTAATTCATTCGTACGATCCATTTTAATTCATTTGTACGATCCATTCTAATTCCTTCGTATGATCCATTCTAATTCCTTCGTACGATCCATTCGTGCAAATGAATTAGAATGGATACATTCGTGCGAATGAATTAGGATGGATCGTATGAATGAATTAGAATGGATCGAACGAATGAATTAGAATGGATACATTCGTGCAAAAGAATTAGAATGGATTGTATGAATGAATTAGAATGGATCGTGCGAATGAATTAGAATGGATCGTACGAATGAATTAGAATGGATACATTCGTGCGAAAGAATTAGAATGGATCGTATGAATGAAATAGAATGGATCGTATGAATGAATTAGAATGGATCGTGCGAATGAATTAGAATGGATCGTACGAATGAATTAGAATGGATCGTACGAAGGAATTAGAATGGATAGTACGAATGAATTAGAATGGATACCTTCGTGCAAATGAATTAGAATGGATCGTACGAATGAGTAAGAATGGATCGTACGAATGAAATAGAATGGATCATATGAATGAATTAGAATGGATCGTGCGAATGAATTAGAATGGATCGTACGAATGAACTAGAATAGATTGTGCGAATGAATTAGAATGGATCGTACGAATGAATTAGAATGGATCGTACGAATGAATTAGAATGGGTCGTATGAATGAATTAGAATGGATCGTGCGAATGAATTAGAATGGATCGTATGAATGAATTAGAATGGATCATGCGAATGAATTAGAATGGATCGTACGAATGAATTAGAATGGATTGTACGAATGAGACAGAATGGATCGTACGAATGAATTAGAATGGATACATTCATGCGAATGAATTAGAATGGATCATACGAATGAATTCGAATGGATCGTACGAATGAAATAGAATGGATTGTACGAATGAGATAGAATGGATCGTACGAATGAATTAGAATAGATACATTCATGCGAATGAATTAGAATGGATCATGCGAATGAATTAGAATGGATCGTGCGAATGAATTAGAATGGATCGTACGAATGAAATAGAATGGATTGTATGAATGAGATAGAATGGATTGTACGAATGAATTAGAATGGATACATTCATGCGAATGAATTAGAATGGATCATATGAATGAATTAGAATGGCTTCATTCGTGCGAATGAATTAGAATGGATCGTACGATCTATTCTATTTCATTCATACGATCCATTCTAATTCATTAATACGATCCATTCTAATTCATTCGCACGATCCATTCTAATTCATTCACACTCATACGATCCATTCTAATTCATTCGTACGAATGAATTAGAGTGGATACATTCGTACAAATGAATTAGAATGGATCGTATGAATGAATTAGAGTGGATACATTCGTACAAATGAATTAGAATGGATCGTACGAATGAATTAAAATGGATACATTCGTGCGAATGAATTAGAATGGATCATATGAATGAATTAGAATGGATCGTTTGAGTGAATGCGAATGGATCGTGCGAATGAATTAGAATGGATTGTACGAATGAATTAGAATGGATCGTACGAATGAATTAGAATGGATACATTCGTGCGAATCCATTCTATTTCATTCGTACGATCCATTCTAATTCATTCGCACAATTCATTCTAATTCATTCATACCATCCATTCTAATTCATTCGTACGATCCATTCTAATTCATTCGCATAATTTATTCTAATTCATTCGTACGATCCATTCTAATTCATTCGCACGATCCATTCTAATTCATTCATACGATCCATTCTATTTCATTCGTACGATCCATTCTTACTCATTCGTACGATCCATTCTAATTCATTTGCACGAAGGTATCCATTCTAATTCATTCGTACTATCCATTCTAATTCCTTCGTACGATCTATTCTAATTCCTTCGTACGATCCATTTTAATTCATTCGTACGATCCATTCTAATTCATTCGTACGATCCATTCTAATTCTTTCGTATGAATGAATTAGAATAGATCGTACGAATGAATTAGAATGGATTGAATTAGAATGAATCGTACGAATGAATTAGAATGAATCATACGAATGAAATAAAATGGATCATAATCTAATTCATTCATACGATCCATTCTAATTCATTCGCACAATCTATTCTAATTCATTCGTACGATCCATTCTAATTCATTCGCACGATCTATTCTAATTCATTCTACGATCCATTCTAATTTATTCGCACGAATGTATCCATTCTAATTCATTCATACAATCTATTCTAATTCATTCGTACGATCCATTCTAATTCATTCGTACAATCCATTCTATTTCATTCGTACGATCTATTCTTACTCATTCGTATGATCCATTCTAATTCATTCGCACGAATGTATCCATTCTAATTCATTCGTACGATCCATTCTAATTCATTCGTCCGATCCATTCTAATTCATTCATATGATCCATTCTATCTCATTCGTATAATCCATTCTATTTCATTCGTACGATCCATTCTAATTCATTCGCACGATCCATTCTAATTCATTCGCATGATCCATTCTAATTCATTCGTACGATCGATTCTAATTCATTCATACGATCCATTCTAATTCATTCGCACGAATGTATCCATTCTAATTCATTCGTACGATCCATTCTAATTCATTCGCACAATCTATTCTAATTCATTCATACGATCCATTCTAATTTATTCGCACGATCCATTCTAATTCATTCATACGATCCATTCTAATTCATTCATATGATCCATTCTAATTCATTCGCACGATCCATTCTTACTCATTCGTACGATCCATTCTAATTCATTCGCACGATCCATTCTAATTCATTAATACGATCCATTCTAATTCATTCACACGATCCATTCTAATTCATTCACACTCATACGATCCATTCTAATTCATTCGCACGAATGTATCCTTTCTAATTCATTCGTAAGATCCATTCTAATTCATTCGCACAATCTATTCTAATTCATTCGAACGATCCATTCTAATTCATTCGTACAATCCATTCTAATTCATTCGTACGATCCATTCTAATTCATTCGCACGATCCATTCTAATTCATTCGCACGATCCATTCTAATTCATTAGCACGATCCATTCTAATTCATTCGTATGATCCATTCTAATTCATTTATACGATCCAATCTAATTCATTCATACGATCCATTCTATCATTCGCATGATCCATTCTTACTCATTCGTACGATCCATTCTAATTCATTCGCACGATCCATTCTAATTCATTAATACGATCCATTCTAATTCATTCGCACGATCCATTCTAATTCATTCACACTCATACGATCCATTCTAATTCATTCGCCCGAATGTATCCTTTCTAATTCATTCGTACGATCCATTCTAATTCATTCGCACAATCTATTCTAATTCATTCGAATGTACGAATGAATTAGAATGGATCGTACGAATGAATTAGAATGGATGAATTTGAATGAATCGTACGAATGAATTAGAATGGATCGTATGAGTGTGAATGAATTAGAATGGATCGTGCGAATGAATTAGAATGGATCGTATTAATTAATTAGAATGGATCGTGCGAATGAATTAGAATGGATCGTACGAATGAGTAAGAATGGATCGTACGAAGGAATTAGAATGGATCGTACGAATGAATTAGAATGGATCGTACGAATGAATTAGAATGGATCGTACGAATGAATTAAAATGGATACATTCGTGTGAATGAATTAGAATGGATCGTATGAATGAGTAAGAATGGATCGTACGAATGAAATAGAATGGATCGTACGGATGAATTAGAATGGATCGTGCGAATGAATTAGAATGGATCGTACGAATGAGTAAGAATGGATCGTATGAATGAATTAGAATGGATCGTGCGAATAAATTAGAATGGATCGAACGAATGAATTAGAATGGATCATACGAATGAATTAGAATGGATCGTATGAATGAATTAGAATGGATCGTGCGAATAAATTAGATTGGATTATATGAATGAAATAGAATGGATCATACGAATGAAATAGAATGGATCGTATGAAGGAATTAGAATGGATTGTATGAATGAATTAGAGTGGATACATTCGTGCGAATGAATTCGAATAGATCGTGCGAATGAATTAGAATGGATTGTACGAATGAATTAGAATGGATCGTACGAATGAAATAGAATGGATCGTACGAATGAATTAGAATGGATACATTCGTGCAAAAGAAATAGAATGGATTGTATGAATGAATTAGAATGGATCGTGTGAATGAATTAGAATGGATCATACGAATGAATTAGAATGGATACATTCGAGCGAATGAATTAGAATGGATCGTGCGAATGAATTAGAATGGATCGTACGAATGAATTAGAATGGATCGTACGAATGAATTAGAATGGATCGTGCGAATGAATTAGAATGGATCGTGCGAATGAATTAGAATGGATCGTACGAATGAATTAGAATGGATCATATGAATGAATTAGATTGGATCGTATTAATGAATTAGACTGGATCGTACGAATGAATTAGAATAGATCGTACGAATGAATTAGAATGGATACGAATGGATCGTACGAATGAGTAAGAAAGGATCGTACGAATGAAATAGAATGGATTGTACGAATGAATTAGAATGGATACATTCGTGCGAATGAATTAGGATGGATCGTATGAATGAATTAGAATAGATTGTGCGAATGAATTAGAATGGATCGTACGAATGAATTAGAATGGATACATTCATGCGAATGAATTAGAATGGATCGTATGAATGAATTAGAATGGATCGTATGAGTGAATTAGAATGGATACGAAGGAATTAGAATGGATCGTACGAAGGAATTAGAATGGAGAATGGATCGTGTGAATGAATTAGAATGGATCGTGCGATAAGAATGGATCGTACGAATGAAATAGAATAGATCGTACGGATAAATGAATTTGGATCGTGCTAATGAATTAGAATAGATCGTACTAATGAATTAGAATGGATCGTACGAATGAGTAAGAATGGATCGTACGAATGAAATAGAATGGATCGTATGAATGAATTAGAATAGATTGTGTGAATGAATTAGAATGGATCGTACGAATGAATTAGAATGGATACATTCGTGCGAATGAATTAGAATGGATCATACGAAGGAATTAGAATGGATCGTACGAATGAATTAGAATGGATCGTACGAATGAATTAGAATGGATCGTACGAATGAATTAGAATGGATACATTCGTGCGAATGAATTAGAATGGATCATACGAATGAATTAGAGTTGATATATTCGTGTGAATGAATTAAAATGGATAATACGAATGAGTAAGAATGGATCTTAGAATTAGAATGGATCGTATGAATGAATTAGAATGGATACATACGAATGAATTAGAATGGATCGTATGAATGAATTAGAATGGATCGTGCGAATGAATTAGAATGGATCGTACGAATGAATTAGAATGGATCGTGCGAATGAATTAGAATGGATCATACGAATGAATTAGAATGGATCGTATGAATGAATTAGAGTGGATACATTCGTACGAATGAATTAAAATGGATCGTACGAATGAATTAGAATGGATACAGTCGTGCGAAAGAATTAGAATAAATCGTATGAATGAATTAGAATGGATCGTATGAATGAAATAGAATGGATCGTACGAATGAATTAGAATGGATCGTGCGAATGAATTAGAATGGATCGTACGAATGAATTAGAATGGATCGTATGATGGAATTAGAATGGATCGTACGAATGAATTAGAAAGGATACATTCGAATTCATTCGTACGATCCATTCTAATTCCTTCGTACGATCCATATTCTAATTCATTCGCACGATCCATTCTAATTCATTCGCACGATCCATTCTAATTCATTCATACGATCCATTCTAATTCATTCACACAATCCATTCTAATTCATTCTAATTTATTCGTATGTGAGTGGATCGTGTTTTTTCGTGCTAATGAATTAGAATGGATCGTACGAATGAATTAGAATGGATACATTCGTGCAAAAGAATTAGAATGGATCGTATGAATGAATTAGATTGGATCGTATAAACGAATTAGAATGGATCGTACGAATGAATTAGAATGGATCGTGCTAATGAATTAGAATGGATCGTGCGAATGAATTAGAATGGATCGTGCGAATGAATTAGAATGGATCGTGCGAATGAATTAGAATGGATCGTACGAATGAATTAGAATGGATCGTTCGAATGAATTAGAATAGATTGTGCGAATGAATTAGAATGGTTCGTACGAATGAATTAGAAAGGATACATTCGTGCGAATGAATTAGAATGGATCGTATGAGTGTGAATGAATTAGAATGGATCGTGCGAATGAATTAGAATGGATCGTATTAATGAATTAGAATGGATCGTGCGAATGAATTAGAATAGATCGTACGAATGAGTAAGAATGGATCGTGCGAATGAATTAGAATGGATCATATGAATGAATTAGAATGGATCATATGAATGAATTAGAATGGATCGTGCGAGTAAATTAGAATGGATCGTATGAATGAATTAGAATAGATTGTGCGAATGAATTAGAATGGATCGTACGAATGAATTAGAATGGATACATTCGTGCGAATGAATTAGAATGGATCGTATGAATGAATTAGAATCGATCGTACGAATGAATTAGAATGGATCATGCGAATGAATTAGAATGGATCGTGCGAATGAATTAGAATGGATCATACGAATGAAATAGAATGGATTGTACGAATGAGATAGAATGGATCGTACGAATGAATTAGAATGGATACATTCATGCGAATGAATTAGAATGGATCATACGAATGAATTAGAATGGATTCATTCATGCGAATGAATTAGAATGGATCGTACGAATGAGTAAGAATGGATCGTACAAATGAATTAGAATGGATTGAATTAGAATGAATCGTACGAATGAATTAGAATGGATCGTACAAATGAATTAGAATGGATCATACGAATGAATTAGAATGGATTGAATTAGAATGAATCGTATGAATGAATTAGAATGAATCATACCGTACAAATGAATTAGAATGGATCATACGAAGGAATTAGAATGGATCATACGAATGAATTAGAATGGATCGTATGAATGAATTAGAATGGATCGTACGAAGGAATTAGAATGGATCGTACGAAGGAATTAGAATGGATAGTATGAATGAATTAGAATGAATACCTTCGTGCAATTGAATTAGAATGGATCGTACGAATGAGTAAGAATGGATCGTACGAATGAAATTGAATGGATCGTATGAATGAATTAGAATGGACCGTGCGAATGAATTAGAATGGATTGTGCGAATGAATTAGAATAGATCGTACGAATGAATTAGAATGGATCGTACGAATGAATTAGAATGGATCGCATGAATGAATTAGAATGGATCGTGCGAATGAATTAGAATGGATCGTACGAATGAAATAGAATGGATTCGCACGAATGTATCCATTCTAATTCATTCATACGATCCATTCTAATTCATTCATACAATCCATTCTAATTCATTCGCACGATCCATTCGCATTCACTCAAACGATCCATTCTAATTCATTCATATGATCCATTCTAATTCATTCGCACGAATGTATCCATTCTAATTCATTCGTACGATCCATTCTAATTCATTTGTACGAATGTATCCACTCTAATTCATTCATACGATCCATTCTAATTCATTCGCACGAATGTATCCATTCCAATTCATTCGTACGATCCATTCTAATTCATTCGCACAATCTATTCTAATTCATTCGTACGATCAATTCTAATTCATTAGCATGATCCATTTTAATTCATTCGTACGATCTATTCTATTTCATTTGTACAATCCATTCTTACTCAATTGTATGATCCATTCTAATCCATTCGCACAATCTATTCTATTTCATTCGTACGATCCATTCTATTTCATTCATATGATTCATTCTAATTCATACGATCCATTCTATTTCATTTATACGATCCATTTTAATTCATTCGCACGATCCATTCTAATTCATTCATACGATCCATTCTAATTCATTCGTACGATCCATTCTAATTTCTTCGTATGATCTATTCTAATTCCTTCGTACGATCCATTCTAATTCCTTCGTACGATCCATTCAAATTCATTCGCACGAATCTATCCATTCTAATTCATTCGTACGATCCATTCTAATTCATTCGCACGATCCATTCTAATTCATTAATACGATCCAATCTAATTCATTCATACGATCTATTCTAATTCATTCGTACAATCTATTCTAATTCATTCGTAAGATCCATTCTAATTCATTCGCACGATCCATTCTAATTCATTAATACGATCCAATCTAATTCATTCGTACGATCCATTCTAATTCATTCGTGCGGTATGATTCATTCTAATTCATTCGTACGATTCATTCTAATTCAATCCATTCTAATTCATTCGTACGATCCATTCTAATTCGTTTGTACGATCCATTCTAATTCATTCGTATGATTCATTCTAATTCAATCCATTCTAATTCATTCGTACGATCCATTCTTACTCATTCGTACGATCCATTCTAATTCATTCGCACGAATGAATCCATTCTAATTCATTCGTATGATCCATTCTAATTCATTCGCATGAATGTATCCATTCTAATTCATTCGTACGATCCATTCTATCTTATTCGTACGAATGAATTAGAATGGATCATACGAATGAATTAGAATGGATTCATTCGTGCGAATGAATTAGAATGGATCGTACGAATGAGTAAGAATGGATCGTACGAATGAATTAGAAGGGATTGAATTAGAATGAATCGTACGAATGAATTAGAATGGATCGGACGAATGAATTAGAATGGATCGTACGAATGAATTAGAATGGATTGAATTAGAATGAATCGTACGAATGAATTAGAATGAATCATACCATACGAATGAATTAGATGGATCATACGAAGGAATTAGAATGGATCGTACGAATGAATTAGAATGGATCGTACAAATGAATTAGAATGGATCGTACGAAGGAATTAGAATGGATCGTACGAAGGAATTAGAATGGATAGTACGAATGAATTAGAATGGATACCTTCGTGCAAATGAATTTGAATGGATCGTACGAATGAGTAAGAATGGATCGTATGAATGAAATAGAATGGATCGTATGAATGAATTAGAATGGATCGTGCGAATGAATTAGAATGGATCGTACGAATGAATTAGAATAGATTGTGTGAATGAATTAGAATGGATCGTACGAATGAATTAGAATGGATCGTATGAATGAATTAGAATAGATCGTACGAATGAATTAGAATGGATACGAATGGATCGTATGAATGAGTAAGAATGGATCGTACGAATGAAATAGAATGGATTGTACGAATGAATTAGAATGGATACATTCGTGCAAATGAATTAGGATGAATCGTATGAATGAATTAGAATAGATTGTGCGAATGAATTAGAATGGATCGTACGAATGAATTAGAATGGATACATTCATGCGAATGAATTAGAATGGATCGTATGAATGAATTAGAATGGATCGTGCGAATGAATTAGAATGGATCGTACGAATGAAATAGAATGGATTCGCACGAATGTATCCATTCTAATTCATTCGTACGATCCATTCTAATTCATTCATACAATCCATTCTAATTCATTCGCACGATCCATTCGCATTCACTCAAACGATCCATTCTAATTCATTCATATGATCCATTCAAATTCATTCGCACGAATGTATCCATTCTAATTCATTCGTACGATCCATTCTAATTCATTTGTACGAATGTATCCACTCTAATTCATTCATGCGATCCATTCTAATTCATTCGCACGAATGTATCCATTCCAATTCATTCGTACGATCCATTCTAATTCATTCGCACAATCAATTCTAATTCATTCGTACGATCAATTCTAATTCATTAGCATGATCCATTCTAATTCATTCATACGATCTATTCTATTTTATTCGTACAATCCATTCTTACTCAATCGTATGATCCATTCTAATCCATTCGCACAATCTATTCTAATTCATTCGTATGATCCATTCTATTTCATTCGTACGATCCATTCTAATTCATACGATCCATTCTATTTCATTCATACGATCCATTTTAATTCATTCGCACGATCCATTCTAATTTATTCATACGATCCATTCTAATTCATTCGTACGATCCATTCTAATTTCTTCGTATGATCTATTCTAATTCCTTCGTACGATCCATTCTAATTCCTTCGTACGATCCATTCTAATTCCTTCGAACGATCCATTCAAATTCATTCGCACGAATCTATCCATTCTAATTCATTCGTACGATCCATTCTAATTCATTCGCACGATCCATTCTAATTCATTAATACGATCCAATCTAATTCATTCATACGATCTATTCTAATTCATTCGCACGAATATATCCTTTCTAATTCATTCGTACGATCCATTCTAATTCATTCGCACAATCTATTCTAATTCATTAGTACGATCCATTCTAATTCATTCGTACGATCCATTCTAATTCATTAGCACGATCCAAATTCATTTATCCGTACGATCTATTCTATTTCATTCGTACGATCCATTCTTATCGCACGATCCATTCTAATTCATTCGCACGATCCATTCTCCATTCTAATTCCTTCGTACGATCCATTCTAATTCCTTCGTATCCATTCTAATTCACTCATACGATCCATTCTAATTCATTCATACGATCCATTCTAATTCATTCGCATGAATGTATCCATTCTAATTCATTCGTACGATCCATTCTAATTCATTCGCACAATCTATTCTAATTGATTCATACGATCCATCCTAATTCATTCGCACGAATATATCCATTCTAATTCATTCGTACAATCCATTCTATTTCATTCGTACGATCCATTCTTACTCATTCGTACGATCCATTCGTATCCATTCTAATTCATTCGTATGATCTATTCTAATTCATTCGTACGATCCATTCTAATTCATTAATACGATCCAATCTAATTCATTCATACGATCTATTCTAATTAGAATAGATCATACGAAGAAATTAGAATGGGTCGTACGAATGAATTAGAATGGATCGTATGAATGAATTAGAATGGATCGTGCGAATGAATTAAAATGGATCGAATGAATGAAATAGAATGGATCGTATGAATTAGAATGGATCGTACGAATGAAATAGAATGGATCGTACGAATGAATTAGAATAGATTGTGCGAATGGATTAGAATGGATCATACGATTGAGTAAGAATGGATTGTACGAATGAAATAGAATAGATCGTACGAATGAATTAGAATGGATCATGCTAATGAACTAGAATGGATCGTGCGAATGAATTAGAATGGATCATACGAATGAATTAGAATGGATCGTACGAATGAATTAGAATGGATCGTATGAATTAGATTGGATCGTACGAAGGAATTAGAATGGATCGTATGAATGAATTAGATTGGATCGTATTAATTAATTTGAATGGATCGTATGAATGAATTAGATTGGATCGTATGAATGAATTAGAATGGATCTTGCGAATGAATTAGAATGGATCGTACGAATGAAATAGAATGGATTGTATGAATGAATTAGAATAGATCGTACGAATGAATTAGAATAGATTGTGCGAATGAATTAAAATAGATCGTATAAATGAATTAGAATGGATCGTATGAATGAATTTGAATGGATCATGCGAATGAATTAAAATGGATCGTATGAATGAAATAGAATGGATCGTATGAATTAGAATGGATCGTACGAATGAAATAGAATGGATCGTACGAATGAATTAGAATAGATTGTGCGAATGGATTAGAATGGATCATACGATTGAGTAAGAATGGATTGTACGAATGAAATAGAATAGATCGTACGAATGAATTAGAATGGATCGTATGAATGAATTAGAATGGATCGTGCGAATGAATTAGAATGGATTATACGAATGAATTAGAATGGATCGTAGTAATGAATTAGAATGGATCCTACGAATGAATTAGAATAGATTGTGCGAATGAATTAGAATGGATCTGGATTGTGTATCCATTCTAATTCATTCGTACGACCTATTCTAATTCATTCGCACGATCCATTCTAATTCATTCGCACAATCTATTCTAATTCATTCGTACGATCCATTCTAATTCATTCGCACGATCCATTCTAATTCATTCATACGATCCATTCTATTTCATTCGTACGATCCATTCTTACTCATTCGTACGATCCATTCTAATTCATTTGCACGAAGGTATCCATTCTAATTCATTCGTACTATCCATTCTAATTCCTTCGTACGATCCATTCTAATTCCTTCGTACGATCCATTCTAATTCATTCGTACGATCCATTCTAATTCCTTCGTATGATCCATTGAAATTCATTCGCACGAATCTATCCATTCTAATTCATTCGTACGATCCATTCTAATTCATTCGCACGATCCATTCTAATTCATTGATACGATCCAATCTAATTCATTCATACGATCCATTCTAATTCATTCGCACGAATGTATCCATTCCAATTCATTCGTACGATCCATTCTAATTCATTCGTACGATCCATTCTAATTCATTCGTACGATCCATTCTAATTCATTCGCACAATCTATTCTAATTCATTCGTACGGTCCATTCTAATTCATTCGCACGATCCATTCTAATTCATTCGTACGATCCATATTCTAATTCATTCGCACGATCCATTCTAATTCGAACCATTCTAATTCATTCGTACGATCCATTCTAATTCATTCGTACGATCCATTCTAATTCATTCGTACGATTCATTCTAATTCAATCCATTCTAATTCATTCGTACGATCCATTCTTACTCATTCGTACGATCCATTCTAATTCATTCGCACGAATAAATCCATTCTAATTCATTCGTATGATCCATTCTCATTTATTAGCATGAAAAAACACGATCCACTCACATACGAATAAATTATAATGAATTAGAATGGATTGTGTGAATGAATTGGAATGGATCGTATGAATGAATTAGAATGGATCGTGCGAATAAATTAGAATGGATCGTACGAATGAATTAGAATGGATCGTACGAATGAATTAGAATGGATCGTACGAATGAATTAGAATGGATCGCACGAATGAATTAGAATGGATCGTACGAATGAATTAGAATGGATCGTATGAATGAATTAGAATGGATCGTGCGAATGAATTAGAATGGATCGTACGAATGAAATAGAATGGATTCGCACGAATGTATCCATTCTAATTCATTCGTACGTTCCATTCTAATTCATTCGTACAATCCATTCTAATTCATTCGCACGATCCATTCGCATTCACTCAAACGATCCATTCTAATTCATTCATACGATCCATTCTAATTCATTCGTACGATCCATTCTAATTCATTCATACGATCCATTCTAATTCATTCATAAGATCCATTCTAATTCATTCGCACGATCCATTCTTACTCATTCGGACGATCCATTCTAATTCATTCGCACGATCCATTCTAATTCATTAATACGATCCATTCTCGAATAGATCGTGCGAATGAATTAGAATTGATCGTACGAATGAATTGGAATTGATACATTCGTGCGAATGAATTAGAATGGATCGTATGAATGAATTAGAGTGGATACATTCGTACAAATGAATTAGAATGGATCGTACGAATGAATTAGAATGGATACATTCGTGCGAATGAATTAGAATGGATCATATAAATGAATTAGAATGGATCGTTTGAGTGAATGCGAATGGATCGTGCGAATGAATTAGAATGGATTGTACGAATGAATTAGAATGGATCGTATAATGAATTAGATTTGATCGTATGAATGAATTAGAATGGATCGTACGAACGAATTAGAATGGATCGTACGAATGAATTAGAATGGATTGAATTAGAATGAATCGTACGAATGAATTAGAACGAATCATACCGTACGAATGAATTAGAATGGATCATATGAATGAATTAGAATGGATCGTATGAATGAATTAGAATGGATCGTACGAATGAATTAGAATGGATCGTATGAATGAATTAGAACGGATCGTGCGAATGAATTAGAATGGATCGTGCGAATAAATTAGAATGGATCGTACGAATGAATTAGAATGGATCGTATGAATGAATTAGATTGGATCGTATTAATGAATTAGAATGGATCGTACGAATGAATTAGAATAGATCGTACGAATGAATTAGAATGGATACGAATGGATCGTACGAATGAGTAAGAATGGATCGTACGAATGAAATAGAATGGATTGTACGAATGAATTAGAATGGATCATACGAAGGAATTAGAATAGATAGTACGAATGAATTAGAATGGATACCTTCGTGCAAATGAAATAGAATGGATCGTACGAATGAATTAGAGTAGATTGTGCGAATGGATTAGAATGGATCATACGATTGAGTAAGAATGGATTGTACGAATGAAATAGAATAGATCTTATGAATGAATTAGAATGGATCGTACGAATGAATTAGAATGGATCGTTCGAATGAATTAGAATAGATTGTGCGAATGAATTAGAATGGATCGTACGAATGAGTAAGAATGGATCGTGCGAATGAATTAGAATGGATCATATGAATGAATAAGAATGGATCGTATGAATGAATTAGAATGGATCGTACGAATGAATTCGAATGGATCGTATGAATGAATTCGAATGGATCGTACGAATGAATTAGAATGGATCGTTTGAGTGAATGCGAATGGATCGTGCGAATGAATTAGAATGGATTGTACGAATGAACTAGAATGGATCGTACGAATGAATTAGAATAGATACATTCGTGCTAATCCATTCTATTTCATTCGTACGATCCATTCTAATTCATTCGCACGATCCATTCTAATTCATTCATACGATCCATTCTAATTCATTCGTACGATCCATTCTAATTCATTCGCACGATCCATTCTAATTCATTCATACGATCCATTCTAATTCATTCGTACGATCCATTCTAATTCATTCGTACGATCCATTCTAATTCATTCGCACAATCTATTCTAATTCATTCGAACGATCCATTCTAATTCATTCGCACGATCCATGCTAATTCATTCGTACGATCTATTCTATTTCATTCGTACAATCCATTCTTACTCAATCGTATGATCCATTCTAATCCATTCGCACAATCTACTCTAATTCATTCGTACGATCCATTCTATTTCATTTGCACGAAGGTATCCATTCTTATTCATACAATCCATTCTAATTCATTCATACGATCCAATCTAATACATTCATACGATCCATTCTAATTCATTCGCACGAATGTATCCATTCTAATTCATTTGTACGATCCATTCTAATTTATTTGTACGAATGTATCCACTCTAATTCATTCATACGATCCATTCTAATTCATTCGCACGAATGTATCCATTCCAATTCATTCGTACGATCCATTCTAATTCATTCGCACAATCTATTCTAATTCATTCGTACGATCAATTCTAATTCATTAGCATGATCCATTCTAATTCATTCGTACGATCTATTCTATTTCATTCGTACAATCCATTCTTACTCAATCGTATGAATGAATTAGAATGGATCGTACGAAGGAATTAGAATGGATCGTACGAAGGAATTAGAATGGATAGTACGAATGAATTAGAATGGATACCTTCGTGCAAATGCATTAGAATGGATCGTACGAATGAGTAAGAATGGATCATACGAATGAAATAGAATGGATCGTATGAATGAATTAGAATGGATCGTGCGAATGAATTAGAATGGATCGTACGAATGAATTAGAATAGATTGTGCGAATGAATTAGAATGGATCGTACTAATGAATTAGAATGGATCGTACGAATGAATTAGAATGGATCGTATGAATGAATTAGAATGGATCGTGCGAATGAATTAGAATGGATCGTACGAATGAAATAGAATGGATTCGCACGAATGTATCCATTCTAATTCATTCGTACGATCCATTCTAATTCATTCGTACAATCCATTCTAATTCATTCGCACGATCCATTCGCATTCACTCAAACGATCCATTCTAATTCATTCATATGATCCATTCTAATTCATTCGCACGAATGTATCCATTCTATTTCATTCGTACGATCCATTCTAATTCATTCGCACGATCCATTCTAATTCATTCATACTATCCATTCTAATTCATTCGTACGATCCATTCTAATTCATTCGCACAATCTATTCTAATTCATTCGTACGATCCATTCTATCTCATTCGTACAATCCATTATATTTCATTCGTACGATCCATTCTAATTCATTCGCACGATCCATTCTAATTCATTTGCACGATCCATTCTAATTCATTCATACGATCCATTCTATTTCATTTGTACGATCCATTCTTACTCATTCGTACGATCCATTCTAATTCATTTGCACGAAGGTATCCATTCTAGTTCATTCGTACTATCCATTCTAATTCCTTCGTACGATCCATTCTAATTCCTTTGTACGATCCATTCTAATTCATTCGTACGATCCATTCTAATTCCTTCGTATGATCCATTCTAATTCATTCGTACGGTATGATTCATTCTAATTCATTCGTACGATTCATTCTAATTCAATCCATGCTAATTCATTCGTACGATCCATTCTAATTCATTCATACGATCCATCCTAATTCATTCGCACGAATGTATCCATTCTATCTCATTCGTACAATCCATTCTATTTCATTCGCACGATCCATTCTAATTCATTCGTACGATCCATTCTAATTCATTCGTACGATCCATTCTAATTCATTCGCACGATCTATTCTAATTCATTCGCACGATCCATTCTAATTCATTCGCACGAAGGTATCCATTCTAATTCATTCGTACTATCCATTCTAATTCATTCATACTATCCATTCTAATTCCTTCGTACGATCCATTCTAATTCATTCGTACGATCCATTCTAATTCATTCGTACGATCCATTCTAATTCATTCGTTCGATCCATTCTAATTCATTCGTACGATCCATTCTAATTCATTCGCACGATCCATTCTAATTCATGCATACGATCCAATCTAATTCATTCATACGACCCATTCTAATTCATTCGCACGAATGTATCTGTTCTAATTCATTCGTACATGTATGAATGAATTAGAATGGATCGTACGAATGAATTAGAATGGATCATATGAATGAATTAGAATGGATCGTGCGAATGAATTAGAATGGATCGTATGAATAAATAAGAATGGATCGTATGAGTGAATTAGAATGGATACGAAGGAATTAGAATGGATCGTACGAAGGAATAAGAATGGAGAATGGATCGTGCGAATGAATTAGAATGGATCATACGAAGGAATTAGAATGGATCGTACGAATGAATTAGAATGGATCGTACGAATGAATTAGAATGGATCATACGAAGGAATTAGAATGGATCGTACGAAAGAATTAGAATGGATCGTACGAATGAATTAGAATGGATCGTACGAAGGAATTAGAATGGATCATACGAAGGAATTAGAATGGATAGTACGAATGAATTAGAATGGATACCTTCGTGCAAATGAATTAGGATGGATCGTACGAATGAGTAAGAATGGATCGTACGAATGAAATAGAATGGATCGTATGAATGAATTAGAATGGATCGTGCGAATGAATTAGAATGGATCGTACGAATGAATTAGAATGGATACATTCGTGCGAATGAATTAGAATGGATCGTATGAATGAATTAGAATCGATCGTACGAATGAATTAGAATGGATCCTGCGAATGAATTAGAATGGATCGTGCGAATGAAGTAGAATAGATTGTGCGAATGGATTAGAATGGATCATACGATTGAGTAAGAAAGGATTGTACGACTGAATTAGAATGAATTAGAATGGATTCATTCGTGCGAATGAATTAGAATGGATCATACGATTGAGTAAGAATGGATTGTACGAATGAAATAGAATAGATCGTACTAATGAATTAGAATGGATCATGCTAATGAATTAGAATTGATCGTATGAATGAATTAGAATAGATTCTGCGAATGAATTAAAATGGATCGTATAAATGAATTAGAATGGATCGTATGAATGAATTAGAATGGATCATGCGAATGAATTAAAATGGATCGTATGAATGAAATAGAATGGATCGTATGAATTAGAATGGATCATACGAATGAAATAGAATGGATCGTACGAATGAATTAGAATAGATTGTGTGAATGGATTAGAATGGATCATACGATTGAGTAAGAAAGGATTGTACGAATGAAATAGAATAGATCGTACGAATGAATTAGAATGGATCGTATGAATGATTGCAGCATTATCAGAGAACTTTTGAGGATTGGAATATTGCAGCATTATCAAAGCATTTGTGGAGAATTTGCTCAAAAGAGAACTCTCTATGGGTTCGTTGGATCACAGCAAAATACCTTAAGAAACAAGGTATATGGGACTGTAAAACTAGTTCTACTGCATCAAATATTTGGAGAGGAATACTCAGTATTAGGCAGCACATTAAACCTCTGATTCAAAAGGTGGTAGGTGATGGTCATAACACTTCTTTTTGGCTTGACAATTGGCACCCAAATGGCAGACTAATTGATCTTTTCGACAAAAGGGCAATATATGACATGGGCTTAGGAGAAGATGTTATGGTGAGTAATTTTCTACAGGAAGGCGTTTGGTCATTCCCATATCCTTCTTCAGCAGATCTATTCTCTATTTTTGAGATGGTTAGTGAGCACAATGTCTTATACCCTGAAGCTCCTGACCTCATAGTTTGGAGACCTTCCTCTAGTGGATCCTTTACCTTAAAATCAGCTTGGGATGCAATTCGTGTGAAAGGATCCCCCTTTGCTGAATCTAATTGGATCTGGCACAAGGAAAGAATAGAAAAGCATGCCTTCTGCCTTTGGAGAGCAACTCTAAGCAAGCTTCTTACTTGTGATAAACTCCATAGAAGAGGTATGCAAATTCCATCCCTATGCTCCCTTTGTTGGTCTGACAGTGAAAGCCATGATCACTTATTTTTCAAATGCTCATATTCTGGATGGATTTGGAGATCGGTGCTAGCTAGGATGGGTATTAAGGCCACAACACTTGGTAATCTTGGTGCTGAGATTAGCAGGCTTAAATCCAAATTTCATGGCATAGGCATGATTGCTTCTATTGCCCGCATAGCAACAGCCTGTGCTGTCTATCTTATTTGGGAGGAAAGAAATAAAAGGATTTTCGAAAGAACTTCTAGGCACAAACGTCTACTCTTGGCTCTTATTACAAAATCAATTATTCTCAGATTATCAGACTCTCACACTAGTGATATAGACTCTCTTGAAAATCGAATATGTGCTGCAAAGTGAGGTTGTGATCTCACTCCTTTTCAAGCGACTCATCGAACCATCTCTTGGCAGAAACCCTCAAAAGAATGGATCAAGCTGAATACTGATGGAGCTCTGGAGTCTACTAATGCCTCAATTGGAGGTGTCCTCAGAGATAATGAAGGTTTAGCTATGCTTGGATATTTTGGCTCTTCTAAATACAATAGCATATTGAGTGCAGAGATGGAAGCAATCGAACAAGGCCTTTCTATTGCTGCTGAAATAGGTATTTCTAAGCTTTGGATAGAATCTGACTCACTTATTGCTGTAACCTGCATTCAAAATACTTGCACTATTCCTTGGACTAACTATCAACAAGTCCAAAAGATCAGACATCAAATGGATCAGTTTGATCAAGTTAAAATTTCCCATATATGGAGAGAAGGGAATCAGGTAGCTAACATCTTGTCTAAAATGGGACTCCATTCTACTCCTCTGATCAAAATCTATCCAAGTGAATTTCGAGAAAATCTTCGTATTGCAATTGCAGCTGATCAAGAGGGCAGAATTTATGACAGAACTTAAGAACATGGGAAGCTAGGATTCTGACCAAGCTGACATGTGATGCTTCTATCAGATATTGATGTGGCTGCCCCTTTAGCATAAGGTCCAGTCCTTGGTGATGGCAACAACACTGCTCCTGGTAAAAGTCTTTGATCTGTCTACTTCAGAGAACCTTAGATCTGAGAGATCTTTACTATTTTGGTTTTGTTTTCCTATTCTCTCTCTGATGCCTTGTTCTATAAAAGGCCAGAGGTGTAAGGTACTTTTTTTGTACTTCTTTTTCTGCTTCATGGGCGGGGTCCCTAATAAAATCCCCTAACTTTGACTAAAAAAAAAAAAAAAAGATCGTATGAATGAATTAGAATGGATCATTCGAATGAATTAGAATAGATTGTGCGAATGAATTAGACTGGATCGTACGAATGAATTAGAATGGATCGTGCGAATAAATTAGAATGGATCGTATGAATGAATTAGAATGGATCGTGCGAATGAATTAGAATATGGATCGTACGAAGGAATTAGAATGGATCGTACGAATGAATTCGAATGTATCCTTTCTAATTCATTCGTACGATCCATTCTAATTCATTCGTACGATCCATTCTAATTCATTCGCATGATCCATTCTAATTCATTCGCACGATCCATTCTAATTCATTCATACAATCCATTCTAATTCTTTTGCACGAATGTATCTATTCTAATTCATTCGTACGATCCATTCTAATTCATTCGTATGATCCATTCTAATTCATTCGCACAATCCATTCTAATTCATTCACACTCATACGATCCATTCTAATTCATTCGCACGAATGTATCCTTTCTAATTCATTCGTACGATCCATTCTAATTCATTCGCACAATCTATTCTAATTCATTCGAACGATCCATTCTAAGTCATTCGTACGATCCATTCTAATTCATTCGTACGATCCATTCTAATTCATTCGCACGATCCATTCTATTTCATTCGTACGATCCATTCTAATTCATTCGCACGAATGTATCCATTCCAATTCATTCGTACGATCCATTCTAATTCATTCGCACAATCTATTCTAATTCATTCGTACGATCAATTCTAATTCATTCGCACGTATCCATTCTAATTCATTCATACGATCCATTCTATTTCATTCGTACGATCCATTATTACTCATTCGTATGATCCATTCTAATTCATTCGTACGATCCATTCTATTTCATTCGTACGATCCATTCTAATTCATTCGCACAATCTATACGTTCCATTCTAATTCATTCGTAAGATCCATTCTAATTCATTCGCACGATCCATTCTAATTCATTAATACGATCCAATCTAATTCATTCGTACGATTCATTCTAATCCATTCGTATTCATTCACACAATCTATTCTAATTCATTCATACGATCCATCCTAATTCATTCGCACGAATGTATCCATTCTAATTCATTCGTATAATCCACTCTATTTTATTCGTACGATCCATTCTTACTCATTCGTACGATCCATTCTTACTCATTCGTACAAAGGAATTAGAATGGATCGTACGCAGTAATTAGAATGGTTTGTACGAAGGAATTAGAATGGATCGTACGAATGAATTAGAATGGATACATTCGTGCGAATGAATTAGAATGGATGGTACGAATGAGTAAGAATGGATCGTACGAATGAAATAGAATGGATCGTATGGATGAATTAAAATGGATCGTGCGAATGAATTAGAATGGATCGTACGAATGAGTAAGAATGGATCGTATGAATGAATTAGAATGGATCGTGCGAATAAATTAGAATGGATCGAACGAATGAATTAGAATGGATCATACGAATGAATTAGAATGGATCGTATGAATGAATTAGAATGGATCGTGCGAATGAATTAGAATGGATTATATGAATGAAATAGAATGGATTGTACGAATGAGATAGAATGGATCGTACGAATGAATTAGAATGGATAATTCATGCGAATGAATTAGAATGGATCATACGAATGAATTAGAATGGATTCATTCCAGCGAATGAATTAGAATGGATCGTACGAATGAGTAAGAATGGATCGTACGAATGAATTAGAATGGATTGAATTAGAATGAATCGTACGAATGAATTAGAATGGATCGTACGAATGAATTAGAATGGATCGTACGAATGAATTAGAATGGATTGAATTAGAATGAATCGTACGAATGAATTAGAATGAATCATATCGTATGAATGAATTAGAATGGATCATACGAAGGAATTAGAATGGATCGTGCGAATAAATTAGAATGGATCGTATGAATGAATTAGAATAGATTGTGCGAATGAATTAGAATGGATCGTACGAATGAATTAGAATGGATACATTCGTGCGAATGAATTAGAATGGATCGTATGAATGAATTAGAATCAATCGTACGAATGAATTAGAATGGATCATGCGAATGAATTAGAATGGATCGTGCGAATGAATTAGAATGGATCGTACGAATGAAATAGAATGGATTGTACGAATGAGATAGAATGGATCGTACGAATGAATTAGAATGGAAACATTCATGCGAATGAATTAGAATAGATCATACGAATGAATTAGAATGGATTCATTCGTGCGAATGAATTAGAATGGATAGTACGAATGAGTAAGAATGGATCGTACGAATGAATTAGAATGGATTGAATTAGAATGAATCGTACGAATGAATTAGAATGGATCGTACGAATGAATTAGAATGGATCGTACGAATGAATTAGAATGGATTGAATTAGAATGAATCGTACGAATGAATTAGAATGAATCATACCGTACGAATGAATTAGAATGGATCATACGAAGGATCGTACGAATGAAATAGAATGGCTCGAACGAATGAATTAGAGTGGATACATTCGTACAAATGAATTAGAATGGATCGTACGAATGAATTAGAATGGATATATTCGTGCGAATGAATTAGAATGGATCATATGAATGAATTAGAATGGATCGTTTGAGTGAATGCGAATGGATCGTGCGAATGAATTAGAATGGATTGTACGAATGAATTAGAATGGATCGTACGAATGAATTAGAATGGATACATTCTTATTCATTCGCACGATCCATTCTAATTCATTCATACGATCCATTCGCATTCACTCAAACGATCCATTCTAATTCATTCATATGATCCATTCTAATTCTTTTGCACGAATGTATCCATTCTAATTCATTCGTTCGATCCATTCTATTTCATTCGTACGATCCATTCTAATTTATTCGCACGATCCATTCAAATTCAGGCATACGATGAGCAAGAATGAATCGTACGAATGAATTAGAATGGATTGAATTAGAATGAATCGTACAAATGAATTAGAATGGATCGTATGAATGAATTAGAATGGATCGTACGAATGAATTAGAATGGATTGAATTAGAATGAATCGTACGAAAGAATTAGAATGAATCATACCGTACGAATGAATTAGAATGGATCATACGAAGGAATTAGAATGGATCGTACGAATGAATTAGAATGGATCGTAAGAAGGAATTAGAATGGATCGTACGAAGGAATTAGAATGGATAGTACGAATGGATTAGAATGGATACCTTCGTGCAAATGAATTAGAATGGATCGTACGAATGAGTAAGAATGGATCGTATGAATGAAATAGAATGGATCGTATGAATGAATTAGAATGGATCGTGCGAATGAATTAGAATGGATCGTACGAATGAATTAGAATAGATTGTGCGAATGAATTCGGATGGATCGTACGAACGAATTAGAATGGATCGTACGAATGAATTAGAATGGATCGTATGAATGAATTAGAATGGATCGTGCGAATGAATTAGAATGGATCGTACGAATGAAATAGAATTGATTCGCACAAATGTATCTATTCTAATTTGTTCGTACGATCCATTCTAATTCATTCGCACAATCTATTCTAATTCATTCGTACGATCCATTCTAATTCATTCGCACGATCCATTCTAATTCATTCATATGATCCATTCTATTTCATTCGTACGATCCATTCTTACTAAATCGTAAGATCCATTCTAATTCATTTGCACGAAGGTATCCATTCTAATTCATTCGCACAATCTATTCTAATTCATTCGAACGATCCATTCTAATTCATTCGTGCGAATGGATTAGAATGGATCGTACAAATGAATTAGAATGGATCGTGCGAATGAATTAGAATTGATCGTACGAATGAATTAGAATAGATTGTGCGAATGAATTAAAATGATTCGTATAAATGAATTAGAATGGATCGTATGAGTGAATTAGAATGGATACGAAGGAATTAGAATGGATCGTACGAAGGAATTAGAATGGAGAATGGATCGTGCGAATGAATTATAATGGATCATACGAAGGAATTAGAATGGATCGTACGAATGAATTAGAATGGATCGTACGAAGGAATTAGAATGGATCGTACGAATGAATTAGAATGGTTCGTATGAATGAATTAGAATGGATCGTACGAATGAATTAGAATGGATCGTACGAATGAATTAGAATGGATTGAATTAGAATGAATCGTACGAATGAATTGGAATGAATCATACCATACGAATGAATTAGAATGGATCATATGAATGAATTAGAATGGATCGTATGAATGAATTAGAATGGATCATACGAATGAATTAGAATGGATCGTATGAATGAATTAGAATGGATCGTACGAATGAATTAGAATGGATCGTACGAATGAATTAGAATGGATTGAATTAGAATGAATCGTACGAATGAATTAGAATGAATCATACCGTACGAATGAATTAGAATGGATCAAACGAAGGAATTAGAATGGATCGTGCGAATAAATTAGAATGGATCGTATGAATGAATTAGAATAGATTGTGCGAATGAATTAGAATGGATCGTACGAATGAATTAGAATGGATACATTCGTGCGAATGAATTAGAATGGATCATATGAATGAATTAGAATCGATCGTACGAATGAATTAGAATGGATCATGCGAATGAATTAGAATGGATCGTGCGAATGAATTAGAATGGATCATACGAATGAAATAGAATGGATTGTATGAATGAGATAGAATGGATCGTACGAATGAATTAGAATGGATACATTCATGCGAATGAATTAGAATGGATCATACGAATGAATTAGAATGGATCGTACGAATGAGTAAGAATGGATCGTACGAATGAATTAGAATGGATTGAATTAGAATGAATCGTACGAATGAATTAGAATGGATTGTACGAATGAATTAGAATGGATTGAATTAGAATGAATCGTACGAATGAATTAGAATGAATCATACCGTACGAATGAATTAGAATCGATCATACGAAGGAATTAGAATGGATCGTACAAATGAATTAGAATGGATCGTACGAATGAATTAGAACGGATCGTACGAATGAATTAGAATAGATTGTGCGAATGAATTAGAATGGATCGTACGAATGAAATAGAATGGATTGTATGAATGAATTAGAATGGATCGTACGAATGAATTAGAATAGATTGTGCGAATGAATTAGAATGGATCGTACGAATGGATTAGAATGAATTAGAATGGATCGTTTGAATGAATTAGAATGGATCGAACGAATGAATTAGAATGGATACATTCGTGCAAAAGAATTAGAATGGATTGTATGAATGAATTAGAATGGATCGTATGAATGAATTAGAATGGATCGTGCGAATGAATTAGAATCGATCGTACGAATGAATTAGAATGGGTTGTACGAATGAATTAGAATGGATACATGATCCAGATCCATTCTAATTCATTCGCACAATCTATTCTAATTCATTCGTAGGATCCATTCTAATTCATTACTACGATCCATTCTAATTCATTCATACAATCCATTCTAATTCATTCGTACGGTCCATTCTAATTCATTAGCACGATCCATTCTAATTCATTCATCCAATCCATTCTAATTCATTCATACGATCCATTCTAATTCATTCGTACGATCCATTCTAATTCACTCGTACGATTCATTCTAATTCAATCCATTCTAATTCATTCGTACGATCCATTCTTACTCATTCGTACAATCCATTCTAATTCATTCATACGATCCATTCTACGATCCATTCTAATTCATTCGTACGTTCCATTCTAATTCATTAGCACAATCTATTCTAATTCATTCGTACGATCCATTCTAATTCATTCGCACGAACCATTCTAATTCATTCGCACGAATGTATACATTCTAATTCATTTGTACGAATGTATCCACTCTAATTCATTCGTACGATCCATTCTTATTCATTAGCACGATCCTTTCTAATTCATTCGTACGATCCATTCTAATTCATTTATACGATCCAATCTAATTCATTCATACGATCCTTTCTAATTCATTCGCACGAATGTATCCATTCTAATTCATTCGTACGATCGATTCTAATTCATTCGTACGATCCATTCTAATTCATTCGCACGATCCAGTCTAATTCATTCATACGATCCATTTTATTTCATTCATACGAATGAATTAGAATGGATACCTTCGTGCAAATGAATTAGAATGGATCATACGAATGAGTAAGAATGGATCGTACGAATAAAATAGAATGGATCGTATGAATGAAATAGAATGGATCGTATGACTGAATTAGAATGGATATATTCGTGCGAATCCATTCTATTTCATTCATACGATCCATTCTAATTCATTTGCATGATCCATTCTAATTCATTCATACGATCCATTCTAATTCCTTCGTACGATCCATTCTAATTCATTCTTACGATCCATTCTAATTCATTCGCACGATCCATTCTAATTCATGCATACGATCCATTCTAATTCATTCATACGATCCATTCTATTTCATTCGTACGATCCATTCTTACTCATTCGTACGATCCATTCTAATTCATTTGCACGAAGGTATCCATTCTAATTCATTCGTACTATCCATTCTAATTACTTCGTACGATCCATTCTAATTCCTTCGTACGATCCATTCGGATACATTCGTGCGAATTCATTCTATTTCATTCGTACGATCCATTCTAATTCATTCGCACGATCCATTCTAATTCATTCATACGATCCATTCTAATTCATTCGTACGATCAATTCTAATTCATTCGTACGATCCATTCTAATTCATTCGCACAATCTATTCTAATTCATTCGTACGATCCATTCTAATTCATTCGCACGATCCATTCTAATTCATTCATACGATCCATTCTATTTCATTCGTACGATCCATTCTTACTCATTCGTACGATCCATTCTAATTCATTTGCACGAAGGTATCCATTCTAATTCATTCGTACGATCCATTCTAATTCCTTTGTACGATCCATTCTAATTCATTCATACGATCCATTCTAATTCATTCGTACGATCCATTCTAATTCCTTCGTATGATCCATTCTAATTCATTCGTACGGTATGATTCATTCTAATTCATTCGTACGATTCATTCTAATTCAATCCATTCTAATTCATTCGTACGATCCATTCTAATTCATTCGCACGATCCATTCTAATTCATTCATACGATCCATTCTATTTCATTCGCACGATCCATTCTTACTCATTCGTACGATCCATTCTAATTCATTCGCACGATCCATTCTAATTCATTAATACGATCCATTCTAATTCATTCGCACGATCCATTCTAATTCATTCGCACGATCCATTCTAATTCATTCGTCGATCCATTCTAATTCATTGTAATTCATTCGCACGATCCATTCGCATTCACTCAAACGATCCATTTTAATTCATTCATATGATCCATTCTAATTCATTCGCACGAATGTATCCATTCTATTTCATTCGTACGATCCATTCTAATTCATTCGCACGATCCATTCTAATTCATTCGTACGATCCATTCTATTTCATTCATACGATCCATTCTAATTCATTCGCACGAAGGTATCCATTCAAATTCATTCGTACGAAGGAATTAGAATGGTTCGTACGAAGGAATTAGAATGGATCGTACGAATGAATTAGAATGGATACATTCATGCGAATGAATTAGAATAGATCATACGAATGAATTAGAATGGATTCATTCGTGCGAATGAATTAGAATGGATCGTACGAACGAGTAAGAATGGATCGTACGAATGAATTAGAATGGATTGAATTAGAATGAATCGTACGAATGAATTAGAATTGATCGTACGAATGAATTAGAATGGATCGTACGAATGAATTAGAATGGATTGAATTAGAATGGATCGTACGATAAGAATGGATCGTACGAATGAAATAGAATAGATCGTACGGATAAATGAATTTGGATCGTGCTAATGAATTAGAATGGATCGTACGAATGAATTAGAATGGATCGTACTAATGAATTAGAATAGATTGTGCGAATGAATTAGAATGGATCGTACGAATGAATTAGAAAGGATATATTCGTGCGAATGAATTGGAATAGATCGTATGAATGAATTAGATTGGATCGTATTAATGAATTAGAATGAATTAGAATGGATTGTGCGAATGGATTAGAATGGATCATACGATTCAGTAAGAATGGATTGTAAGAATGAAATAGAATAGATCGTACGAATGAATTAGAATGGATCATGCTAATGAATTAGAATTGATCGTACGAATGAATTAGAATAGATTGTGCGAATGAATTAGAATGGATCGTTCGAATGAATTGGAATGGATACATTCGTGCGAATGAATTAGAATGGATCGTATGAATGAATTAGAGTGGATACATTCATACAAATGAATTAGAATGGATAGTACGAAGGAATTAGAATATGGATCGTACGAATGAATTAGAATGGATCGTACGAATGAATTAGAATGGATCGTATGAATGAATTAGAATGGATCGTGCGAATGAATTAGAATGGATCGTACGAATGAAATAGAATGGATTCGCACGAATGTATCCATTCTAATTCATTCGTACGATCCATTCTAATTCATTCGTACAATCCATTCTAATTCATTCGCACGATCCATTCGCATTCACTCAAACGATCCATTCTAATTCATTCATATGATCCATTCTAATTCATTCGCACGAATGTATCCATTCTAATTCATTCGTACGATCCATTCTAATTCATTTCTATGAATGTATCCACTCTAATTCATTCATACGATCCATTCTAATTCATTCGCACGAATGTATCCATTCCAATTCATTCATACGATCCATTCTAATTCATTAGAATGGATCGTACGAATGAGTAAGAATGGATCGTACGAACGAATTAGAATGGATTGAATTAGATTGAATCGTACGAATGAATTAGAATGGATCGTACGAATGAATTAGAATAGATCGTACGAATGAATTAGAATGGATTGAATTAGAATAAATCGTACGAATGAATTAGAATGAATCATACCGTACGAATGAATTAGAATGGATCATACGAAGGAATTAGAATGGATCGTACGAATGAATTAGAATGGATCGTACGAATGAATTAGAATGGATCGTACGAAGGAATTAGAATGGATCGTACGAAGGAATTAGAATGGATAGTACGAATGAATTAGAATGGATACCTTCGTGCAAATGAATTAGAATGGATCGTACGAATGAGTAAGAATGGATCGTACGAATGAAATAGAATGGATTGTATGAATGAATTAGAATGGATCGTGCGAATGAATTAGAATGGATCGTATGAATGAATTAGAATAGATTGTGCGAATGAATTAGAATGGATCGTACGAATGAATTAGAATGGATCGTACGAATGAATTAGAAAGGATCATATGAATGAATTAGAATGGATCGTACGAATGAATTAGAATGGATCGTACGAATGAAATAGAATGGATTCGCACGAATGTATCCATTCTAATTCATTCGTACGATCCATTCTAATTCATTCGTACAATCCATTCTAATTCATTCGCACGATCCATTCGCATTCACTCAAACGATCCATTCTAATTCATTCATATGATCCATTCTAATTCATTCGCACGAATGAATCCATTCTAATTGATTCGTACGATCCATTCTAATTCATTTGTACGAATGTATCCACTCTAAATCATTCATACGATCCATTCTAATTCATTCGCATGAATGTATCCATTCCAATTCATTCGTACGATCAATTCTAATTCATTCGCACGATCTATTCTAGAATGGATCGTATTAATGAATTAGAATGGATCGTGCGAATGAATTAGAATGGATCGTACGAATGAGTAAGAATGGATCGTGCGAATGAATTAGAATGGATCATATGAATGAATTAGAATGGATCGTATGAATAAATTAGAATGGATCGTGCGAATAAATTAGAATGGATCGTATGAATGAATTAGAATAGATTGTGCGAATGAATTAGAATGGATCGTACGAATGAATTAGAATGGATACATTCGTGCGAATAAATTAGAATGGATCGTATGAATGAATTAGAATCGATCGTACGAATGAATTAGAATGGATCATGCAAATGAATTAGAATGGATCGTGCGAATGAATTAGAATGGATCGTACGAATGAAATAGAATGGATTGTACGAATGAGATATAATGGATCGTACGAATGAATTAGAATGGATACATTCATGCGAATGAATTAGAATAGATCATACGAATGAATTAGAATGGATTCATTCGTGCGAATGAATTAGAATGGATCGTACGAATGAGTAAGAATGGATCGTACGAATGAATTAGAATGGATTGAATTAGAATGAATCGTACGAATGAATTAGAATGGATCGTACGAATGAATTAGAATGGATTGAATTAGAATGAATCGTACGAATGAATTAGAATGAATCATACCGTACGAACGAATTAGAATGGATCATACGAAGGAATTAGAATGGATCGTACGAATGAATTAGAATGGATCGTACGAATGAGTAAGAATGGATCATACGAATGAAATAGAATGGATCGTTCGAATGAATTAGAATGGATCGTGCGAATGAATTAGAATGGATCGTACGAATGAATTAGAATAGATTGTGCGAATGAATTAGAATGGATCGTGCGAATTAATTAGAATGGATCGTACGAATGAATTAGAATGGATCGTACGAATGAATTAGAATGGATCGTATGAATGAATTAGAATGGATCGTGCGAATGAATTAGAATGGATCGTACGAATGAAATAGAATGGTCTCGCACGAATGTATCCATTCTAATTCATTCGTACGATCCATTCTAATTCATTCGCACGATCCATTCTAATTCATTCGCATGAATGTATCCATTCTAATTCATTCGTATGAATGAATTAGAATGGATCATACGAATGAATTAGAATGGATACATTCATGCGAATCCATTCTATTTCATTCGTACGATCCATTCTAATTCATTCGCACGATCCATTCTAATTCATTCATACGATCCATTCTAATTCATTCGTACGATACATTCTAATTCATTCGTATGATCCATTCTAATTCATTCGCACAATCTATTCTAATTCATTCGTACGATCCATTCTAATTCATTCGCACGATCCATTCTAATTCATTTATACGATCCAATCTAATTCATTCATACGATCCATTCCATTCTAATTCATTCTTTCGCACGAATGGATCGTATGAATGAATTATAATGGGTCGTACGAATGAGTAAGAATGGATCGTACGAATGAATTAGAATGGATCGTACGAATGAATTAGAATAGATTGTGCGCATGTACGATCCATTCTAATTCATTCGCACGAATGTATCCATTCTAATTCATTCGTACGATCCATTCTAATTCATTCATTCAATCCACTCTATTTCATTCGTACGATCCATTCTTACTCATTCGTATGATCCATTCTTACTCATTCGTACGATTCATTCTAATTCAATCCATTCTAATTCATTTGTACGATCCATTCTTACTCATTCGTACGATCCATTTTTATTCATTCGCACGAATGAATCCATTCTAATTCATTCGTATGATCCATTCTAATTCATTCGCACGAATGTATCCATTCTAATTCATTCGTACGATCCATTCTAATTCATTTGTACGAAAGTATCCACTCTAATTCATTCATACGATCCATTCTAATTCATTCGCACAAATGTATCCATTCCAATTCATTAGTACGATCCATTCTAATTCATTCGCACAATCTATTCTAATTCATTCATACGATCCATTCTAATTCATTCGTACGATCCATTCTAATTCATTCGTACGATCCATTCTAATTCATTCGCACGATACATTCTAATTCATTCATACTATCCAATCTAATTCATTCATATGATCCATTCTAATTCATTCGCACGAATGTATCCATTCTAAATTAGAATGAATTAGAATGGATCGTGCGAATGAATTAGAATGGATCGTACAAATGAATTAGAATAGATTGTGCGAATGAATTAGAATGGATCGTACGAATGAATTAGAATGGATCGTACGAATGAATTAGAATGGATCGTATGAATGAATTAGAATGGATCGTACGAAGGAATTAGAATGGATAGTACGAATGGATTAGAAGGGATCATGCGAATGAATTAGAATGGATCGTGCGAATGAATTAGAATGGATAGTACGAATGAATTACAATGGATACCTTCGTGCAAATGAATTAGAATGGATCGTATGAATGAATTAGAATGGATCGTACGAAGGAATTAGAATTGATCGTACGAATGAATTAGAATAGATTGTGCGAATGAATTAGAATGGATCGTACGAATGAATTGGAATGGATACATTCGTGCGAATGATTAGAATGGATCGTATGAATGAATTAGAGTGGATACATTCGTACAAATGAATTAGAATGGATCGTACGAATGAATTAGAATGGATACCTTCGTGCAAATGAATTAGAATGGATCGTACGAATGAGTAAGAATGGATCGTACGAATGAAATAGAATGGATCGTATGAATGAATTAGAATGGATTAGAATGGATCGTATGCATGAATTAGAATCGATCGTACGAATGAATTAGAATAGATTGTGCGAATGAATTAGAATGGATCGTACGAATGAATTGGAATGGATACATTCGTACGAATTCATTAGAATGGATCGTACGAATGAGTAAGAATGGATCGTACGAATGAATTGGAATGGATTGAATTAGAATGAATCGTACGAATAAATTAGAATGGATCGTACGAATGAATTAGAATGGATCGTACGAATGAATTAGAATGGATTGAATTAGAATGAATCGTACGAATGAATTAGAATGAATCATACCGTACAAATGAATTAGAATGGATCGTATGAATGAATTAGAGTAGATACATTCGTACAAAGGAATTAGAATGGCTCGTACGAATGAATTAGAATGGATTATATGAATGAATTAGAATGGATCGTACGAATGAATTAGAATGGATCGTACGAATGAATTAGAATGGATCGTATGAATGAATTAGAATGGATCGTGCGAATGAATTAGAATGGATCGTATGAATGAAATAGAATGGATTCGCACGAATGTATCCGAATGGATCGTACGAAGGAATTAGAATGGATCGTACGAAGGAATTAGAATGGATAGTACGAATGAATTAGAATGTATACCTTCGTGCAAATGAATTAGAATGGATCGTACGAATGAGTAAGAATGGATCGTACGAATGAAATAGAATGGATCGTATGAATGAATTAGAATGGATCGTGCGAATGAATTAGAATGGATCGTACGAATGAATTAGAATAGATTGTGCGAATGAATTAGAATGGATCGTACGAATGAATTAGAATGGATCGTACGAATGAATTAGAATGGATCGTATGCATGAATTAGAATGGATCGTGCGAATGAATTAGAATGGATCGTACGAATGAATTAGAATGGATCGTACGAAGGAATTATAATGGATCGTACGAATGAATTAGAAAGGATACATTCGAATTCATTCGTACGATCCATTCTAATTCCTTCGTACGATCCATATTCTAATTCATTCGCACGATCCATTCTAATTCATTCGCACGATCCATTCTAATTCATTCATACGATCCATTCTAATTCATTCACACAATCCATTCTAATTCATTCTAATTTATTCGTATGTGAGTGGATCGTGTTTTTTCGTGCTAATGAATTAGAATGGATCATACGAATGAATTAGAATGGATACATTCGTGCGAAAGAATTAGAATGGATCGTATGAATGAATTAGATTGGATCGTATAAATGAATTAGAATGGATCGTACGAATGAATTAGAATGGATCGTGCTAATGAATTAGAATGGATCGTGCGAATGAATTAGAATCGATCGTGCGAATGAATTAGAATGGATCGTACGAATGAATTAGAATTGATCGTACGAATGAATTAGAATGGATCGTACGAATGAATTAGAATGGATTGAATTAGAATGAATCGTACGAATGAATTAGAATGAATCATACCGTACGAATGAATTAGAATGGATCATACGAAGGAATTAGAATGGATCGTACGAATGAATTAGAATGGATCGTACGAATAAATTAGAATGGATCGTACGAAGGAATTAGAATGGATCGTACGAAGGAATTAGAATGGATAGTACGAATGAATTCGAATGGATACCTTCGTGCAAATGAATTAGAATGGATCGTACGAATGAGTAAGAATGGATCGTACGAATGAAATAGAATGGATCGTATGAATGAATTAGAATGGATCGTGCGAATGAATTAGAATGGATCGTACGAATGAATTAGAATAGATTGTGCGAATGAATTAGAATGGTTCGTACGAATGAATTAGAATGGATCGTACGAATGAATTAGAATGGATCGTATGAATGAATTAGAATGGATCGTGCGAATTAATTAGAATGGATCGTACGAATGAAATAGAATGGATTCGCACGAATGTATCCATTCTAATTCATTCGTACGATCCATTCTAATTCATTCGTATAATCCATTCTAATTCATTCGCACGATCCATTCGCATTCAGTCAAACGATCCATTCTAATTCATTCATATGATCCATTGTAATTCATTCGCACGAATGTATCCATTCTAATTCGTTCGTACGATCCATTCTAATTCATTTGTACGAATGTATCCACTCTAATTCATTCATACGATCCATTCTAATTCATTTGTACGAATGTATCCATTCCAATTCATTCGTACGATCCATTCTAATTCATTCATACAATCTATTCTAATTAGAATGGATCGTACGAATGAATTAGAATGGATCGTACGAAGGAATTAGAATGGATCGTACGAAGGAATTAGAATGGATAGTACGAATGAATAAAAATGGATACCTTCATGCAAATAAATTAGAATGGATCGTACGAATGAGTAAGAATGGATCGTACGAATGAATTAGAATGGATCGTGCAAATGAATTAGAATGGATCGTACGAATGAATTAGAATAGATTGTGCGAATGAATTAGAATGGATCGTACGAATAAATTAGAATGGATCGTACGAATGAATTAGAATGGATCATATGCATGAATTAGAATGGATCGTGCGAATGAATTAGAATGGACCATACGAATAAATTAGAATGGATCGTACGAATGAATTAGAATGGATCGTACGAATGAATTAGAAAGGATACATTCGAATTCATTCGTACGATCCATTCTAATTCCTTCGTACGATCCATATTCTAATTCATTCGCACGATCCATTCTAATTCATTCGCACGATCCATTCTAATTCATTCATACGATCCATTCTAATTCATTCACACAATCCATTCTAATTCATTCTAATTTATTCGTATGTGAGTGGATCGTGTTTTTTCGTGCTAATGAATTAGAATGGATCATACGAATGAATTAGAATGGATACATTCGTGCGAAAGAATTAGAATGGATCGTATGAATGAATTAGATTGGATCGTATAAATGAATTAGAATGGATCGTACGAATGAATTAGAATGGATCGTGCTAATGAATTAGAATGGATCGTGCGAATGAATTAGAATCGATCGTGCGAATGAATTAGAATGGATCGTACAAATGAATTAGAATTGATCGTACGAATGAATTAGAATGGATCGTACGAATGAATTAGAATGGATTGAATTAGAATGAATCGTACGAATGAATTAGAATGAATCATACCGTACGAATGAATTAGAATGGATCATACGAAGGAATTAGAATGGATCGTACGAATGAATTAGAATGGATCGTACGAATAAATTAGAATGGATCGTACGAAGGAATTAGAATGGATCGTACGAAGGAATTAGAATGGATAGTACGAATGAATTAGAATGGATACCTTCGTGCAAATGAATTAGAATGGATCGTACGAATGAGTAAGAATGGATCGTACGAATGAAATAGAATGGATCGTATGAATGAATTAGAATGGATCGTGCGAATGAATTAGAATGGATCGTACGAATGAATTAGAATAGATTGTGCGAATGAATTAGAATGGTTCGTACGAATGAATTAGAATGGATCGTACGAATGAATTAGAATGGATCGTATGAATGAATTAGAATGGATCGTGCGAATTAATTAGAATGGATCGTACGAATGAAATAGAATGGATTCGCACGAATGTATCCATTCTAATTCATTCGTACGATCCATTCTAATTCATTCGTATAATCCATTCTAATTCATTCGCACGATCCATTCGCATTCAGTCAAACGATCCATTCTAATTCATTCATATGATCCATTGTAATTCATTCGCACGAATGTATCCATTCTAATTCGTTCGTACGATCCATTCTAATTCATTTGTACGAATGTATCCACTCTAATTCATTCATACGATCCATTCTAATTCATTTGTACGAATGTATCCATTCCAATTCATTCGTACGATCCATTCTAATTCATTCATACAATCTATTCTAATTAGAATGGATCGTACGAATGAATTAGAATGGATCGTACGAAGGAATTAGAATGGATCGTACGAAGGAATTAGAATGGATAGTACGAATGAATAAAAATGGATACCTTCATGCAAATAAATTAGAATGGATCGTACGAATGAGTAAGAATGGATCGTACGAATGAATTAGAATGGATCGTGCAAATGAATTAGAATGGATCGTACGAATGAATTAGAATAGATTGTGCGAATGAATTAGAATGGATCGTACGAATAAATTAGAATGGATCGTACGAATGAATTAGAATGGATCATATGCATGAATTAGAATGGATCGTGCGAATGAATTAGAATGGACCATACGAATAAATTAGAATGGATCGTACGAATGAATTAGAATGGATCGTACGAATGAATTAGAAAGGATACATTCGAATTCATTCGTACGATCCATTCTAATTCCTTCGTACGATCCATATTCTAATTCATTCGCACGATCCATTCTAATTCATTCGCACGATCCATTCTAATTCATTCGTACGATCCATTCTTACTCATCGTATGCATGAATTAGAATGGATCGTGCGAATGAATTAAAATGGATCGTACGAATGAATTAGAATTGATCGAACGAATGAATTAGAATGGATACATTCGTGCAAAAGAATTAGAATGGATTGTATGAATGAATTAGAATGGATCGTATGAATGAAATATAATGGATCGTACGAATGAATTAGAATGGATCGTACGAACGAATTAGAATGGATCGTACGAATGAATTCGAATGTATCCTTTCTAATTCATTCGTACGATCCATTCTAATTCCTTCGTACGATCCATTCTAATTCATTCGTACGATCCATTCTAATTCATTCACACGATCCATTCTAATTCATTCGTACGATCCATTCTATTTCATTCATATGATCCATTCTAATTCATTCATACGATCTATTCTAATTCTTTCGCACGAATGTATCCATTCTAATTCATTCATACGATCCATTCTAATTCATTCGCACGATCCATTCTAATTCATTCATACAATCCATTCTAATTCTTTTGCACAAATGTATCCATTCTAATTCATTCGTTCGATCCATGCTAATTCATTCGTACGATCCATTCTAATTCATTCGCACGATCCATTCTAATTCATGCATACGATCCAATCTAATTCATTCGCACGAATGTATCCATTCTAATTCATTCATACGAATTAGAATAGATCGTTCGCATGAAATAGAATGGATTGTATGAATGAATTAGAATAGATCGTGCGAATGAGTTAGAATGGATCGTACGAATGAATTAGAATGGATCATATGAATGAATTAGAATGGATCGTATGAATGAATTAGAATGGATCGTGCGAATAAATTAGAATGGATCATATGAATGAATTAGAATGGATCGTATGAATGAATTAGAATGGATCGTACGAATGAATTAGAATGGATCGTACGAAGGAATTAGAATGGATAGTACGAATGAATTAGAATGGATACCTTCGTGCAAATGAATTAGAATGGATCGTACGAATGAGTAAGAATGGATCGTACGAATGAAATAGAATGGATCGTATGAATGAATTAGAATGGATCGTGCGAATGAATTAGAATGGATCGTATGAATGAATTAGAATGGATCGTGCGAATGAATTAAAATGGATCGTATGAATGAAATAGAATGGATCGTATGAATGGAGTAGAATGGATACATTCGTGCAAAAGAATTAGAATGGATTGTATAAATGAATTAGAATGGATCGTATGAATGAATTAGAATGGATCGTACGAATGAATTAGAGTTGATACATTCGTGCGAATGAATTAGAATGGATCGTACGAATGAATTAGATTGGATCGTATGAATGAATTATAATGGATCATGCGAATGAATTAGAATAGATCATACGAATGAATTAGAATGGATCGTACGAATGAATTAGAATGGATACATTCGTGCAAAAGAATTAGAATGGATTGTATGAATGAATTAGAATGGATCGTGCGAATAAATTAGAATGGATACATTCGTGCGAATGAATTAGAATGGATCGTATAAATGAATTAGATTGGATCGTATGAATGAATTAGAATGGATCGTATGAATGAATTAGAATGGATCATACGAATGAATTAGAATGGATCTTACGAATGAATTAGAATGGAACGTACGAATAAATTAGAATGGATCATACGAATGAATTAGAATGGATACATTCGTGCAAATGAATTAGAATGGATACATTCATGGGAATGAATTAGACTAGATCGTACAAAGGAATTAGAATGGATCATACGAATGAAATATAATGGGTCGTACAAAGGAATTAGAATGGATCGTACGCAGGAATTAGAATGGTTTGTACGAAGGAATTAGAATGGATCGTACGAATGAATTAGAATGGATACATTCGTGCGAATGAATTAGAATGGATCGTACGAATGAGTAAGAATGGATCGTACGAATGAAATAGAATGGATCGTACGGATGAATTAGAGTGGATCGTGCGAATGAATTAGAATGGATCGTACGAATGAGTAAGAATGGATCGTATGAATGAATTAGAATGGATCGTGCGAATAAATTAGAATGGATCGAACGAATGAATTAGAATGGATCATACGAATGAATTAGAATGGATCGTATGAATGAATTAGAATGGATCGTGCGAATGAATTAGAATGGATTATATGAATGAAATAGAATGGATCATACGAATGAAATAGAATGGATCGTACGAAGGAATTAGAATGGATCATATGAATGAATTAGAGTGGATACATTCGTGCGAATGAATTCGAATAGATCGTGCAAATGAATTAGAATGGATTGTACGAATGAATTAGAATGGATCGTACGAATGAAATAGAATGGATCGTACGAATGAATTAGAATGGATACATTCGTGCAAAAGAAATAGAATGGATTGTATGAATGAATTAGAATGGATCGTGTGAATGAATTAGAATGGATCATACGAATGAATTAGAATGGATACATTCGTGCGAATGAATTAGAATGGATCGTGCGAATGAATTAGAATGGATCGTATGAATGAATTAGAATGAATCATATGAATGAATTAGAATGGATCGTGCGAATGAATTAGAATGGATCGTGCGAATGAATTAGAATGGATCGTACGAATGAATTAGATTGGATCGTATTAATGAATTAGAATGGATCGTACGAATGAATTAGAATAGATCGTACGAATGAATTAGAATGGATACAAATGAATCGTACGAATGAGTAAGAATGGATCGTACGAATGAAATAGAATGGATTGTACGAATGAATTAGAATGGATACATTCGTGCGAATGAATTAGGATGGATCGTATGAATGAATTAGAATAGATTGTGCGAATGAATTAGAATATATCGTACGAATGAATTTGAATGGATACATTCATGCGAATGAATTAGAATGGATCGTATGAATGAATTAGAATGGATTGTATGAGTGAATTAGAATGGATACGAAGGAATTAGAATGGATCATATGAAGGAATTAGAATGGAGAATGGATCGTGCGAATGAATTAGAATGGATCGTGCGATAAGAATGGATCGTACGAATGAAATAGAATAGATCATACGGATAAATGAATTTGGATCGTGTTAATGAATTAGAATGGATCGTACTAATGAATTAGAATAGATTGTGCGAATGAATTAGAATGGATCGTACGAATGAATTAGAAAGGATATATTCGTGCGAATGAATTAGAATAGATCGTATGAATGAATTAGATTAGATCGTATTAATGAATTAGAATGGATCGTGCGAATGAATTAGAATAGATCGTACGAATGAATTAGAATGGATAGATTCGTGCGAATGAATTTGAATGGATCGTACGAAGGAATTAGAATGGATCGTACGAATGAATTAGAAAGGATACATTCGAATTCATTCGTACGATCCATTCTAATTCCTTCATACGATCCATTCTAATTCATTAGTATGATCCATTCTATTTCATTCATACGATCCATTCTAATTCATTCATACGATCTATTCTAATTCTTTCGCACGAATGTATCCATTCTAATTCATTCGTACGATCCATTCTAATTCATTCGCTCGATCCATTCTAATTCATTCATACAATCCATTCTAATTCTTTTGCACGAATGTATCCATTCTAATTCATTCATTCGATCCATTCTAATTCATTCGTACGATCCATTCTAATTCATTCGCACGATCCATTCTAATTCATGCATACGATGAGTAAGAATGGATCGTATGAATGAATCAGAATGGATCGTGCGAATGAATTAGAATGGATCGTGCGAATGAATTAGAATATGGATCGTACGAAGGAATTAGAATGGATCGTACGAATGAATTCGAATGTATCCTTTCTAATTCATTCGTACGATCCATTCTAATTCATTCGTACAATCCATTCTAATTCATTCGCACGATCCATTCTAATTCATGCATACGATCCATTCTAATTCATTCGTACGATCCATTCTAATTCATTCGTACGATCCATTCTAATTCATTCGTATGATCCATTCTAATTCATTCGCACGATCCATTCTAATTCATTCGCACGATCCATTCTAATTCATTAGCACGATCCATTCTAATTCATTCGTACGATCCATTCTAATTCATTTATACGATCCAATCTAATTCATTCATACGATCCATTCTAATTCTTTCGCACGAATGTATCCATTCTAATTCATTCGTACGATCCATTCTAATTCATTCGTACGTTCCATTCTAATTCATTCGTAAAATCCATTCTAATTCATTCATACGATCTATTTGAGTGATCGTACGAATGAGTAAGAATGGATCGTACGAATGAATTAGAATGGAACTATTCTAATTAGAATGGATCGTATGAATGAATTAGAATGGCTCGTATGAATTAGAATGGATCGTACGAATGTATCAATTCTAATTCATTCGTACGATCCATTCTAATTCATTCATATAATCCATTCTAATTCATTCGTACGATCCATTCTAATTCCTTCGTACGATCCATTCTAATTCATTCATACGATCCAATTTAATTCATTCATACGATCCATTCTAATTCATTCGCACGAATGTATCCATTCTAATTCATTCGCATGATCCATTCTAATTCATTCATACAACCCATTCTAATTCTTTTGCACGAATGTATCCATTCTAATTCATTCGTACGATCTATTCTAATTCATTCGTATGATCTATTCTAATTCATTCGCATGATCCATTATAATTCATTCATACGATCCAATCTAATTAATTCGTACGAATTAGAATGGATCGTACGAATGAATTAGAATAGATCATACGAATGAATTAGAATGGATACATTCGTGCAAAAGAATTAGAATGGATTGTATGAATGAATTAGAATGGATCGTGCGAATGAATTAGAATGGATACATTCGTGCGAATGAATTAGAATGGATCGTATGAATGAATTAGATTGGATCATATGAATGAATTAGAATGGATCGTACGAATGAATTAGAATGGATCGTACGAATGAATTAGAATGGATCGTATGAATTAGAATGGATCGTACGAAGGAATTAGAATGGATCGTATGAATGAATTAGATTGGATCGTATTAATGAATTTGAATGGATCGTATGAATGAATTAGATTGGATCGTATGAATGAATTAGAATGGATCTTGCGAATGAATTAGAATGGATCATACAAATGAAATAGAATGGATTGTATGAATGAATTAGAATAGATGGTGCGAATGAATTAGAATGGATCGTACGAATGAATTAGAATGGATCATATGAATGAATTAGAATGGATCGTACGTATGAATTAGAATGGTTCGTGCGAATGAATTAGAATGGATCATATGAATGAATTAGAGTAGATACATTCGTACGAAGGAATTAGAATGGATCGTACGAATGAATTAGAATGGATTATATGAATGAATTAGAATGGATCGTACGAAATAGAATGGATCGTACGAATGAATTAGAATGGATCGTACGAAGGAATTAGAATGGATCGTACGAAGGAATTAGAATGGATAGTACGAATAAATTAGAATGGATACCTTCGTGCAAATGAATTAGAATGGATCGTATGAATGAGTAAGAATGGATCGTACGAATGAAATAGAATGGATCGTATGAATGAATTAGAATGGATCGTACGAATGAATTAGAATAGATTGTGCGAATGAATTAGAATGGATCGTACGAATGAATTAGAATGGATCGTACGAATGATTTAGAATGGATCGTATGAATGAATTAGAATGGATCGTGCGAATGAATTAGAATGGATCGTACGAATGAAATAGAATGGATTCACACGAATGTATCCGAATGGATCGTACGAAGGAATTAGAATGGATCGTACGAAGGAATTAGAATGGATAGTACGAATGAATTAGAATGGATACCTTCATGCAAATGAATTAGAATGGATCGTACGAATGAGTAAGAATGGATCGTACGAATGAAATAGAATGGATCGTATGAATGAATTAGAATGGATCGTGTGAATGAATTAGAATGGATCGTACAAATGAATTAGAATAGATTGTGCGAATGAATTAGAATGGATCGTACGAATGAATTAGAATGGATCGTACGAATGAATTAGAATGGATCGTATGCATGAATTAGAATGGATCGTGCGAATGAATTAGAATGGATCGTACGAATGAATTAGAATGGATCGTACGAAGGAATTAGAATGGATCGTATGAATGAATTAGAATGGATCGTGTGAATGAATTAGAATGGATCGTACGACAGAAATAGAATGGATTCGCACGAATGTATCCATTCTAATTCATTCGTACGATCCATTCTAATTCATTCGTACAATCCATTCTAATTCATTCGCACGATCCATTCGCATTCACTCAAAGGATCCATTCTAATTCATTCATATGATCCATTCTAATTAATTCGCACGAATGTATCTATTCTAATTCACTCGTACGATCCATTCTAATTCATTTGTACGAATGTATCCACTCTAATTCATTCATACGATCCATTCTAATTCATTTGTACGAATGTATCCACTCTAATTCATTCGTACGAATGAATTAGAATGGATCGTATGAGTGTGAATGAATTAGAATGGATCGTGCGAATGAATTAGAATGGATCGTATTAATGAATTAGAATGGATCGTACGAATGAAATAGAATGGATCTTATGAATGAATTAGAATGGATCGTGCGAATGAATTAGAATAGATCGTATGAATGAATTAGAATAGATTGTGCGAATGAATTAGAATGGATCGAACGAATGAATTAGAATGGATCGTACGAATGAATTAGAATAGATCGTATGCATGAATTAGAAATGATCGTGCGAATGAATTAGAATGGATCGTACGAATGAATTAGAATGGATCGTACGAATGAATTAGAATGGATCGTACGAATGAATTAGAATGGATCGTATGCATGAATTAGAATGGATCGTGCGAATGAATTAGAATGGATCGTACGAATGAATTAGAATGGATCGTACGAAGGAATTAGAATGGATCGTACGAATGAATTAGAAAGGATACATTCGAATTCATTCGTACAATCCATTCTAATTCCTTCGTACGATCCATATTCTAATTCATTCGCACGATCCATTCTAATTCATTCGCACGATCCATTCTAATTCATTCATACGATCCATTCTAATTCATTCACACAATCCATTCTAATTCATTCGAATTTGTTTGAATAAATTAGAATGGATCGTGTGAATGAATTTGAATGGATCGTACGAATGAATTAGAATAGATTCTGCGAATGAATTAGAATGGATCGAACGAATGAATTAGAATGGATCGTACGAACGAATTAGAATGGATCGTATGCATGAATTAGAATGGATCGTGCGAATGAATTAGAATGGATCATACGAATGAATTAGAATGGATCGTACGAATGAATTAAAATGGATCGTACGAATGAATTAGAAAGGATACATTCGAATTCATTCGTACGATCCATTCTAATTCCTTCGTACGATCCATATTCTAATTCATTCGCACGATCCATTCTAATTCATTCGTACGATCCATTCTTACTCATCGTATGCATGAATTAGAATGGATCGTGCGAATGAATTAGATTGGATCATACGAATGAATTAGAATGGATCGAACGAATGAATTAGAATGGATACATTCATGCAAAAGAATTAGAATGGATTGTATGAATGAATTAGAATGGATCGTGCGAATGAATTAGAATGGATCGTACGAATGAATTAGAATGGATACATTCGTGCGAAAGAATTAGAATAAATCGTATGAATAAATTAGAATGGATCGTATGAATGAAATAGAATGGATCGTACGAATGAATTAGAATGGATCGTACGAAGGAATTAGAATGGATCGTACGAATGAATTCGAATGTATCCTTTCTAATTCATTCGTACGATCCATTCTAATTCCTTCGTACGATCCATTCTAATTCATTCGTACGATCCATTCTAATTCATTCGCACGATCCATTCTAATTCATTCGTACGATCCATTCTATTTTATTCATACGATCCATTCTAATTCATTCATACGATCTATTCTAATTCTTTCGCACGAATGTATCCATTCTAATTCATTCGTACGATCCATTCTAATTAGAATAGATCCATTCTAATTCATTCGTATGAATGAATTAGAGTGGATACATTCGTGCGAAAGAATTAGAATAGATCGTATGAATGAATTAGAAAGGATCGTATGAATGAAATAGAATGGATCGTACGAATGAATTAGAATGGATCGTGCAAATGAGATAGAATGGATCGTATGAATGAATTAGATTATGATCCATTTTATTTCATTCGTATGATCCATTCTAATTCCTTCGTACAATCTAATTCATTCATACGATCCATTCTAATTCATTCGCACGAATGTATCCATTCTAATTCATTCGTTCGATCCATTCGAATTCATTCGTACGATCCATTCTAATTCATTCGCACGATCCATTCTAATTCATGCATACGATCCATTCTAATTCATTCGTACGATCTATTCTATTTCATTCGTACAATCCTTTCTTACTCAATCGTATGATCCATTCTAATCCATTCGCACAATCTATTCTAATTCATTCGTACGATCCATTCTATTTCATTCGTACGATCCATTCTAATTCATACGATCCATTCTATTTCATTCATACGATCCATTCTAATTCTTTCGCACGATCCATTCTAATTCATTCGTACGATTCATTCTAATTCATTCGCACGATCCATTCTAATTCATTCATACGATCCAATCTATATCATTCATACGATCCATTCTAATTCATTCGCACAAATGTATCCATTCTACATCATTCGCACGATCCATTCTAATTCATTCATACGATCAATTCTATTTCATTCGCACGATCCATTCTAATTCCTTCGTATGATCCATTCTGATTCAATCCATTCTAATTCATTCGTACGATCCATTCTAATTCATTCGTACGATCCATTCTAATTCATTCGTACGATTCATTCTCATTCAATCCATTCTAATTCATTCGTACGATCCATTCTATTTCATTCGTACGATCCATTCTTACTCATTCGTACGATCCATTCATATCCATTCTAATTCATTCGTACGATCTATTCTAATTCATTCGTACGATCCATTCTAATTCCTTCGTACGATCCATTCTAATTCATTCGTACGATCCATTCTAATTCATTCGCACGATCCATTCTAATTCATTCGTACGATCCATTCTATTTCATTCATACGATCCATTCTAATTCATTCATACGATCTATTCTAATTCTTTCGCACGAATGTATCCATTCTAATTCATTCGTACGATCCATTCTTACTCATTCGTACGATCCATTCTAATTCATTCGTACAAATGAATTAGAATGGATTGTACGAATGAATTAGAATTAGAATGGATCGTACGAATGAATTAGATTGGATCATACGAATGAATTAGAATGGATCGTGCTAATGAATTAGAATGGATCATACGAATGAATTAGAATGGATCGTTTGAATGAATTAGAAATGATCGTGCGAAAGAATTAGAATGGATCGTGCGAATGAATTAGAATGGATCGTACGAATGAATTAGAATGGATCGTATGAATGAATTAGATTGGATCGTATTAATGAATTAGAATGGATCGTGCGAATGAATTAGAATGGATCGTGCGAATGAATTAGAATGGATCGAACGAATGAATTAGAATGGATCGTACGAATGAGTAAGAATGGATCGTACGAATGAATTAGAATGGATCGTACGAATGAATTAGAATGGATACATTCGTGCGAATGAATTAGAATGGATCATATGAATGAATTAGAATGGATCGTTTGAGTGAATACGAATGGATCGTGCGAATGAATTAGAATGGATTGTACGAATGAATTAGAATGGATCGTACGAATGAATTAGAATGGATACATTCGTGCGAATCCATTCTATTTCATTCGTACGATCCATTCTAATTTATTCGCACGATCCATTCTAATTCATTCATACGATCCATTCTAATTTATTTGTACGATCCATTCTAATTCATTCGTACGATCTATTCTAATTCATTCGCACAATCTATTCTAATTCATTCGTACGATCCATTCTAATTCATTTGCACGATCCATTCTAATTCATTCATACGATCCATTCTATTTCATTCGTACGATCCATTCTTACTCATTCGTACGATCCATTCTAATTCATTTGCACGATGGTATCCATTCTAATTCATTCGTACTATCCATTCTAATTCCTTCGTACGATCCATTCTAATTCCTTCGTACGATCCATTCTAATTCATTCGTACGATCCATTCTAATTCATTCGTACGATCCATTCTAATTCCTTCGTATGATCCATTCTAATTCATTCGTACGGTATGATTCATTCTAATTCATTCGTACGATTCATTCTAATTCAATCCATTCTAATTCATTCGTACGATCCATTCTAATTCATTCGTACGATCCATTCTAATTCATTCGTACGATTCATTCTAATTCATTCGCACGATCCATTCTAATTCATTCGTACGATCCAATCTAATTCATTCGTACGATCCATTCTAATTCATTCGCACGATCCATTCTAATTCATTTGCACGAAGGTATTAGATTGGATCGTACGAATGAATTAGAATGGATACATTCGTGCGAGTGAATGCGAATGGATCGTGCGAATGAATTAGAATGGATTGTACGAATTAATTAGAATGGATCGTACGAATGAATTAGAATGGATCGTATGAATGAATTAGAATGGATCGTACGAATGAATTAGAATAGTTCGAATTAGAATGGATCATGCGAATGAATTAGAATATGGATCTTACAAATGAATTAGAATGGATCGTGCGAATGAATTAGAATGGATCGTACGAATGAATTAGAATAGATTGTGCGAATGAATTAGAATGGATCGTAGGAATGAATTAGAATGAATCGTACGAATGAATTAGAATGGATCATATGAATGAATTAGAATGGATCGTTTGAGTGAATGCGAATGGATCGTGCGAATGAATTAGAATGGATTGTACTAATGAATTAGATTGGATCGTACGAATGAATTAGAATGGATACATTCGTGCGAATCCATTCTATTTCATTCGTACGATCCATTCTAATTCATTCGCACGATCCATTCTAATTCATTCATACGATCCATTCTAATTCATTCGTATGATCTATATTCTAATTCATTCGCACGATCCATTCTAATTCATTCATACGATCCATTCTAATTTATTCGCACGATCCATTCTAATTCATTCGTACGATCTATTCTATTTCATTCGTAAAATCCATACTAACTCAATCGTATGATCCATTCTAATCCATTTGCACAATCTATTCTAATTTATTCATACGATCCATTCTAATTTATTCGCACGATCCATTCTAATTCCTTCGTATGATCCATTCTAATTCATTCGTACGGTATGATTCATTCTAATTCATTCGTACGATTCATTCTAATTCAATCCATTCTAATTCATTCGTACGATCCATTCTAATTCATTCGTACGATCCGTTCTAATTCATTCGTACGATTCATTCTAATTCAATCCATTCTAATTCATTCGTACGATCCATTCTTACTCATTCGTACGATCCATTCTAATTCATTCGCACGAATGAATCCATTCTAATTCATTCGTACGATCCATTCTAATTCATTCGTACGATCCATTCTAATTCATTCGTACGATCCATTCTAATTTATTCGCACGATCCATTCTAATTCATTCATACGATCCATTCTAATTCATTCATATGATCCATTCTATTCGCACGATCCATTCTAATTCCTTCGTATGATCCATTCTAATTCATTCGTACGGTATGATTCATTCTAATTCATTCGTACGATTCATTCTAATTCAATCCATTCTAATTTATTCGTACGATCCATTCTAATTTATTCGTACGATCCATTCTAATTCATTCGTACGATTCATTCTAATTCAATCCATTCTAATTCATTCGTACGATCCATTCTTACTCATTCGTACGATCCATTCTAATTTATTCGCACGAATGAATCCATTCTAATTCATTCATACGATCCATTCTAATTCATTCGTACGATCCATTCTAATTCATTCGTACGATCCATTCTAATTTATTCGCACGATCCATTCTAATTCATTCATACGATCCATTCTAATTCTTTCATATGATCCATTCTAATTCATTCGCACGATCCATTCTTACTCATTCGTACGATCCATTCTAATTCATTCGCACGATCCATTCTAATTCATTAATACGATCCATTCTAATTCATTCGCACGATCCATTCTAATTCATTCACACTCATACGATCCATTCTAATTCATTCGCACGAATGTCTCCTTTCTAATTCATTCGTACGATCCATTCTAATTCATTCGCACAATCTATTCTAATTCATTCGAACGATCCATTCTAATTCATTCATACGATCCATTCTAATTCATTCGTACGATCCATTCTAATTCATACGAAGGAATTAGAATGGATCGTACGAATGAATTAGAAAGGATACATTCGAATTCATTCGTACGATCCATTCTAATTCCTTCGTACGATCCATATTCTAATTCATTCGCACAATCAATTCTAATTCATTCATTCGATCCATTCTAATTTATTCGCACGATCCATTCTAATTCATTCGTACGATCCATTCTAATTCATTCGCACAATCTATTCTAATTCATTCGAACGATCCATTCTAATTCATTCGTACGATCCATTCTAATTCATTCGTACGATCCATTCTAATTCATTCGCACGATCCATTCTAATTCATTCGCATGATCCATTCTAATTCATTAGCACAATCCATTCTAATTCATTCGTACGATCCATTCTAATTCATTTATACGATCCAATCTAATTCATTCATACGATCCATTCTAATTCTTTCGCACGAATGTATCCATTCTAATTCATTCGCACAATCTATTCTATTTCATTCGTACGATCAATTCTAATTCATTAGCATGATCCATTCTAATTCATTCGTACGATCTATTCTATTTCATTCGTACAATCCATTCTTACTCAATCGTACGATCCATTCTAATTCATACGATCCATTCTAATTCATTCGCACAATCTATTCTAATTCATTCGTACGATCAATTCTAATTCATTAGCATGATCCATTCTAATTCATTCGTACAATCTATTCTATTTCATTCGTACAATCCATTCTTACTCAATCGTATGATCCATTCTAATCCATTCGCACAATCTATTCTAATTCATTCGTACGATCCATTCTATTTCATTCGTACGATCCATTCTAATTCATACGATCCATTCTATTTCATTCATACGATCCATTTTAATTCATTCGCACGATCCATTCTAATTCATTAGCACGATCCATTCTAATTCATTCGTACGATCCATTCTAATTCATTTATACGATCCAATCTAATTCATTCATACGATCCATTCTAATTCTTTCGCACGATTGTATCCATTCTAATTCATTCGTACGATCCATTCTAATTCATTAGCACGAAAAAACACGATCCACTCACATATGAATAAATTAGAATGAATTAGAATGGATTGTGTGAATAAATTAGAATGGATCGTACGAATGAATTAGAATGGATCGTACGAATGAATTAGAATGGATTGTTCGAATGAATTAGAATAGATTGTGCGAATGAATTAGAATGGATCGTACGAATGAATTAGAAAGGATACATTCGTGTGAATGAATTAGAATGGATCGTATGAGTGTTAATGAATTAGAATGGATCATGCGAATGAATTAGAATGGATCGTATTAATGAATTAGAATGGATCGTGCGAATGAATTAGAATGGATCGTACGAATGAGTAAGAATGGATCGTGCGAATGAATTAGAATGGATCATATGAATAAATTAGAATGGATCGTATGAATGAATTAGAATGGATCATGCGAATAAATTAGAATGGATCGTATAAATGAATTAGAATAGATTGTGCGAATGAGTTAGAATGGTTCGTACGAATGAATTAGAATGGATACATTCGTGCGAATGAATTAGAATGGATCGTATGAATGAATTAGAATCGATCGTATGAATGAATTAGAATGGATCATGCGAATGAATTAGAATGGATCGTGCGAATGAATTAGAATGGATCGTACGAATGAAATAGAATGGATCGTACGAATGAAATAGAATGGATTGTACGAATGAGATAGAATGGATCGTACGAATGAATTAGAATGGATCGTACGAATGAATTAGAATGGATCGTATGAATGAATTAGAATGGATCGTAGTAGTGAATTAGAATGGATCCTACGAATGAATTAGAATAGATTGTGCGAATGAATTAGAATGGATCTGGATCGTGTATCCATTCTAATTCATTCGTACGACCCATTCTAATTCATTCGTACGATCCATTCTAATTCATTCGCACGATACATTCTAATTCATTCATACGATCCATTCTAATTCATTCATACAATCCATTCTAATTCTTTTACACGAATGTATCCATTCTAATTCATTCGTTCGATCCATTCTAATTCATTCATACGATCCATTCTAATTCATTCTAATCCATTCTAATTCATTCGTACGATCCATTCTAATTCATTCGCACAATCTATTCTAATTCATTCTTACGTATGAATGAATTAGAATGGATCGTGCGAATGAATTAGAATGGATCGTACGAATGAACTAGAATAGATTGTGCGAATCAATTAGAATGGATCGTACGAATGAATTAGAATGGATCGTACGAATGACTTAGAATGGATCGTATGAATGAATAAGAATGGATCGTACGAATGAATTAGAATGGATACATTCGTGCGAATGAATTAGAATAGATCGTATGAATGAATTAGAATCGATCGTACGAATGAATTAGAATGGATCATGCGAATGAATTAGAATGGATCGTGCGAATGAATTAGAATGGATCGTACGAATGAAATAGAATGGATTGTATGAATGAGATAGAATGGATCGTACGAATGAATTAGAATGGATCGTATGAATGAATTAGAATGGATCGTGCGAATGAATTAGAATGGATAGTACGAATGAATTAGAATGGATCGTACGAAGGAATTAGAATGGATCGTACGAAGGAATTAGTTTAGAATGGATCGTACGAAGGAATTAGAATGGATCGTACGAAGGAATTAGAATGCATACCTTCGTGCAAATGAATTAGGATGGATCGTACGAATGAGTAAGAATGGATCGTACGAATGAAATAGAATGGATCGTATGAATGAATTAGAATGGATCGTGCGAATGAATTAGAATGGATCGTACGAATGAATTAGAATGGATACATTCATGCGAATGAATTAGAATGGATCGTATGAATGAATTAGAATCGATCATACGAATGAATTAGAATGGATCCTGCGAATGAATTAGACTGGATCGTGCGAATGAAGTAGAATAGATTGTGCGAATGGATTAGAATGGATCATACGATTGAGTAAGAAAGGATTGTACAACTGAATTAGAATGAATTAGAATGAATTCATTCGTGCGAATGAATTAGAATGGATCATACGGTTGAGTAAGAATGGATTGTACGAATGAAATAGAATAGATCGTACGAATGAATTAGAATGGATCATGCAAATGAATTAGAATTGATCGTACGAATGAATTAGAATAGATTGTGCGAATGAATTAAAATGGATCGTATAAATGAATTAGAATGGATCGTATGAATGAATTAGAATGGATCGTGCAAATGAATTAAAATGGATCGTATGAATGAAATAGAATGGATCGCATGAATTAGAATGGATCGTACGAATGAAATAGAATGGATCGTACGAATGAATTAGAATAGATTGTGCGAATGGATTAGAATTGGAATGGATACATTCGTGCGAATGAATTAGAATGGATCGTATGAATGAATTAGAGTGGCTACATTCGTACAAATGAATTAGAATGGATCGTGCGAATGAATTAGAATGGATCGAGCGAATGAATTAGAATGGATCATACGAATGAATTAGAATGGATCGTATGAATGAATTAGATTGGATCGTATTAATGAATTACAATGGATCGTGCGAATGAATTAGAATGGATCGTACGAATGAATTAGAATGGATCGTACGAATGACTTAGAATGGATCGTTCGAATGAATTAGAATAGATTATGCGAATGAATTAGAATGGATCGTACGAATGAATTAGAATGGATCGTGCAAAAAAATTAGAATGGATCTTATGAATGAATTAGAATGGATCGTGCGAATGAATTAGAATATGGATCGTACGAAGGAATTAGAATGGATCGTACGAATGAATTCGAATGTATCCTTTCTAATTCATTCGTACGATCCATTCTAATTCATTCGTACGATCTATTCTAATTCATTCGCACGATCCATTCTAATTCATTCGCACGATCCATTCTAATTCATTCATACAATCCATTCTAATTCTTTTGCACGAATGTATCCATTCTAATTCATTCGTACGGTCCATTCTAATTCATTCGTACGATCCATTCTAATTCATTCGCACAATCCATTCTAATTCATTCACACTCATACGATCCATTCTAATTCATTCGCACGAATGTATCCTTTCTAATTCATTCGTACGATCCATTCTAATTCATTCGCACAATCTATTCTAATTCATTCGAACGATCCATTCTAAGTCATTCGTACAATCCATTCTAATTCATTCGTACGATCCATTCTAATTCATTCGCACGATCCATTCTATATCATTCATACGATCCATTGTAATTCATTCGCACGAATGTATCCATTCCAATTCATTCGTACGATCCATTCTAATTCATTCGTACAATCTATTCTAATTCATTCGTACGATCAATTCTAATTCATTCGCACGTATCCATTCTATTTCATTCGTACGATCCATTCTTACTCATTCGTACGATCCATTCTAATTCATTCGTACGATCCATTCTAATTCATTCGTATGATCCATTCTAATTCATTCGCACAATCTATACGTTCCATTCTAATTCATTCGTAAGATCCATTCTAATTCATTCGCACGATCCATTCTAATTCATTAATACGATCCAATCTAATTCATTCGTACGATCCATTCTAATCCATTCGTATTCATTCGCACAATCTATTCTAATTCATTCATACGATCCATCCTAATTCATTCGCACGAATGTATCCATTCTAATTCATTCGTATAATCCATTCTATTTCATTCATACGATCCATTCTTACTCATTCGTATGATCCATTCTTACTCATTCGTACAAAGGACTTAGAATGGATCGTACGCAGGAATTAGAATGGTTTGTACGAAGGAATTAGAATGGATCGTACAAATGAATTAGAATGGATACATTCGTGCGAATGAATTAGAATGGATCGTACGAATGAGTAAGAATGGATCGTACGAATGAAATAGAATGGATCGTACGGATGAATTAGAATGGATCATGCGAATGAATTAGAATGGATCGTACGAATGAGTAAGAATGGATCGTATGAATGAATTAGAATGGATCGTGCGAATAAATTAGAATGGATCGAACGAATGAATTAGAATGGATCATACGAATGAATTAGAATGGATCGTATGAATGAATTAGAATGGATCGTGCGAATGAATTAGAATGGATTATATGAATGAAATAGAATGGATTGTACGAATGAGATAGAATGGATCGTACGAATGAATTAGAATGGATAATTCATGCGAATGAATTAGAATGGGTCATACAAATGAATTAGAATGGATTCATTCGTGCGAATGAATTAGAATGGATCGTACGAATGAGTAAGAATGGATCGTACGAATGAATTAGAATGGATTGAATTAGAATGAATCGTACGAATGAATTAGAATGGATCGTACGAATGAATTAGAATGGATTGAATTAGAATGAATCGTATGAATGAATTAGAATGAATCATACCGTACGAATGAATTAGAATGGATCATATGAATGAATTAGAATGGATCGTATGAATGAATTAGAATGGATCGTGCGAATAAATTAGAATGGATCGTACGAATGAATTAGAATGGATCGTACGAATGAATTAGAATGGATCGTATGAATGAATTAGAATGGATACATTCGTGCGAATGAATTAGAATGGATCATACGAATGAATTAGAGTTGATACATTCGTGTGAATGAATTAAAATGGATAATACGAATGAGTAAGAATGGATCGTAGAATTAGAATGGATCGTATGAATGAATTAGAATGGATACATACGAATGAATTAGAATGGATCGTATGAATGAATTAGAATGGATCGTGCGAATGAATTAGAATGGATCATACGAATGAATTAGAATGGATCGTATGAATGAATTAGAATGGATCGTAGTAATGAATTAGAATGGATCCTACGAATGAATTAGAACAGATTGTGTGAATGAATTAGAATGGATCTGGATCGTGTATCCATTCTAATTCATTCGTACGACCCATTCTAATTCATTCGCACGATCCATTCTAATTCATTCGTACGATCCATTCTAATTCATTCGTACGATTCATTCTAATTCAATCCATTCTAATTCATTCGTACGATCCATTCTTACTCATTCGTACGATCGATTCTAATTCATTCATACGATCCATTCTAATTCATTCGTACGATCTATTCTATTTCATTCGTACAATCCATTCTTACTCAATCGTGTGATCCATTCTGATCCATTCGCACTATCTAGTCTAATTCATTCGTACGATCCATTCTAATTCATTCGTACGATCCATTCTAATTCATTCGCACAATCTATTCTAATTCATTCGTACGATCAATTCTAATTCATTCGCATGATCCATTCTAATTCATTCATACGATCCATTCTAATTCATTCGTACGATTCATTCTAATTCATTCGTACGATCCATTCTAATTCATTCGCACGATCCATTCTAATTCATTCATACGATCCATTCTATTACATTCGTACGATCCATTCTAATTCATTCGTATGATCCATTCTAATTCATTCGTACGATTCATTCTAATTCAATCCATTCTAATTCATTCGTACGATCCATTCTTACTCATTCGTACGATCCATTCTAATTCATTCGCACGAATGAATCCATTCTAATTCATTCGTATGATCCATTCTAATTCATTCGGATGAATGTATCCATTCTAATTCATTCGTACGATCCATTCTAATTCATTCATATGATCCATTCTAATTTATTTGTATGATCCATTCTAATTCATTCGCACGAATGTATCCATTCTAATTCATTCGCACAATCTATTCTAATTCATTCATACGATCCATTCTAATTTATTCGCACGATCCATTCTAATTCATTCATACGATCCATTCTAATTCGTAGAATGGATCGTACGAATGAATTAGAATGGATACATTCGTGCGAATGAATTAGAATGGATTGTACTAATAAATTAAAATGGGTCGTACGAATGAATTAGAATATGGATCGTACGAAGGAATTAGAATGGATCGTACGAATGAATTAGAATGGATACATTCGTGCGAAAGAATTAGAATAGATCGTATGAGTGAATTAGAATGGATCGTACGAAGGAATTAGAATAGATCATACGAAGAAATTAGAATGGATCGTACGAATGAATTAGAATGGATCGTATGAATGAATTAGAATGGATCGTGCGAATGAATTAGAATGGATCGTACGAATGAATTAGAATAGATTGTGCGAATGAATTAGAATGGATCGTGCGAATGAATTAGAATGGATCGTGCGAATAAATTAGAATGGATCATATGAATGAATTAGAATGGATCGTGCGAATGAATTAGAATGGATCGTATGAATGAAATAGAATGGATTCGCACGAATGTATCCATTCTAATTCATTCGTACGATCCATTCTAATTCATTCATACGATCCATTCTATTTCATTCGTACGATCCATTCTTACTCATTCGTACGATCCATTCTAATTCATTTGCATGATCAATTCTAAGTCATTCATACGATCCATTCTAATTCTTTCGTACGATCCATTCTAATTCATTCGTACGATCCATTCTAATTCATTCGCAAGATCCATTCTAATTCATGCATACGATCCATTCTAATTCATTACTACGATCCAATCTAATTCATTCGTACGATCCATTCTAATTCCTTCGTATGATCCATTCTAATTTATTCGCACGATCCATTCTAATTCATTCGTACGATCCATTCTAATTCATTCGCACGAATGTATCCATTCTAATTCATTCGTACGATCCATTCTATTTCATTCGTACGATCCATTCTAATTCATTCGCACGTTCCATTCTAATTCATTCGCACGATCCATTCTAATTCATTCGCACGATCCATTCTAATTCATTCATATAATGGATACGAATGAATTAGAATGGATTGTACGAACGAATGATGGATCGTACGTATGAGTAAGAATGGATCGCACGAATGAGTAAGAATGGATCGTACGGATGAAATAGAATGGATCGTATGAATGAATTAGAATGGATCGTGCGAATGAATTAGAATGGATTGTACGAATGAATTAGAATGGATCGTACGAATGAATTAGAATGGATACATTCGTGCGAATGAATTAGAATGGATCGTGCGAATGAATTAGAATGGATTGTACGAATGAATTAGAATGGATCGTACGAATGAATTAGAATGGATACATTCGCACGAATTAGAATGAATTAGAATGGATCGTACGAATGAGTAAGAATGGATCGTACGAATGAAATAGAATGGATCGTATGAATGAATTAGAATGGATCGTACGAATGAATTAGAATGGATTGTACGAATGAATTAGAATGGATCGTACGAATGAAATAGAATGGATCGTACGAATGAAATAGAATCGATCGTACGAATGAATTAGAATGGATAGTACGAATGAATTAGAATGGATACCTTCGTGCAAATGAATTAGAATGGATCGTACGAATAAGTGAGAATGGATCGTGCGAATGAATTAGAATGGATCGTACGAATGAAATAGAATGGATTCGCACGAATGTATCCATTCTAATTCATTCATACGATCCATTCTAATTCATTCGTACGATCCATTCTAATGATTCGTACGAATGAATTAGAATGGATCGTATGAATGAATTAGAATGGATCGTACGAAGGAATTAGAATGGATCGTACGAAGGAATTAGAATGGATAGTACGAATAAATTATATTGAATCGTACAAATGAATTAGAATGGATCGTGCGAATGAATTAGAATGGATCGTACGAATGAATTAGAATGGATCGTACGAATGAATTAGAATGTATCGTATGAATTAATGAGAATGGATCGTGCGAATGAATTAGAATGGATCGTACGAATGGATCATACGAAGGAATTAGAATGGATCGTACGAATGAATTAGAATGGATCGTGCGAATGAATTAGAATGGATCGTACGAATGAATTAGAATGGATCGTATGAAGGAATTAGAATGGATCGTACGAATGAATTAGAAAGGATACATTCGCATTCATTCGTACGATCCATTCTAATTCCTTCGTACGATCCATATTCTAATTCATTCGCACGATCCATTCTAATTTATTCATACGATCCAGTCTAATTTATTCGCACGATCCATTCTAATTCATTCGTACGATCCATTCTAATTCATTCGCACAATCTATTCTAATTCATTCGAACGATCCATTCTAATTCATTCGCACGATCCATTCTAATTCATTCAAACGATCCATTCTATTTCATTCGTACGAAGGAATTAGAAAGGATCGTACGAATGAATTAGAATGGATCGTACGAATGAATTAGAAAGGATACATTCGAATTCATTCGTACGATCCATTCTAATTCATTCGTACGATCTATATTCTAATTCATTCGCACGATCCATTCTAATTCATTCGTACGATCCTTTCTAATTCCTTCGTACGAATGAAATAGAATGGATCGTATGAATGAATTAGAATGGATCGTGTGAATGAATTAGAATGGATCGTTCGAATGAATTAGAATAGATTGTGCGAATGAATTAGAATGGATCGTACGAATGAATTAGAATGGATCGTGCGAATGAATTAGAATGGATCGTACGAATGAATTAGAATGGATCGTATGCATGAATTAGAATGGATCGTGCGAATGAATTAGAATGGATCGTGCGAATGAGTTAGAATGGATCGTATGAATGAATTAGAATGGATCGTACGAATGAATTAGAATGGATCGTACGAATGAATTAGAAAGGATATATTCGTACAAATGAATTAGAATGGATCGTACGAATGAATTAGAGTGGATACATTCGTACAAATGAATTAGAATGGATCGTACGAATGAATTAGAATGGATACATTCGTGCGAATGAATTAGAATGGATCATATGAATGAATTAGAATGGATCGTGCGAATGAATTAGAATGGATCATACGAATGAGTAAGAATGGATCGTACGAATGAAATAGAATGTCGCACAAATGTATCCATTCTAATTCATTCATACGATCCATTCTATTTCATTCATACGATCCATTCTATTTCATTCGTACGATCCATTCTTACTCATTCGTACGATCCATTCTAATTCATTTGCACGAAGGTATCCATTCTAATTCATTCGTACTATCCATTCTAATTCCTTCGTACGATCTATTCTAATTCATTCATACGGTCCATTCTAATTCATTCGCACGATCCATTCTAATTCATTCATATGATCCATTCTATTTCATTCGTACGATCCATTCTTACTCATTCGTACGATCCATTCTAATTCATTGGCACGAATGATCCATTCTACTTCATTCGTACTATCCATTTAAATTCCTTTGTACGATCCATTCTAATTCATTCGAACGATCCATTCTAAGTCATACGTACGATCCATTCTAATTCATTCGTACGATCCATTCTAATTCATTCGTACGATCCATTCTTACTCATTCGTACGATCCATTCGTATCCATTCCAATTCATTCGTACAATCTATTCTAATTCATTCGTACGATCCATTCTAATTCATTAATACGATCCAATCTAATTCATTCATACGATCCATTCTAATTCATTCGTACGATCCATTCTAATTCATTCGTACGATCCATTCTAATTCATTCGCACGATCCATTCTAATTCATTCATACGATCCATTCTAATTCATTCGTATGTATCCATTCTAATTCATTCATACGATCCATTCTAATTCTACTATCCATTCTTACTCATTCGTATTATCCATTTTAATTCATTCACACGAATGTATCAACTCTAATTCATTCGTATGATCCATTCTAATTCATTCGCACGAATGTATCCATTCTAATTCATTCATACGATCCATTCTAATTCATTCGCACAATCTATTCTAATTCATTCATACGATCCATTCTAATTTATTCGCACGATCCATTCTAATTCATTCATACGATCCATTCTAATTTATTCATATGATCCATTCTAATTCATTCGCACGAATATATCCTTTCTAATTCATTCGTACGATCCAAATTCATTTATCCGTATGGTCTATTCTATTTCATTCGTACGATCCATTCTTATCGTACGATCCATTTTAATTTAATCCATTCTAATTCATTCGTACGATCCATTCTAATTCATTCGTACGATTCATTCTAATTCATTCGTACGATTCATTCTAATTCAATCCATTCTAATTCATTCGTACGATCCATTCTATTTCATTCGTACGATCCATTCTTACTCATTCGTACGATCCATTCGTATCCATTCTAATTCAATGGATCGTACGAATGAGTAAGAATGGATTAGAATGGATCGTATGAATGAATTAGAATCGATCGTACGAATGAATTAGAATGGATCATGCGAATGAATTAGAATGGATCGTACGAATGAATTAGAATGGATCGTATGAATGAATTAGAATGGATCGTAGTAATGAATTAGAATAGATCGTACAAATGAATTAGAATGGATACGAATGGATCGTACGAATGAGTAAGAATGGATCTATTCTAATTCATTCATACAATCCATTCTAATTCATTCGTACGATCCATTCTAATTCCTTCGTATGATCCATTCTAATTCATTCGTACGGTATGATTCATTCTAATTCATTCGTACGATTCATTCTAATTCAATCCATGCTAATTCATTCGTACGATCCATTCTAATTCATTCATACGATCCATTCTAATTCATTCGCACGATCCATTCTAATTCATTCATACGATCCATTCTATTTCATTCGTATGATCCATTCTAATTCATTCGTACGGTATGATTCATTCTAATTCATTCGTACGATTCATTCTAATTCAATCCATTCAAATTCATTCGTACGATCGTACGAATGAAATAGAATGGATCGTACGAATGAATTAGAATGGATGGTATGAATGAATTAGAATAGATCGTGCGAATAAATTAGAATGGATCGTACGAATGAAATAGAATGGATTCGCACGAATGTATCCATTCTAATTCATTCGTACGATCCATTCTATCTCATTTGTACAATCCATTCTATTTCATTCGTACGATCCATTCTAATTCATTCATACGATCCATTCTAATTTATTTGCACGATCCATTCAAATTCATTCATACGATCCATTCTAATTCATTCATCTGATCCATTCTAATTCATTCGCACGATCCATTCTAATTCATTCGTACGATCCATTCTAATTCATGCATACGATCCATTCTAATTCATTCGTACGATCCATTCTAATTCTTTTGCACGAATGAATTAGAATGGATCCTACGAATAAATTAGAATAGCGTGCAAATGAATTAGAATGGATCGTACGAATGAATTAGAATGGATCGTACGAATGAATTAGAATAGATTGTGCGAATGAATTAGAATAGATTGTGCGCATGAATTAGAATGGATCGTACGAATGAATTAGCATGGATCGTACGAATGAATTAGAATGGATCGTACGAATGAATTAGAATGGATCGTAGTAATGAATTAGAATGGATCCTACGAATGAATTAGAATAGCGTGCGAATGAATTAGAATGGATCGTACGAATGAATTAGAATGGATCGTATGAATGAATTAGAATAGCTTGTACGAATGAAATAGAATAGATCGTACGAATGAAATAGAATGGATTCGTATGAATGAATTAGAATGGATCATGCGAATGAATTAGAATGGATCGTACTTATGAATTAGAATGGATCGTACGAATGAATTAGAATGGATCCTACGAATGAATTAGATTAGCGTGCGAATGAATTTGAATGGATCGTACGAATCAATTAGAATGGATCGTATGAATGAATTAGAATAGATCCATTCTTACTCATTCGTACGATCCATTCGTATCCATTCTAATTCATTCGTAGGATCTATTCTGATTCATTCGTACGATCCATTCTAATTCATTAATACGATCCAATCTAATTCATTCATACGATCCATTCTAATTCATTCGTACGATCCATTCTAATTCATTCGTATGATCCATTCTAATTCATTCGTACGATCCATTCTAATTCCTTCGTACGATCCATTCTAATTCATTCATACGATCCATCCTAATTCATTCGCACGAATGTATCCATTCTAATTCATTCGTACAATCCATTCTATTTCATTCGTACGATCCATTCTTACTCATTCGTACGAATGAATTAGAATGGATCGTATGAATGAATTAGAATGGATCGTGCGAATGAATTAGAATGGATCGTACGAATGAATTAGAATAGATTGTGCGAATGAATTAGAATGGATCGTACGAATGAATTAGAATGGATCGTACGAATGAATTAGACTAGATTGTGCGAATGGATTAGAATGGATCATACGATTGAGTAAGAATGGATTGTACGAATGAAATAGAATAGATCGTACGAATGAATTGGAATGGATCGTATGAATGAATTAGAATGAATCGTACGAATGAATTAGAATGGATCGTACGAATGAATTAGAATGGATCGTACGAATGAATTAGAATGGGTTGAATTAGAATGAATCGTACGAATAAATTAGAATGAATCATACCGTACGAATGAATTAGAATGGATCATACGAGGGAATTAGAATGGATCGTGCGAATAAATTGAAATGGATCGTATGAATGAATTAGAATAGATCGTATGAATGAATTAGAATGGATCAAACGAATGAGTAAGAATGGATCGTGCGAATGAATTAGAATGGATCGTACGAATGAATTAGAATGGATCGAACGAATGAATTAGAATGGATACATTCGTGCAAAAGAATTAGAATGGATTGTATGAATGAATTAGAATGGATCGTACGAATGAGTAAGAATGGATCGTACGAATGAATTAGAATGGATCGTACGAATGAATTAGAATGGATACATTCGTGCGAATGAATTATAATGGATTGTGCGAATGAATTAGAATAGATTGTGCGCATGAATTAGAATGGATCGTACGAAGGAATTAGAATGGATCGTACGAATGAATTAGAATGGATCGTGCGAATGAATTAGAATGGGTCGTACGAATAAATTAGAATGGATACACGATCCAGATCCATTCTAATTCATTCGCACAATCTATTCTAATTCATTCGTAGGATCCATTCTAATTCATTACTACGATCCATTCTAATTCATTCGCACGATCCATTCTAATTCATTCGTACGATCCATTCTAATTCATTCGCACGATCCATTCTAATTCATTCATACGATCCATTCTAATTCGTTTGCACGAATGTATCCATTCTAAATAAATTAGAATGGATCGTACGAATGAGTAAGAAGGGATCGTGCGAATGCATTAGAATGGATCATATGAATGAATTAGAATGGATCGTATGAATGAATTAGAATGGATCGTGCGAATAAATTAGAATGGATCGTATGAATGAATTAGAATCAATCGTTCGAATGAATTAGAATGGATCATGCGAATGAATTAGAATAGATCGTGCGAATGAATTAGAATGGATCGTACGAATGAAATTAGAATGGATTCATTCGTGCGAATGAATTAGAATGGATCGTACGAATGAGTAAGAATGGATCGTACGAATGAATTAGAATGGATTGAATTAGAATGAATCGTACGAATGAATTAGAATGGATCGTACGAATGAATTAGAATGGATCGTACGAATGAAATAGAATGGATTGAATTAGAATGAATCGTACGAATGAATTAGAATGAATCATACCGTACGAATGAATTATAATGGATCATACGAAGGAATTAGAATGGATCGTGCGAATAAATTAGAATGGATCGTATGAATGAATTAGAATAGATCGTACGAATGAGTTAGAATGGATCGTACGAATGAATTAGAATGGATACATTCGTGCGAATGAATTAGAATGGATCGTATGAATGAATTAGATTTGATCGTATGCATGAATTAGAATGGATCGTGCGAATGAATTAGAATGGATCGTACGAATGAATTAGAATGGATCGAACGAATGAATTAGAATGGATACATTCGGGCAAAAGAATTAGAATGGATTGTATGAATGAATTAGAATGGATCGTGCGAATGAATTAGAATGGATCGTATGAATGAATTAGGATGGATACATTCGTGCGAATGAATTAGAATGGATCGTATGAATGAATTAGATTGGACCGTATGCATGAATTAGAATGGATCGTGCGAATGAATTAGAATGGATCGTACGAATGAATTAGAATGGATCGAACGAATGAATTAGAATGGATCGTACGAATGAGTAAGAATGGATCGTACGAATGAATTAGAATGGATCGTACGAATGAATTAGAATGTATCCATTCTAATTCATTCATACAATCCATTCTATCTCATTCGTACAATCCATTCTAATTCATTCGTACGATCCATTCTAATTCATTCGCACGATCCATCTATCTCATTCGTACAATCCATTCTAATTCAATCCATTCTAATTCATTCGTACGATCCATTCTAATTCATTCGTACGATCCATTCTAATTCATTCGTACGATTCATTCTAATTCCTTCGTACGATCCATATTCTAATTCATTCGCACGATCCATTCTAATTCATTCATACGATCCATTCTAATTTATTCGCACGATCCATTCTAATTCATTCTAATTCATTCTAATTCATTCGTACGATCCATTCTAATTCATTCGTACGATCCATTCTAATTCATTCGCACAATCTATTCTAATTCATTCGTACGATCCATTCTAATTCATTCGTACGATCCATTCTAACTCATTCTAATTCATTCTAATTCATTCGTACGATCCATTCTAATTCATTCGTACGATCCATTCTAATTCATTCGCACAATCTATTCTAATTCATTCGTACGATCCATTCTAATTCATTCGTACGATCCATTCTAATTCATTCGTACGATCCATTCTAATTCATTCGCACGATCCATTCTAATTCATTCATACCATCCATTCTAATTCCTTCGTACGATCCATTCTAATTCATTCGTACGATCCATTCTAATTCATTCGCATGATCCATTCTAATTCATGCATACGATCCATTCTAATTCATTCGTACGATCCATTCTAATTCATTCGCACGATCCATTCTATTTCATTCGTGCGAATGAATTAGAATGGATCGTATGAATGAATTAGAATGGATCGTGCGAATGAATTAGAATGGATCGTACGAATGAATTAGAATAGATTGTGCGAATGAATTAGAATGGATCATACGAATGAATTAGAATGGATCGTACGAATGAATTAGACTAGATTGTGCGAATGGATTAGAATGGATCATACGATTGAGTAAGAATGGATTGTACGAATGAAATAGAATAGATCATACGAATGAATTAGAATGGATTGAATTCGAATGAATCGTACGAATGAATTAGAATGGATCGTACGAATGAATTAGAATAGATCGTACGAATGAATTAGAATGGATTGAATTAGAATGAATCGTACGAATGAATTAGAATGAATCATACCGTACGAATGAATTAGAATGGATCATACGAAGGAATTAGAATGGATCGTGCGAATAAATTAGAATGGATCGTATGAATGAATTAGAATAGATCGTACGAATGAATTAGAATGGATCGTACGAATGAGTAAGAATGGATCGTGCGAATGAATTAGAATGGATCGTACGAATGAATTAGAATGGATCGAACGAATGAATTAGAATGGATACATTCGTGCAAAAGAATTAGAATGGATTGTATGAATGAATTAGAATGGATCGTGCGAATGAATTAGAATGGATCGTACGAATGAATTAGAATGGATACATTCGTGCGAAAGAATTAGAATAGATCGTATGAATGAATTAGAATGGATCGTATGAATGAAATAGAATGGATCGTACGAATGAATTAGAATGGATCGTGCGAATGAATTAGAATGGATCGTACGAATGAATTAGAATGGATCGTACGAATGTATTAGAATGAATCGTACGAATGAATTAGAATGAATCATACCGTACGAATGGATTAGAATGGATCATACGAAGGAATTAGAATGGATCGTGCGAATAAATTAGAATGGATCGTATGAATGAATGGATCGTGCGAATGAATTAGAATGGATCGTACGAATGAATTAGAATGGATCGTACGAATGAAATAGAATGGATTCGCACGAATGTATCCATTCTAATTCAATGGATCGTGTGAATGAATTAGAATGGATCGTACAAATAAATTAGAATGGATTGTACGAATGAATTAGAATGGATCGTATGAATGAATTAGAATGGATCGTTTGAGTGAATGCGAATGGATCGTGCGAATGAATTAGAATGGATTCGCACGAATGTTTCCATTCTAATTCATTCGTACGATCCATTCTAATTCATTCGTACGATCCATTCGTACGATCAATTCTATTTCATTCGTACGATCCATTCTAATTCATTCGCACGATCCATTCTAGTTCATTCATACGATCCATTCTAATTCATTCGTACGATCTATATTCTAATTCATTCGCATGATCCATTCTTATTCATTCATACGATCCATTCTAATTTATTCGCACGATCCATTCTTACGATCCATTCTATTTCATTCGTACAATCCTTTCTAATTCATTCGCACGATCCATTCACATTCACTCAAACGATCCATTCTAATTCATTCATACAATCTATTCTAATTCTTTTGCACGAATGTATCCTTTCTAATTCATTCGTACGATCCAAATTCATTTATCCGTACGATCTATTCTATTTCATTCGTACGATCCATTCTTATCGTACGATCCATTCTAATTCATTTGCACGAAGGTATCCATTCTAATTCATTCGTACTATCCATTCTAATTCATTCGTACGATCCATTCTAATTCATTCGCACGAATGTATCGATTCAATCCATTCTAATTCATTCGTACGATCCATTCTAATTCATTCGTACGATCCATTCTAATTCCTTCGTATGATCCATTCTAATTCATTCGTTCGGTATGATTCATTCTAATTCATTCGTACGATTCATTCTAATTCAATCCATTCTAATTCATTCATATGATCTGGATCGTGTATCCATTCTAATTCATTCGTATGATCAATTCTAATTCATTCGCACGTATCCATTCTAATTCATTCATACGATACATTCGTGCGAATCCATTCTATTTCATTCGTATGATCCATTCTATTTCATTCGCACGAATGAATTAGAATGGATCGTTCGAATGAATTAGAATAGACTGTGCGAATGAATTAGAATGGATCGTGCGAATAAATTAGAATGGATCGTATGAATGAATTAGAATGGATCGTGCGAATGAATTAGAATATAGATCGTACGAATGAATTAGAATGGATCGTATGAATGAACTGGAATGGATCGTGCGTATGAATTAGAATGGATCGTACGAATGAAATAGAATTGATCGTACGAATGGATCGTACGAATGAATTAGAATGGATCGTACGAATGAATTAGAATGGATACATTCGTGCAAATCCATTCTATTTCATTCGTACGATTCATTCTAATTCATTCGCACGATCCATTCTAATTCATTCATACGATCCATTCTAATTCATTCGTACGATCCATTCTAATTCATTTGTACGATCCATTCTAATTCATTCGTACGATTCATTCTAATTCAATCCATTCTAATTCATTCGTACGATCCATTCTTACTCATTCGTACGATCCATTCTAATTCATTCGCACGAATGAATCCATTCTAATTCAATCCATTCTAATTCATTCGTACGATCCATTCTAATTTATTCGTACGGTCCATTCTAATTCAATCCATTCTAATTCATTCGTACGATCCATTCTAATTCATTCGTACGATTCATTCTAATTTATTCGCACGATCCATTCTAATTCATTCGTACGAATCCATTCTATTTCCTTCGTACGATCCATTCTAATTCATTCGTATGATCCATTCTAATTCATTCGTACGATCCATTCTAATTCATTCGCACGATCCATTCTAATACATTCGTACGATTCATTCTAATTCAATCCATTCTAATTCATTCGTACGATCCATTCTTACTCATTCGTACGATCCATTCTAATTCATTCGCACGATCCATTCTAATTCATTAATACGATCCATTCTAATTCATTCGCACGATCCATTCTAATTCATTCACACAATCCATTCTATTTCATTCGTACGATCCATTCTAATTCATTCGCACGAAGGTATCCATTCTAATTCATATAATCCATTCTAATTCATTCATACGATCCAATCTAATTCATTCATACGATCCATTCTAATTCATTCGCACGAATGTATCCATTCTAATTCATTCGTATGATCCATTCTAATCCATTTGTACGAATGTATCCACTCTAATTCATTCATACGATCCATTCTAATTCATTCGCACGAATGTATCGATTCCAATTCATTCGTACGATCCATTCTAATTCATTCGCACAATCTATTCTAATTCATTCGTACGATCAATTCTAATTCACTAGCATGATCCATTCTAATTCATTCGTACGATCTATTCTATTTCATTCGTACAATCCATTCTAATTTATTCGTACTATCCATTCTATTTCCTTCGTACGATCCATTCTAATTCATTCATACGATCCATTCTAATTCATTCGCACGAATGTATCCATTCTAATTCATTCGTACGATCCATTCTAATTCATTCGTACGATCCATTCTAATTCTACGATCCATTCTTACTCATTCGTATTATCCATTTTAATTCATTCACATGGATGTATCAACTCTAATTCATTCGTACGATTCATTCTAATTCAATCCATTCTAATTCATTCGTACGATCCATTCTAATTCATTCGTACGATCCATTCTAATTCATTCATACGATCCATTCTAATTCATTCGCACGATCCATTGGTATTCACTCAAACGATCCATTCTAATTCATTCATATGATCCATTCATTCGTACGATCCATTCTTACTCATTCGTACGATCCATTCTAATTCATTTGCACGAAGGTATCCATTCTAATTCATTCGTACTATTCGTGCGAATGAATTAGAATGGATCATACGGTTGAGTAAGAATGGATTGTACGAATGAAATAGAATAGATCGTACGAATGAATTAGAATGGATTGAATTAGAATGGATCATACGAATGAATTAGAGTAGATTGTACGAATGAATTAGAATGGATCGTACGAATGAATTAGAATGGATAGTACGAATGGATTAGAATGGATACATTCGTGCGAATGAATTAGAATGGATCATACGAATGAATTAGAGTTGATACATTCGTGTGAATGAATTAAAATGGATAATACGAATGAGTAAGAATGGATCGTAGAATTAGAATGGATGGTATGAATGAATTAGAATGGATTCATACGAATGAATTAGAATGGATCGTGCGAATGAATTAGAATGGATCGTACGAATGAATTAGAATGGATCGTACGAATGAATTAGAATGGATCGTAGTAATGAATTAGAATGGATCCTACGAATGAATTAGAATAGATTGTGCGAATGAATTAGAATGGATCTGGATCGTGTATCCATTCTAATTCATTCGTACGACCCATTCTAATTCATTCGCACGATCCATTCTAATTCATTCGTACGATCCATTCTAATTCATTCGTACGATTCATTCTAATTCAATCCATTCGTATTCACTCAAACGATCCATTCTAATTCATTCGTACGATCCATTCTAATTCATTCGCACAATCTATTCTAATTCATTCATATGATCCATTCTAATTCATTCGCACGATCCATTCTAATTCATTCATACGATCCATTCTAATTCATTCATATGATCCATTCTAATTTATTCGCACGATCCATTCTTACTCATTCGTACGATCCATTCTAATTCATTTGCACGAAGGTATCCATTCTAATTCATTCGTACGATCCATTCTAATTCATTCGTACGATCCATTCTAATTCATTCGTACGATCCATTCTAATTCATTCGTACGATCCATTCTAATTCCTTCGTATGATCCATTCTAATTCATTCGTACGGTATGATTCATTCTAACTCATTCGTATGATTCATTCTAATTCCATCCATTCTAATTCATTCGTACGATCCATTCTAATTCATTCGTACGATCCATTCTAATTCATTCGTACGATTCATTCTAATTCAATCCATTCTAATTCATTCGTACGATCCATTCTTACTCATTCGTACGATCCATTCTAATTCATTCGCACGAATGAATCCATTCTAATTCATTCGTATGATCCATTCTAATTCATTCGCATGAATGTATCCATTCTAATTCATTCGTACGATCCATTCTATCTCATTCGTACAATCCAGTCTAATTCATTCGTACTATCCATTCTAATTCCTTCGTACGATCCATTCTAATTCATTCGTACGATCCATTCTAATTCATTCGCACGATCCATTCTAATTCATTCGTACGATCCATTCTATTTCATTCATACGATCCATTCTAATTCATTCATACGATCCATTCTAATTCATTCGCACGACCCATTCTAATTCATTCGCATGATCCATTCTAATTCATTCGTACGATCGATTCTAATTCATTCATACGATCCATTCTAATTCATTCGCACGAATGTATCCATTCTAATTCATTCGTACGATCCATTCTAATTCATTCATACGATCCATCCTAATTCATTCGCACGAATGTATCCATTCTAATTCATTCGTACAATCCATTCTAATTCATGCATACGATCCATTCGTACGATCCATTCTAATTAGAATAGATTCGTGCGAATGAATTAGAATGGATCGTATGAGTGTGAATGAATTAGAATGGATTGTGCGAATGAATTAGAATGAATCGTACGAATGAATTAGAATGGATCGTATGAATGAATTAGAATGGATACATTTGTGCAAAAGAAGTAGAATGGATTGTATGAATGAATTAGAATGGATCGTGCGAATGAATTAGAATGGATCGTGCGAATGAATTAGAATGGATACATTCATGCGAATGAATTAGAATGGATCATACGAATGAATTAGAATGGATTCATTCGTGCGAATGAATTAGAATGGATCGTACGAATGAATTAGAATGGATCGTACGAATGAATTAGAATGGATCGTATGAATGAATTAGAATGGATCGTGCGAATGAATTAGAATGGATCGTATTAATGAATTTGAATGGATCGTACGAATGAATTAGAATGGAACGTACGAATGAACTAGAATGGATCATAGAATGGATCGTATGAATGAATTAGATTGGATCGTACGAATGAGTAAGAATGGATCATACGAATGAATTAGAATGGATCGTACAAATGAATTAGAATGGATACACGATCCAGATCCATTCTAATTCATTCGCACGATCCATTCTAATTCATTCGTACGATCCATTCTATTTCATTTGTATGACCCATTCTAATTCATAAGTACGATCCATTCTAATTCATTCGCACGATCCATTCTAATTCATTCATACGAATCCATTCTATTTCATTCGTACGATCTATTCTATTTCATTCGTACAATCTATTCTACGATCCATTCTAATTCATTCATACGATCCAATCTAGGTCATTCATACGATCCATTCTAATTCATTCGTACGATCCATTCTAATTCATTCGCACGATCCATTCTAATTCATTCGTACGATCCATTCTAATTCATTCGTACGATCCATTCTAATTCATTCGCACGATCCATTCTAATTCATTCATACAATCCATTCTACTTCTTTTGGACGAATGTATCCATTCTAATTCATTCGTACGATCCATTCTAATTCATTCGTACGATCCATTCTAATTCATTCGCACAATCCATTCTAATTCATTCACACTCATACGATCCATTCTAATTCATACCGTACGAATGAATTAGAATGGATCTGGATCGTGTATCCATTCTAATTCATTCGTACGATCCATTCTAATTCCTTCGTATGATCCATTCGTACGATCTATTCGAATTCATTCGCACGATCCATTCTAATTCATTCTTACGATCCATTCTATTTCATTCGTATGACCCATTCTAATTCATAAGTACGATCCATTCTAATTCATTCGCACGATCCATTCTAATTCATTCATACGAATCCATTCTATTTCATTCGTACGATCTATTCTATTTCATTCGTACAATCTATTCTAATTCATTCATACGATCCATTCTAATTCATTCGTACAATCCATTCTAATTCATACGATCTATTCTAATTCATTCGTACGATCCATTCTAATTCATTCGCACAATCTATTCTAATTCATTCTAATTCATTCGCACGATCCATTCTAATTCATTTATACGATCCATTCTAATTCATTCGCACGAACGTATCCATTCTAATTCATTCGCATGATCCATTCTAATTCATTCATACAATCCATTCTTACTCATTCGTATTATCCATTTTAATTCATTCACACGAATGTATCAACTCTAATTCATTCGTATGATTCATTCTAATTCAATCCATTCTAATTCATTCATACGATCCATTCTAATTCATTCGTATGATCCATTCTAATTCATTCATACGATCCATTCTAATTCATTCGTACGATCCATTCTAATTCATTCGTACAATCCATTCTAATTCATTCGCACGATCCATTCGCATTCACTCAAACGATCCATTCTAATTCATTCATATGATCCATTCATTCATACAATCCATTCTTACTCATTCGTACGATCTATTCTAATTCATTTGCACGAAGGTATCCATTCTAATTCATTCGTACTATTCGTGCGATCCATTCATTCGTACGAAAGAATTAGAATGGATTGTATGAATGAATTAGAATGGATCGTGCGAATGAATTAGAATGCGAATGAATTAGAATGGATCGTACGAATGAATTAGAATAGATTGTGCGAATTAATTAGAATGGATCTGGATCGTGTATCCATTCTAATTCATTCGTACGACCCATTCTAATTCATTCGTACGATCCTTTCTAATTCATTCGCATTCTAATTCATTCGCACGATCCATTCTAATTCATTCATACAATCCAATGAATTAGAATGGATCGTACGAATGAATTAGAATGGATTGTATGAATGAATTAGAATGGATCGTGCGAATGAATTAGAATGGATCGTACGAAGGAATTAGAATAGAACATACGAAGAAATTAGAATGGATCGTACGAATGAATTAGAATGGATCGTATGAATGAATTAGAATGGATCGTGCGAATGAATTAAAATGGATCGTACGAAGGAATTAGAATGGATCATGCGAATGAATTAGAATAGATCATACGAATGAATTAGAATGAATCGTACGAATGAATTAGAATGGATACATTCGTGCAAAAGAATTAGAATGGATTGTATGAATGAATTAGAATGGATCATTAGAGTGAATGCGAATGGATCGTGCGAATGAATTAGAATGGATTGAATTAGAATGAATCGTACGAATGAATTAGAATGGATCGTACGAATGAAATAGAATGGATCATACGAAGGAATTAGAATAGATCATTCGAAGAAATTAGAATGGATCGTACGAATGAATTAGAATGGATTGAATTAGAATGAATCGTACGAATGAATTAGAATGAATCATACCGTACGAATGAATTAGAATGGATCATACGAAGGAATTAGAATGGATCGTACGAATGAATTAGAATGGATCGTACGAAGGAATTAGAATGGATCGTATGAATGAATTAGAATGGATCGTGCGAATGAATTAGAATGGATCGTACGAATGAAATAGAATGGATTCGCACGAATGTATCCATTCTAATTCATTCATACGATCCATTCTAATTCATTAGCACAATCTATTCTAATTCATTCGTACGATCCATTCTAATTCATTCGTACAATCCATTCTAATTCATTCGCACGATCCATTCGCATTCACTCAAACGATCCATTCTAATCCATTCTATTTCATTCATACGATCCATTCTAATTCATTCGCACGATCCATTCTAATTCATTCATACAATCCATTTTAATTCATTTGTACGATCCATTCTAATTCATTCGTACGATCCATTCTAATTCCTTCGTATGATCCATTCTAATTCATTCGTACGGTATGATTCATTCTAATTCATTCGTACGATTCATTCTAATTCAATCCATTCTAATTCATTCGTACGATCCATTCTAATTTCTTCGTATGATCTATTCTAATTCCTTCGTACGATCCATTCTATTTCATTCGTACGATCCATTCTAATTCATTCGTATGATCCATTCTAATTCATTCGTACGATCCATTCTAATTCATTCCATTCTAATTCATTCGCACGATCCATTCACATTCACTCAAACGATCCATTCTAATTCATTCATACAATCCATTCTAATTCTTTTGCACGAATGTATCCATTCTAATTCAGTCATACGATCCATTCTAATTCATTCGTAGGATCTATTCTAATTCATTCGCATGATCCATTCTAATTCATTCGTACGATCAATTCTAATTCATTCGCACGTATCCATTCTAATTCATTCATACGATCCATTCTATTTCATTTGTACGATCCATTCTTACACATTCGTACGATCCATCTAATTCATTCGTACGATCCATTCTAATTCATTCGCACGATCCATTCTAATTCATTCATACGATCCATTCTAATTTCTTCGTATGATCTATTCTAATTCCTTCCTACGATCCATTCTAATTCATTCATACGATCTATTCTAATTCTTTCGCACGAATGAATTAGAATAGATTGTGCGAATGAATTAGAATAGATCGTACGAATGAATTAGAATAGATTGTGCGAATGAATTAGAATGGATCGTACGAATGAATTAGAATGGATCGTACGAATGAATTAGAAAGGATACATTCGTGCGAATGAATTAGAATGGATACCTTCGTGCAAATGAATTAGGATGGATCGTACGAATGAGTAAGAAGGGATCGTACAAATGAAATAGAATGGATCGTATGAATGAATTAGAATGGATCGTACGAATGAATTAGAATGGATCGTACGAATGAATTAGAATGGATCGTACGAATGAGTAAGAATGGATCGTACGAATGAAATAGAATGGATCGTAGGAATGAATTAGAATGGATACGTGCGAATGAATTAGAATGGATCGTTCGAATGAATTAGAATAGATTGTGCGAATGAATTAGAATGGATCGTACGAATGAATTAGAATGGATCGTGCGAATAAATTAGAATGGATCGTATGAATGAATTAGAATGGATCGTATGAATGAATTAGAATAGATTGTGCGAATGAATTAGAATGGATCGTACGAATGAATTAGAATGGATCGTACGAATGAATTAGAATAGATTGTGCGAATGAATTAGAATGGATCATACGAATGAATTAGAATGGATCGTACGAATGAATTAGAATGGATCGTATGAATGAATTAGAATAGATCGTGCGAATGAATTAGAATAGATTGTGCGAATGAATTAGAATAGATCGTACGAATGAGTAAGAATGGATCGAACGAATGAAATAGAATGGATCGTATGAATGAATTAGAATGGATCGTGCGAATGAATTAGACTGGATCGTACGATTGAATTAGAATAGATTGTGCGAATGAATTAGAATGGATCGTACGAATGAATTAGAATGGATCGTACGAATGAAGTAGAATGGATCGTACGAAGGAATTAGAATTGATCGTACGAATGAATTAGAATAGATTGTGCGAATAAATTAGAATGGATCGTACGAATGAATTGGAATGGATACATTCGTGCGAATGAATTAGAATGGATCGTATGAATGAATTAGAGTGGATACATTCGTACAAATGAATTAGAATGGATCGTACGAATGAATTAGAATGGATCGTACGAATGAATTAGAATGGATCGTACGAATGAGTAAGAATGGATCGTACGAATGAAATAGAATGGATCGTATGAATGAATTAGAATGGATACGTGCGAATGAATTAGAATTGTGAATTAGAATGGATCATACAAAGGAATTAGAATGGATCGTGCTAATGCATTAGAATGGATTGTGCGAATGAATTAGAATGGATCGTACGAATGACTTAGAATGGATCGTTCGAATGAATTAGAATGGATTGTGCGAATGAATTAGAATGGATCGTACGAATGAATTAGAAAGGATACATTCGTGCGAATGAATTAGAATGGATCATATGAGTGTGAATGGATTAGAATGGATCGTGCGAATGAATTAGAATGGATCGTATTAATGAATTAGAATGGATCGTGCGAATGAATTAGAATGGATCGTACGAATGAGTAAGAATGGATCGTGCGAATAAATTAGAATGGATTGTACGAATGAATTAGAATGGATCGTACGAATGAATTAGAATGAATACATTCGTGCGAATCCATTCTATTTCATTCGTACGATCCATTCTAATTCATTCGCACGATCCATTCTAATTCATTCATACGATCCATTCTAATTCATTCGTACGATCCATTCTAATTCATTCATACAATCCATTCTAATTCATTCGTACGATCCATTCTAATTCATTCATACGATCCATTCTAATTCAGTAGCACAATCTATTCTAATTCATTCGTACGATCCATTCTAATTCATTCGCACGATCCATTCTAATTCATTCGCACGAATGTATCCATTCTAATTCATTTGTACGAATGTATCCACTCTAATTCATTCGTACGATCCATTCTAATTCATTAGCACGATCCATTCTAATTCATTCGTACGATCCATTCTAATTCATTTATACGATCCAATCTAATTCATTCATACGATCCATTCTAATTCATTCGTACGATCCATTCTAATTTATTCATACGATCCATTCTAATTTGTGCGAATGTATCCATTCTAATTCATTCGTACGATCCATTCTAATTCATTCGTACTAATGTATCCATTCTAATTCATTTGTACGAATGTATCCACTCTAATTCATTCGTAAGATCCATTCTAATTCATTAGCATGATCCATTCTAATTCATTCGTATGATCCATTCTAATTCATTTATACGATCCAATCTAATTCATTCATACGATCCATTCTAATTCATTCGTACGATCCATTCTAATTCATTCGTACGATCCATTCTAATTCGTGCGAATGTATCCATTCTAATTCATTCGTACGATCCATTCTAATTCATTTGTACAATCCATTCTAATTCATTCGCACGATCCATTCGCATTCACTCAAACGATCCATTCTAATTCATTCATATGATCCATTCTAATTCATTCGCACGAATGTATCCATTCTATTTTATTCGTACGATCCATTCTAATTCATTCGTACGATCCATTCTAATTCATTCGCACAATCTATCTCATTCGTACGATCCATTCAATTTCATTCGTACGATCCATTCTAATCCATTCGCACGATCCATTCTAATTCATTCGCACGATCCATTCTAATTCATTCGTATGATCCATTCTAATTCATTCGTACAGTATGATTCATTCTAATTCATTCGTACGATTCATTCTAATTCAATCCATTCTAATTCATTCGTACGATCCATTCTAATTCATTCGTACGATTCATTCTAATTCAATCCATTCTAATTCATTCGTACGATCCATTCTTACTCATTCGTACGATCCATTCTAATTAATTCGTACGATCCATTCTAATTCATTCGTACGATCCATTCTAATTCATTCGCACAATCTATACGTTCCATTCTAATTCATTCGTAAGATCCATTCTAATTAATTCGCACGATCCGAATGAATTAGAATGGATCGTATGAATGAATTAGAATGGATCGTATGAATGAATTAGAATGGAACGTATGAATGAATTAGAATGGATCGTGCGAATGAATTAGAATGGATCGTGTGAATGAATTAGAATGGATCGTACGAATGAATTAGAATGGGTCGTACGAATGAATTAGAATGTATACACGATCCAGATCCATTGTAATTCATTCGCACAATCTATTCTAATTCATTCGTACGATTCATTCTAATTCAATCCATTCTAATTCATTCGTACGATCCATTCTAATTCATTCGTACGATCCATTCTAATTCATTAGTACGATCCATTCTAATTAGAATAGATTGTATGAATTAGAATGGATCGTATGAATGAATTAGAATAGATCGTACGAATGAATTAGAATGGATTGAATTAGAATGAATCGTACGAATGAATTAGAATGGATCGTGCCGTACGAATGAATTAGAATGGATCATACGAAGGAATTAGAATGGATCGTACGAAGGAATTAGAATGGATCGTACGAATGAATTAGAATGGATCGTACGAAGGAATTAGAATGGATCGTACGAAGGAATTAGAATGGATAGTACGAATGAATTAGAATGGATACCTTCGTGCAAATGAATTAGAATGGATCGTACGAATGAGTAAGAATGGATCGTACGAATGAAATAGAATGGATTGTACGAATGAATTAGAATTGATACATTCGTGCGAATGAATTAGGATGGATCGTATGAATGAATTAGAATGGATCGTACAAATGAATTTGCATGGATTGAATTAGAATGAATCGTACGAATGAATTAGAATGAATCATACCGTACGAATGAATTAGAATGGATCATACGAAGGAATTAGAATGGATCGTACGAATGAATTAGAATGGATCGTACAAATGAATTAGAATGGATCGTACGAAGGAATTAGAATGGATCGTACGAAGGAATTAGAATGGATACCTTCGTGCAAATAAATTAGAATGGATCGTACGAATGAGTAAGAATGGATCGTACGAATGAAATAGAATGGATCGTATGAATGAATTAGAATGGATCGTGCGAATGAATTAGAATGGATCGTGCGAATGAATTAGAATGGATCGTACGAATGAAATAGAATGGATTGTACGAATGAGATAGAATGGATCGTACGAATGAATTAGAATAGATTGTGCGAATGAATTAGAATGGATCGTACGAATGAATTAGAATGGATCGTACGAATGAATTAGAATGGATCGTATGAATGAATTAGAATGGATCGTGCGAATGAATTAGAATGGATCGTACGAATGAAATGGAATGGATACATTCGTGCGAATAAATTAGAATGGATCATATGAATGAATTAGAATGGATCGTTTGAGTGAATGCGAATGGATCGTGCGAATGAATTAGAATGGATTGTACGAATGAATTAGAATGGATCGTACGAATGAACTAGAATGGATACATTCGTGCGAATCCATTCTATTTCATTCGTACGAACCATTCTAATTCATTCATACGATCCATTCTAATTCATTCGTACGATCCATTCTAATTCATTCGTACGATCCATTCTAATTTATTCGCACAATCTATTCTAATTCATTTGTACGATCCATTCTAATTCATTCGCACGATCCATTCTAATTCATTCATACGATCCATTCTATTTCATTTGTACGATCCATTCTTACTCATTCGTACGATCCATTCTAATTCATTTGCACGAAGGTATCCATTCTAATTCATTCGTACTATCCATTCTAATTCCTTCATACGATCCATTCTAATTCCTTCGTACGATCCATTTTTATCGTACGATCCATTCTAATTCAATCCATTCTAATTCATTCGTACGATCCATTCTAATTCATTCATACGATTCATTCTAATTCAATCCATTCTAATTCATTCGTACGATCCATTCTATTTCATTCGCACGATCCATTCTAATTCATTCGCACGATCCATTCTAATTCATTCATACGATCCATTCTAATTCATTCGTACGATCCATTCTAATTCATTCGTACGATCCATTCTAATTCATTCGCACAATCTATTCTAATTCATTCATACGATCCATTCTAATTCATTCGCACGATCCATTCTAATTCATTCATACGATCCATTCTATTTCATTCGTACGATCCAATTTTACTCATTCGTACGATCCATTCTAATTCATTTGCACGAAGGTATCCATTATAATTCATTCGTACTATCCATTCTAATTCCTTCGTACGATCCATTCTAATTCCTTCGTACGATCCATTCTATTTCATTCGTACGATCCATTCTTACTCATTCGTACGATTCATTCTAATTCATTTGCACGAAGGTATTCATTCTAATTCATACAATCCATTCTAATTCATTATACGATCCAATCTAATTCATTCATATGATCCATTCTAGTTCATTCGCACGAATGTATCCATTCTAATTCATTCGTACGATCCATTCTAATCCATTTGTACGAATGTATCCACTCTAATTCATTCATACGATCCATTCTAATTCATTCGTACGATCCATTCTAATTCATTCGTACGATCCATTCTAATTCATTCGCACAATCTATTCTAATTCATTCGTACGATCCATTCTAATTCATTCGCACGATCTATTCTAATTCATTCGTACGATCAATTCTAATTCATTCGCACGATCCATTCTAATTCATTCGTACGATCTATTCTATTTCATTCGTACAATCCATTCTTACTCAATCGTATGATCCATTCTAATCCATTCGCACAATCTATTCTAATTCATTCGTACGATGCATTCTATTTCATTCGTACGATCCATTCTAATTCATACGATCCATTCTATTTCATTCATACGATCCATTTTAATTCATTCGCACGATCCATTCTAATTCATTAGCACTATCCATTCTAATTCATTCGTACGATCCATTCTTACTCATTCGTACGATCCATTCTAATTCATTCGTGCGATTCATTCTAATTCATTTGTATGTATCCATTCTAATTCATTCGCACAATCTATTCTAATTCATTCGTACGATCAATTCTAATTCATTAGCATGATCCATTCTAATTCATTCGTACGATCTATTCTATTTCATTTATACAATCCATTCTTACTCAATCGTATGATCCATTCTAATCCATTCGCACAATCTATTCTAATTCATTCATACGATCCATTCTATTTCATTCGTACGATCCATTCTAATTCATACGATCCATTCTATTTCATTCATACGATCCATTTTAATTCATTCGCACCATCCATTCTAATTCATTAGCACGATCCATTCTAATTCATTCGTACGATCCATTCTAATTCATTCGTACGATCCATTCTTACTCATTCATACGATCCATTCTAATTCATTCGTACGATCCATTCTAATTCATTCGTACGATCCATTCAAATTCATTCGCACAATCTATACGTTCCATTCTAATTCATTCGTAAGATCCATTCTAATTCATTCACACGATCCGAATGAATTAGAATGGATCGTACGAATGAATTAGAATGGATCGTATAAATGAATTAGAGTGGATCATATGAATGAATTAGAATGGATCGTATGAATGAATTAGAATGGATCGTATGAATGAATTAAATTGGATCGTGTGAATGAATTAGAATGGATTGTACGAATGAAATAGATTAGATCGTACGAATGAATTAGAATGGATCGTGCGAATGAATTAGAATGGGTCGTACGAATGAATTAGAATGGATACACGATCCAGATCCATTCTAATTCATTCGCACAATCTATTCTAATTCATTCGTAGGATCCATTCTAATTAATTACTACGATCCATTCTAATTCATTCGTACGATCCATTCTAATTCATTCGTACGATCCATTCTAATTCATTCGTACGATCCATTCTAATTCATGCGCACAATCTATTCTAATTCATTCGCACAATCTATTCTAATTCATTCGTACGATCCATCCTAATTCATTCGCACGATCCATTCTAATTCATTCATACGATCCATTCTATTTCATTCGTACGATCCATTCTTACTCATTCGTACGATCCATTCTAATTCATTTGCACGAAGGTATCCATTCTTACTCATTCGCACAATCCATTCTAATTCATTCGCACGAATGTATCCATTCTAATTCATTCGTACGATCCATTCTAATTCATTCATATGATCCACTCTAATTCATTCATACGATCCATTCTAATTCATTCGTACGATCCATTCTAATTCATTCGGATCGTGCGAATGAATTAGAATGGATCTTACGAATGAATTAGAATGGATCGTACGAATGAATTAGAATGGATCGTACGAAGGAATTAGAACGGATCGTAAGACGGAATTAGAATGTATAGTACGAATGAATTAGAATGGATACCTTCGTGCAAATGAATTAGAATGGATCGTAGGAATGAGTAAGAATGGATCGTACGAATGAAATAGAATGGATCGTATGAATGAATTAGAATGGATCGTGCGAATGAATTAGAATGGATCGTACGAATGAATTAGAATAGATTGTGCGAATGAATTAGAATAGATTGTGCGCATGAATTAGAATGGATCGTACGAATGAATTAGAATGGATCGTACGAATGAATTAGAATGGATCATACGAAGGAATTAGAATAGATCGTGCAAATAAATTAGAATGGATCGTATGAATCAATTAGAATAGATTGTGCGAATGGATTAGAATGGATCATACGATTGAGTAAGAATTGATCGTACGAAGGAATTAGAATAGATCATACGAAGAAATTAGAATGGATCGTACGAATGAATTAGAATGGATCGTATGAATGAATTAGAATGGATCGTGCGAATGAATTAAAATGGATCGTATGAATGAAATAGAATGGATCGTATGAATTAGAATGGATCGTACGAATGAAATAGAATGGATCGTACGAATGAATTAGAATAGATTGTGCGAATGGATTAGAATGGATCATACGATTGAGTAAGAATGGATTGTACGAATGAAATAGAATAGATCGTACGAATGAATTAGAATGGATCATGCTAATGAATTAGAATTGATCGTACGAATGAATTAGAATAGATTGTGCGAATGAATTAGAATGGATACATTCGTGCGAAAGAATTAGAATGGATCGTATGAATGAATTAGATTGGATCGTATAAATGAATTATAATGGATCGTACGAATGAATTAGAATGGATCGTGCTAATGAATTAGAATGGATCGTGCGAATGAATTAGAATGGATCGTGCGAATGAATTAGAATGGATCGTACGAATGAATTAGAATGGATCGTACGAATGAATTAGAATGGATCGTTCGAATGAATTAGAATAGATTGTGCGAATGAATTAGAATGGATCGTACGAATGAATTAGAATGGATCGTGGGAATAAATTAGAATGGATTGTATGAATGAATTAGAATGGATCGTGCGAATGAATTAGAATATGGATCGTACGAAGGAATTAGAATGGATCGTACGAATGAATTCGAATGTATCCTTTCTAATTCATTCGTACGATCCATTCTAATTCCATCGTAAGAATTAGAATGGATCGTACGAATGAATTAGAATGGATCGTACGAATGAATTAGAATGGATCGTTCGAATGAATTAGAATAGATTGTGTGAATGAATTAGAATGGATCGTACGAATGAATTAGAAAGGATACATTCGTGCGAATGAATTAGAATGGATCGTATGAGTGTGAATGAATTAGAATGGATCGTGCGAATGAATTAGAATGGATCGTATTAATGAATTAGAATGGATCGTGCGAATGAATTAGAATGGATCGTACGAATGAGTAAGAATGGATCGTGCGAATGAACTAGAATGGATCATATGAATGAATTAGAATGGATCGTATGAATGAATTAGAATGGATCGTGCGAATAAATTAGAATGGATCGTACGAATGAATTAGAATGGATCGTACGAATGAATTAGAATGGATCGTACGAATGAATTAGAATGGATTCATTCGTGCGAATGAATTAGAATGGATCGTACGAATGAGTAAGAATGGATCGTACAAATGAATTAGAATGGATTGAATTAGAATGAATCGTACGAATGAATTAGAATGGATCGTACGAATGAATTAGAATGGATCGTACGAATGGATCGTATGAATGAATTAGAATGGATCGTATGAATGAAATAGAATGGATCGTATGAATGAATTAGAATGGATCGTGCGAATGAATTAGAATGGATCAGACGAATGAATTAGAATAGATTGTGCGAATGAATTAGAATGGATTGAATTAGAATGAATCGTACGAATGAATTAGAATGAATCATACCGTACGAATGAATTAGAATGGATCATACGAAGGAATTAGAATGGATCGTGCGAATAAATTAGAATGGATCGTAAGAATGAATTAGAATAGATTGTCCGAATGGATTAGAATGGATCATACGATTGAGTAAGAATGGATTGTACGAATGAAATAGAATAGATCGTACGAATGAATTAGAATGGATCGTGCGAATAAATTAGAATGGATCGTATGAATGAATTAGAATGGATCGTGCGAATCAATTAGAATATAGATCGTACGAATGAATTAGAATGGATCGTATGAATGAATTAGAATGGATCGTGCGAATGAATTAGAATGGATCGTACGAATGAAATAGAATGGATTCGCACGAATGTATCCATTCTAATTCATTCGTACGATCCATTCTAATTCATTCATACAATCCATTCTAATTCATTCGCACGATCCATTCGCATTCACTCAAACGATCCATTCTAATTCATTCTTATGATCCATTCTAATTCATTCGTACGATCCATTCTAATTCATTCGTACGATCCATTCTAATTCATTCGCACAATCTATTCTAATTCATTCGTACGATCCATTCTAATTCATTCGCACGATCCATTCTAACTCATTCGTACGATCCATTCGATCCATTCTAATTCATTCATACGATCCATTCTAATTCATTTGCACGAAGGTATCCATTCTAATTCCTTCGTACGATCCATTCTAATTCCTTCATACGATCCATTCGGATACATTCGTGCGAATCTATTCTATTTCATTCGTACGATCCATTCTAATTCATTCGCACGATCCATTCTAATTCATTCATACGATCCATTCTAATTCATTTGTACGATCCATTCTAATTCATTCGTACGATCCATTCTAATTCATTCGCACAATCTATTCTAATTCATTCGTATGTATGAATGAATTAGAATGGATCGTGCGAATGAATTAGAATGGATTGTACGAATGAATTAGAATGGATCATGCGAATGAATTAGAATGGATCGTACGATTGAAAAAATATTGATCGTACGAATGGATCGTACGAATGAGTAAGAATGGATCGTACGAATGAAATAGAATGGATCGTATGAATGAATTAGAATGGATCATGCGAATGAAATAGAATGGATCGTACGAATGAATTAGAATAGATTGTGCGAATGAATTAGAATGGATCGTACGAATGAATTAGAATGGATCGTACGAATGAATTAGAATGGATACCTTCGTGCAAATGAATTAGGATGGATCGTACGAATGAGTAAGAATGGATCGTACGAATGAAATAGAATGGATCATATGAATGAATTAGAATGGATCGTATGAATGAATTAGAATGGATTGTACGAATGAATTAGATTGGATCGTACGAATGAAATAGAATGGATCGTGCGAATGAGTAAGAATGGATCGTACGAATGAAATAGAATGGATCGTATGAATGAATTAGAATGGATCGTGCGAATGAATTAGAATGGATCGTGCGAATGAATTAGAATGGATCGTAAGAATGAAATAGAATGGATTGTACGAATGAGATAGAATGGATCGTACGAATGAATTAGAATAGATTGTGCGAATGTATTAGAATGGATCGTACGAATGAATTAGAATGGATCGTACGAATGAATTAGAATGGATCGTATGAATGAATTAGAATGGATCGTGCGAATGAATTAGAATGGATCGTACGAATGAAATAGAATGGATACATTCGTGCGAATGAATTAGAATGGATCATATGAATGAATTAGAATGGATCGTTTGAGTGAATGCGAATGGATCGTGCGAATGAATTAGAATGGATTGTACGAATGAATTAGAATGGATCGTACGAATGAATTAGAATGGATACCTTCGTGCGAATCCATTCTATTTCATTCGTACAATCCATTCTAATTCATTCGCACAATCCATTCTAATTCATTCATACGATCCATTCTAATTCTTTCGTACGATCCATTCTAATTCATTCGTACGATCCATTCTAATTCATTCGCACAATCTATTCTAATTCATTCGTACGATCCATTCTAATTCATTCGCACGATCCATTCTAATTCATTCATACGATCCATTCTATTTCATTCGTACGATCCATTCTTACTCATTCGTACGATCCATTCTAATTCATTTGCACGAAGGTATCCATTCTAATTCATTCGTACTATCCATTCTAATTCCTTCGTACGGTCCATTCTAATTCATTCATACGATTGAGTAAGAATGGATTGTACGAATGAAATAGAATAGATCGTACGAATGAATTAGAATGGATCATGCTAATGAATTAGAATTGATCGTACGAATGAATTACAATAGATTGTGCGAATGAATTAGAATGGATCGTACGAATGAATTGGAACAGATACATTCGTGCGAATGAATTAAAATGGATCGTATGAATGTATTAGAGTGGATACATTCGTACAAATGAATTAGAATGGATCGTACGAATGAATTAGAATGGATACATTCGTGCGAATGAATTAGAATGGATCGTATGAATGAATTAGATTGGATCGTATGAATGAATTAGAATGGATTGTATAAATTAGAATGGATACCTTCGTGCCAATGAAATAGAATGGATCGTACGAATGAATTAGAGTAGATTGTGCGAATGGATTAGAATGGATCATACGATTGAGTAAGAATGGATTGTACGAATGAAATAGAATAGATCGTATGAATGAATTAGAATGGATCGTACGAATGAATTAGAATGGATCGTTCGAATGAATTAGAAGAGATTGTGCGAATGAATTAGAATGGATCGTACGAATGAATTAGAATGGATCGTACGAATGAATTAGAATGGATCGTATGAATGAATTAGAATAGATCGTGCGAATGAATTAGAATGGATCGTGCGAATGAATTAGAATGGATCGTATGAATGAAATAGAATGGATCGTACGAATGAAATAGAATGGATTCGTATGAATGAATTAGAATGGATCGTGCGAATGAATTTGAATGGATCGTACGAATGAATTAGAATAGATTGTGCGAATGAATTAGAATGGATCGTATGAATGAATTAGAATGGATCGTACGAATGAATTAGAATAGATTGTGCGAATGAATTATAATGGATCGTACGAATGAATTAGAATGGATCGTACGAATGAATTAGAATGGATCGTATGAATGAATTAGAATGGATCGTGCGAATGAATTAGAATGGATCGTACGAATGAAATAGAATGTATTCGCACGAATGTATCCGAATGGATCGTACGAAGGAATTAGAATGGATCGTACGAAGGAATTAGAATGGATAGTACGAATGAATTAGAATGGATACCTTCATGCAAATGAATTAGAATGGATCGTACTAATGAGTAAGAATGGATCATACAAATGAAATAGAATGGATCGTATGAATGAATTAGAATGGATCATGCGAATGAATTAGAATGGATCGTATGAATGAATTAGAATAGATTGTGCGAATGAATTAGAATGGATCGTACGAATGGATTAGAATGGATCGTACGAATGAATTAGAATGGATCGCATGCATGAATTAGAATGGATCGTGCGAATGAATTAGAATGAATCGTACGAAGGAATTAGAATGGATCGTATGAATGAATTAGAGTGGATCGTGCAAATGAATTTGAATGGATCGTACGAATGAAATAGAATGGATTCGCACGAATGTATCCATTCTAATTCATTCATACGATCAATTCTAATTCATTCATACGATCCATTCTATTTCATTCGTACGATCCATTCTTACTCATTTGTACGATCCATTCTAATTCATTTGCACGAAGGTATCCATTCTAATTCATTCGTACTATCCATTCTAATTCATTCGTACGATCCATTCTAATTCCTTCGTACGATCCATTCTAATTCATTCGTACGATCCATTCTAATTCATTCGTACGATCCATTCTAATTCCTTCGTATGATCCATTATAATTCATTTGTACGGTATGATTCGTTCTAATTCATTCGTACGATTCATTCTAATTCAATCCATTCTAATTCATTCGTACGATCCATTCTAATTCATTCGTACGATCCATTCTAATTCATTCGTACGATTCATTCTAATTCAATCCATTCTAATTCATTCGTACGATCCATTCTTACTCATTCGTACGATCCATTCTAATTCATTCGCACGAATGAATCCATTCTAATTCATTCGTATGATCCATTCTAATTCATTCGCATGAATGTATCCATTATAATTCATTCGTACGATCCATTCTATCTCATTCGTACAATCCATTCTATTTCATTCGTACGATCCATTCTAATTCATTCGCACGATCCATTCTAATTCATTCGCATGATCCATTCTAATTCATTCGTACGATCGATTCTAATTCATTCATACGATCCATTCTAATTCATTCGCACGAATGTATCCATTCTAATTCATTCGTACGATCCATTCTAATTCATTCGTACGATCCATTCTAATTCCTTCGTATGATCCATTCTAATTCATTCGCACAAATGAATTAGCATGGATCGTACGAATGAGTAAGAATGGATCGTACGAATGAATTAGAATGGATTGAATTAGAATGAATCGTACGAATGAATTAGAATGGATCGTACGAATGAATTAGAATGGATCGTACGAATGAATTAGAATGGATTGAATTAGAATGAATCGTACGAATGAATTAGAATGAATGATACCGTACGAATGAATTAGAATGGATCATACGAAGGAATTAGAATGGATCGTACGAATGAATTAGAATGAATTAGAATAGATTGTGCGAATGAACTAGAATGGATCGTACGAATGAATTAGAATGAATTAGAATAGATTGTGCGAATGAATTAGAATGGATCGTACGAATGAATTAGAATGGATCGTATGAATCGTACGATCCATTCTAATTTATTCGTACGATCCATTCTAATTCATTCGTACGATCCATTCTAATTCCTTCGTATGATCCATTCTAATTCATTCGTACGGTATGATTCATTCTAATTCATTCGTACGATTTATTCTAATTCTATCCATTCTAATTCATTCGTACGATCCATTCTAATTCATTCGTACGATCCATTCTAATTCATTCGTACGATTCATTCTAATTCAATCCATTCTAATTCATTCGTATGATCCATTCTAATTCATTCACATGATCCATTCTAATTCATTCATACGATCCATTCTATTTCATTCGTACGATCCATTCTTACTCATTCGTACGATCCATTCTAATTCATTTGCACAAATTTATCCATTCTAATTCATTCATACGATCCATTCTAATTTATTCATATGATCCATTCTAATTCATTCGCACGAATGTATCCATTCTATTTCATTCGTACGATCCATTCTAATTCATTCATACGATCCATTCTAATTCATTCGCACGAATGAATCCTTTCTAATTCATTCGTATGATCCATTCTAATTCATTCGCATGAATATATCCATTCTAATTCATTCATACGATCCATTCTAATTCATTCATATGATCCATTCTAATTCATTCGTATGATCCATTCTAATTCATTCGCACGAATGTATCCATTCTAATTCGTTCGTACGATCCATTCTAATTCATTCGCACAATCTATTCTAATTCATTCATACGATCCATTCTAATTTATTCGCATGATCCATTCTAATTCATTCATACGATCCATTCTAATTCGTAGAATGGATCGTACGAATGAATTAGAATGGATACATTCGTGTGAATGAATTAGAATGGATTGTACGAATAAATTAGAATGGATCGTACGAATGAATTAGAATATAGATCATACGAAGGAATAAGAATGGATCGTACGAATGAATTAGAATGGATACATTCGTGCGAAAGAATTAGAATAGATCGTATGAATGAATTAGAATGGATCGTACGAAGGAATTAGAATAGATCATACGAAGAAATTAGAATGGAGCGTACGAATGAATTAGAATGGATCGTATGAATGAATTAGAATGGATCGTGCGAATGAATTAAAATGGATCGTACGAAGGAATTAGAATGGATCATGCGAATGAATTAGAATAGATCATACGAATGAATTAGAATGGATCGTACGAATGAATTAGAATGGATACATTCGTGCAAAAGAATTAGAATGGATTGTATGAATGAATTAGAATGGATCGTTTGAGTGAATGCGAATGGATCGTGCGAATGAATTAGAATGGATTGTACGAATGAATTAGAATGGATCGTACGAATGAATTAGAATGGATACATTCGTGCGAATCCATTCTATTTCATTCGTACGATCCATTCTAATTCATTCGCACGATCCATTCTAATTCATTCATACGATCCATTCTAATTCATTCGTACGATCCATTCTAATTCATTCGTACGATCCATTCTAATTCATTCGTACGATCTATTCTAATTCATTCGAACGATCCATTCTAATTCATTCGTACGATCCATTCTAATTCATTCGTACGATCTATTCTATTTCATTCGTACAATCCATTCTTACTCAATCGTATGATCCATTCTAATCCGTTCGCACAATCTACTCTAATTCATTCGTACGATCCATTCTATTTCATTTGCACGGAGGTATCCATTCTAATTCATACAATCCATTCTAATTCATTCATACGATCCAATCTAATTTATTCATACGATCCATTCTAATTCATTCGCACGAATGTATCCATTCTAATTCATACGTACGATCTATTCTAATTCAATCGTACGATCCATTCTAATTGATTCGCACAATCCATTCTAATTCATTTGCACGATCCATTCTAATTCATTCATACAATCCATTCTAATTCTTTTGCACGAATGTATCCATTCTAATTCATTACGAATGAGTAAGAATGGATTGTACGAATGAATTAGAATGGATACATTCGTGCGAATAAAATAGAATGGATCGTACGAATGAATTAGAATGGATCGTACGAATGAATTAGAATGGATCGTACGAATGAATTAGAATGGATCGTATGAATGAATTAGAATGGATCATACGAATGAATTAGAATGGATCGTACGAATGAGTAAGAATGGATCGTACGAATGAAATAGAATGGATCGTATGAATGAATTAGAATGGATACGTGCAAATGAATTAGAATTGATCGTACGAATGAATTAGAATAGATTGTGCGAATGAATTAGAATGGATCATACGATTGAATTGGAATGGATACATTCGTGCGATTGAATTAGAATGGATCGTATGAATAAAATAGAATGGATCGTGCGAATGAATTAGAATGGATCGTACGAATGAATTAGAATGGATCGTACGAATGACTTAGAATGGATCGTTCGAATGAATTAGAATAGATTGTGCGAATGAATTAGAATGGATCGTACGAATGAATTAGAACGGATACATTCGTGCGAATGAATTAGAATGGATCGTATGAGTGTGAATGAATTTGAATGGATTGTGCGAATGAATTAGAATGGATCGTACGAATGAATTAGAATGGATCGTACGAATGAAATAGAATGGATACATTCGTGCAAAAGAATTAGAATGGATTGTATGAATGAATTAGAATGGATCGTGCGAATGAATTAGAATGGATCGTGCGAATGAATTAGAATGGATACATTCATGCGAATGAATTAGAATGGATCATACGAATGAATTAGAATGGATTCATTCGTGTGAATGAAATAGAATGGATCGTACGAAAGAATTAGAATGGATCGTACGAATGAATTAGAATGGATCGTATGAATGAATTAGAATGGATCGTGCGAATGAATTAGAATGGATCGTATTAATGAATTTGAATGGATCGTACGAATGAATTAGAATGGAACGTACGAATGAATTAGAATGGATCGTAGAATCGATCGTATGAATGAATTAGATTGGATCGTACGAATGAGTAAAAATGGATCGTACGAATGAATTAGAATGGATCGTACGAATGAATTAGAATGGATACATTTCGTACGATCCATTCTAATTCATTCGTACGATCTATTCTAATTCATTCATTGAATCCATTCTAATTCATTCGTACGAAGGAATTAGAAAGGATCGTATGAATGAATTAGAATGGATCGTACGAATGAAATAGAATGGATCCATTCTTACTCCTTTGTACGATTCATTCTAATTCAATCCATTCTAATTCATTCGCATGATCCATTCTAATTCATTCGTACGATCGATTCTAATTCATTCATACGATCCATTCTAATTCATTCGCACGAATGTATCCATTTTAATTCATTCGTATGATCCATTCTAATTCATTCGCACAATCTATTATAATTCATTCATACTATCCATTCTAATTTATTCGCACGATCCATTCTAATTCATTCATACGATCCATTCTAATTCATTCATACGATCCATTCTAATTCATTCGCACGATCCATTCTAATTCATTTGCACGATCCATTCTATCTCATTCGTACGATCCATTCTAATTCATTCGCACGAATGTATCCATTCTAATTCAATCGTACGATCCATTCTAATTCCTTCGTATGATCCATTCTAATTCATTCGTACGGTATGATTCATTCTAATTCATTCGTACGATTCATTCTAATTCAATCAATTCTAATTCATTCGTACGATCCATTCTAATTCATTCGTACGATCCATTCTAATTCATTCGTACGATTTATTCTAATTCAATCCATTCTAATTCATTCGTACGATCCATTCTTACTCATTCGTACGATCCATTCTAATTCATTCGCACGAATGAATCCATTCTAATTCATTCGTATGATCCATTCTAATTCATTCGCATGAATGTATCCATTCTAATTCATTCGTACGATCCATTCTATCTCATTCGTACAATCCATTCTATTTCATTCGTACGATCCATTCTAATTCATTCACACAATCTATTCTAATTCATTCGTACGATCCATTCTAATTCATTCGCACGATCCATTCTAATTCATTCAAACAATCCATTCTATTTCATTCGTACGATCCATTCTTACTCATTCGTACGATCCATTCTAATTCATTTGCACGAAGGTATCCATTCTAATTCATTCGTACTATCCATTCTAATTCCTTCGTACGATCCATTCTAATTCATTCATATGATCCATTCTAATTTATTCGTACGATCCATTCTAATTCATTCGCACAATCTATTCTAATTCATTCGTACGATCCATTCTAATTCATTCGCACTATCCATTCTAATTCATTCGCACAATCTATTCTAATTCATTCGTACGATCCATTCTAATTAGAATGGATCGTATGAATGAATTAGAATGGATCGTGCGAATGAATTAGAATGGATCGTACGAATGAAATAGAATGGATACATTCGTGCGAATGAATTAGAATGGATCATATGAATGAATTAGAATGGATCGTTTGAGTGAATGCGAATGGATCGGCGAATGAATTAGAATGGATTGTACGAATGAATTAGAATGGATCATACGAATGAATTAGAATGGATACATTCGTGCAAATCCATTATATTTCATTCGTACGATCCATTCTAATTCATTCGCACGATCCATTCTAATTCATTCATACGATCCATTCTAATTCATTCGTACGATCCATTCTAATTCATTCGTACGATCCATTCTAATTCATTCGCACAATCTATTCTAATTCATTCGTACGATCCATTCTAATTCATTCGCACGATCCATTCTTATTCATTCATACGATCCATTCTATTTCATTCGTACGATCCATTCTTACACATTCGTACGATCCATTCTAATTCATTTGGACGAAGGTATCCATTCTAATTCATTCGTACTATCCATTCTAATTCCTTCGTACGATCCTTTCTAATTCCTTCGTACGATCCATTCTTATTCATTCATACGATTGAGTAAGAATGGATTGTACGAATGAAATAGAATAGATCGTACGAATGAATTAGAATGGATCATGCTAATGAATTAGAATTGATCGTACGAATGAATTAGAATAGATTGTGCGAATGAATTAGAATGGATCGTACGAATAAATTGGAAAAGATACATTCGTGCGAATGAATTAGAATGGATCGTATGAATAAATTAGAGTGGATACATTCGTACAAATGAATTAGAATGGATCGTACGAATGAATTAGAATGGATACATTCGTGCGAATGAATTAGAATGGATCATATGAATGAATTAGAATGGATCGTTTGAGTGAATGCGAATGGATCGTGCGAATGAAATAGAATGGATTCGCACGAATGTATCCATTCTAATTCATTCGTACGATCCATTCTAATTCATTCGTACAATCCATTCGTGCGAATGAATTAGAATGGATAGTACGAATGAATTAGAATGGATCGTACGAATGAATTAGAATGGATCGTACGAATGTATTAGAATAGATTGTGCGAATGAATTAGAATGGATCGTACAAATGAATTAGAATAGATCATACGAATGAATTAGAATGGATCGTATGAATGAATTAGAATGGATCGTACGAATGAATTAGAATGGATCGTACTAATGAATTAGAATAGATTGTGCGAATGAATTAGAATGGATCGTACGAATGAATTAGAAAGGATACATTCGTACAAATGAATTAGAATGGATCGTACGAATGAATTAGAGTGGATACATTCGTACAAATGAATTAGAATGGATCGTACAAATGAATTAGAATGGATACATTCGTGCGAATGAATTAGAATGGATCATATGAATGAATTAGAATGGATCGTGCGAATGAATTAGAATGGATTGTACGAATGAAATAGAATGGATTGTTCGAATGAATTAGAATGAATTAGAATGGATCGTACGAATGTATTAGAATGGATCGTATGAATGAATTAGAATGGATCGTGCGAATGAATTAGAATGGATCGTGCGAATGAATTAGAATGGATCTGGATCGTGTATCCATTCTAATTCATTCGTACGACCCATTCTAATTCATTCGTACGATCCATTCTAATTCATTCATACGATCCATTCTATTTTATTCGTACGATCCATTCTAACTCATTCGTACGATCCATTCTAATTCATTCGCACGATCCATTCTAATTCATTCATATGATCCATTCTAATTCATTCGCACGAATGTATCCATTCTAATTCATTCGTACGATCCATTCTAATTCATTTGTACGAATGTATCCACTCTAATTCATTCGTACGATCCATTCTAATTCATTTGTACGAATGTATCCTTTCTAATTCATTCGTACTATCCATTCTAATTCATTCGCACAATCTATTCTAATTCATTAGTACGATCCATTCTAATTCATTCGTACGATCCATTCTAATTCATTCATACGATCCATTCTAATTCATTCGTACGATCCATTCTAATTCATTCGTACGATCCATTCTAATTCATTCGCACAATCTATTCTATGAATGAATTAGAATGGATCGTACGAATGAATTAGAATGGATCGTACGAATGAATTAGAATGGATCGTACGAATGAATTAGAATGGATCTTACTAATGAATTAGAATAGATTCTGCGAATGAATTAGAATGGATCGTACGAATGAATTAGAAAGGATACATTCGTACAAATGAATTAGAATGGATCGTACGAATGAATTAGAGTGGATACATTCGTACAAATGAATTAGAATGGATCGTACGAATGAATTAGAATGGATACATTCGTGCAAATGAATTAGAATGGATCATATGAATGAATTAGAATGGGTCGTGCGAATGAATTAGAATGGATCGTGCGAATGAATTAGAATGGATCGTACGAATGAATTAGAATGGATCGTATGAATGAATAAGATTGGATCGTATTAATGAATTAGAATGGATCGTATGAATGAATTAGAATAAATCGTGCGAATGAATTAGAATGGATACCTTCGTGCAAATGAATTAGAATGGATCGTACGATTGAGTAAGAATGGATCGTACGAATGAAATAGAATGGATCGTATGAATGAATTAGAATGGATCTAGCGAATGAATTAGAATGGATCGTACGAATGAATTAGAATAGATTGTGCGAATGAATTAGAATGGATCGTGCGAGTGAATTAGAATGGATCGTACGAATGAATTAGAATGGATCGTACGAATGAATTAGAATGGATCGTGTGAATGAATTAGAATGGATCGTACGAATGAAATAGAATGGATTCACACAAATGTATCCATTCTAATTCATTCGTACGATCCATTCTAATTCATTCGTACAATCCATTCTAATTCATTCGCACGATCCATTTGCATTCACTCAAACGATCCATTCTAATTCATTCATACAATCCATTCTAATTCTTTTGCACGAATGTATCCATTCTAATTCATTCGTACGATCCATTCTAATTCATTCGTATGATCTATTCTAATTCATTCGCATGATCCATTCTAATTCCTTCATACGATCCATTTTAATTCATTCGCACGATCCATTCTAATTCATTTATACGATCCATTCTAATTCATTCGTACGATCCATTCTAATTTCTTCGTATGATCTATTCTAATTCCTTCGTACGATCCATTCTAATTCATTCATACGATCTATTCTAATTCTTTCGCACGAATGTATCCATTCTAATTCATTCGTACGATCCATTCTAATTCCTTCGTACGATCCATATTCTAATTCATTCGTACGATCCATTCTAATTTATTCATACAATCCATTCTAATTCATTCACACGAATGTATCCATTCTAATTCATTCGTACGATCCATTCTACGAATTAGAATGGATCGTATGAATGAATTAGAATGGATCATGCGAATAAATTAGAATGGATCGTATGAATGAATTAGAATAGATTGTGCGAATGAATTAGAATGGATCGTACGAATGAATTAGAATGGATACATTCGTGAGAAGGAATTAGAATGGATCATACGAATGAATTAGAATAGATCATATGAATGAATTAGAATGGATCGTACGAATGAATTAGAATAGATACATTCATACGAATGAATTAGAATGGATCATACGAATGAATTAGAATGGATTCATTCGTGCGAATGAATTATTATGGATCGTACGAATGAGTAAGAATGGATCGTACGAATGAATTAGAATGGATTGAATTAGAATGAATCGTACGAATGAATTAGAATGGATCGTACGAATGAATTAAAATGGATCGTACGAATGAAATAGAATGGATCGTATGAATGAATTAGAATGGATCGTGCGAATGAATTAGAATGGATCGTACGAATGAATTAGAATCGATTGTGCGAATGAATTAGAATGGATCGTGCGAATGAATTAGAATGGATCGTACGAATGAATTAGAATAGATTGTGCGAATGAATTAGAATGGATCGTACGAATGAATTAGAATGGATCGTACGAATGAATTAGAATGGATCGTATGAATGAATTAGAATGGATCGTGCGAATGAATTAGAATGGATCGTACGAAGGAATTAGAATAGATCATACGAAGAAATTATAATGGATCGTACGAATGAATTAGAATGGATCGTATGAATGAATTAGAATGGATCGTGCGAATGAATTAAAATGGATCGTACGAAGGAATTAGAATGGATCATGCGAATGAATTAGAATAGATCATACGAATGAATTAGAATGGATCGTACGAATGAATTAGAATAGATACATTCGTGCAAAAGAATTAGAAAGGATTGTATGAATGAATTAGAATGGATCGTTTGAGTGAATGCGAATGGATCGTGCGAATGAATTAGAATGGAATGAATTAGAATGGATTGAATTAGAATGAATCGTATGAATGAATTAGAATGGATCGTACGAATGAATTAGAATGGATCGTACGAATGAATTAGAATGGATCGTACGAATGAAATAGAATGGATCGTACGAAGGAATTACAATAGATCATACGAAGAAATTAGAATGGATCGTACGAATGAATTAGAATGGATTGAATTAGAATGAATCGTTCGAATGAATTAGAATGAATCATACCGTACGAATGAATTAGAGTGGATCATACGAAGGAATTAGAATGGATCGTTCAAATGAATTAGAATGGATCGTACGAAGGAATTAGAATGGATCGTATGAATGAATTTGAATGGATCGTGCGAATGAATTAGAATGGATCATACGAATGAAATAGAATGGATTCGCACGAATGTATCCATTCTAATTCATTCATACGATCCATTCTAATTCATTAGCACAATCTATTCTAATTCATTCGTACGATCCATTCTAATTCATTCGCACGATCCATTCTAATTCATTCGCACGAATGTATCCATTCTAATTCATTTGTACGAATATATCCACTCTAATTCATTCATACGATCCATTCTAATTCATTAGCACGATCCATTCTAATTCATTCGTACGATCCATTCTAATTCAATTATACGATCCAATCTAATTCATTCATACGATCCATTCTAATTCATTCGTACGATCCATTCTAATTCATTCGTACGATCCATTCTAATTCGTGCGAATGTATCCATTCTAATTCATTCGTACGATCCATTCTAATTCATTCGTACGAATGTATCTATTCTAATTCATTTGTACAAATGTATCCACTCTAATTCATTCGTACGATCCATTCTAATTCATTAGCACGATCCATTCTAATTCATTCGTACGATCCATTCTAATTCATTTATACGATCCAATCTAATTCATTCATACGATCCATTCTAATTCATTCGTACGATCCATTCTAATTCATTCGTACGATCCATTCTAATTCGTGCGAATGTATCCATTCTAATTCATTCGTACGATCCATTCTAATTCATTCGTACAATCCATTCTAATTCATTCGCACGATCCATTCGCATTCACTCAAACGATCCATTCTAATTCATTCATATGATCCATTCTAATTCATTCGCACGAATGTATCCATTCTATTTCATTCGTACGATCCATTCTAATTCATTCGCACGATCCATTCTAATTCATTCGTACGATCTATTCTAATTCATTTGTTCGATCCATTCTAATTCATTCGTACGATCCATTCTAATTCATTCGCACGATCCATTCTAATTCATTCATACGATCCATTCTAATTCATTCGTACGATCCATTCTAATTCATTCGTACGATCCATTCTAATTCATTCGCACAATCTATTCTAATTCATTCGCACGATCCATTCTAATTCATTCGCACGATCCATTCTAATTCATTTGTACGATCCATTCTTACTCATTCGTATGATCCATTCTAATTCATTTGCACGAAGGTATCCATTCTAATTCATTCGTACTATCCATTCTAATTCCTTCGTACGATTCATTCTAATTCATTCGCACGATCCATTCTAATTCATTCGTATGATCCATTCTAATTCATTCATACGATCCATTCTAATTTATTCACACGATCCATTCTAATTCATTCATACGATCCATTCTAATTCATTCATATGATCCATTCTAATTCCTTCGTACGATCCATTCTATTTCATTCGTACGATCCATTCTAATTCATTCATACGATCCATTCGTATCCATTCTAATTCATTCGTACGATCCATTCTAATTCATTCGCACGATCCATTCTAATTCATTCACACGATCCATTCTAATTCATTTGTACAAATGTAGCCACTCTAATTCATTCGTACGATCCATTCTAATTCATTCGCACGAATGTATCCATTCCAATTCATTCGTACGATCCATTCTATTTCATTCGTACGATTCATTCTAATTCATTCGTACGATTCATTCTAATTCAATCCATTCTAATTCATTCCTACGATCCATTCTAATTCATTCGCACGATCCATTCTAATTCATTCATACGATCCATTCTAATTCATTCGTACGATCCATTCTAATTCATTCGCACAATCTATTCTAATTCATTCGTACGATCCATTCTAATTCATTCGCACGATCCATTCTAATTCATTCATACGATCCATTCTATTTCATTCGCACGATCCATTAATTCATTCGCACGATCCATTCTAATTCCTTCGTATGATCCATTCTAATTCATTCGTACGATTCATTCAAATTCAATCCATTCTAATTCATTCGTACGATCCATTCTTACTCATTCGTACGATCCATTCTAATTCATTCGCACGAATGAATCCATTCTAATTCATTCGTACGATCCATTCTAATTCCTTCGTATGATCCATTCTAATTCATTCGTACGGTATGATTCATTCTAATTCATTCGTACGATTCATTCTAATTCATTCGTACGATCTATTCTAATTTATTCGTACGATCAATTCTAATTCATTCGTACGATCCATTCTAATTCATTCGTACGATTCATTCTAATTCATTCATACGATCCATTCTAATTCATTCGTACGATCCATTCTAATTCATTCGTACAATCCATTCTAATTCATTCGCACGATCCATTCGCATTCATTCATACGATCCATTCTAATTCCTTCGTACGATCCATTCTAATTCATTCGTACGATCCATTCTAATTCATTCGCACGATCCATTCTAAATCATGCATACGATCTATTCTAATTCATTCGTACGATCCATTCTAATTCATTACTACGATCCATTCTAATTCATTCGTACGATCCATTCTAATTCATTCGCACGATCCATTCTAATTCATTCATACGATCCATTCTAATTCATTCGTATGTATCCATTCTAATTCATTCATACGATCCATTCTAATTCTACGATCCATTCTTACTCATTCGTATTATCCATTTTAATTCATTCACACGAATGTATCAACTCTAATTCATTCGTACGATCGATTCTAATTCATTCGCACGATCCATTCTAATTCATTCGTACGATCCATTCTAATTCCTTCGTACGATCCATTTTAATTCATTCGCACGATCCATTCTAATTCATTCATACGATCCATTCTAATTCATTCGTACGATCCATTCTAATTTCTTCGTATGATCTATTCTAATTCCTTCGTACGATCCATTCTAATTCATTCATACGATCTATTCTAATTCTTTCGCACGAATTTATCCATTCTAATTCATTCGTACGATCCATTCTAATTCCTTCGTACGATCCATATTCTAATTCATTCGTACGATCCATTCTAATATATTCGTACAATCCATTCTAATTCATTCGCACGAATGTATCCATTCTAATTCATTCGTACGATCCATTCTACGAATTAGAATGGATAGTATGAATGAATTAGAATGGATCATGCGAATAAGTTAGAATGGATCGTATGAATGAATTAGAATAGATTGTGCGAATGAATTAGAATGGATCGTATGAATGAATTAGAATGGATACATTCGTGCGAATGAATTAGAATGGATCATACGAATGAATTAGAATGGATCATATGAATGAATTAGAATGGATCGTACGAATGAATTAGAATGGATACATTCATGCGAATAAATTAGAATGGATCATACGAATGAATTAGAATGGATACTTTCATACAAATGAATTAGAATGGATCGTACGAATGAATTAGACTGGATACATTCGTACAAATGAATTAGAATGGATCGTACGAATGAATTAGAATGGATACATTCGTGCGAATGAATTAGAATGGATCATATGAATGAATTAGAATGGATCGTGCGAATGTCTTAGAATGGATCGTACGAATGAGTAAGAATGGATCGTACGAATGAAATAGAATGGATCGTATGAATGAATTAGAATGGATCGTACGAATGAATTAGAATGGGTCGTACGAATGAATTAGAATGGATACACGATCCAGATGCATTCTAATTCATTCGCACGATCCATTCTAATTAGAATGGATCGTACGAATAAATTAGAATGGATCGTACGAATAAATTAGAATGGATCATGCGAATGAATTAGAATGGATCGTGCGAATGAATTAGAATGGATCGTACGAATGAGTAAGAATGGATCGTACGAATGAAATAGAATGGATCGTACGAATGAATTAGAATGGATCGTGCGAATGAATTAGAATTGATCGTACGAATGAATTATAATAGATTGTGCGAATGAATTAAAATGATTCGTATAAATGAATTAGAATGGATCGTATGAGTGAATTAGAATGGATACGAAGGAATTAGAATGGATTGTACGAATGAATTAGAATGGATCATATGAATGAAATAGAATGGATCGTACGAATGAATTAGAATGGATCGTGCGAATGAATTAAAATGGATCGTACGAATGAATTAGAATGGATCGTACGAAGGAATTAGAATGGATAGTACGAATGAATTAGAATGGATACCTTCGTGCAAATGAAATAGAATGGATCGTACGAATGAATTAGAATGGATCGTATGAATGAATTAGATTGGATCGTATTAATGAATTAGAATGGATCGTACGAATGAATTAGAATAGATCATATGAATGAATTAGAATGGATACGAATGGATCGTACGAATGAGTAAGAATGGATCGTACGAATGAAATAGAATGGATTGTACGAATGAATTAGAATGGATACATTCGTGCGAATGAATTAGGATGGATCGTATGAATGAATTAGAATGGATCGTACGAATGAATTAGAATGGATACATTCGTGCGAATGAATTAGAATGGATCATATGAATGAATTAGAATCGATCGTACGAATGAATTAAAATGGATCATGCGAATGAATTAGAATGGATCGTGCAAATGAATTAGAATGGATCGTATGAATGAATTAGAATAGATCGTACGAATGAATTAGAATGGATCGTACGAAGGAATTAGAATGGATCGTACGAAGGAATTAGAATCTATTCTAATTCATTCGTATGAATTAGAATGGATCGTACGAATGAATTAGAATGGATCGTGCGAATGAATTAGAATGGATTGTATGAATGAATTAGAATGGATCGTACGAATGATTTAGAATGGATCGTATGAATGAATTAGAATGGATCGTACGAATGAATTAGAATAGATCGTACGATTGAGTACGAATGGATTGTACGAATGAAATAGAATAGATCATACGAATGAATTAGAATGGATACATTCGTGCGAATGAATTAGGATGGGTCGTATGAATGAATTAGAATAGATTGTGCGAAGGAATTAGAATGGATCGTACGAATGAATTAGAATGGATACATTCATGCGAATGAATTAGAATGGATCGTATGAATGAATTAGAATGGATCGTATAAGTGAATTAGAATGGATACGAAGGAATTAGAATGGATCGTACGAAGGAATTAGAATGGAGAATGGATCGTGCGAATGAATTAGAATGGATCATACGAATGAATTAGAAAGGATACATTCGTGCGAATGAATTAGAATGGATCGTATGAGTGTGAATGAATTAGAATGGATCGTGCGAATGAATTAGAATGGATCGTATTAATGAATTAGAATGGATTGTGCGAATGAATTAGAATGGATCGTACGAATGAGTAAGAATGGATCGTGCGAATGAATTAGAATGGATCATATGAATGAATTAGAATGGATCGTATGAATGAATTAGAATGAATCGTGCGAATAAATTAGAATGGATCGTACAAATGAATTAGAATGTATCGTACGAATGAATTAGAATGGATTGTGCGAATGAATTAGAATGGATCGTACGAATGAAATAGAATGAATTAGAATGGATACATTCATGCTAATGAATTAGAATGGATCATACGAATGAATTAGAATGGATTCATTCGTGCGAATGAATTAGAATGGATCGTGCGAATGAATTAGAATGGATTGTACGAATGAATTAGAATGGATCGTACGAATGAATTAGAATGGATACATTCGTGCGAATCCATTCTATTTCATTCGTACGATCCATTATAATTCATTCGCACGATCCATTCTAATTCATTCATACGATCCATTCTAATTCATTCGTACGATCCATTCTAATTCATTCGTACGATCCATTCTAATTCATTCGCACAATCTATTCTAATTCATTCGTACGATCCATTCTAATTCATTCGCACGATCCATTCTAATTCATTCATACGATCCATTCTATTTCATTCGTACGATCCATTCTTACTCATTCGTACGATTCATTCTAATTCATTTGCACGATGGTATCCATTCTAATTCATTCGTACTATCCATTCTAATTCGTTCGTACGATCCATTCTAATTCCTTCGTACGATCCATTCTAATTCATTCGTACGATCCATTCTAATTCATTCGTACGATCCATTCTAATTCCTTCGTATGATCCATTCTAATTCATTCGTACGGTATGATTCATTCTAATTCATTCGTACGATTCATTCTAATTCAATCCATTCTAATTCATTCATACGATCCATTCTATTTCATTCGTACAATCCATTCTAATTCATTCGCACGATCTATTCGCATTCACTCAAACGATCCATTCTAATTCATTCGTACGATCCATTCTATTTCATTTGCACGAAGGTATCCATTCTAATTCATTCGTACTATCCATTCTAATTCCTTCGTACGATCCATTCTAATTCATTCGTACGATCCATTCTAATTCATTCGCACGATCCATTCTAATTCATTCGTACGATCCATTCTATTTCATTCATACGATCCATTCTAATTCATTCATACGATCCATTCTAATTCATTCGCACGATCCATTCTAATTCATTCGCATGTTCCATTCTAATTCATTCGTACGATCGATTCTAATTCATTCATATGATCCATTCTAATTCATTCGCACAAATGTATCCATTCTAATTCATTCGTACGATCCATTCTAATTCATTCGTACGATCCATTCTAATTCACTCATACGATCCATCCTAATTCATTCGCACGAATGTATCCATTCTAATTCATTCGTACAATCCATTCTATTTCATTCGTACGATCCATTCTTACTCATTCGTACGATCCATTCGTATCCATTCTAATTCATTCGTACGATCTATTCTAATTCATTCGTATGATCCATTCTAATTCATTAATACGATCCAATCTAATTCATTCATACGATCCATTCTAATTCATTCGTACGATCCATTCTAATTCATTCGCACGATCCATTCTAATTCATTCACACGATCCATTCTAATACATTCGTACGATTCATTCTAATTCAATCCATTCTAATTCATTCTTACGATCCATTCTAATTCATTCGTACGATCCATTCTAATTCATTCGTACAATCCATTCTAATTCATTCGCACTATCCATTCGCATTCACTCAAACGATCCATTCTAATTCATTCATATGATCCATTCTAATTCATTCGCATGAATGTATCTATTCTAATTCATTTGTATGAATGTATCCACTCTAATTCATTCATACGATCCATTCTAATTCATTCGCACGAATGTATCCATTCTAATTCATTCGTACGATCCATTCTAATTCATTCGCACGATCCATTCTAATTCATTCGCACGATCCATTCTTACTCTTTCGTACGATCCATTCTAATTCATTCGCACGATCCATTCTAATTCATTAATACGATCCATTCTCGAATAGATCATGCGAATGAATTAGAATTGATCGTACGAATGAATTGGAATGGATACATTCGTGCGAATGAATTAGAATGGAACGTATGAATGAATTAGAGTGGATACATTCGTACAAATGAATTAGAATGGATCGTACGAATGAATTAGAATGGATACATTCGTGCGAATGAATTAGAATGGATCATATGAATGAATTAGAATGGATCGTTTGAGTGAATGCGAATGGATCGTGCGAATGAATTAGAATGGATTGTACGAATGAATTAGAATGGATCGTACGAATGAATTAGAATGGATACATTCGTGTGAATCCATTCTATTTCATTCGTACGATCCATTCTAATTCATTCGTACGATCCATTCTAATTCATTCGTACGATCCATTCTAATTCATTCGTACGATTCATTCTAATTCATTCGCACGATCCATTCTAATTCTTTCGTACGATCCATTCTAATTCATTCGCACGATCCATTCTAATTCATTCATACGATCCATTCTAATTCATTCGCACGATCCATTCTAATTCATTCGCATAATCCATTCTAATTCATTCGTACGATCGATTCTAATTCATTCATACGATCCATTCTAATTCATTCGCACGAATGTATCCATTCTAATTCATTCGTAGGATCCATTCTAATTCATTCATACGATCCATCCTAATTCATTCGCACGAATGTATCCATTCTAATTCATTCGTACAATCCATTCTATTTCATTCGTACGATCCATTCTTACTCATTCGTACGATCCATTCGTATCCATTCTAATTCATTCGTACGATCTATTATAATTCATTCGTACGATCCATTATAATTAATTAATACGATCCAATCTAATTCATTCATACGATCCATTCTAATTCATTCGTACGATCCATTCTAATTCATTCGTGCGAACCATTCTATTTCATTTGCACGAAGGTATCCATTCTAATTCATTCGTACTATCCATTCAAATTCCTTCGTACGATCCATTCTAATTCATTCGTACGATCCATTCTAATTCATTCGCACGATCCATTCTAAATTAGAATGGATACATTCCTGCGAATGAATTAGAATGGATCGTATGAGTGTGAATAAATTAGAATGGATTGTGCGAATGAATTAGAATGGATCGTACGAATGACTTAGAATGGATCGTTCGAATGAATTAGAATAGATTGTGCGAATGAATTAGAATGGATCGTACGAATGAATTAGAACGGATACATTCGTGCGAATGAATTAGAATGGATCGTATAAGTGTGAATGAAGTAGAATGGATTGTGCGAATGAATTAGAATGGATCGTACGAATGAATTAGAATGGATCGTACGAATGAATTAGAATGGATACATTCGTGCAAAAGAAGTAGAATGGATTGTATGAATGAATTAGAATGGATCGTGCGAATGAATTAGAATGGATCGTGCGAATGAATTAGAATGGATACATTCATGCGAATGAATTAGAATGGATCATACGAATGAATTAGAATGGATTCATTCGTGCGAATGAATTAGAATGGATCGTACGAATGAATTAGAATGGATCGTACGAATGAATTAGAATGGATCGTATGAATGAATTAGAATGGATCATGCGAATGAATTACAATGGATCATATTATTGAATTTGAATGGATCGTACGGATGAATTAGAATGGAACGTACGAATGAATTAGAATGGATCGTAGAATGGATCATATGAATGAATTAGATTGGATCATACGAATGAGTAAGAATGGATCATACGAATGAATTAGAATGGATCGTACGAATGAATTAGAATGGATACATTTCGTACGTTCCATTCTAATTCATTCGTACGATCTATTCTAATTCATTCATGCAATCCAGCCTAATTCATTCGTACGAAGGAATTAGAAAGGATCGTATGAATGAATTAGAATGGATCGTACGAATGAAATAGAATGGATCCATTCTTACTCATTCGTACGATTCATTCTAATTCAATCCATTCTAATTCATTCGCATGATCCATTCTAATTCATTCGTACGATCGATTCTAATTCATTCATACGATCCATTCTAATTTATTCGCACGATCCATTTTAATTCATTCGTACGATCTATTCTATTTCATTCGTACAATCCATTCTTACTCAATCGTATGATCCATTCTAATCCATTCGCACAATCTATATGTGCGAATGAATTAGAATGGATCGTATGAGTGTGAATGAATTAGAATGGATCATGCGAATGAGTAAGAATGGATTGTACGAATGAAATAGAATAGATCGTACGAATGAATTAGAATGGATCGTACGAATGAATTAGAATGGATCGTTCGAATGAATTAGAATAGATTGTGCGAATGAATTCGAATGGATCGTACGGATGAATTAGAATGGATCGTACGAATAAATTAGAATCGATCGTACGAATGAATTAGAATGGATCGTACGAATGAATTAGAATGGATCGTGCGAATAAATTAGAATGGATCGTACGAATGAAATAGAATGGATTCGCACGAATGTATCCATTCTAATTCATTCGTACGATCCATTCTAATTCTTTCGTACAATCCATTCTAATTCATTCGCACGATCCATTCGCATTCACTCAAACGATCCATTCTAATTCATTCATATGATCCATTCTAATTCATTCGCACGAATGTATCCATTCTAATTCATTCGTACGATCCATTCTAATTCATTTGTACGAATGTATCCACTCTAATTCATTCATATGATCCATTCTAATTCATTCGCACGAATGTATCCATTCCAATTCATTCGTACGATCAATTCTAATTCATTCGCATGATCTAATCCATTCTAATTCTTTTGCACGAATGTATCCATTCTAATTCATTCGTACGATCCATTCTATTTCATTCGTATGATCTATTCTAATTCATTCGCATGATCCATTCTAATTCCTTCGTACGATCCATTTTAATTCATTCGCATGATCCATTCTAATTCATTCATACGATCCATTCTAATTCATTCGTACGATCCATTCTAATTTCTTCGTATGATCTATTCGAATTCCTTCGTACGATCCATTCTAATTCATTCATACGATCTATTCTAATTCTTCCGCACGAATGTATCCATTCTAATTCATTCGTACGATCCATTCTAATTCCTTCGTATGATCCATATTCTAATTCATTCGTACGATCCATTCTAATTTATTCGTACAATCCATTCTAATTCATTAGAATGGATCGTATGAATGAAATAGAATGGATCGTACGAATGAATTAGAATGGATCGTATGAATGTCGTACGATCCATTCTAATTCATTCGCACGATCCATTCTAATTCATTCATACGATCCATTCTAATTCATTCGTACGATCCATTCTAATTCATTCATACGATCCATTCTAATTCAATAGTACGATCATGCGAATGAATTAGAATGGATCGTACGAATGAATTAGAATGGATTGTATGAATGAATTAGAATGGATCGTGCGAATGAATTAGAATGGATCGTACGAATGAAATAGAATGGATACATTCGTACAAATGAATTAGAATGGATCGTACGAATGAATTAGAATTAATCATACCGTACGAATGAATTAGAATGGATCATACGAAGGAATTAGAATGGATCATACGAATGAATTAGAATGGATCGTACGAAGGAATTAGAATGGATCGTACGAATGAATGGATTGTATGAATGAATTAGAATGGATCGTTTGAGTGAATGCGAATGGATCGTGCGAATGAATTAGAATGGAATGAATTAGAATGGATTGAATTAGAATGAATCGTACGAATGAATTAGAATGGATCGTACGAATGAATTAGAATGGATCGTACGAATGAAATAGAATGGATCGTACGAAGGAATTAGAATAGATCATACGAAGAAATTAGAAAGGATCGTATGAATGAATTAGAATGAATCGTATGAATGAATTAGAATGAATCATACCGTACGAATGAATTAGAATGGATCATACGAAGGAATTAGAATGGATCGTACGAATGAATTAGAATGGATCGTACGAAGGAATTAGAATGGATCGTATGAATGAATTAGAATGGCTCGTGCGAATGAATTAGAATGGATCGTACGAATGAAATAGAATGGATTCGCACGAATGTATCCATTCTAATTCATTCATACGATCCATTCTAATTCATTAGCACAATCTATTCTAATTCATTCGTACGATCCATTCTAATTCATTCGCACGATCCATTCTAAATCATTCGCATGAATGTATCCATTCTAATTCATTTGTACGAATGTATCCACTCTAATTCATTCGTACGATCCATTCTAATTCATTAGCACGATCCATTCTAATTCATTCGTACGATCCATTCTAATTCATTTATACGATCCAATCTAATTCATTCATACGATCCATTCTAATTCATTCGTACGATCCATTCTAATTCATCCGTACGATCCATTCTAATTCGTGCGAATGTATCCATTCTAATTCATTCGTACGATCCATTCTAATTCATTCGTACGAATGTATCCATTCTAATTCATTTGTACGAATGTATCCACTCTAATTCATTCTAATTCATTCGCACGATCCATTCTAATTCATTCATACGATCCATTCTAATTCATTCATATGATCCATTCTAATTCATTCGCACAATCCATTCTTACTCATTCGTATGATCCATTCTAATTCATTTGCACGAATGTATCCATTCTAATTTATTCGTACGATCCATTCTAATTCATTCGTACGATCCATTCTAATTTATTCGTACGATCCATTCTAATTCCTTCGTATGATCCATTCTAATTCATTCGCACGAATGTATCCATTCTAATTCATTCGTACAATCCATTCTAATTCATTCGCACGATCCATTCTAATTCATTCATACGATCCATTCTAATTCCTTCGTACGATCCATTTTAATTCATTCGTACGATCCATTCTAATTCATACGCACGATCCATTCTAATTCATTCGTACGATCCATTCTATTTCATTCATACGATCCATTCTAATTCATTCATACGATCGATTCTAATTCATTCGCACGATCCATTCTAATTCATTCGCATGATCCATTCTAATTCATTCGTACGATCGATTCTAATTCATTCATACGATCCATTCTAATTCATTCGCACGAATGTATCCATTCTAACTCATTCATACGATCCATTCTAATTCATTCATACGATCCATCCTAATTCATTCGCACGAATGTATCCATTCTAATTCATTCGTACAATCCATTCTATTTCATTCGTACGATCCATTCTTACTCATTCAAACGATCCATTCGTATCCATTCTAATTCATTCGTACGATCTATTCTAATTCATTCGTACGATCCATTCTAATTCATTAATACGATCCAATCTAATTCATTCATACGATCCATTCTAATTCATTCGTACGATCCATTCTAATTCATTCGCACGATCCATTCTAATTCATTTGTACGATCAATTCTAATTCCTTCGTATGATCCATTCTAATTCATTCGTACGGTATGATTCATTCTAATTCATTCGTACGATTCATTCTAATTCAATTCATTCTAATTCATTCGTACGATCCATTCTAATTCATTCGTACGATCCATTCTAATTCATTCGTACGATTCATTCTAATTCAATCCATTCTAATTCATTCGTACGATCCATTCTTACTCATTCGTACGATCCATTCTAATTCATTCGTACGATCCATTCTACTTCATTCGCACAATCTATACGTTCCATTCTAATTCATTCGTAAGATCCATTCTAATTCATTTGCACGATCCGAATGAATTAGAATGGATCGTACGAATGAATTAGAATGGATCGTATGAATGAATTAGAGTGGATCATATGAACGAATTAGAATGGATCGTATGAATGAATTAGAATGGATCGTGCGAATGAATTAGAATGGATCGTGCGAATGAATTAGAACGGATCGTACGAATGAATTAGAATGGGTCGTACGAATGAATTAGAATGGATACACGATCCAGATCCATTCTAATTCATTCGCACAATCTATTCTAATTCATTCGTAGGATCGTGCGAATGAATTAGAATGGATCGTGCGAATGAGTTAGAATGGATCGTACGAATGAATTAGAATGGATCGTACAAATGAATTAGAATGGATCGTCCGAATGAATTAGAAAGGATACATTCGAATTCATTCGTACGATCCATTCTAATTCCTTCGTACGATCCATATTCTAATTCATTCGCACGATCCATTCTAATTCATTCGTACGATTCATTCTAATTCAATCCATTCTAATTTATTCGTACGATCCATTCTAATTCATTCGTACGATCCATTCTAATTCATTAGTACGATCCATTCTAATTAGAATAGATTGTATGAATTAGAATGGATCGTATGAATAAATTAGAATAGATCGTACGAATGAATTAGAATGGATTGAATTAGAATGAATCGTACGAATGAATTAGAATGGATCGTGCGAATGAATTAGAATATGGATCGTATGAAGGAATTAGAATGGATCGTACGAATGAATTCGGATGTATCCTTTCTAATTCATTCGTACGATCCATTCTAATTCATTCGTACGATCCATTCTAACTCACTCGCATGATCCATTCTAATTCATTCGCACGATCCTACGAATGAATTAGAATAGATTGTGCGAATGAATTAGAATGGATCTGGATCGTGTATCCATTCTAATTCATTCGTACGACCCATTCTAATTCATTCGTACCATCCATTCTAATTCATTTATACGATCCATTCTTTTTCATTCGTACGATCCATTCTTACTCATTCGTATGATCCATTCTAATTCATTTGCACGATCCATTCTAATTCATTCATATGATCCATTCTAATTCAGTCGCACGAATGTATCCATTCTAATTCATTCGTACGATCCATTCTAATTCATTTGTACGAATGTATCCACTCTAATTCATTCGTACGATCCATTCTAATTCATTTGTACGAATGTATCCTTTCTAATTCATTCGTACGATCCATTCTAAATCATTCGTACGATCCATTCTAATTCATTCGTACGATCCATTCTAACTCATTCGCACGAACCATTCTAATTCATTCGCACGATCCTACGAATGAATTAGAATTGATTGTGCGAATGAATTAGAACGGATCTGGATCGTGTATCCATTCTAATTAATTTGTACGACCCATTCTAATTCATTCGTACGATCCATTCTAATTCATTCGCACGATCCATTCTAATTCATTCGCACGATCCATTCTAATTCATTCATACGATCCATTCTAATTCATTCATATGATCCACTCTAATTCATTCGTACGATCCATTCTAATTTATTCGCACGATCCATTCTAATTCATTCGTACGATCTATTCTATTTCATTCGTACAATCCATTCTTACTCAATCGTATGATCCATTCTAATCCATTCGCACAATCAACTCTAATTCATTCGTACGATCCATTCTAATTCATTCGTACGATCCATTCTAATTCATTCGCACAATCTATTCTAATTCATTCATACGTTCCATTCTAATTTATTCGCACGATCCATTCTAATTCATTCATACGATCTATTCTAATTCATTCATATGATCCATTCTAATTCATTCGCACGATCCATTCTTACTCATTTGTACGATCCATTCTAATTCATTTGCACGAAGGTATCCATTCTAATTCATTCGTACTATCCATTCTAATTCCTTCGTACGATCCATTCTAATTCCTTCGTACGATCCATTCTAATTCATTCGTACGATCCATTCTAATTCATTCGTACGATCCATTCTAATTCCTTCGTATGATCCATTCTAATTCATTCGTACGGTATGATTCATTCTAATTCATTCGTACGATTCATTCTAAGTCAATCCATTCTAATTCATTCGTACGATCCATTCTAATTCATTCGTACGATCCATTCTAATTCATTCATACGATCCATTCTAATTCATTCATACGATCCATTCTGATTCTTTTGCACGAATGTATCCATTCTAATTCTATCATACGATCCATTCTAATTCATTCGCATGATCCGAATTAGAATGGATCATACGAAGGAATTAGAATGGATCGTGCGAATAAATTAGAATGGATCGTATGAATGCATTAGAATAGATTGTGCGAATGGATTAGAATGGATCATACTATTGAGTAAGAATAGATTGTACGAATGAAATAGAATAGATCGTACGAATGAATTAGAATGGATCGTGCGAATAAGTTAGAATGGATCGTATGAATGAATTAGAATGGATCGTGCGAATGAATTAGAATATAGATCGTACGAATGAATTAGAATGGATCGTATGAATGAACTAGAATAGATCGTGCGAATGAATTAGATAGGATCATACGAATGAAATAGAATTGATCGTACGAATGGATCGTACGAATGAATTAGAATGGATCGTACGAATGAATTAGAATGGATACATTCGTGCGAATCCATTCTATTTCATTCATACGATCCATTCTAATTCATTCGCACGATCCATTCTAATTCATTCATACGATCCATTCTAATTCATTCGTACAATCAATTCTAATTCATTCGTACGATCCATTCTAATTCATTCGTACGATTCATTCTAATTCAATCCATTCTAATTCATTCGTACGATCCATTCTTACTCATTCGTACGATCCATTCTAATTCATTCGCACGAATGAATCCATTCTAATTCATTCGTATGATCCATTCTAATTCATTCGTACGATCCATTCTATTTCATTCGCACGATCCATTCTATTTCATTCGTACGATCCATTCTAATTCATTCGCACGAATGTATCCATTCCAATTCATTCGTACGATCCATTCTAATTCATTCGCTCAATCTATTCTAATTCATTCGTACGATAAATTCTAATTCATTCGCACGTATCCATTCTAATTCATTCATACGATCCATTCTATTTCATTCGTACGATCCATTCTAACTCATTCGTACGATCCATTCTAATTCATTCGTACGATCCATTCTAATTCATTCGCACAATCTTTACGTTCCATTCTAATTCATTCGTAAGATCCATTCTAATTCATTCGCACGATCCATTCTAATTCATTAATACGATCCAATCTAATTCATTCGTACGATCCATTCTAATCCATTCATATTCATTCGCACAATCTATTCTAATTCATTCATACGGTCCATCCTAATTCATTCGGACGAATGTATCCATTCTAATTCATTCGTACAATCCATTCTATTTCATTCGTACGAATGAATTAGAATGGATACCTTCATGCAAATGAATTAGGATAGACGTACGAATGAGTAAGAATGGATCGTACGAATGAAATAGAATGGATCGTATGAATGAATTAAAATGGATCGTACGAATGAATTAGAATGGATTGTACGAATGAATTAGAATGGATCGTACGAATGAAATAGAATGGATCGTACGAATGAAATAGAATGGATCGTACGAATGAATTAGAATAGATTGTGCGAATGGATTAGAATGGATCGTTTGAATGAATTAGAGTGGATCATATGAATGAATTAGAATAGATCGTATGAATGAATTAGAATGGATCGTGCACATGAATTAGAATGGATCGTGCGAATGAATTAGAATGGATCGTACGAATGAATTAGAATGGGTCGTACGAATGAATTAGAATGGATACATGATCCAGATCCATTCTAATTCATTCGCACAATCTATTCTAATTCATTCGTAGGATCGTGCGAATGAGTTAGAATGGATCGTACGAATGAATTAGAATGGATCGTACGAATGAATTAGAATGGATCGTATGAATGAATTAGAAAGGATACATTCGTACAAATGAATTAGAATGGATCGTACGATCCATAGTCTAATTCATTCGTACGATCCATTCTATTTCAATCCATTCTAATTCATTCGTACGATCCATTCTAATTCATTCGTACGATCCATTCTAATTCATTAGTACGATCCATTCTAATTAGAATAGCTTGTATGAAGTAGAATGGATCGTATGAATGAATTAGAATAGATCGTACGAATGAATTAGAATGGATTGAAATAGAATGAATCGTACGAATGAATTAGAATGGATCGTGCGAATGAATTAGACTATGGATCGTACGAAGGAATTAGAATGGATCGTACGAATGAATTCGGATGTATCCTTTCTAATTCATTCGTACGATCCATTCTAATTCATTCGTACGATCCATTCTAATTCATTCGTACGATCCATTCTAACTCATTCTCACGATCCATTCTAATTCATTCGCACGATCCTACGAATGAATTAGAATAGATTGTGCGAATGAATTAGAATGGATCTGGATCGTGTATCCATTCTAATTCATTCGTACGACCCATTCTAATTCATTCGTACGATCCATTCTAATTCATTCATACGATCCATTCTATTTCATTCGTACGATCTATTCTTACTCATTCGTACGATCCATTCTAATTCATTCGCACGATCCATTCTAATTCATTCATATGATCCATTCTAATTCATTCGCACGAATGTATCCATTCTAATTCATTCGTACGATCCATTCTAATTCATTCGTACGAATATATCCACTCTAATTCATTCGTACGATCCCTTCTAATTCATTCGTACGATCCATTCTAATTCCTTCGTACGATCCATTCTAATTCATTTGTACGATCCATTCTAATTCATTCGTACGATCCATTCTAACTCATTCGCACGATCCATTCTAATTCATTCGCACGATCCTACGAATGAATTAGAATAGATTGTGCGAATGAATTAGAATGGATCTGGATCGTGTATCCATTCTAATTCATTCGTACGACCCATTCTAACTTATTCGTACGATCCATTCTAATTCATTTGCACGATCCATTCTAATTCATTCGCACGATCCATTCTAATTCATTCATATGATCCACTCTAATTCATATATACGATCCTTTCTAATCCATTCGCACAATCTATTCTAATTCATTCGTACGATCCATTCTAATTCATTCGTACAATCCATTCTTACTCAATCGTATGATCCATTCTAATCCATTCGCACAATCTAGTCTAATTCATTCGTACGATCCATTCTAATTCATTCGTACGATCCATTCTAATTCATTCGCACAATCTATTCTAATTCATTCGTATGATCCATTCTAATTCATTCACACGATCCATTCTAATTCATTCGTACGATCCATTCTAATTCATTCGTACGATCCATTCTAATTCATTCGTACGATCCATTCTAATTCGTTCGTACGATCCATTCTAATTCATTCGCACGATCCATTCTAATTCATTAATACGATCCATTCTAATTCATTCGCACGATCCATTCTAATTCATTCATACAATCCATTCTAATTTTTTTGCACGAATGTATCCATTCTAATTCATTCGTTCGATCCATTCTAATTCATTCGTATGATACATTCTAATTCATTCGCACGATCCATTCTTACTCATTCGTACGATCCATTCTAATTCATTAGTACGATCTATTCTAATTCATTCATACGATCCATTCTAATTTATTCGCACGATCCATTCTAATTCCTTCGTATGATCCATTCTAATTCATTCGTACGGTATGATTCATTCTAATTCATTCGTACGATTCATTCTAATTCAATCCATTCTAATTCATTCGTACGATCCATTCTAATTCATTCGTACGATCCATTCTAATTCATTCGTACGATTCATTCTAATTCAATCCATTCTAATTCATTCATACGATCCATTCTAATTCATTCGTAAGATCTATTCTATTTCATTCGTACAATCCATTCTTACTTAATCGTATGATCCATTCTAATCCATTCGCATAATCTATTCTAATTCATTCGTACGATCCATTCTATTTCATTCGTACGATCCATTCTTACTCATTCGTACAATCCATTCTAATTCATTTGCACGAAGGTATCCATTCTAATTCATTCGTACTATCCATTCTAATTCCTTCGTACGATCCATTCTAATCCATTCGCACAATCTACTCTAATTCATTCGTACGATCCATTCTATTTCATTTGCACGAAGGTATCCATTCTAATTCATACAATCCATTCTAATTCATTCACACGATCCAATCTAATTCATTCATACGATCCATTCTAATTCATTCGCACGAATGTATCCATTCTAATTCATTCGTACGATCCATTCTAATCCATTTGTACGAATGTATCCACTCTAATTCATTCATAGGATCCATTCTAATTCATTCGCACGAATCCATTCTAATTCATTCGTACGATCGATTCTAATTCATTCATACGATCCATTCTAATTCATTCGCACGAATGTATCCATTCTAATTCATTCATACGATCCATTCTAATTCATTCATACAATCCATTCTAATTCATTCATACGATCCATTCTAATTCATTCGCACGATCCATTCTAATTCATTCGTACGATCCATTCTAATTCATTCGTACGATCCATTCTAATTCATTCGTACGATCCATTCTAATTCATTCGTACCATCCATTCTAATTCATTCGCACAATCTATACGTTCCATTCTAATTCATTCGTAAGATCCATTCTAATTCATTTGCACGATCCATTCTAATTCATTAATACGATCCAATCTAATTCATTCGTACGATCCATTCTAATCCATTCGTATTCATTCGCATGGATTGAATTAGAATGGATCGTACGAATGAGTAAGAATGGATCGTGCGAATGAATTAGAATGGATCGTACTAATGAAATAGAATGGATTCGCACGAATGTATCCATTCTAATTCATTCATACGATCCATTCTAATTCATTCGTACGATCCATTCTAATTTCTTCGTAAGATCTATTCTTATTCATTCACACAATCTATTCTAATTCATTCGTACGATCCATTCTAATTCATTCGCACGATCCATTCTAATTCATTCATACGATCCATTCTAATTCATTCGTACGATCCATTCTCATTCATTCGTACGATCCATTCTAATTCATTCGCACAATCTATTCTAATTCATTCGTACGATCCATTCTAATTCATTCGCACGATCCATTCTAATTCATTCATACGATCCATTCTATTTTCTAATTCATTAGTATGATCCATTCTAATTCATTCGTACGATCCATTCTAATTCATTCGTACGATCCATTCTAATTCATTCGCACAATCTATTCTAATTCATTCGAACGATCCATTCTAATTCATTCGTACGATCCATTCTAATTCATTCGTACGATCTATTCTATTTCATTCGTACAATCCATTCTTACTCAATCGTATGATCCATTCTAATCCATTCGCACAATCTGCTCTAATTCGAATGGATCGTACGAATGAAATAGAATGGATTCGCACGAATGTATCCGAATGGATCGTACGAAGGAATTAGAATGGATCGTACGAAGGAATTAGAATGGATAGTACGAATGAATTAGAATGGATAGTACGAATGAATTAGAATGGATACTACGAATAAATTAGAATGGATCGTACGAATGAATTAGAGTGGACCATATGAATGAATTAGAATGGATCGTATGAATGAATTAGAATGGATCGTGCGAATGAATTAGAATGGATCGTGCGAATGAATTAGAATGGATCGTACGAATGAATTAGAATGGGTCGTACAAATTAATTAGAATGGATACACGATCCATTCTATTTTCTAATTCATTAGTACGATCCATTCTACGATCCATTCATACGATCCATTCATACGATCCATTCATTCATTAGTACGATCCATTCATACGATCCATTCTATTTTCTAATTCATTAGTACGATCCATTCTAATTCATTCGCACGATCCATTCTAATTCATTCATACGAATCCATTCTATTTCATTCGCACGAATGTATCCATTCTAATTCATTCGTACGATCCATTCTAATTCATTTGTATGAATGTATCCACTCTAATTCATTCGTACGATCCATTCTAATTCATTTGTACGAATGTATCCTTTCTAATTCATTCGTACGATCCATTCTAATTCATTCGCACGATCCATTCTAATTCATTCGTACGATCCATTCTAACTCATTTGCACGATCCATTCTAATTCATTCGCACGATCCTACGAATGAATTAGAATAGATTGTGCGAATGAATTAGAATGGATCTGGATCGTGTATCCATTCTAATTCATTCGTACGACCCATTCTAATTCATTCGTACGATCCATTCTAATTCATTCGCACGATCCATTCTAATTCATTCGCACGATCCATTCTAATTCATTCATACGATCCATTCTAATTCATTCATATGATCCACTCTAATTCATTCGTACGATCCATTCTAATTCATTCATAGTATCCATTCTAATTCATTCGTACTATCCATTCTAATTCATTCATACTATCCATTCTAATTCCTTCGTACGATCCATTCTAATTCCTTCGTACGATCCATTCGGATACATTCGTGCGAATCCATTCTATTTCATTTGTACGGTCCATTCGAATTAGAGTAGATTGTGCGAATGGATTAGAATGGATCATACGATTGAGTAAGAATTGATTGTACGAATGAAATAGAATAGATCGTGCGAATGAATTAGAATGGATCGTACGAATGAATTAGAATGGATCGTACGAATGAATTAGAATGGATCGTACGAATGAATTAGAATGGATCGTGCGAATGAATTAGAATGGATAGTACGAATGAATTAGAATGGATACCTTCGTGCAAATAAATTAGAATGGATCGTACGAATGAGTAAGAATGGATCGTACGAATGAAATAGAATGGATCGTATGAATGAATTAGAATGGATCGTGCGAATGAATTAGAATGGATCGTGCGAATGAATTCGAATGGATCGTACGAATGAATTAGAATGAATCATACCGTACGAATGAATTAGAATGGATCATATGAAGGAATTAGAATGGATCGAACGAATGAATTAGAATGGATCGTACGAATGAATTAGAATGGATCCTACGAAGGAATTAGAATGGATCGTACGAAGGAATTAGAATGGATAGTACGAATGAAGTAGAATGGATACCTTCGTGCAAATGAATTTGAATGGATCGTACGAATGAGTAAGAATGGATCGTACGAATGAATTAGAATGGATCGTACGAATGAAATAGAATGGATACATTCGTGCGAATGAATTAGAATGGATCATATGAATGAATTAGAATGGATCGTTTGAGTGAATGCGAATGGATCGTGCGAATGAATTAGAATGTATTGTACGAATGAATTAGAATGGATCGTACGAATGAATTAGAATGGATACATTCGTGCGAATCCATTCTATTTCATTCGTACGATCCATTCTAATTCATTCGCACGATCCATTCTAATTCATTCATATGATCCATTCATTCGTACGATCCATTCTAATTCATTCGCAAGATCCATTCTAATACATTCGCAAGATCCATTCTAATTCCTTCGTACGATCCATTCTAATTAATTCGTACGATCCATTCTAATTCATTCGCACGATCCATTCTAATTCATTCATACAGTCCATTCTAATTCCTTTGCACGAATTTATCCATTCTAATTCATTCGTACGATCCATTCTAATTCATTAGCATGATCCATTCTAATTCATTCGTACGATCTATTCTATTTCATTCGTACAATCCATTCTTACTCAATCATATGAATGAATTAGAATGGATCGTACGAAGGAATTAGAATGGAACGTACGAAGGAATTAGAATGGATCTTGCGAATGAATTAGAATGGATCGTACGAATGAATGGATCGTATGAATGAATTAGAATGGATCGTGCGAATGAATTAGAATGGATCGTACGAATGAAATAGAATGGATTCGCACGAATGAATTAGAATGGATACATTCGTGCGAATGAATTAGAATGGATACATTCGTGCGAATGAATTAGAATGGATCGTACAAATGAAATAGAATGGATCATGCTAATGAATTAGAATGGATCGTACGAATGAATTAGAATGGATACATTCGTGCAAAAGAATTAGAATGGATTGTATGAATGAATTAGAATGGATCGTGCGAATGAATTAGAATGGATCGTACGAATGAATTAGAATGGATCGTACGAAGGAATTAGAATGGATCTTGCGAATGTATTAGAATGGATCTTGCGAATGAATTAGAATGGATCGTACGAATGAATGGATCGTATGAATGAATTAGAATGGATCGTGCGAATGAATTAGAATGGATCGTACGAATGAAATAGAATGGATTCGCACGAATGTATCCATTCTAATTCATTCGTACGATCCATTCTAATTCATTCGTACAATCCATTCTAATTCATTCGCACGATCCATTCGCATTCACTCAAACGATCCATTCTAATTCATTCATATGATCCATTCTAATTCATTCACACGAATGTATCCGTTCTATTTCATTCGTACGATCCATTCTAATTCATTCGTATGATCCATTCTTACTCGTTCGTACGATCCATTCTAATTCATTTGCACGAAGGTATCCATTCTACTTCAATCGTACTATCCATTCTAATTCCTTCGTACGATCCATTCTAATTCCTTCGTACGATCCATTCTAATTCATTCGTATGATCTATTCTAATTCATTCGTACGATCCATTCTAATTCCTTCGTATGATCCATTCTAATTCATTCGTACGGTATGATTCATTCTAATTCATTCGTACGATTCATTCTAATTCATTCGCACGATCCATTCTAATTCATTCATACGATCCATTCTAATTCATTCGTATGTATCCATTCTAATTCATTCATACGATCCATTCTAATTCTACGATCCATTCTTACTCATTCGTATTATCCATTTTAATTCATTCACACGAATGTATCGTACGAATGAATTAGATTGGATCGTCCGAATGAATTAGAATACATTGTGTGAATGAATTAGAATGGATCGTACGAATGAATTAGAAAGGATATATTCGTGCGAATGAATTAGAATAGATCGTATGAATGAATTAGATAGGATCGTATTAATGAATTAGAATGGATTGTGCGAATGAATTAGAATGGATCGTACGAATGAATTAGAATGGATACATTCGTGCGAATGAATTTGAATGGATCGTATGAATGAATTAGAATCGATCGTACGAATGAATTAGAATGGATCATGCGAATGAATTAGAATGGATCGTGCGAATGAATTAGAATGGATCGTACGAATGAAATAGAATGGATTGTACAAATGAGATAGAATGGATCGTACGAATTAATTAGAATGGATACATTCTTGCGAATGAATTAGAATGGATCATACGAATGAATTAGAATGGATTCATTTGTGCGAATGAATTAGAATGGATCATACGAATGAGTAAGAATGGATCGTACGAATGAATTAGAATGGATTGAATTAGAATGAATCGTACGAATGAATTAGAATGGATCGTACGAATGAATTAGAATGGATCATACGAATGAATTAGAATGGATTGAATTAGAATGAATCGTACGAATGAATTAGAATGAATCATACCGTACGAATGAATTAGAATGGATCATACGAAGGAATTAGAATGGATCGTACGAATGAATTAGAATGGATCGTACGAATGAGTAAGAATGGATCGTACGAATGAAATAGAATGGATCGTTCGAATGAATTAGAATGGATCGTGCGAATGAATTAGAATGGATCGTACGAATGAATTAGAATGGATCGTATGAATGAATTAGATTGGATCGTATTAATGAATTAGAATGGATCGTGCGAATGAATTAGAATGGATCGTACGAATGAATTAGAATGGATCGTATGAATGACTTAGAATGGATCGTTCGAATGAATTAGAATGGATCGTACGAAGGAATTAGAATGGGTCGTACGAATGAATTAGAATGGATCGTACGAATGAATTACAATGAATTAGAATGGATCGTACGAATGAATTAGAATGGATCGTACGAATGAAATAGAATGGATCGTATGAATGAATTAGAATGGATCGTGCGAATGAATTAGAATGGATCGTACAAATGAAATAGAATGGATTCGCACGAATGTATCCACTCTAATTCAATGGATCGTGCGAATGAATTAGAATGGATCGTACGAATGAATTAGAATGGATCGTACGAATGAATTAGAATGGATCGTACGAATGAATTAGAATGGATTGAATTAGAATGAATCGTACGAATGAATTAGAATGAATCATACCGTACGAATGAATTAGAATGGATCATACGAATGAAATAGAATGGATCGTATGAATGAATTAGAATGGATCGTGCGAATGAATTAGAATGGATCGTACGAATGAAATAGAATGGATTTGCACGAATGTATCCATTCTAATTCATTCGCACGTTCCATTCTTACTCATTCGTACGATCCATTCTAATTCATTCGTACGATCCATTCTAATTCATTCGTACGATCCATTCTAATTCAATCCATGCGAATGAATACGAATGGATTAGAATGGATCATACGAATGAATTAGATTGGATCGTATTAATGAATTAGAATGGATCGTACGAATGAATTAGAATAGATACATTCATGCGAATGAATTAGAATGGATCATACGAATGAATTAGAATGGATTCATTCGTGCGAATGAATTAGAATGGATCGTACGAATGAGTAAGAATGGATCGTACGAATGAATTAGAATGGATCGTATGAATGAATTAGAATGGATACATTCGTGCGAATGAATTAGAATGGATCATACGAATGAGTAAGAATGGATCGTGCGAATGAATTAGAATGGATCATATGAATGAATTAGAATGGATCGTATGAATGAATTAGAATGGATCGTGCGAATAAATTAGAATGGATCGTATGAATTAATTATAATAGATTGTGCGAATGAATTAGAATGGATCGTACGAATGAATTAGAATGGATACATTCGTGCGAATGAATTAGAATGGATCGTATGAATGAATTAGAATCGATCGTACGAATGAATTAGAATGGATCATGCGAATGAATTAGAATGGATCGTACGAATGAATTAGAATGGATCGTACGAATGAATTAGAATGGATACATTCGTGCAAAAGAATTAGAATGGATCGTATAAATGAAATAGAATAGATCGTACGAATGAATTAGAATGGATCATGCGAATGAATTAGAATGGATCGTGCGAATGAATTAGAATGGATCGTATGAACGAATTAGAATGGATCGTGCGAAAAAATTAGAATGGATCGTACGAATGAATTAGAATGGATCGTACGAAGGAATTAGAATGGATAGTACGAATGAATTAGACTGGATTGTACGAATGAGATAGAATGGATCGTACGAATGAATTAGAATGGATACATTCATGCGAATGAATTAGAATGGATCATACGAATTAATTAGAATGGATTCATTCGTGCGAATGAATTAGAATGGATCGTACGAATGAGTAAGAATGGATCGTACGAATGAATTAGAATGGATTGAATTAGAATGAATCGTATGAATGAATTAGAATGGATCGTACGAATGAATTAGAATGGATCGTACGAATGAATTAGAATGGATGGAATTAGAATGAATCGTACGAATGAATAAGAATAAATCATACCGTACGAATGAATTAGAATGGATCATACGAAGGAATTAGAATGGATCGTACGAATGAATTAGAATGGATCGTACGAATGAATTAGAATGGATCGTACGAAGGAATTAGAATGGATCGTACGAAGGAATTAGAATGGATACCTTCGTGCAAATGAATTAGAACGGATCGTACAAATGAGTAAGAATGGATCGTACGAATGAAATAGAATGGATCGTATGAATGAATTAGAACGGATCGTTCGAATGAATTAGAATGGATCGTACGAATGAATTAGAATAGATTGTGCGAATGAATTAGAATGGATCGTACGAATGAATTAGAATGGATCGTACGAATGAATTAGAATGGATCGTATGCATGAATTAGAATGGATCGTGCGAATGAATTAGAATGGATCGTACGAATGAATTAGAATGGATCGTACGAATGAATTAGAATGGATCGTATGAATGAATTAGATTGGATCGTATTAATGAATTAGAATGGATCGTACGAATGAATTAGCATGGATTGAATTAGAATGAATCGTACGAATGAATTAGAATGAATCATACCGTACGAATGAATTAGAATGGATCATACGAAGGAATTAGAATGGATCGTACGAATGAATTAGAATGGATCGTATGAATGAAATTGAATGGATCGTATGAATGAATTAGAATGGATCGTGGGAATGAATTAGAATGGATCGTTCGAATGAATTAGAATAGATTGTGCAAATGAATTAGAATGGATCATGCGAATGAATTAGAATGGATCGTGCGAATAAATTAGAATGGATCGTATGAATGAATTAGAATGGATCGTACGAATGAATTAGAATAGATTGTGCGAATGAATTAGAATGGATCGTACGAATGAATTAGAATAGATTGTGCGAATGAATTAGAATGGATCGTACGAATGAATTAGAATGGATCGTGCGAATGAATTAGAATGTATCGTACGAATGAATTAGAATCGATTGTGCGAATGAATTAGAATGGATCGTACGAATGAATTAGAATGGATCGTACGAATGAATTAGAATGGATCGTTTGCATGAATTAGAATGGATCGTGTGAATGAATTAGAATGGATCGTACGAATGAATTAGAATGGGTCGTACGAAGGAATTAGAATGGATCGTATGAATGAATTAGAATGGATCGTGCGAATGAATTAGAATGGATCGTACGAATGAAATAGAATGGATTCGCACGAATGTATCCATTCTAATTCATTCATACGATCCATTCTAATTCATTCATACGATCCATTCTATTTCATTCGTACGATCCATTCTTACTCATTCGTACGATCCATTCTAATTCATTTGCATGATCCATTCTAATTCATTCTTACGATCCATTCTAATTCCTTCGTACGAACCATTCTAATTCATTCGTACGATCCATTCTAATTCATTCGCACGATCCATTCTAATTCATGCATACGATCCATTCTAATTCATTACTACGATCCATTCTAATTCATTCGTACGATCCATTCTAATTCCTTTGTATGATCCATTCTAATTTATTCGCACGATCCATTCTAATTCATTCGTACGATCCATTCTAATTCATTCGTACGATCCATTCTAATTCATTCGCACGAATGTATCCATTCTAATTCATTCGTACAATCCATTCTTACACATTCGTAATGAATTAGAATGGATACATTCGTGCAAAAGAATTAGAATGGATTGTATGAATGAATTAGAATGGATCGTGCAAATGAATTACAATGGATTGTGCGAATGAATTAGAATGGATCGTACGAATGAATTAGAATAGATCGTACGTATGAATTATAATGGATACATTCGTACGAATGAATTAGAATGGATCGTGCGAATGAATTAGAATGGATCGTACGAATGAATTAGAATGGATCGTACGAAGGAATTAGAATAGATACACGATCCAGATCCATTCTAATTCATTCGCACGATCCATTCTAATTCATTCGTATGATCCATTCTAATTCATTCGTACGGTCCATTCTAACTCATTCGCACGATCCATTCTAATTCATTCGCAAGATCCATTCTAATTCATTCGCACGATCCATTCTAATTCATTCATACGATCCATTCTATTTCATTCGTACGATCCATTCTTACTCATTCGTACGATCCATTCTAATTCATTTGCACGAATGATCCATTCTACTTCATTCGTACTATCCATTCTAATTCCTTCGTACGATCCATTCTAATTCATTCGAACGATCCATTCTAAGTCATACGTACGATCCATTCTAATTTATTCGTACGATCCATTCTAATTCATTCGTACGATCCATTCTTACTCATTCGTACGATCCATTCGTATCCATTCTAATACATTCGTACGATCTATTCTAATTCATTCGTACGATCCATTCTAATTCATTAATACGATCCAATCTAATTCATTCGTACGATCCATTCTAATTCATTCGCATGATCCATTCTAATTCATTCGCACGATCCATTCTAATTCATTCGCACGATCCATTCTAATTCATTCATACGATCCATTCTATTTCTCATTCGTACGATCCATTCTTACTCATTCGTACGATCCATTCTAATTCATTTGCACGAAGGTATCCATTCTAATTCATTCGTACTATCCATTCTAATTCGTACGATCGTACGAATGAATTAGAATGGATCGTGCGAATGAATTAGAATGGATCGTGCGAATGAATTAGAATGGATCGTACGAATGAAATAGAATGGATCGTATGAATGAATTAGAATGGATCGTGCGAATGAATTAGAATGGATCGTGCGAATGAATTAGAATGGATCGTGCGAATGAATTAGAATGGATCGTACGAATGAATTAGAATGGATCGTATGAATGAATTAGAATGGATCGTATTAATGAATTAGAATGGATCGTACGAATGAATTAGAATAGATCGTACGAATGAAATAGAATGGATACGAATGGATCGTACGAATGAGTAAGAATGGATCGTACGAATGAATTAGAATGGATCGTACGAATGAATTAGAATGGATCGTACGTATGACATAGAATTGATTGTTCGAATGAATTAGAATGGATCGTACGAAGGAATTAGAATGGATAGTACGAATGAAGTAGAATGGATCGTACGAATGAGTAAGAATGGATCGTACGAATGAATTAGAATGGATCGTACGAATTAATTAGAATGGATACATTCGTGCGAATGAATTAGAATGGATCATATGAATGAATTAGAATGGATCGTTTGAGTGAATGCGAATGGATCGTGCGAATGAATTAGAATGGATTGTACGAATGAATTAGAATGGATTGTATGAATGAATTAGAATGGATCGTGCGAATGAATTAGAATGGATCGTACGAATGAAATAGAATGGATTCGCACGAATGTATCCATTCTAATTCATTCATATGATCCATTCTAATTCATTCGTACAATCCATTCTAATTCATTCGTACGATCCATTCTTACTCATTCGTACGATCCATTCTTACTCATTCGTACGATCCATTCTAATTAATTCGTACAACCCATTCTAATTCATTCGTACGATCCATTCTAATTCATTCGTACGATCCATTCTAATTCATTCGCACAATCTATTCTAATTCATTCGTACGATCCATTCTAATTTATTCACACGATCCATTCTAATTCCTTCGTATGATCCATTCTAATTCATTCGTACGGTATGATTCATTCTAATTCATTCGTATGATTCATTCTAATTCAATCCATTCTAATTTATTCGTACGATCAATTCTAATTCATTCGTACGATCCATTCTAATTCATTCGTACGATTCATTCTAATTCAATCCATTCTAATTCATTCGTACGATCCATTCTTACTCATTCGTACGATCCATTCTAATTCATTCGCACGAATGAATCCATTCTAATTCATTCGTACGATCCATTCTAATTCATTCGTACGAATGAAATAGAATGGATCGTAAGAAGGAATTAGAAAGGATCGTACAAACGAATTAGAATGGATCGTATGAATGAAATAGAATAGATCGTACGAATGAATTAGAATGGATCATATGAATGAATTAGATTGGATCGTATGAATGAATTAGAATGGATCGTATGGATGAATTAGAATAGATTGTGCGAATGAATTAGAATGGATCGTATGAATGAATTAGAATGGATACATTCGTGCGAATGAATTAGAATGGATCGTATTAATTCATTCGTACGATCCATTCTATCTCATTCGTACGATCCATTCTAATTCATTCGTACGAACCATTCTAATTCATTCAGACGATCTATTCTAATTCATTCGTACGATCCATTCTAATTCATTCGTACGATCCATTCTAATTCATTCGTACGATCCATTCTAATTCATGCGCACAATCTGTTCTAATTCATTCGCACAATCTATTCTAATTCATTCGTACGATCCATTCTTATCGTATGTTCCATTCTAATTCAATCCATTCTAATTCATTCGTACGATCCATTCTAATTCATTCGTACGATCCATTCTAATTCATTCGCACGATCCATTCTAATTCATTCATACGATCCATTCTTACTCATTCGTACGATCCATTCTTACTCATTCGTACAATCCATTCTATTTCATTCGTACGATCCATTCTAATTCATTCGCATGATCCATTCTAATTCATTCGTATGATCCATTCTAATTCATTCGCACAATCTATTCTAATTCATTCGTACGATCCATTCTAATTCATTCGCACGATCCATTCTAATTCATTCATACGATCCATTCTATTTCATTCGTACGATCCATTCTTACTCATTCGCACGATCCATTCTAATTCATTCGTACGATCCATTCTAATTCATTCGTACGATCCATTCAAATTCATTCGCACAATCTATTCTAATTCATTCGTACGATCCATTCTAATTCATTCGCACGATCCTACGAATGAATTAGAATAGATTGTGCGAATGAATTAGAATGGATCTGGATCGTGTATCTATTCTAATGAAATAGATCCATTCGTACGATCCATTCTAATTCCTTCGTATGATCCATTCTAATTCATTCGTACGGTATGATTCATTCTAATTCATTCGTACGATTCATTCTAATTCAATCCATTCTAATTCATTCATACGATCCATTCTATTTCATTCGTACAATCCAGTCTAATACATTCTAATTTATTCGCACGATCCACTCTAATTCATTCATACGATCCATTCTAATTCATTCATATGATCCATTCTAATTCATTCGCACGATCCAATCTAATTCATTCGTACGATCCATTCTAATTCATTCGCACAATCTATTCTAATTCATTCGCACGATCCATTCTAATCCATTCATACGATCCATTCTAATTCATTCGTACGATCCATTCTAATTCATTCATACGATCCATTCTAATTCATTCGTACGATCCATTCTAATTCATTCGCACGATCCATTCTAATTCATTCATACGATCCATTCTAATTCATTCGTATGTATCCATTCTAATTCTTTCATACGATCCATTCTAATTCTACGATCCATTCTTACTCATTCGTATTATCCATTTTAATTCATTCACACGAATGTATCAACTCTAATTCATTCGTACGATCGATTCTAATTCATTCGCACGATCCATTCTAATTCATTCGTACGATCCATTCTAATTCCTTCGTACGATCCATTTTAATTCATTCGCATAATCCATTCTAATTCATTCATACGATCCATTCTAATTCATTCGTACGATCCATTCTAATTTCTTCGTATGATCTATTCTAATTCCTTCGTACGATCCATTCTAATTCATTCATACGATCTATTCTAATTCTTTCGCACGAATGTATCCATTCTTATTCATTCGTACGATCCATTCTAATTCCTTCGTACGATCCATATTCTAATTCATTCGTACGATCCATTCTAATTTATTCGTACAATCCATTCTATTTCATTCGCACGAATGTATCCATTCTAATTCATTCGTACGATCCATTCTACGAATTAGAATGGATCGTATGAATGAACTAGAATGGATCGTGCGAATAAATTAGAATGGATCGTATGAATGAATTAGAATAGATTGTGCGAATGAATTAGAATGGATCGTACGAATGAGTTAGAATGGATACATTCGTGCGAATGAATTAGAATGGATCATACGAATGAATTAGAATGGATCATATGAATGAATTAGAATGGATCGTACGAATGAATTAGAATGGATACATTCATGCGAATGAATTAGAATGTATCATACGAATGAATTAGAATGGATACATTCGTACAAATGAATTAGAATGGATCGTACGAATGAATTAGAGTGGATACATTCGTACAAATGAATTAGAATAGATCGTACGAATGAATTAGAATGGATACATTCGTGCGAATGAATTAGAATGGATCATATGAATGAATTAGAATGGATTGTGCAAATGAATTAGAATGGATCGTACGAATAAGTAAGAATGGATCGTATGAATGAAATATAATGGATCGTATGAATGAATTAGAATGGATCGTACGAATGAATTAGAATGGGTCGTACGAATGAATTAGAATGGATACACGATCCAGGTCCATTCTAATTCATTCGCACGATCCATTCTAATTAGAATGGATCGTACGAATGAATTAGAATGGATCGTATGAATGAATTAGAAAAGATCGTGCGAATGAATTAGAATGGATCGTGCGAATGAATTAGAATGGATCGTGCGAATGAATTATAATTGATCGTACGAATGAATTAGAATAGATTATGCGAATGAATTAAAATGATTCGTATAAATGAATTAGAATGGATCGTATGAGTGAATTAGAATGGATACGAAGGAATGAGAATAGATCGTACGAATGAATTAGAATGGATACGAATGGATCGTACGAATGAGTAAGAATGGATCGTACGAATGAAATAGAATGGATTGTACGAATGAATTAGAATGGATACATTCGTGCGAATGAATTAGGATGGATCGTATGAATGAATTAGAATGGATCGTATGAATGAATTAGAATGGATACATTTGTGCGAATGAATTAGAATGGATCGTATGAATGAATTAGAATCGATCGTACGAATGAATTAGAATGGATCATGCGAATGAATTAGAATGGATCGTGCGAATGAATTAGAATGGATCATATGAATGAATTAGAATAGATCGTACGAATGAATTAGAATGGATCGTACGAAGGACTTAGAATGGATCGTACGAAGGAATTAGAATCTATTCTAATTCATTAGTATGAATTAGAATGGATCGTACGAATGAATTAGAATGGATCGTGCGAATGAATTAGAATGGATTGTACGAATGAATTAGAATGGATCGTACGAATGAATTAGAATGGATCGTACGAATGAATTAGAATGGATCGTACGAATGAATTAGAATGGATCGTGCGAATGAATTAGAATGGATCGTACGAATGAAATAGAATGGATTCGCACGAATGGATCGTATGAATGAATTAGAATGGATACATTCGTGCAAAAGAATTAGAATGGATTGTATGAATGAATTAGAATGGATCGTTTGAGTGAATGCGAATGGATCGTGCGAATGAATTAGAATGGAATGAATAAGAATGGATTGAATTAGAATGAATCGTACGAATGAATTAGAATGGATCGTACAAATGAATTAGAATGGATCGTACGAATGAATTAGAATAGATCGTGCGAATGAATTAGAATGGATCGTACGAATGAATTAGAATGGATCGTACGAATGAATTAGAATGGATCGTATGAATGAATTAGAATGGATCGTGCGAATGAATTAGAATGGATCGTACGAATGAAATAGAATGGATTCGCACGAATGAATTAGAATGGATCGTACGAATGAATTAGAATGGATACATTCGTGCGAATGAATTAGAATGGAACGTACGAACGAATTAGAATGGATCGTAGAATGGATCGTATGAATGAATTAGAATGGATCGTACGAATGAGTAAGAATGGATCGTACGAATGAATTAGAATGGATTGAATAAGAATGAATCGTACCAATGAATTAGAATGGATCGTACGAATGAATTAGAATGGATCGTATGAATGAATTAGAATAGATTGTGCGAATGAATTAGAATGGATCGTGCGAATGAATTAGAATGGATCGTACGAATGAATTAGAATAGATTGTGCGAATGAATTAGAATGGATCGTACGAATGAATTAGAATGGATCGTACGAATGAATTAGAATGGATCGTATGAATGAATTAGAATGGATTGTGCGAATGAATTAGAATGGATCGTACGAATGAATTAGAATAGATTGTGCGAATGAATTAGAATGGATCGTACGAATGAATTAGACTAGATTGTGCGAATGGATTAGAATGGATCATACGATTGAGTAAGAATGGATTGTACGAATGAAATAGAATAGATCGTACGAATGAATTAGAATGGATCGTATGAATGAATTAGAATCGATCGTACGAATGAGTAAGAATGGATCGTACGAATGAATTAGCATTGATTGAATTAGAATGAATCATACGAATGAATTAGAATGGATCGTACGAATGAATTAGAATGGATCGTGCGAATGAATTAGAATGGGTCGTACGAATGAATTAGAATGGATACACGATCCAGATCCATTCTAATTCATTCGCACAATCTATTCTAATTCATTCGTAGGATCCATTCTAATTCATTACTACGATCCATTCTAATTCATTCATACGATCCATTCTAATTCATTCGCACGATCCATTCTAATTCATTCATATGATCCATTCTAATTCATTCGTATGTATCCATTCTAATTCATTCATACGATCCATTCTAATTCTACGATCCATTCTTACTCCTTCGTATTATCCATTTTAATTCATTCACACGAATGTATCAACTCTAATTCATTCGTATGATCCATTCTAAATCATTCGCACGAATGTATCCATTCTAATTCATTCGTACGATCCATTCTAATTCATTCGTACGATCCATTCTAATTTATTCGCACGATCCATTCTAATTCATTCATACGATCCATTCTAATTCATTCATATGATCCATTCTAATTCATTCGTACGGTATGATTCATTATAATTCATTCGTACGATTCATTCTAATTCAATCCATTCTAATTCATTCATACGATCCATTCTAATTCATTCGTACGATCCATTCTAATTCATTCGTACGATTCATTCTAATTCAATCCATTCTAATTCATTCGTACGATCCATTCTTACTCATTCGTACGATCCATTCTAATTCATTTGCACGAATGAATCCATTCTAATTCATTCGTATGATCCATTCTAATTCATTCGCATGAATTATCCATTCTAATTCATTCGTACGATCCATTCTATCTCATTCGTACAATCCATTCTATTTCCTTGATATAATCCATTCTAATTCATTCGCACGATCCATTCTAATTCATTCATACGATCCATTCTAATTCATTCGTATGATCCATTCTAATTCATTCGTCCGATCCATTCTAATTTATTCGCACGATCCATTCTAATTCATTCATACGATCCATTCTTACTCATTCGTACGATCCATTCTAATTTATTCGCACGATCCATTCTAATTCATCCGTACGATCCATTCTATTTCATTCGTACGATCCATTCTTACTCATTCGTACGATCCATTCTAATTCATTCGCACGAATGTATCCATTCTAATTCATTCGTACGATCCATTCTAATTCCTTCGTACAAACCATTCTAATTCCTGCGTACGATCCATTCTAATTCCTTTGTACGAATGAGTAAGAATGGATCGTACGAATGAAATAGAATGGATTGTACGAATGAATTAGAATGGATACATTCGTGCGAATGAATTAGGATGGATCGTATGAATGAATTAGAATAGATTGTGCGAATGAATACGAATGGATTAGAATGGATCGTACGAATGAATTAGATTGGAACGTATAGATTGTGCGAATGAATTAGAATGGATCGTACGAATGAATTAGAATGGATCGTACGAATGAATTAGAATGAATCGTACGAATGAGTAAGAATGGATCGTACGAATGAAATAGAATGGATCGTAAGAATGAATTAGAATGGATACGTGCGAATGAATTAGAATTTATCGTACGAATGAATTAGAATAGATTGTGCGAATGAATTAGAATGGATCGTACGAATGAATTGGAATGGATACATTCGTGCGAATGAATTAGAATGGATCGTACGAATAAAATAGAATGGATCGTGCGAATGAATTAGAATGGATCGTACGAATGAATTAGAATGGATCATACGAATGACTTAGAATGGATCGTTCGAATGAATTAGAATAGATTGTGCGAATGAATTAGAATGGATCGTCCGAATGAATTAGAAAGGATACATTCGTGCGAATGAATTAGAATGGATCGTATGAGTGTGAATGAATTAGAATGGATTGTGCGAATGAATTAGAATGGATCGTACGAATGAATTAGAATGGATCGTACGAATGAATTAGAATGGATACATTCGTGCAAAAGAATTAGAATGGATTGTATGAATGAATTAGAATGGATCGTGCGAATGAATTAGAATGGATCGTGCGAATGAATTAGAATGGATCGTACGAATGAATTAGAATGGATCGTACGAATGAATTAGAATGGATCGTACGAATGATTTAGAAAGGATACATTCGAATTCATTCGTACGATCCATTCTAATTCCTTCGTACGATCCATATTCTAATTCATTCGCACGATCCATTCTAATTCATTCATACGATCCATTCTAATTTATTCGCACGATCCATTCTAATTCATTCGTACGATCCATTCTAATTCATTCGCACAATCTATTCTAATTCATTCGAACGATCCATTCTAATTCATTCATACGATCCATTCTAATTCATTCGTACGATCTATTCTATTTCATTCGTACAATCCTTTCTTACTCAATCGTATGATCCATTCTAATCCATTCGCACAATCTATTCTAATTCATTCGTACGATCCATTCTATTTCATTCGTACGATCCATTCTAATTCATATGATCCATTCTATTTCATTCATACGATCCATTTTAATTCATTCGCACGATCCATTCTAATTCATTCATACGATCCATTCTAATTCATTTATACGATCCATTTTAATTCATTCGCACAATCTATTCTAATTCATTCGTACGATCAATTCTAATTCATTAGCATGATCCATTCTAATTCATTCGTACGATCTATTCTATTTCATTCGTAAAATCCATTCTTACTCAACCGTATGATCCATTCTAATTCATTCGCACGAATGAATCCATTCTAATTCATTCTAATTCAGTCGTACAATCCTTTCTTACTCAATCGTATGATCCATTCTAATCCATTCGCACAATCTATTCTACTTCATTCGCACGATCCATTCTAATTCATTCGCAAGATCCATTCTAATTCATTCGTACGATCGATTCTAATTCATTCATACGATCCATTCTAATTCATTCGCACGATCCATATTCTAATTCATTCGCACGATCCATTCTAATTCATTCATACGTTCCATTCTAATTTATTCGCACGATCCATTCTAATTCATTCGTACGATCCATTCTAATTCATTCGCACAATCTATTCTAATTCATTCGAACGATCCATTCTAATTCATTCATACGATCCATTCTAATTCATTCGTACGATCTATTCTATTTCATTCGTACAATCCTTTCTTACTCAATCGTATGATCCATTCTAATCCATTCGCACAATCTATTCTAATTCATTCGTACGATCCATTCTATTACATTTGTACGATCCATTCTAATTCATACGATCCATTCTATTTCATTCATACGATCCATTTTAATTCATTCGCACGATCCATTCTAATTCATTCGTACGATCCATTCTAATTCATTCGTACGATTCATTCTAATTCAATCCATTCTAATTCATTCGTATGATTCATTCTAATTCAATCCATTCTAATTCATTCGTACGATCCATTCTAATTCATTCGTACAATCTATTCTAATTCATTCGTATGATCCATTCTAATTCATTCGTACGGTCCATTCTAATTCATTCGTACGATCCATTCTTACTCATTCGTACGATCCATTCTAATTCATTCGTACGATCCATTCTAATTCATTCGTACGATCCATTCTAATTCATTCGCACAATCTATTCTAATTCATTCGTACGATCCATTCTAATTCATTCGCACGATCCATTCTAATTCATTCATACGATCCATTCTATTTCATTCGTACGATCCATTCTAATTCTTTTGCACGAATGTATCAAACGAATGAATTAGAATGGATCGTACGAATGAATTAGAATGGATCGAAAGAATGAATTAGAATGGATTCGCACGAATGTATCCATTCTAATTCATTCGTACGATCCATTCTAATTGATTCGTACAATCCATTCTAATTCATTCGCACGATCCATTCGCATTCACTCAAACGATCCATTCTAATTCATTCATATGATCCATTCTAATTCATTCGTACGATCCATTCTAATTCATTCGTACGATCCATTCTAATTCATTCGCACAATCTATTCTAATTCATTCGTACGATCCATTAGAATGGATCGTACGAATGAGTAAGAATGGATCGTGCGAATGAATTAGAATGGATCATATGAATGAATTAGAATGGATCGTATGAATGAATTAGAATGGATCGTGCGAATAAATTAGAATGGATCGTACGAATGAATTAGAATGGATCGTACGAATGAATTATAATTGATCGTACGAATGAATTAGAATGGATTCATTCGTGCGAATGAATTAGAATGGAACGTACGAATGAGTAAGAATGGATCGTACGAATAAATTAGAATGGATTGAATTAGAATGAATCGTACGAATGAATTAGAATGGATCGTACGAATGAATTAGAATGGATCGGACGAATGAATTAGAATGGATTAAATTAGAATGAATCGTACGAATGAATTATAATGAATCATACCGTACGAATGAATTAGAATGGATCATACGAAGGAATTAGAATGGATCGTGCGAATAAATTAGAATGGATCGTTTGAATGAATTAGAATAGATTGTGCGAATGGATTAGAATGGATCATACGATTGAGTAAGAATGGATTGTACGAATGAAATAGAATAGATCGTACGAATGAATTAGAATGGATCGTGCGAATAAATTAGAATGGATCGTATGAATGAATTAGAATCGATCGTATGAATGAATTAGAATGGATCATGCGAATGAATTAGAATGGATGATACGATTGAGTAAGAATGGATTGTACGAATGAAATAGAATAGATCGTACGAATGAATTAGAATGGATCGTATGAATGAATTAGAATCGATCGTACGAATGAGTAAGAATGAATCGTACGAATGAATTAGAATGGATCGTACGAATGAATTAGAATGGATCCTACGAATGAAATAGAATAGATCGTACGAAGGTATTAGAATAGATCATACGAAGAAATTAGAATGGATCATACGAATGAATTAGAATGGATTGAATTAGAATGAATCATACCGTACGAATGAATTAGAATGGATCATACGAAGGAATTAGAATGGACCGTACGAAAGAATTAGAATGGATCGTACGAAGGAATTAGAATGGATCGTATGAATGAATTAGAATATATCGTGCGAATGAATTAGAATGGATCGTACGAATGAAATAGAATGGATTCGCACGAATGTATCCATTCTAATTCATTCATACGATCCATTCTAATTCATTAGCACAATCTATTCTAATTCATTCGTACGATCCATTCTAATTCATTCGCACGATCGTATGAATGAATTAGAATGGAACGTATAGATTGTGCGAATGAATTAGAATGGATCGTACGAATGAATTAGAATGGATTAGAATGGATCATACGATTGAGTAAGAATGGATTGTACGAATGAAATAGAATAGATCGTACGAATGAATTAGAATGGATCGTATGAATGATTTAGAATCGATCGTACGAATGAGTAAGAATGGATCGTACGAATGTATCCATTATAATTCATTCATACGATCCATTCTAAATAGAATGGATCGTACGAATGAGTAAGAATGGATCGTACGAAGGAATTAGAATGGATCGTATGAATAAATTAGAATGGATCATGCGAATGAAATAGAATGGATTCGCACGAATGTATCCGAATGGATCGTACGAAGGAATTAGAATGGATCGTACGAAGGAATTAGAATGGATAGTACGAATGAATTAGAATGGATACCTTCGTGCAAATGAATTAGAATGGATCGTACGAATGAGTAAGAATGGATCGTACGAATGAAATAGAATGGATCGTATGAATGAATTAGAATGGATCGTGCGAATGAATTAGAATTGATCGTACAAATGAATTAGAATAGAATGTACGAATGAATTAGAATGGATCGTGCGAATGAATTAGAATGGATCCTACGAATGAATTAGAATAGGTTGTGCGAATGAATTAGAATGGATCGTACGAATGAATTAGAATGGATCGTACGAATGAATTAGAATGGATCGTATGAATGAATTAGAATGGATCGTGCGAATGAATTAGAATGGATCATACGAATGAAATAGAATAGATTCACACGAATGTATCCGAATGGATCGTACGAAGGAATTTGAATGGATCGTACGAAGGAATTAGAATGGATAGTATGAATGAATTAGAATAGATACCTTCGTGCAAATGAATTAGAATGGATTGTACGAATGAGTAAGAATGGATCGTACGAATGAAATAGAATGGATCGTATGAATGAATTAGAATGGATCGTGCGAATGAATTAGAATGGATCGTACGAATGAATTAGAATAGATTGTGCGAATGAATTAGAATGGATCGTACGAATGAATTAGAATGGATCATACGAATGAATTAGAATGGATAGTACGAAGGAATAAGAATTGATCGTACGAATGAATTATAATAGATTGTGCGAATGAATTAGAATGGATCGTACGAATGAATTGGAATGGATACATTCATGCGAATGAATTAGAATGGATCGTATGAATGAATTAGAGTGGATACATTCGTACAAATGAATTAGAATGGATCGTACGAATGAATTAGAATGGATCGTGCGAATGAATTAGAATGGATCGTGCGAATGAATTAGAATGGATCGTGCGAATGAATTAGAATGGATCGTACGAAGGAATTAGAATGGATCGTATGAAGGAATTAGAATGGATCGTACGACCCATTCTAATTCATTCGTACGATCCATTCTAACTCATTCGCACGATCCATTCTAATTCATTCGCACGATCCTACGAATGAATTAGAATAGATTGTGCGAATGAATTAGAATGGATCTAGATCGTGTATCCATTCTATTTCATTCGTACGATCCATTCTAATTCATTCGCACGATCCATTCTAATTCATTTATACGATCCATTCTAATTCATTCGTACAATCCCTTCTAAATCATTCGTACGATCCATTCTAATTCATTCGTACAATCCATTCTAATTCATTCGCACGATCCATTCACATTCACTCAAACGATCCATTCTAATTCATTCATATGATCCATTCTAATTCATTCGTACGATCCATTCTAATTCATTCGTACGATCCATTCTAATTCATTTGCACAATCTATTCTAATTCATTCGTACGATCTATTCTAATTCATTAATACGATCCATTCTAATTCATTCGTACAATCCATTCTAATTCATTCGCACGTCCATTCTAATTCATTCGTACGATCCATTCTAATTCATTCGCACGATCCAATCTAATTCATTCGTACGATCCATTCTAATTCATTCATACATGTACGAATGAATTAGAATGGATACATTCGTGTGAATGAATTAGAATGGATCGTATGATTGAATTAGATTGGATCGTATGCATGAATTAGAATGGATCGTGCGAATGAATGAGAATGGATCGTACGAGTGAATTAGAATGGATCGAACGAATGAATTAGAATGGATACATTCGTGCAAAAGAATTAGAATGGATTGTATGAATGAATTAGAATGGATCGTATGAATGAATTAGAATGGATCGTACGAATGAATTAGAATGGTTCGAATTAGAATGGATCGTGCGAATGAATTAGAATATGGATCGTACGAATGAACTAGAATGGATCGTGCGAATGAATTAGAATGGATCGTACGAATGAATTAGAATAGATTGTGCGAATGAATGAGAATGGATCGTACGAATGAATTAGAATGGATCGTACGAATGAATTAGAATGGATCGTACGAATGAATTGGAATGGATACATTCGTGCGAATGAATTAGAATGGATCGTATGAATGAATTAGATTGGATTGTATTAATGAATTAGAATGGATCGTGCGAATGAATTAAAATGGATCGTACGAATGAATTAGAATGGATAGATTCGTGCGAATGAATTTGAATGGATCATACGAAGGAATTAGAATGGATCGTACGAATGAATTAGAATTGATCGTACGAATGAATTAGAATGGATCGTACGAAGGAATTAGAATGGATCGTACGAAGGAATTAGAATGGATAGTACGAATGAATTAGAATGTATACCTTCGTGCAAATGAATTAGAATGGATCGTACGATTGAGTAAGAATGGATCGTACGAATGAAATAGAATGGATCGTATGAATGAATTAGAATGGATCGTGCGAATGAATTAGAATGGATCGTACGAATGAATTAGAATAGATTGTGCGAATGAATTAGAATGGATCGTGCGAATGAATTAGAATGGATCGTACGAATGAATTCATTTGCACGAAGGTATCCATTCTAATTCATTCGTACTATCCATTCTGATTCCTTCGTACGATCCATTCTAATTCCTTCGTACGATCCATTCGGATACATTCGTGCGAATCCATTCTATTTTATTCGTACGATCCATTCTAATTAATTCGTACGATCCATTCTAATTCATTCGCACGATCCATTCTAATTCATTCATACGATCCATTCTAATTCATTCGTACGATCCATTCTAATTCATTCATACGATCCATCCTAATTCATTCGCACGAATGTATCCATTCTAATTCATTCGTACAATCTATTCTATTTCATTCGTACGATCCATTCTTACTCATTCGCACAATCTATTCTAATTCATTCGTACGATCCATTCTAAGTCATTCGCACGATCCATTCTAATTCATTCATACGATCCATTCTATTTCATTCGTACGATCCATTCTTACTCAATCGTATGATCCATTCTAATTCATTTGCACGAAGGTATCCATTCTAATTCATTCGTACTATCCATTCTAATTCTTTCGTATGATCCATTCTAATTCCTTCGTACGATCCATTCTAATTCATTCGTACGAACCATTATAATTCATTCGTACGATCCATTCTAATTCCTTCGTATGATCCATTCAAATTCATTCGCACGAATCTAAACATTCTAATTCATTCGTACGATCCATTCTAATTCATTCGCACGATCCATTCTAATTCATTAATACGATCCAATCTAATTCATTCATACGATCCATTCTAATTCATTCGCACGAATGTATCCATTCCAATTCATTCGTACGATCCATTCTAATTCATTCGTACGATCCATTCTAATTCATTCGTACGAATGAGTAAGAATGGATCATACGAATGAATGGATCATATGAATGAATTAGAATAGATCGTTTGAGTGAATGCGAATGGATCGTGCGAATGAATTAGAATGGATTGTACGAATGAATTAGAATGGATCGTACGAATGAATTAGAATGGATCGTATGAATGAATTAGAATGGATCGTACGAATGAATTAGAATGGATCGTACGAATGAATTAGAATGGATTGAATTAGAATGAATCGTACGAATGAATTAGAGTTGATACATTCGTGTGAATGAATTAAAATGGATAATACGAATTAGTAAGAATGGATCGTAGAATTAGAATGGATGTATGAATGAATTAGAATGGATCGTACGAATGAATTAGAATGGATACATTCATGCGAATGAATTAGAATGGATCGTATGAATGAATTAGAATGGATCGTACGAAGGAATTAGAATGGATAGTACGAATGAATTAGAATGGATTGTACGAATGAAATAGAATAGATCATATGAACGAATTAGAATGGATCATGCTAATGAATTAGAATTGATCGTACGAATAAATTAGAATAGATTGTGCGAATGAATTAGAATGGATCATACGAATGAATTGGAATGGATACATTCGTGCGAATGAATTAGAATGGATCGTATGAATGAATTAGAGTGGATACATTCGTACAAATGGATTAGAATGGATCGTACGAATGAATTAGAATGGATACATTCGTGCGAATGAATTAGAATGGATCGTATGAATGAATTAGATTGGATCGTATGAATGAATTAGAATGGATTGTATGAATTAGAATGGATACCTTCGTGCAAATGAATTAGAATGGATCGTACGAATGAGTAAGAATGGATCGTACGAATGAAATAGAATGGATCGTACGAAGGAATTAGAATGGATCGTACGAAGGAATTAGAATGGATAGTACGAATGAATTAGAATGGATACATTCGTGCAAATGAATTAGAATGGATCGTACGAATGAGTAAGAATGGATCATACGAATGAAATAGAATGGATCGTATGAATGAATTAGAATGGATCGTGCGAATGAATTAGAATGGATCGTACGAATGAATTAGAATAGATTGTGCGAATGAATTAGAATGGATCGTACGAATGAAATAGAATAGATCGTACGAATGAATTAGAGTGGATCGTATAAATGAATTAGAATGGATCGTGCGAATGAATTAGAATGGATCGTGCGAATGAAATAGAATGGATCGTATGAATGAATTAGAATGGATTGAATTCGAATGAATCGTACGAATGAATTAGAATGAATCGTACGAATGAATTAGAATGGATCGTACGAATGAATTATAATGGATTGAATTAGAATGGATCATACGATAAGAATGGATCGTACGAAGGAATTAGAATGGATCGTACGAAGGAATTAGAATGGATCGTACGAATGAATTAGAATGGATACCTTCATGCAAATGAATTAGAATGGATCGTACGAATGAGTAAGAATGGATCGTACGAATGAAATAGAATGGATCGTAAGAATGAATTAGAATGGATCGTGCGAATGAATTAGAATGGATCGTACGAATGAATTAGAATAGATCGTGCGAATGAATTAGAATGGATCGTACGAATGAATTAGAATGGATCGTACGAATGAATTAGAATGGATCGTATGAATGAATTTGAATGGATCGTGCGAATGAATTAGAATGGATCGTACGAATGAAATAGAATGGATTCGCACGAATGTATCCATTCTAATTCATTCGTACAATCCATTCTAATTCATTCGTATAATCCATTCTAATTCATTCGCACGATCCATTCGCATTCACTCAAACGATCCATTCTAATTCATTCATATGATCCATTCTAATTCATTCGCACGAATTTATCCATTCTATTTCATTCGTACGATCCATTCTAATTCATTCGCACGATCCATTCTAATTCATTCATACGATCCATTCTAATTCATTCGGACGATCCATTCTAATTCATTCGTACGATCCATTCTAATTCATTCGCACAATCTATTCTAATTCATTCGTACGATCCATTCTATCTCATTCGTACGATTCATTCTATTTCATTCGTACGATCCATTCTAATTCATTCGCACGATCCATTCTAATTAATTCGCACGATCCATTCTAATTCATTCATACGATCCATTCTATTTCATTCGTACGATCCATTCTTACTCATTCGTACGATCCATTCTAATTCATTTGCACGAAGGTATCCATTCTAATTCATTCGTACTATCCATTCTAATTCCTTCGTACGATCCATTCTAATTCCTTCGTACGATCCATTCTAATTCATTCGTACGATCCATTCTAATTCATTCGTACAATCCATTCTAATTCCTTCGTATGATCCATTCTAATTCATTCGTACGGTATGATTCATTCTAATTCATTCGTACGATTCATTGTAATTCAATCCATGCTAATTCATTCGTACGATCCATTCTAATTCATTCATACGATCCATCCTAATTCATTCGCACGAATGTATCCATTCTAATTCATTCGTACAATCCATTCTATTTCATTCGTACGATCCATTCTTACTCATTCGTACGATCCATTCGTATCCATTCTAATTCATTCGGACGATCTATTCTAATTCATTCGTACGATCCATTCTAATTTATTAATACGATCCAATCAAATTCATTCGTACGATCCATTCTAATTCATTCGCACGAATGTATCCATTCTAATTCATTCGTACAATCCATTCTATTTCATTCGTACGATCCATTCTTACCCATTCATACGATCCATTCGTATCCATTCTAATTCATTCGTACGATCTATACTAATTTATTCGTACGATCCATTCTAATTCATTAATACGATCCAATCTAATTCATTCCTACGATCCATTCTAATTCATTCGTACGATCCATTCTAATTCATTCGCACGATCCATTCTAATTCATTCGCACGATCCATTCTAATTCATTTATACGATCCATTCTTACTCATTCGTACGATCCATTCTAATTCATTTGCACGAAGGTATCCATTCTAATTCATTCGTACTATCCATTCTAATTCCTTCGTACGATCCATTCCAATTCCTTCGTACGATCCATTCTAATTCCTTCGTATGATCCATTCTAATTCATTCGTACGGTATGATTCATTCTAATTCATTCGTACGATTCATTCTAATTCAATCCATTCTAATTCATTCGTACGATCCATTCTAATTCATTCGTACGATCCATTCTAATTCATTCGTACGATTCATTCTAATTCAATCCATTCTAATTCATTCGTACGATCCATTCTTACTCATTCGTACGATCCTTTTCTAATTCATTCGTACGATCCATTCTAATTCATTCGTACGATCCATTCTAATTCATTCGCACAATCCATTCTAATTCATTCGTACGATCCATTCTAATTCATTCGCACGATCCATTCTAATTCATTCATATGATCCATTCTATTTCATTCGTACGATCCATTCTTACTCATTCGCACGATCCATTCTAATTCATTCGCACGATCCATTCTAATTCATTCATACGATCCATTCTAATTTATTCATACGATCCATTCTAATTCATTCGTACGATCCATTCTAATTCATTCGTACGATCCATTCTAATTCATTCGTACGATCCATTCTAATTTATTCGCACGATCCATTCTAATTCATTCGTACGATTTATTCTATTTCATTCGTACAATCCATGCTTACTCAATCGTATGATCCATTCTAATCCATTCGCACAATCTACTCTAATTCATTCGTACCATCCATTCTATTTCACTTGCACGAAGGTATCCATTCTAATTCATACAATCCATTCTAATTCATTCATACGATCCAATCTAATTCATTCATACGATCCATTCTAATTCATTCGCACGATCCATTCGCATTCACTCAAACGATCCATTCTAATTCATTCATATGATCCATTCTAATTCATTCGCACGAATGTATCCATTCTAATTCATTCGTACGATCCATTCTTACTCATTCGTACAATCCATTCTTACTCATTCGTACGATCCATTCTAATTCATTCGTACGACCCATTCTAATTCATTCGTACAATCCATTCTAATACGAATGAATTAGAATGGATCATGCTAATGAATTAGAATTGATCGTACGAATAAATTAGAATAGATTGTGCGAATGAATTAGAATGGATCGTACGAATGAATTGGAATGGATGAATGAATTAGAATGGATCGTATGAATGAATTAGAGTGGATACATTCGTACAAATGAATTAGAATGGATCGTACGAATGAATTAGAATGGATCGTATGAATGAATTAGATTGGATCGTATGCATACATTAGAATGGATCGTGCGAATGAATTAGAATGGATCGTACGAATGAATTAGAATGGATCGAACGAATGAATTAGAATGGATACATTCGTGCAAAAGAATTAGAATGGATTGTATGAATGAATTAGAATGGATCGTGCGAATGAATTAGAATGGATCGTACAATAAATTAGAATGGATACATTCGCGCGAAAGAATTAGAATAGATCGTATGAATGAATTAGAATGGATCGTATGAATGAAATAGAATGAATCGTACGAATGAATTAGAATGGATCGCGCGAATGAATTAGAATGGATCGTACGAATGAATTAGAATGGATCGTACGAAGGAATTAGAATGGATCGTACGAATGAATTAGAATAGATCGTACGAATGAATTAGAATGGATACGAATGGATCGTACGAATGAGTAAGAATGGATCGTACGAATGAATTAGAATGGATCATACGAATGAGTAAGAATGGATCGTACGAATGAAATAGAATGGATCGTATGAATGAATTAGAATGGATCGTGCGAATGAATTAGAATGGATCGTACGAATGAATTAGAATAGATTGTGCGAATGAATTAGAATTGATCGTACGAATGAATTAGAATGGATCGTATGAATGAATTAGAATGGATCGTGCGAATGAATTAGAATGGATCGTACGAATGAAATAGAATGGATTCGCACGATCCATTCTAATTCATTAATACGATCCATTCTAATTCATTCGCACGATCCATTCTAATTCATTCACACTCATACGATCCATTCTAATTCATTCGCATGAATGTATCCTTTCTAATTCATTCGTACGATCCATTCTAATTCATTCGCACAATCTATTCTAATTCATTCGAACGATCCATTCTAAGTCATTCGTACGATCCATTCTAATTCATTCGCACAATCCATTCTAATTCATTAGCACAATCCATTCTAATTCCTTCGTATGATCCATTCTAATTCATTCGTACGATCCATTCTAATTCATTCGTACGATCCATTCTAATTCATTCGTACGATCCATTCTAATTCATTCGCACGATCTATTCTAATTCATTCGTACGATCCATTCTAATTCATTCGCACGATCCATTCTAATTCATTCATATGATCCATTCTATTTCATTCGTAAGATCCATTCTAATTCATTCGTAAGAATGGATCCATTCTAATTCAATCCATGCGAATGAATACGAATGGATTAGAATGGATCTTACGAATGAATTAGATTGGATCGTATTAATGAATTAGAATGGATCGTGCGAATGAATTAGAATGGATCTTACGAATGAATTAGAATGGAACGTATAGATTGTGCGAATGAATTAGAATGGATCGTACGAATGAATTAGAATGGATCGTACGAATGAATTAGAATGGATCGTACGAATTAGTAAGAATGGATCGTACGAATGAAATAGAATGGATCGTATGAATGAATTAGAATGGATACGTGCGAATGAATTAGAATTGATCGTACGAATGAATTAGAATAGATTGTGCGAATGAATTAGAATGGATTGTACGAATGAATTGGAATGGATACATTCGTGCGAATGAATTAGAATGGATCGTACGAATGAAATAGAATGGATCGTGCGAATGAATTAGAATGGTTCGTACGAATGAATTAGAATGGATCGTACGAATGACTTAGAATGGATCGTTCGAATGAATTAGAATAGATTGTGCGAATGAATTAGAATGGATCGTACGGATGAATTAGAAAGGATACATTCGTGCGAATGGATTAGAATGGATACCTTCGTGCAAATGAATTAGGATGGATCGTACGAATGAGTAAGAATGGATCGTACGAATGAAATAGAATGGATCGTATGAATGAATTAGAATGGATCGTACGAATGAATTAGAATGGATCGTACGAATGAAATAGAATGGATCGTATGAATGAAATAGAATGGATCGTACGAATGAATTAGAATGGATAGTACGAATGAATTAGAATGGATACCTTCGTGCAAATGAATTAGAATGGATCGTACGAATGAGTAAGAATGGATCGTGCGAATGAATTAGAATGGATCGTACGAATGAAATAGAATGGATTCGCACGAATGTATCCATTCTAATTCATTCATACGATCCATTCTAATTCATTCGTACGATCCATTCTAATTTCTTCGTATGATCTATTCTAATTCCTTCGTACGATCCATTCTAATTCATTCATACGATCTATTCTAATTCTTTCGCACGAATGTATCCATTCTAATTCATTCGTACGATCCATTCTAATTCCTTCGTACGATCCATATTCTAATTCATTCGTACGATCCATTCTAATTTATTCATACAATCCATTCTAATTCATTCGCACAAATGTATCCATTCTAATTCATTCGTACGATCCATTCTACGAATTAGAATGGATCATATGAATGAATTAGAATGTATCGTGCGAATAAATTAGAATGGATCGTATGAATGAATTAGAATAGATTGTGCGAATGAATTAGAATGGATCGTACGAATGAATTAGAATGGATCCATTCGTGCGAATGAATTAGAATGGATCATAAGAATGAATTAGAATGGATCGTACGAATGAATTAGAATGGATCGTACGAGTGAATTAGAATAGATCGTATGAATGAATTAGAATGGATCGTGCGAATGAATTAGAATGGATCGTACGAATGAATTAGAATAGATTGTGTGAATGAATAACAATAGATCATACGAAGAAATTAGAATGGATCGTACGAATGAATTAGAATGGATCGTATGAATGAATTAGAATGGATACATTCGTGCGAATCCATTCTATTTCATTCGTACCATCCATTCTAATTCATTCGCACGATCCATTCTTACTCATTCGTACGATCCATTCTAATTCATTCGTACGATCCATTCTAATTCATTCGTACGATCTATTCTAATTCAATCCATTCTAATTCATACCGTACGAATGAATTAGAATGGATCATACGAATGAATTAGAATGGATCATATGAATGAATTAGAATGGATCGTACGAATGAATTAGAATGGATACATTCATGCGAATGAATTAGAATGGATCATACGAATGAATTAGAATGGATTCATTCGTGCGAATGAATTAGAATGGATCGTACGAATGAGTAAGAATGGATCGTACGAATGAATTAGAATGGATTGAATTAGAATGAATCGTATGAATGAATTAGAATGGATCGTACGAATGAATTAGAATGGATCGTACGAATGAAATAGAATGGATCGTATGAATGAATTAGAATGGATCGTGCGAATGAATTAGAATGGATCGTACGAATGAATTAGAATAGATTGTGCGAATGAATTAGAATGGATCGTGCGAATGAATTAGAATAGATCGTACGAATGAATTAGAATGGATCGTACGAATGAATTAGAATGTATCGTACGAATGAATTAGAATGGATCGTGCGAATGAATTAGAATGGATCGTACGAATGAAATAGAATGGATTCGCACGAATGTATCCATTCTAATTCAATCGTACGATCCATTCTAATTCATTCGTACAATCCATTCTAATTCATTCGCACGATCCATTCTAATTCATTCATACGATCCATTCTATTTCATTCGTACGATCCATTCTTACTCATTCGTACGATCCATTCTTACTCGTTCGTACGATCCATTCTAATTCATTCATTCGTACGATCCATTCTTACTCATTCATACGATCCATTCTAATTCATTCGCACGAATGAATCCATTCTAATTCATTCGTATGATCCATTCTAATTCATTAGCATGAATGTATCCATTCTAATTCATTCGTACGATCCATTCTATCTCATTCGTACAATCCATTCTATCTCATTCGCACAATCTATTCTAATTCATTCATACGATCCATTCTAATTTATTCGCACGATCTATTCTAATTCATTCATACGATCCATTCTAATTCATTCGTACGATCCATTCTAATTCATTCATACGATCCATTCTAATTCATTCGTACGATCCATTCTAATTCATTCGTACGATCCATTCTAATTCATTAATACGATCCAATCTAATTCATTCATACAATCCATTCTAATTCATTCGTACGATCCATTCTAATTCATTCGCACGATCCATTCTAATTCATTCACACGATCATTTCTAATTCATTCATGCGATCCATTCTAATTCATTCGTACGATCCATTCTAATTCATTCGCACTATCCATTCTAATTCATTCGTACGATCCATTCTAATTCTAATTCATTCGTACAGTCCATTCTAATTTATTTGTACGAATGAATTAGAATGGATCGTACGAATGAGTAAGAATGGATCGTACGAATGAATTAGAATGGATTGAATTAGAATGAATCGTACGAATGAATTAGAATGGATCGTACGGATGAATTAGAATGGATCGTACGAATGAATTAGAATGGATTGAATTAGAATGAATCGTACGAATGAATTAGAATGAATCATACCGTACGAATGAATTAGAATGGATCATACGAAGGAATTAGAATGGATCGTACGAATGAATTAGAATGGATCGTACGAATGAGTAAGAATGGATCGTACGAATGAAATAGAATGAATCGTATGAATGAATTAGAATGGATCGTGCGAATGAGTAAGAATGGATCGTACGAATGAAATAGAATGAATCGTATGAATGAATTAGAATGGATCGTACGAATGAGTAAGAATGGATCGTACGAATGAAATAGAATGAATCGTATGAATGAATTAGAATGGATCGTGCGAATGAATTAGAATGGATCGTACGAATGAATTAGAATAGATTGTGCGAATGAATTAGAATGGATCGTAAGAATGAATTAGAATGGATCGTATGAATGAATTAGAATGGATCGTGCAAATGAATTAGAATGGATCGTACGAATTAAATAGAATGGATTCGCACGAATGTATCCATTCTAATTCATTCGTACGATCCATTCTAATTCATTCGTACAATCCATTCTAATTCATTCGTACAATCTATTCTAATTCATTCGTACAATCCATTCTAATTCATTCGCACGATCCATTCACGCGAATAAATTAGAATGGATCGTACGAATGAGTAAGAATGGATCGTGCGAATGAATTAGAATGTATCATATGAATGAATTAGAATGGATCGTATGAATGAATTAGAATGGATCGTGCGAATAAATTAGAATGGATCGTATGAATGAATTAGAATAGATTGTGCGAATGAATTAGAATGGATCGTACGAATGAATTAGAATGGATACATTCGTGCGAATGAATTAGAATGGATTGTATGAATGAATTAGAATCGATCGTACAAATGAATTAGAATGGATCATGCGAATGAATTAGAATGGATTGAATTAGAATGAATCGTACGAATGAGTAAGAATGGATCCATTCTATTTCATTCGTACGATCCATTCTAATTCATTCATACGATCCTTTCTAATTCCTTCGTACGAATGAATTAGAATGGATTGCATGAATGAATTAGAATAGATCGTACGGATGAATTAGAATGGATCGTACGAAATGTATCCATTATAATTCATTCGTACGATCCATTCTAATTCATTCGTATGATCCATTCTTACTCATTCGTACGATCCAATCTAATTCATTCATACGATCCATTCTACGATCCATTCTAATTCATTCGTACGTTCCATTCTAATTCATTCGTACGATCCATTCAAATTCATTAATATGATCCATTCAAATTCATTCGCATGATCCATTCTAATTCATTCATATGATCCATTCTAATTCATTCGTACGATCCATTCTAATTCATTCGCATGAATGAATCCATTCTAATTCATTCGTATGATCCATTCTAATTCATTCGCATGAATGTATCCATTCTAATTCATTCGCACGATCCATTCTATTTCATTCGCACGATCCATTCTAATTCATTCATACAATCCATTCTAATTCTTTTGCACGAATGTATCCATTCTAATTCATTCGTACGATCCGTTCTAATTCATTCGTACGATCCATTCTAATTCATTCGCACAATCCATTCTAATTCATTCACACTCATACGAATGAATTAGAATGGATCGTATGAATGAATTAGAATGGATACATTCATGCGAATGAATTAGAATAGATCAGACGAATGAATTAGAATGGATTCATTCGTGCGAATGAATTAGAATGGATCGTACGAATGAATTAGAATGGATCGTACTAATGAATTAGAATGGATCGTATGAATGAGTAAGAATGGATCGTAGAATTAGAATGGATCGTGCGAATGAATTATAATGGATACATTCGTGCAAAAGAATTAGAATGGATTGTATGAATGAATTAGAATGGATCGTGCGAATGAATTAGAATGGATACATTCGTGCGAATGAATTAGAATGGATCGTATGAATGAATTAGATTGGATCGTATGCATGAATTAGAATGGATCGTGCGAATGAATTAGAATGGATCGTACGAATGAATTAGAATGGATCGAACGAATGAATTAGAATGGATCGTACGAATGAGTAAGAATGGATCGTACGAATGAATTAGAATGGATCGTACGAATGAATTAGAATGGATACATTCGTGCGAATGAATTAGAATGGATCATATGAATGAATTAGAATGGATCGTTTGAGTGAATGCGAATGGATGGTGCGAATGATTTAGAATGGATTGTACGAATGAATTAGAATGGATCGTACGAATAAATTAGAATGGATACATTCGTGCGAATCCATTCTATTTCATTCGTACGATCCATTCTAATTCATTCGCACGATCCATTCTAATTCATTCGTACGATCCATTCTAATTCATTCGTACGATCCATTCTAATTCATTCGCACAATCTATTCTAATTCATTCGTACGATACATTCTAATTCATTCGCACGATCCATTCTAATTCATTCATACGATCCATTCTAATTCATTCGTACGATCCATTCTAATTCGTTCGCACGATCCATTCTAATTCATTCATACGATCCATTCTAATTTATTCGCACGATCCATTATAATTCATTCATACGATCCATTCTAATTCATTCGTACGATCCATTCTAATTCATTCGCACGATCCATTCTAATTCATTCATACGAATGAATTAGAATGGATCGTGCGAATGAATTGGAATGGATCGTACGAATAAAATAGAATGGATTCGCACGAATGTATCCATTCTAATTCATTCGTACGATCCATTCTAATTCATTCGTACAATCCATTCTAATTCATTCGCACGATCCATTCTTACTCATTCGTACGATCCATTCTAATTCATTCGCACGATCCATTCTAATTCATTAATACGATCCATTCTAATTCATTCGCACGATCCATTCTAATTCATTCACACTCATACGATCCATTCTAATTCATTCGCACGAATGTATCCTTTCTAATTCATTCGTACGATCCATTCTAATTCATTCGTACGATCCATGCTAATTCATTCGTACGATCCATTCTAATTCCTTCGTATGATCCATTCTAATTCATTCGTACGGTATGATTCATTCTAATTCATTCGTACGATTCATTCTAATTCAATCCATGCTAATTCATTCGTATGATCCATTCTAATTCATTCATACGATCTATTCTAATTCATTCGCACGAATGTATCCTTTCTAATTCATTCGTACGATCTATTCTATTTCATTCGTACAATCCATTATTACTCAATCATACGATCCATTCTAATTCATACGATCCATTCTAATTCTTTCGCACGAATGTATCCATTCCAATTCATTCGTACGATCCATTCTAATTCATTCGCACAATCTATTCTAATTCATTCGTACGATCAATTCAAATTCATTAGCATGATCCATTCTAATTCATTCGCACAATCCATTCTAATTCATTCACACTCATACGATCCATTCTAATTCATTCGCACGAATGTATCCGTTCTAATTCATTCGTACGATCCATTCAAATTCATTCGCACAATCTATTCTAATTCATTCGAACGATCCATTCTAAGTCATTCGTACGATCCATTCTAATTCATTCGTACGATCCATTTTAATTCATTCGCACGATCCATTCTATTTCATTCGTACGATCCATTCTAATTCATTCGCATGATCCATTCTAATTCATTCATACAATCCATTCTAATTCTTTTGCACGATCGATTCTAATTCATTCGCACAATCTATTCTAATTCATTCGTAGGATCCATTCTAATTCATTACTACGATCCATTCTAATTCACTCGTATGTATCCATTCTAATTCATTCGCACGATCCATTCTAATTCATTTGTACGAATGAATTAGAATGGATCGTACGAATTAATTAGAATGGATCGTACGAATGAGTAAGAATGGATTGTACGAATGAAATAGAATGGATCGTATGAATGAATTAGAATGGATACGTGCGAATGAATTAGAATTGATCGTACGAATGAATTAGAATATATTGTGCGAATGAATTAGAATGGATCGTACGAATGAATTGGAATGGATACATTCGTGCGAATGAATTAGAATGGATCGTACGAATGAAATAGAATGGATCGTGCGAATGAATTAGAATGGATCGTACGAATGAATTAGAATGGATCGTACGAATGACTTAGAATGGATCGTTCGAATGAATTAGAATAGATTTTGCGAATGAATTAGAATGGATCGTACGAATGAATTAGAACGGATACATTCGTGCGAATGAATTAGAATGGATCGTATGAGTGTGAATGAATTAGACTGGATTGTGCGAATGAATTAGAGTGGATACATTCGTACGAATGAATTAGAATAGATTGTGCGAATGAATTAGAATGGATCGTACGAATGAAATAGAATGGATCGTTTGAATGAATTAGAATGGATCGTACTTATGAATTAGAATGGGTCATACGAATGAAATAGAATGGATCATACGAAGGAATTAGAATGGATCGTGCGAATGAATTAGAATGGATCGTACGAATGACTTAGAATGGATCGTTCGAATGAATTAGAAAAGATTGTGCGAATGAATTAGAATGGATCGTACGAATGAATTAGAACGGATACATTCATGCGAATGAATTAGAATGGATCATATGAGTGTGAATGAATTAGAATGGATTGTGCGAATGAATTAGAATGGATCGTACGAATGAATTAGAATGGATCGTACGAATGAATTAGAATGGATACATTCGTGCAAAAGAAGTAGAATGGATTGTATGAATGAATTAGAATGGATCGTGCGAATGAATTAGAATGGATCGTATGAATTAGAATGGATCGTACGAATGAAATAGAATGGATCGTACGAATGAATTAGAATGGATACGAATGGATCGTACGAATGAGTAAGAATGGATCGTACGAATGAAATAGAATGGATTGTGCGAATGAATTAGAATGGATCGTACGAATGAATTAGAATAGATTGTGCGAATGAATTAGAATGGATCGTACGAATGAATTAGAATGGATCGTACGAATGAATTAGAATGGATCGTATGAATGAATTAGAATAGATTGTGCGAATGAATTAGAATGGATCGTACGAATGAATTGGAATGGATACATTCGTGCGAATGAATTAGAATGGATCATACGAATGAATTGGAATGGATACATTCGTGCGAATGAATTAGAATGGATTGTATGAATGAATTAGAGTGGATACATTCGTACAAATGAATTAGAATGGATCGTACGAATGAATTAGAATGGATACATTCGTGCAAATGAATTAGAATGGATCATATGAATGAATTAGAATGGATCGTTTGAGTGAATGCGAATGGATCGTGCGAATGAATTAGAATGGATTGTACGAATGAATTAGAATGGATCGTACGAATGAATTAGAATGAATTAGAATTGATCGTACGAATGAATTGGAATGGATACATTCGTGCGAATGAATTAGAATGGATCGTATGAATAAATTAGAGTGGATCGTACGAATGAGTAAGAATGGATCGTACGAATGAATTAGAATGGATTGAATTAGAATGAATCGTACGAATAAATTAGAATGGATCGTACGAATAAATTAGAATGGATTGAATTAGAATGAATCGTACGAATGAATTAGAATGAATCATACCGTACGAACGAATTGGAATGGATCATACGAAGGAATTAGAATGGATCGTGCGAATAAATTAGAATGGATCGTATGAATGAATTAGAATAGATCGTACGAATGAATTAGAATGGATCGTACGAATGAATTAGAATGGATACATTCGTGCGAATGAATTAGAATGGATCGTATGAATGAATTAGATTGGATCGTATGCATGAATTAGAATGGATCGTGCGAATGAATTAGAATGGATCGTACGAATGAATTTGAATGGATCGAACGAATGAATTAGAATGGATACATTCGTGCAAAAGAATTAGAATGGATTGTATGAATGAATTAGAATGGATCGTGCGAATGAATTAGAATGGATCGTACGAATGAATTAGAATTGATACATTCGTGCGAAAGAATTAGAATAGATCGTATGAATGAATTAGAATGGATCGTATGAATGAAATAGAATGGATCGTGCGAATGAATTAGAATGGATCGTGCGAATGAATTAGAATGGATCGTACGAATGAATTAGAATGGATCGTACGAAGGAATTAGAATGGATCGTACGAATGAATTAGAATAGATCGTACGAATGAATTAGAATGGATACGAATGGATCGTACGAATGAGTAAGAATGGATCGTACGAATGAATAAGAATGGATTGAATTAGAAGGAATCGTACGAATGAATTAGAATGGATCGTACGAATGAATTAGAATGGATCGTACGAATGAATTAGGATGGATTGAATTAGAATGGATCGTATGAATGAAATAGAATAGATCGTACGGATAAATGAATTTTGATCGTACGAATGAATTAGAAAGGATATATTCGTGCGAATGAATTAGAATAGATCGTATGAATGAATTAGATTGGATCGTATTAATGAATTAGAATGGATCGTGCGAATGAATTAGAATGGATCGTACGAATGAATTAGAATGGATCGTACGAATTCATTCGTATGATCGTACGAATGAATTAGAATGGATACATTCGTGCGAATGAATTAGAATGGATCATACGAATGAATTAGAGTTGATATATTCATGTGAATGAATTAAAATGGATAATACGAATGAGTAAGAATGGATCGTAGAATTAGAATGGATCGTATGAATGAATTAGAATGGATACATACGAATGAATTAGAATGGATCGTATGAATGAATTAGAATGGATCGTGCGAATGAATTAGAATGGATCGTACGGATGAATTAGAATGGATCGTATGAATGAATTAGAATGGATCGTAGTAATGAATTAGAATGGATCCTACGAATGAATTAGAATAGATTGTGCGAATGAATTAGAATGGATCTGGATCGTGTATCCATTCTAATTCATTCGTACGACCCATTCTAATTCATTCGCACGATCCATTCTAATTCATTTGTACGATCTAATCTATTTCATTCGTACAATCCATTCTAATTCATTCATACGGTCCAATCTAATTCATTCATACGATCCATTCTATTTCATTCATACGATCTATTCTAATTCATTTATATGATCCACTCTAATTCATTCATACGATCCATTCTAATTCATTCGTATGATCCATTCTAATTCATTCGGATCGTGCGAATGAATTAGAATGGATCTTACGAATGAATTAGAATGGAACGTATAGATTGTGCGAATGAATTAGAATGGATCGTACGAATGAATTAGAATGGATCGTACGAATGAGTAAGAATGGATCGTACGAATGAATTAGAATGGATCGTACGAATGAATTAGAATGGATGTGCTAATGAATTAGAATGGATCGTGCGAATGAATTAAAATGGATCGTATGAATGAAATAGAATGGATCATATGAATTAGAATGGATCGTACGAATGAAATAGAATGGATCGTACGAATGAATTAGAATAGATTGTGCGAATGGATTAGAATGGATCATACGATTGAGTAAGAATGGATTGTACTAATGAAATAGAATAGTTCGTACAAATGAATTAGAATGGATCATGCTAATGAATTAGAATTGATCGTACGAATGAATTAGAATAGATTGTGCGAATGAATTAGAATGGATCGTACGAATGAATTGGAATGGATACATTCGTGCGAATGAATTAGAATGGATCGTATGAATTAGAATGGATCGTATGATTGAGTAAGAATGGATTGTACGAATGAAATAGAATAGATCGTACGAATGAATTAGAATGGATCATGCTAATGAATTAGAATTGATCGTACGAATGAATTAGAATAGATTGTGCGAATGAATTAGAATGGATACATTCGTGCGAAAGAATTAGAATGGATCGTATGAATGAATTAGATTGGATCGTATAGATGAATTAGAATGGATCGTACGAATGAATTAGAATGGATCGTGCTAATGAATTAGAATGGATCGTGCGAATGAATTAGAATGGATCGTGCGAATGAATTAGAATGGATCGTACGAATGAATTAGAATGGATCGTACGAATGAATTAGAATGGATTGTTCGAATGAATTAGAATAGATTGTGCGAATGAATTAGAATGGATCGTACGAATGAATTAGATTGGATCGTGCGAATAAATGAGAATGGATCGTATGAATGAATTTGAATGGATCGTGCGAATGACTTAGAATATGGATCGTACGAAGGAATTAGAATGGATCGTACGAATGAATTCAAATGTATCCTTTCTAATTCATTCGTACGATCCATTCTAATTCCTTCGTATGAATTAGAATGGATCGTACGAATGAATTAGAATGGATCGTACGAATGAATTAGAATGGATCGTTCGAATGAATTAGAATAGATTGTGCGAATAAATTAGAATAGATCGTACGAATGAATTAGAAAGGATACATTCGTGCAAATGAATTAGAATGGATCGTATGAGTGTGAATAATTAGAATGGATCGTGCGAATGAATTAGAATGGATCGTATTAATGAATTAGAATGGATCGTGCGAATGAATTAGAATGGATCGTACGAATGAGTAAGAATGGATCGTACGAATGAATTAGAATGGATTGAATTAGAATGAATCGTACGAATGAATTAGAATGGATCGTACGAATGAATTAGAATGGATCGTACGAATGAATTTGAATGGATTGAATTAGAATGAATCGTACGAATGAATTAGAATGAATCATACCGTACGAATGAATTAGAATGGATCATACGAAGGAATTAGAATGGATCGTGCGAATAAATTAGAATGGATCATATGAATGAATTAGAATAGATTGTGCGAATGGATTAGAATGGATCATACGATTGAGTAAGAATGGATTATACGAATGAAATAGAATAGATCGTACGAATGAATTAGAATGGATCGTGCGAATAAATTAGAATGGATCGTATGAATGAATTAGAATGGATCGTGCGAATGAATTAGAATATAGATCGTACGAATGAATTAGAATGGATCGTACGAATGAATTAGAATGGATCGTGCGAATGAATTAGAATGGATCGTACGAATGAATTAGAATAGATTGTGCGCATGAATTAGAATGGATCGTACGAATAAATTAGAATGGATCGTACGAATGAATTAGAATAGATTGTGCGAATGAATTAGAATGGATCGTACGAATGAATTAGAATGAATTAGAATGGATACATTCATGCTAATGAATTAGAATGGATCATACGAATGAATTAGAATGGATTCATTCGTGCGAATGAATTAGAATGGATCGTGCGAATGAATTAGAATGGATTGTACGAATGAATTAGAATGGATCGTACGAATGAATTAGAATGGATACATTCGTGCAAATCCATTCTATTTCATTCGTACGATCCATTCTAATTCATTCGCACGATCCATTCTAATTCATTCATACGATCCATTCTAATTCATTCGTACGATCCATTCTAATTCATTCGTACGATCCATTCTAATTCATTCGCACAATCTATTCTAATTCATTCGTACGATCCATTCTAATTCATTCGCACGATCCATTCTAATTCATTCATATGATCCATTCTATTTCATTCGTACAATCCATTCTTACTTATTCGTACGATCCATTCTAATTCATTTACACGAAGGTATCCATTCTAATTCCTTCGTACGATCCATTCTAATTCCTTCGTACGATCCATTCTAATTCATTCGTATGATCCATTTTAATTCATTCGTACGATCCATTCTAATTCCTTCGTCTGATCCATTCTAATTCATTCGTACGGTATGATTCATTCTAATTCATTCGTACGATTCATTCTAATTCAATCCATTCTAATTCATTTATATGATCCATTCAATTTCATTCGTACAATCCATTCTAATTCATTCGCACGATCCATACGCATTCACTCAAACGATCCACTCTAATTCATTCGTACGATCCATTCTATTTCATTTGCACGAAGGTATCCATTCTAATTCATTCGTACTTTCCATTCTAATTCCTTCGTACGATCCATTCTAATTCATTCGTACGATCCATTCTAATTCATTCGCACGATCCATTCTAATTCATTCGTACGATCCATTCTATTTCATTCATACGATCCATTCTAATTCATTCATACGATCCATTCTAATTCATACTCACGATCCATTCTAATTCATTCGCATGATCCATTCTAATTCATTCGTACGATCGATTCTAATTCATTCATACGATCCATTCTAATTCATTCGCACGAATGTATCCATTCTAATTCATTCGTACGATCCATTCTAATTCATTCATACGATCCATCCTAATTCATTCGCAGGAATGTATCCATTCTAATTCATTCGTACAATCCATTCTATTTCATTCGTACGATCCATTCTTACTCATTCGTACGATCCATTCGTATCCATTCTAATTCATTCGTACGATCTATTCTAATTCATTCGTACAATCCATTCTAATAGATTAATACAATCCAATCTAATTCATTTATACGATCCATTCTAATTCATTAGTACGATCTATTCTATTTCATTCATACGATCCATTCTAATTCGTTTGTACGATCCTTTCTAATTCCTTCGTACGATCCATTCTATTTCATTCGTATGACCCATTCTAATTCATAAGTACGATCCATTCTAATTCATTCAAACGATCCATTCTAATTCATTCGTACGATCCATTCTAATTCATTCGCACGATCCATTCTAATTCATTCATACGGTCCAATCTAATTCATTCATATGATCCATTCTAATTCATTCGTACAATCCATTCTAATTCATTCGCACGATCCATTCTAATTCATTCGTACGATTCATTCTAATTCAATCCATTCTAATTCATTCGTACGATCCATTGATACATTCGTGCGAATGAATTAGAATGGATCGTATGAATGAATTAGAGTGGATACATTCGTACAAATGAATTAGAATGGATCATACGAATGAATTAGAATGGATACATTCGTGGGAATGAATTAGAATGGATCATATGAATGAATTAGAATGGATCGTTTGAGTGAATTAGAATAGATTGTGCGAATGAATTAGAATGGATCGTACGAATGAATTAGAATGGATCGTACGAATGAATTAGAATGGATCGTGCGAATAAATTAGAATGGATCGTATGAATGAATTAGAATGGATCGTGCGAATGAATTAGAATATAGATCGTACGAATGAATTAGAATGGATCGTACGAATGAATTCGAATGTATCCTTTCTAATTCATTCGTACGATCCATTCTAATTCATTCGTACGATCCATTCTAATTCATTCGTACGATCCATTCTAATTCATTCGCTCGATCCATTCTAATTCATTCGCACGATCCATTCTAATTCATTCGCACGATCCATTCTAATTCATTCATACGATCTATTCTAATTTATTCGATCGATCCATTCTAATTCATTCGAACGATCCATTCTAATTCATTCGTACGATCCATTCTAATTCATTCGCACGATCCATTCTAATTCATTCGCACGATCCATTCTAATTCATTCATACAATCCATTCTAATTCTTTTGCACGAATGTATCCATTCTAATTCATTCGTACGATCCATTCTAATTCATTCGTACGATCCATTCTAATATTCATTCGCACGATCCATTCTAATTCATTTCGCACGATCCATTCTAATTCATTCGCACGATCCATTCTAATTCATTTGCACGAAGGTATCCTTTTTTTTTTTAATCAAAGCTAGGGGATTTTATTAGGGACCCCGCCCAAAACAAGAAAAAGAATTACAGCCCTGGCCTTTTATATCAATAAGGCTATCAGAGAGTGTACACAAAAGAAAAGAAAATCAATACAGGAGAACACTCCAATACATCTTGAAAATAAAAGACAACATTTTGCAACAACCAATTAGGACCAAGTATTAATCAAAACTTGGCTCTACTTCAATATCTGATGTAACATAAGAGTCAATCAATCTGAAACATTATCTCCATCCAGCTTAGCACCATCACTGACAAAGACTAGATTTCTGAATTTTACATCTGTCATAGCACTTCCCCATTTTGTCAGCTTCAATAGCAATACGGAGATTTCCTTTTAAATCTGCTGGGTAATACTTAATCATACTATTTTCCCCTTGACCCATCTTAGAAAGTATATCTGCTGGCTGATTTCCTTCTCTCCAAACATGAGTTAAAAGGAAATTATTGAATTTGGCACACTTCTTCCTAATATATATCACTTGTTGGGATACATTCCAAGGAATAGAGCATGTATTATTGATGCAATTCACAGCAATAAGAGAATCTGATTCCACCCAAAGCTGAGAAATATTCAGTTCTTCAGCATAAGCTAGACCTTGCTCAATAGCATCAAGCTCCACAGAAAGGATTTGCTGATGTCTTGGAGGCCCACGATAGCCTAATATATTCTGTCCTTCAGAGTTACGAAAAATACCTCCAATAGAAGCCTTGCTATCAGTAACAGCCCCATCAGTATTCAACTTAATCCAGTCACCAGTAGGTTTTCCCCACACAACCTGATTAATGATAATTTGCCTAGGGAAAAATAAGAGACCCCATTTAGCTACTGAAATTCTATTTTCCTGACTATCCTTCTCATGGATATTGAGCTCTGAAAGCTTGAGATGAATAATACTGGTTATACTGGCCAACAGAACTCTTTTGTGTCTTGATTTCCGTTCAAAAATCCTCATATTTCTCTCTTCCCATATAAAGTAAACAGCACATCCAATAGCAAGTTTTGCTATAGTAGCTATCAAACCATCTCCTGAAAATCTGGAACGAAGTCTATGAAGTTCTTCTTTGATATTACCAATGTTTGTGGCTTTAATCCCTACTCTAGCTAGAATAGATCTCCAGATCCAATTCGAATAAGAACATTTGAAGAAAATGTGATCATGATCCTCCGTGTCAGACCAGCAAAGAGTACAGAAATTTGGGACTGAAACACCTCGCTTGTGTAATTTATCACAAGTGAGTAAAGTTTGCTTAACTGATCTCATGAGACACATAGCATGTCTCTCAATTCTTTGATGATGCCAAATCCAATCATATTCAATCATTGGAGGATTTTTCAGTCTAAGGGCATTCCAAGCTGATTTGAGAGAGAAAATCCCATCTGTAGAAGGCTTCCAAACAACTAGATCAGAACAGTCAGGATAGTGAATAATCTGATTCTTAATACTATCATACATATTCATAAGATCAGCAGAAGTAGCTTGAGGAAAAGACCAATTGGTACCATTTCTGAAACTGCTGACCATTACATCCATACCATAGCCCATATCATAAACTGCCCTGCTGCCATATTGTTCTATTAATCTGCCATTAGAGTGCCAATTATCCAGCCAGAAATTAGTGGTGTCACCATTCCCCAGAATACTTTGAATAAAGGGTTTAATATGCTGCCTATTCTTAAGGATACCTCTCCAAATACCAGAGGCATTTGGACTGCTTTTGCAGTCCCAAATAACATCCTTTTTTAAGTACTTATTTCTAATCCATCTAGCCCACAAAGACTGATCATTGGAACAGATTCTCCAAATATATTTAGAGAGTGCAGCAATGTTCCATTCATCAAGGTTTCTGAATCCCAAACCACCCTCCTTTTTAGGAAAACAAAGCTTCTTCCAAGCCACAGGAATTAATTTCTTAGGAAGTATGGTCCCTCCCCACAAGAACCTACTGAACAGCCTTTCAATCTCCTTGTTTATAGATTTAGGGAAGTTAAAAACCCCTGACCAGTAAATATGAAGGGAATTAAGAACATATTTCACTAACTCCACCCTGCCAGCAAAAGACAAAAATTTTTTGTTCCAAGAACCAATTCTGGATCTAATATTATCAATAAGTGGTTGGCAATCAGATTGCTTTAGACTTTTGGAAGAGAGAGGAAGACCAAGATACTTAACAGGGAGAGCTGCTTCACCAAAACCAAGGATGGAGATTATGTTCTCTTTTTCCACTGCATTCTGACTGAAAAAAATCATAGATTTCTCTCTATTAATATCAAGTCCTGATTGAGCAGTGAAAAGATCAAGGATCTTCTTTAAACCTTCAGCAGATTTTGTAGTTGCCTTACAGAAAATAAGTAAATCATCAGCATAAGCTAAGTGAGAAATTGGAAAACTACCCAGAGAAGGAACTTCAATATGCTTATTCTCCACAGCTTCTTTAAGGAGGCAAGATAGAATATTCATCGCAATAGTAAAGAGATAAGGAGAAAGTGGATCTCCCTGTTTAATACCCCTGTAAGCTTGAAAATATCCAGAAGCAGCACCATTAATTAAAACTGAAAATTTAACTGTAGAGAGGCACCAATTCACCCAATTTGTCCTTTTCTCTGGAAAGTTCATCTGTTCCATAGCCTGAAGAATAAAAGAATGATTAACTGAATCAAAAGCCTTCTTGAGGTCAATCTTTAAACACATTCGAGGAGATCCCCCTGTCAAATGGAATCTATTAAGGAGCTCATGAGCTAGCATCACAGCATCTTGTATATGTCTTCCATGCAAGAAAGCAAACTGATTTTCAGCAATGAGGGGAGGAAGAACTTGCTGAAGTCTAATTGCCAAGATAGAAGAAACTATCTTATAAGTAAAGTTGCACAAAGAAATTGGCCTACAGCTATGAAAACTTGTAATCTTCACTTCCTTAGGGATAAGAGCAATGAGGGTGTGGTTAAGATAAGAAATTCTGCCTGGGTGATCATAGAAAAATTTAACCATATTCGAAATATCATCTTTAACAATTGGCCAACACTTAATATAGAAAGAAGCCGAAAATCCATCTGCCCCAGGGGCCTTGTCTAGATCAGATTTATGCACAACATTAAAAATTTCCTCATCAGAAAATTTTTGACAGATCCAATCTTTCTTCGCATCAGGCAATTGAGCTAATCCATTGCATTTGAGTTCCTCATTCTTGTGATAAAGGAAGAGTTTAGAGAAATAGGAAATACCTTCTTCCTTAATACTATTAGAGTCCTCCAAAAGAATACCATTTGAAGAAAGAATAGAAAATATTTTGTTGATCGATCTCCGACTCTGAATGGCATTGTAAAAAAATTTTGAATTAGTATCACCTTTAGAGAGCCAGTTGATTCTGGATTTCAACTTAAGAAGATCATTGTGAATAGCTTTCTCCTCCTTCAAAATTTTAAGTGCTTCACGCTCCTCCAGCACTAAATTGCTATTAATAGGATCAATATTCATCTTTCCCTGAATGAGATCAAGAGTTCTTTGAGCAGCATCACATCTGAATTTCATATGCCCAAATATATTCTTATTCCAACTTTTCAGCTCATTTTTCAGTCTCTTCAGCTTGAAACAAACCTTAAGGATAGGATCCCCCACAGCATTTTGATTCCAGGAACTAGAAACCAAAGATAAGAAAGAATTATGAGTTTCCCAGATTTTAAGATATCTAAAAGGTGGAGCACCAAAAGTCCAAGAGGGATTCATGACTATAATCATAGGGGAATGATCAGAAGAACCATGAGCAATGAAATTTGTAATACTATCTGGAAAGCCAAAATTCCACTGATGATTAATGAGTGTACGATCCAGTTTAGCAGCAATCCGAGAAGATTCTGCTCTATTGCTCCAAGTGAAATAAGCTCCATGAGAGTTCATATCTTCAAGCTCACATTCCTCTAGAGTTTTATTAAATTGTCTGAGAACAGCAAAAGGAATAGCATTACCTCCAATCTTTTCATTAGCACTACGAACTATGTTAAAATCTCCTGCTACAAGCCAAGGCCCTGAGATATTATTACCAATAGAAACCAAGCTGGACCAAAGCCTATTCCTGTCAGAAGCCAAATTTTGCCCATAGATAATTGTGAAAGAGAAACTTTTGTTCCCTGGAATCCAATTAACAGAACAGTGAATCATCTGATCATTTTCAAAAATCTTATGCATATTAAACACTGCCGGGCTCCATAAAACAATAATTCTACCAGAATCATTCATAGAGTGATTAGAAAACATAGTCCAATCAGGGTTAATGTAGTTCTGAATTCTGAAAATATTCTTCAATTTCACCTTGGTCTCCACTAAACCGATAATACCTATATTATGCTTGAAAATGAGGGAGGCAACATCTTGACATCTCTCTTGGCTGTTAAGACCTCTTGTGTTCCAAACAGCTATATTCATGTTAAAGCAGACTGGGTATTAGAAATACCCAAATTATCTCTCTGACTTTCAACTTCAGAATTGATAGCTACCTCCCCTTTGGCCCAAACACTTTCTTCAAAATTTTCAGCTCTAATATCAGGATCAGCATCAATTACCTGCCCCTTAGTAGTGATAGAGTCAAGCAATTTAATTCTTTCAGCTTTTTTGTACGACTGTAGTTCAGTTGGGGGAACTACCAAATTTGCTTGTTTGATTGCCATAAGATAATCAAAATTAGCTTTGAATCTGATAGATTCTTCTAGGCTTTTTATTTTTTTTCCTAGAGATGTAATATCCTCCTTTTGATTGCTACTGCAGTTTGAAACTTCAATAGGCAAAGAGAGCCCTGCATGAATCATTGATCCATCACATTTATCCAGAACTTGATTTTCCATATCATTGATTAATTTTTCCCCAACATAGGCTCCATAGTTAAGTTCAGAATCTGTCAGTGTAACATCCTTTTCTGAGTCATTTAGACATAAGCTAGAGTTAAGCTTTAAATTTGGCTCAGATTCCTTAGCAATATCTCTTTTGGAATATTCTGAAGATCTGATAAACTGCTCAGAAATACTAGTAGAGAAATCTATTGAAAGTTTTGAAGAATTATCAGAGTCTGCAAGGACAGTAATCTTATCTGAATCAGAGATATAAACGCTGGAGTTAAGCCCAGATTCCATAACAACATCCTTTTTAGAATTATCTGTAGAACTGTTAGACTCTCCATCAGCTAGTATAACAAACTCCTGGTTTCTGTGCTTTCCAATACCCTTAGAGCCCTTTCCCTTGACAGATTCAGACTGAGTAACTACCTCTTTTCCTTTCCCAACTGGTAACTTTATTTTTAAATCTGCTGCCGGGTTTATTCCAGAGTGAATGACTTCATCTTCATCTGCTTCCAGAACTGCAAAAGTATTGGATAAAGAGATACTCGAATGTTCATTTTGAATTTTTGGAACCCAGGCTTTAAGTTTTCCCATCTTCTTGACCATTGGAATGGCATCAGGGCACTCCATAGCTGCATGACCAAATTTTTGGCAATTCGAGCAAGAGGGGGGTCTCCATTCATAAACTACTTGCTGATCAAATGCAAAAACTCCCTTAATGAAGACAGGAATGGAATCAACAAGCTTCGAACATGCATTAACTTCCACACACAGTCTAGCAAAACTGGGTCTGATTTTCAGTTTCGTAAGTTCATCAATTCGGATAGGCTTACCCAGCACACTACCAATCTTGCAAAAACTCTCCCAGGCATAGAGTTCTAGAGGCAAATGAGGAAACCTCACCCATATGGGAAAAGAATCAAACACTTTACAATCAAGTTTCATACCTGGTTGCCATTCCCAAAGAAATAAAGGTCTACCTTCATAATCCCAAGGCCCGTATTGGAAAATTCTTTGAAAATCAGCACAATCTGAGAACTTGAAAATGATTAATCCATTTTCTAGAGGAGACATAGAGAAAGTACCTTTACATCTCCAGGTTTTTAACAGAAAAGATTTGAGATTCTTGGAAAAAGGTTTCTTTCCCATAAGCTTTCCAATAAGACTGAAGCTCCAAAGTTTTATTCCCTCATCAAGATCATCTTGAGAGATATCAGCACCCATTCTATTATCCTCTAAAATCAATGGCGGCAAGAATTTGAGAGCAGTAGGAGAAGGAGCAATTCTAAATAAATCCTTCCAAGAGGAGGACCGATGATAAACTAATTTCTCCTTAACTTGATCTGGGAGAATTGAAGAAAGAGAGCTACAATCCACAGGGATTCTTTTTGGAAAATCAGTGAAGGTTTGAACCATAGAGGATGAAGAATCCTTGCCTTGATCCACAGCTACCGTACCAATAACAGGACAATCTTGATGCTGAGCAGAAAAATCTCGAGAAAATCTCTCCTCCGAACCATCAATGCACTTCTCTTCTGCTTTGGACAAAAGAGATCCAGACAGGGAATCACAATTCTCATAGCTCACCTTTGCATGTGCAGCGAAAGAACAGATAGAGGAAGATGGATTCGCTAGAGATTGATCCACGGCCAACTGATCAAGAACTAAGCAATCTTGATTTTGAGCAGGAGAATTGGACGAGAATCGCAGCTCCGAATCAACCTTGTTGAAACTCTCAGCTGAAGAACGAGTTGAAGAATCATCAGGGCCAGATTTTGAGAATGAAAATCGCTCTCCAGATCCAGAAGAAAGAAATGTCTCCAAATTTCTAATAACCCGCGAATCGCCTGTTTTCCCTGTAGCACTCTCTCTCCTCTCTCCTCTCTCCATCTCTTGCACGAAGGTATCCATTCTAATTCATTCGTACTATCCATTCTAATTCATTCGTACTATCCATTCTAATTCCTTTGTACGATCCATTCTAATTCATTCGTACGATCCATTCTAATTCATTCGTACGATCCATTCTAATTCATTCGTTCGATTCATTCTAATTCATTCGTACGATCCATTCTAATTCATTCGCATGATCCATTCTAATTCATGCATACGATCCAATCTAATTCATTCATACGATCCATTCTAACTCATTCGCATGAATGTATCCATTCTAATTCATTCGTACATGTATGAATGAATTAGAATGGATCGTACGAATGAATTAGAATGGATCGTATGAATGAATTAGAATGGATCGTGCGAATGAATTAGAATGGATCGTATGAATGAATTAGAATGGATCGTATGAGTGAATTAGAATGGATATGAAGGAATTAGAATGGATCGTACGAAGGAATTAGAATGGAGAATGGATCGTGCGAATGAATTAGAATGGATCATACGAAGGAATTAGAATGGATCGTACGAATGAATTAGAATGGATCGTACGAATGAATTAGAATGGATCGTACGAAGGAATTAGAAGGGATCGTACGAAGGAATTAGAATGGATTGTACGAATGAATTAGAATGGATCGTACGAAGGAATTAGAATGGATCGTACGAAGGAATTAGAATGGATAGTACGAATGAATTAGAATGGATACCTTCGTGCAAATGAATTAGGATGGATCGTACGAATGAGTAAGAATGGATCGTACGAATGAAATAGAATGGATCGTATGAATGAATTAGAATGGATCGTACGAATGAATTAGAATGGATCGTACGAATGAATTAGAATGGATACATTCGTGCGAATGAATTAGAATGGATCGTATGAATGAATTAGAATCGATCGTATGAATGAATTAGAATGGATCCTGCGAATGAATTAGAATGGATCGTGCGATTGAGTAAGAAAGGATTGTACGACTGAATTAGAATGGATTCATTCGTGCGAATGAATTAGAATGGATCATACGATTGAGTAAGAATGGATTGTACGAATGAAATAGAATAGATCGTACGAATGAATTAGAATGGATCATGCTAATGAATTAGAATTGATCGTACGAATGAATTAGAATAGATTGTGCCAATGAATTAAAATGGATCGTATAAATGAATTAGAATGGATCGTATGAATGAATTAGAATGGATCGTGCGAATGAATTAAAATGGATTGTATGAATGAAATAGAATGGATCGTATGAATTAGAATGGATCGTACGAATGAAATAGAATGGATCGTACGAATGAATTAGAATAGATTGTGCGAATGGATTAGAATGGATCATACGATTGAGTATGAAAGGATTGTACGAATGAAATAGAATAGATCGTACGAATGAATTAGAATGGATCGTATGAATGAATTAGAATGGATCGTTTGAATGAATTAGAATAGATTGTGCGAATGAATTAGAATGGATCGTACGAATGAATTAGAATGGATCGTGCGAATAAATTAGAATGGATCGTATGAATGAATTAGAATGGATCGTGCTAATGAATTAGAATATCGATCGTACGAAGGAATTAGAATGGATCGTACGAATGAATTCGAATGTATCCTTTCTAATTCATTCGTACGATCCATTCTAATTCATTCGTACGATCCATTCTAATTAATTCGTACGATCCATTCTAATTCATTCGCACGATCCATTCTAATTCATTCGCACGATTCATTCTAATTCATTCATACAATCCATTCTAATTCTTTTGCACGAATGTATCCATTATAATTCATTCGTACGATCCATTCTAATTCATTCGCACAATCCATTCTAATTCATTCCCACTCATACGATCCATTCTAATTCATTCGCACGAATGTATCCTTTCTAATTCATTCGTACGATCCATTCTAATTCATTCGCACAATCTATTCTAATTCATTCGAACGATCCATTCTAAGTCATTCGTACGATCCATTCTAATTCATTCGTACGATCCATTCTAATTCATTCGCAGGATCCATTCTATTTCATTCGTACGATCCATTCTAATTCATTCGCATGAATGTATCCATTCCAATTCATTCGTACGATCCATTCTAATTCATTCGCACAATCTATTCTAATTCATTCGTACGATCAATTCTAATTCATTCGCACGTATCCATTCTAATTCGTTCATACGAGCTATTCTATTTCATTCGTACGATCCATTCTTACTCATTCGTACGATCCATTCTAATTCATTCGTACGATCCATTCTAATTCATTCGTACGATCCATTCTAATTCATTCGCACAATCTATACGTTCCATTCTAATTCATTAGTAAGATCCATTCTAATTCATTCGCACGATCCATTCTAATTCATTAATACGATCCAATCTAATTCATTCATACGATCCATCCTAATTCATTCGCACGAATGTATCCATTCTAATTCATTCGTACAATCCATTCTATTTCATTCGTACGATCCATTCTTACTCATTCGTACGATCCATTCTTACTTATTCGTACAAAGGAATTAGAATTAATGGATCGTACGCAGGAATTAGAATGGTTTGTACGAAGGAATTAGAATGGATCGTACGAATGAATTAGAATGGATACATTCGTGCGAATGAATTAGAATGGATCGTACGAATGAGTAAGAATGGATCGTACGAATGAAATAGAATGGATCGTACGGATGAATTAGAATGGATCGTGCGAATGAATTAGAATGGATCGTACGAATGAGTAAGAATGGATCGTATGAATGAATTAGAATGGATCGTGCGAATAAATTAGAATGGATCGAACGAATGAATTAGAATGGATCATACGAATGAATTAGAATGGATCGTATGAATGAATTAGAATGGATCGTGCGAATGAATTAGAATGGATTATATGAATGAAATAGAATGGATTGTACGAATGAGATAGAATGGATCGTACGAATGAATTAGAATGGAAAATTCATGCGAATGAATTAGAATGGATCATACGAATGAATTAGAATGGATTCATTCGTGCGAATGAATTAGAACGGATCGTACGAATGAGTAAGAATGGATCGTACGAATGAATTAGAATGGATTGAATTAGAATGAATCGTACGAATGAATTAGAATGGATCGTACGAATGAATTAGAATGGATTGAATTAGAATGAATCGTACGAATGAATTAGAATGAATCATACCGTACGAATGAATTAGAATGGATCATACGAAGGAATTAGAATGGATCGTGCGAATAAATTAGAATGGATCGTATGAATGAATTAGAATAGATTGTGCGAATGAATTAGAATGGATCGTACGAATGAATTAGAATGGATACATTCGTGCGAATGAATTAGAATGGATCGTATGAATGAATTAGAATCGATCGTACGAATGAATTAGAATGGATCATGCGAATGAATTAGAATGGATCGTGCGAATGAATTAGAATGGATCGTACGAATGAAATAGAATGGATTGTACGAATGAGATAGAATGGATCTTATGAATGAATTAGAATGGATACATTCATACGAATGAATTAGAATGGATCATACGAATGAATTAGAATGGATTCATTTGTGCGAATGAATTAGAATGGATCGTACGAATGAGTAAGAATGGATCGTACGAATGAATTAGAATGGATTGAATTAGAATGAATCGTACGAATGAATTAGAATGGATCGTACGAATGAATTAGAATGTATCGTACGAATGAATTAGAATGGATTGAATTAGAATGAATCATACGAATGAATTAGAATGAATCATACCGTACGAATGAATTAGAATGGATCATACGAAGGATCGTACGAATGAAATAGAATGGATCGAACGAATGAATTAGAGTGGATACATTCGTACAAATGAATTAGAATGGATCGTACGAATGAATTAGAATGGATACATTCATGCGAATGAATTAGAATGGATCATATGAATGAATTAGAATGGATCGTTTGAGTGAATGCGAATGAATCGTGCGAATGAATTAGAATGGATTGTACAAATGAATTAGAATGGATCGTACGAATAAATTAGAATGGATACATTCGTGCGAATCCATTCTATTTCATTCGTACGATCCATTCTAATTCATTCGCACGATCCATTCTAATTCATTCATACGATCCATTCGCATTCACTCAAACGATCCATTCTAATTCATTCATATGATCCATTCTAATTCTTTTGCACGAATGTATCCATTCTAATTCATTCGTTCGATCCATTCTATTTCATTCGTACGATCCATTCTAATTCATTCGCACGATCCATTCTAATTCATGCATACGATGAGCAAGAATGGATCGTACGAATAAATTAGAATGGATTGAATTAGAATGAATCGTACGAATGAATTAGAATGGATCGTACGAATGAATTAGAATGGATCGTACGAATGAATTAGAATGGATTGAATTAGAATGAATCGTACGAAAGAATTAGAATGAATCATACCGTACGAATGAATTAGAATGGATCATACGAATGAATTAGAATGGATCATACGAAGGAATTAGAATGGATCGTGCGAATGAATTAGAATGGATCGTGCGAATGAAATAGAATGGATCGTATGAATGAATTAGAATGGATCGTGCGAATGAATTAGAATAGATCGTACGAATGAATTAGAATAAATTGTGCGAATGAATTAGAATGGATCGTACGAATGAATTAGAATGGATCGTACGAATGAATTAGAATGGATCGTACGAATGAATTAGAATGGATCGTGCGAATGAATTAGAATGGATCGTACGAATGAATTAGAATGGATTGAATTAGAATGAATCGTACGAATGAATTAGAATGGATCGTACGAATGAATTAGAATGGATCGTACGAATGAATTAGAATGGATCGTACGAATGAATTAGAATGTATCATACGAATGAATTAGAATGGATCGTGCGAATGAATTAGAATGGATCGTGCGAATGAATTAGAATGGATCGTACGAATGAAATAGAATGGATCGTATGAATGAATTAGAATAGATTGTGCGAATGGATTAGAATGGATCATACGATTGAGTAAGAATGGAGTGTACGAATGAAATAGAATAGATCGTACGAATGAATTAGAATGGATCGTGCGAATGAATTAGAATGGATCGTACGAATGAATTAGAATGGATCATATGAATGAATTAGAATGGATCGTAGTAATGAATTAGAATGGATCCTACGAATGAATTAGAATAGATTGTGCGAATGAATTAGAATGGATCTGGATCGTGTTTCCATTCTAATTCATTCGTACGACCCATTCTAATTCATTCGCACGATCTATTCTAATTCATTCGTACAATCTAATCTATTTCATTATTACAATCCATTCTAATTCATTCATACGATCCAATCTAATTCATTCATACGATCCATTCTAATTCATTCGTACGATCTATTCTATTTCATTCATACGATCCATTCTAATTCGTTTGTACGATCCTTTTTAATTCCTTCGTACGATCCATTCTATTTCATTCGTATGACCCATTCTAATTCATAAGTACGATCCATTCTAATTCATTCAAACGATCCATTCTAATTCATTCGTACGATCCATTCTAATTCATTCGCACAATCCATTCTAATTCATTCGAACGATCCATTCTAAGTCATTCGTACGATCCATTCTAATTCATTCGTACGATCCATTCTAATTCATTCGTACGAATGTATCCATTCCAATTCATTCGTACGATCCATTCTAATTCATTCGCACAATCTATTCTAATTCATTCGTACGATCAATTCTAATTCATTCGTGCGAATGAATCCATTCTAATTCATTCGTATGATCCATTCTAATTCATTCGCATGAATGTATCCATTCTAATTCATTCGTACAATCCATTCTATTTCATTCGTACGATCCATTCTAATTCATTCGCACGATCCATTCTAATTCATTCGTACGATCAATTCTAATTCATTCATACGATCTATTCTAATTCATTCGCACGAATGTATCCATTCTAATTCATTCGTACGATCCATTCTAATTCATTCGTACGATCCATTCTAATTCCTTCGTATGATCCATTCTAATTCATTCGTACGGTATGATTCATTCTAATTCATTCGTACGATTCATTCTAATGCAATCCATTCTAATTCATTCGTACGATCCATTCTAATTCATTCATACGATCCATTCTAATTCATTCGTACGATCCATTCTCATTCATTCGCACGATCCATTCTAATTCATTCGTACGATCCATTCTAATTCCTTCGTACGATCCATTCTAATTCCTTCGTACGATCCATTCTAATTCATTCGTATGATCCATTCTAATTCATTCGTACGATTCATTCTAATTCAATCCATTCTAATTCATTCGTATGATCCATTCTAATTCATTCGTACGATCCATTCTAATTCCTTCGCACGATCCATTCTAATTCATTCATACGATCCATTCTAATTCATTCGTACGATCCATTCTAATTCATTCGCACGAATGTATCCATTCTAATTCATTCGCATGATCCATTCTAATTCATTCATACGATCCATTCTATTTCATTCGTACAATCCATTCTTACTCATTCGTACGATCCATTCTAATTCATTCGTACGATCCATTCTAATTCCTTCGTATGATCCATTCTAATTCATTCGTACGGTATGATTCATTCTAATTCAGTCGTACGATTCATTCTAATTCAATCCATTCTAATTCATTCGTACGATCCATTCTAATTCATTCGTACTATCCATTCTAATTCATTCATACGATCCATTCAAATGATCCATTCTATCTCATTCGAATGAATTAGAATGGATCGTTTGAGTGAATGCGAATGGATCGTATGAATGAATTAGAATGGATCGTACGAATGAATTAGAATGGATCGTACGAATGAATTAGAATGGATACATTCGTGCGAATGAATGAGAATGGATCATACGAATGAATTAGAGTGGATACATTCGTACAAATGAATTAGAATGGATCGTACGAATGAATTAGAATGGATACATTCGTGCGAATGAATTAGAATGGATCGTACGAATGAATTAGAATGGATCGTGCGAATGAATTAGAATGGATCGTATGAATGAATTAGAATGGATCGTACGAATGAATTAGAATGGATTGAATTAGAATGAATCATACGAATGAATTAGAATGAATCATACCGTACGAATGAATTAGAATGGATCATACGAAGGAATTAGAATGGATCGTACGAATGAATTAGAATGGATCGTACGAAGGAATTAGAATGGATCGTACGAAGGAATTAGCATGGATAGTACGAATGAATTAGAATGGATACCTTCGTGCAAATGAATTAGAATGGATCATACGAATGAGTAAGAATGGATCGTACGAATGAAATAGAATGGATCGTATGAATGAATTAGAATGGATTAGAATGGATCGTATGCATGAATTAGAATCGATCGTACGAATGAATTAGAATAGATTGTGCGAATGAATTAGAATGGATCATACGAATGAATTGGAATGGATACATTCGTGCGAATTCATTAGAATGGATCGTACGAATGAGTAAGAATGGATCGTACGAATGAATTAGAATGGATTGAATTAGAATGAATCGTACGAATGAATTAGAATGTATCGTACGAATGAATTAGAATGGATCGTACGAATGAATTAGAATGGATTGAATTAGAATGAATCGTACGAATGAATTAGAATGAATCATACCGTACGAATGAATTAGAATGGATCATACAAATGAATCGTACAAAGGAATTAGAATGGATCGTACAAATGAATTAGAATGGATCGTACGAATGAATTAGAATGGATCGTACGAATGAAATAGAAAAGATCGTACGAATGAATTAGAATGGATCGTACGAACGAATTAGAATGGATACATTCGTGCGAATGAATTAGAATGGAACGTACGAATGAATTAGAATGGATCGTAGAATGGATCATATGAATGAATTAGATTGGATCGTACGAATGAGTAAGAATGGATCATACGAATGAAATAGAATGGATCGTACGTATCAATTAGAATGGATACATTCATGGGAATGAATTAGAATGGATCGTATGAAGGAATTAGAATGGATCGTACGAAGGAATTAGAATGGATCGTACGAATGAATTAGAATGGATACATTCGTGCAAAAGAAGTAGAATGGATTGTATGAATGAATTAGAATGGATCGTACGAATGAATTAGACGTACGATCCATTCTAATTCATTCGTACAATCTATTCTAATTCATTCGTACGATCCATTCTAATTTATTCGTACAATCCATTCTAATTCATTCGCACGAATGTATCCATTCTAATTCATTCGTACGATCCATTCTAATTCATTCATATAATCTATTCTAATTCATTCGTACGATCCATTCTAATTCCTTCGTACGAATGTATCTACTCTAATTCATTCATACGATCCATTCTAATTCATTCGCACGATCCATTCTAATTCATACGTACGATCCATTCTAATTCATTCATATGATCCATTCTAATTCATTTGTACGATCCATTCTAATTCATTCGCACGATCTATTCTAATTCATTCATACAATCCATTCTATTTCATTCGTACGATCCATTCTAATTCATTCATACGATCCAATCTAATTCATTCATACGATCCATTCAAATTCATTAATACGAATGAATTAGAATGGATCATATGAATGAAGTAGAATGGATCGTACGAATGAATTAGAATGGATCGTACGAAGGAATTAGAATGGATCGTACGAAGGAATTAGAATGGATCATGCTAATGAATTAGAATTGATCGTACGAATGAATTAGAATAGATTGTGCGAATGAATTAGAATGGATCGTACGAATGAATTAGAATGGATCGTACGAATGAATTAGAATGGATACATTCGTGCGAATGAATTAGAATGGATCATATGAATGAATTAGAATGGATCGTTTGAGTGAATGCGAATGGATCGTGCGAATGAATTAGAATGGATTGTACGAATGAATTAGAATGGATCGTACGAATGAAATAGAATGGATCGTACGAATGAATTGGAATGGATACATTCGTGCGAATGAATTAGAATGGATCGTATGAATGAATTAGAGTGGCTGCATTCGTACAAATGAATTAGAATGGATCGTGCGAATGAATTAGAAGGGATCGTGCGAATGAATTAGAATGGATCGTACGAATGAATTAGAATGGATCGTATGAATGAATTAGATTGGATTGTATTAATGAATTAGAATGGATCGTGTGAATGAATTAGAATGGTTCATACGAATGAATTAGAATGGATCGTACGAATGACTTAGAATGGATCGTTCGAATGAATTAGAATAGATTGTGCGAATGAATTAGAATGGATCGTACGAATGAATTAGAAAGGATACATTCGTGCGAATGAATTAGAATGGATCGTATGAGTGTGAATGAATTAGAATGGATCGTGCGAATGAATTAGAATGGATCGTATTAATGAATTAGAATGGATCGTGCGAATGAATTAGAATGGATCGTACGAATGAGTAAGAATGGATCATGCGAATGAATTAGAATGGATTGTACGAATGAATTAGAATGGATCGTACGAATGAATTAGAATGGATACATTCATGCGAATCCATTCTATTTCATTCGTACGATCCATTCTAATTCATTCGCACGATCCATTCTAATTCATTCATACGATCCATTCTAATTCATTGGTACGATCCATTCTAATTCAATCGTACGATCCATTCTAATTCATTCGCACAATCTATTCTAATTCATTCGTATGATCCATTCTAATTCATTCGCACGATCCATTCTAATTCGTTCATACAATCCATTCTATTTTATTCGTACGATCCATTCTTACTTATTCTTACGATCCATTCTAATTCATTTGCACGAAGGTATCCATTCTAATTCATTCGTACTATCCATTCTAATTCCTTCGTACGATCCATTCTAATTCCTTCGTACGATCCATTCTAATTCATTCGCACGATCCATTCTAATTCATTCATACGATCCATTCTATTTCATTCGTACGATCCATTCTTACTCATTCGTACGATCCATTCTAATTCATTTGCACGAAGGTATCCATTCTAATTCATTCGTACTATCCATTCTAATTCCTTCGTACGATCCATTCTAATTCCTTCGTACGATCCATTCTAATTCATTCGTACGATCCATTATAATTCATTCGTACGATCCATTCTAATTCCTTCGTATGATCCATTCTAATTCATTCGTACGGTATGATTCATTCTAATTCATTCGTATGATTCATTCTAATTCAATCCATTCTAATTCATTCGTACGATCCATTCTAATTCATTCGTACGATCCATTCTAATTCATTCGTACGATTCATTCTAATTCAATCCATTCTAATTCATTCGTACGATCCATTCTTATTCATTCGTACGATCCATTCTAATTCATTCGCACGAATGAATCCATTCTAATTCATTCGTATGATCCATTCTAATTTATTCGCATGAATGTATCCATTCTAATTCATTCGTACGATCCATTCTATCTCATTCGTACAATCTATTCTATTTCATTCGTACGATCCATTCTAATTCATTCGCACGATCCATTCTAATTCATTCGCATGATCCATTCTAATTCATTCGTACGATCGATTCTAATTCGTTCATACGATCCATTCTAATTCATTCATACAATCCATTCTAATTTTTTTGCACGAATGTATCCATTCTAATTCATTCGTTCGATCCATTCTAATTCATTCATACGATCCATTCTAATTCATTCGTACGATCCATTCTAACTCATTCGTACGATCCATTCTAATTCATTCGCACAATCTATTCTAATTCATTCGTACGATCCATTCTAATTCATTCGTACGAAAGAAATAGAATGGATCGTACGAATGAATTAGAATAGATTGTGCGAATGGATTAGAATAGATCATACGATTGAGTAAGAATGGATTGTACGAATGAAATAGAATAGATCGGAATGGATCGTACGAATGAATTAGAATAGATTGTGCGACGAATTAGAATGGATTGTATGTATGAATTAGGATGGATCGTATGAATGAATTAGAATGGATCGTACGAATGAATTAGAATGGATCGTACGAATGAATTAGAATGGATCATACGATTGAGTAAGAATAAATCGTATGAATGAATTAGAATAGATCGTACGAATAAATTAGAATGGATCGTACGAATGAATTAGAATAGATTGTGCGAATGAATTAGAATGGATCGTACGAATGAATTAGAATGGATCGTACGAAAGAATTAGAATGGATCATACGAATGAGTAAGAATGGATCGTACGAATGAAATAGAATGGATTATACGAATGAATTAGAATGGATCGTACGAATGAATTAGAATGGATTGTGCGAATGAATTAGAATGGATCGTACGAATGAATTAGAATGGATACATTCGTGCGAATGAATTAGAATGGATCGTACGAATGAGTAAGAATGGATCGTACGAATGAAATAGAATGGATTGTACGAATGAATGAGAATGGATTCTTTTGAATGAATTAGAATGGATTGTACGAATGAATTAGAATGGATTCATTCATGCGAATGAATTAGAATAGATTGTACTGAATGGATCGTACGAATGAATTAGAATGGATCGTACGTCTAATTCATTCGTACAATCCATTCTATTTCATTAGTACGATCCATTCTTACTCATTCGTATGATCCATTCTAATTCATTCGCACAATCTATTCTAATTCATTCGTACGATCCATTCTAATTCATTCGCACGAATGTATCCATTCTAATTCATTCGTACGATTCATTCTAATTCATTTATACGATCCAATCTAATTAATTCATACAATCCATTCTAATTCATTCGTACGATCTATTCTAATTCAGTCGTACGATCCATTCTAATTCATTTGCACGAATATATCCATTCTAATTCATTCGTACGATCCATTCTAAATCCTTCGTACGATCCATTCTAATTCATTTGTACGATCCATTCTAATTCATTCGTATGATCCATTCTAATTAATTCGCACGATCCATTCTAATTCATTCACACGAATGAATCCATTCTAATTCGTTCGTACAATCCATTCTAATTCCTTCGTACGATCCATTCTATTTCATTCGTATGATCCATTCTAATTCATTCGTACGATCCATTCTAATTCCTTCGTATGATCTATTCTAATTCATATGATCTATTCTATTTCATTCACACGATTCATTCTAATTCATTCGTACGATCCATTCTAATTCATTCATACGATCCATTCTAATTCATTTGCACGAATATATCCATTCTAATTCATTCGTACGTTCCATTCTAATTCATTCGCACAATCTATTCTAATTCATTCGCACGAATGTATCCATTCTAATTCATTCGTACGATCCATTCTAATTCATTCGTACGATCGATTCTAATTCATTCGCACGATCCATTCTAATACATTCGCACGAATGAATCCATTCTAATTCATTCGTACGATCCATTCTATTTCATTCGTACGATTCATTCTTACTCATTCGTACGCATACGAATGAATTAGAATAGATTGTGCGAATGAATTAGAATGAATTAGAATGGATCGTATGAATGAATTAGAACGGATCGTACGAATGAATTCGAATGGTTTATACGAATGAATTAGAATGGATCGTATGAATGAAATAGAATGGATCGTACGAATAAATTAGATTGGATCGTATGAATGAATTAGAATGGATCGTGCGAATGAATTAGAATGGATCGTGCGAATGAATTAGATTGGATCGTATGAATGAACTAGAATGCATCGTACAAAGGATGTATATATTCGTGCGAATGAATTAGAATGGATCGTATGAATGAATTAGAATGGATCATACGAATGAAATAGAATGGATCGTATGAATGAATTAGAATAGATCGTACGAATGAATTAGAATAGATCGTACGAATGAATTAGAATGGATTGTATGAATGAATTAGAATGGATCGTGCTAATGAATTAGCGTGGATCGTACGAATGAATTAGAATAGATTGTGCGAATGAATTAGAATGGATCGTACGAATGAATTAGAATGGATCGTAATAATGGATCGTACGAATGAAATAGAATGGATCGTACGAATGAATTACGATGCATTCTAATTCATTCGTACGATCCATTATAATTCATTTGCTCAATCTATTCTAATTCATTCGTACGATCCATTCTAATTCATTCGCACGATCCATTCTAATTCATTCATACGAACCATTCTATTTCATTCGTACGATCCATTCTTACTCATTCGTTCGATCAATTCTAATTCATTCGCACGATCCATCCTAATTCATTCACACGATCCATTCTAATTCATTCGCACGATCCATTCTAATTCGTTCGCACGATCCATTCTAATTCATTCGCACGATCCATTCTAATTCATTCGTACAATCCATTCTTACTCATTCGTACGATCCATTCTAATTCATTCGTACGATCCATTCTAATTCATTCGTACGATCCCTTCTAATTCATTTGCACAATCGATTCTAATTCATTCATACGATCCATTCTAATTCATTCGCACGAATGTATCCATTCTAATTTATTCATACGATCCATTCTAATTCATTCGTATGATCCATTCTAATTCACTCATACGATCCCTTCTAATTTATTCGCACGAATGTATCCATTCTAATTCCTTCGTACGATCCACTCTAATTCCTTCGTACGATCTATTCTTATTCATTCGTACGATCCATTCTAATTCATTCATACGATCCAATCTAATTCATTCGTACGATCTATTCTAACTGTACGATCCATTCTAATTCATTTGCACGAATGTATCCATTCTAATTCATTCATACGATCCATTCTAATTCATTCGCACGATCCATTCTAATTCATTCATATGATCCATTCTAATTCATTCGCACGATCCATTCTAATTCATTCATACGATCCAATCTAATTCATTCATACGATCCATTCTAATTCATTCGTACAATCCATTCTAATTCATTCGCACGATGCATTCCAATTCACTCATACGATCCATTCTAATTCATTCGTATGATCCATTCCGAATGAATTAGAATGGATCATGTTAATGAATTAGAATTGATCGTACGAATAAATTAGAATAGATTGTGCGAATGAATTAGAATGGATCGTACGAATGAATTAGAATGGTTCATACGAATGAATTAGAATGGATATATTCGTGCAAATGAATTAGAATGGATCGTATGAATGAATTAGAAGGGATCGTACGAATGAATTAGAATGGATACATTCGTGCGAATGAATTAGAATATAGGATCCATTCTAATTCATTCGTACCATCCATTCTAATTCATTCGCACGATCCATTCTAATTCATTCATACGATCCAATCTAATTCATTCATACGATCCATTCTAATTCATTCGCACGAATGTATCCATTCTAATTCATTCGCACGATCCATTCTAATTCATTCATACAATCCATTCTAATTCTTTTGCACGAATGTATGCATTCTAATTCATTCGTACGATCCATTCTAATTCATTCGTACGATCAATTCTAATTCATTAGCACGATCCATTCTAATTCATTCGTATGATCCATTCTAATTCATTCGCACGATCCATTCTAATTTATTCATACAATCCATTCTAATTCTTTTGCACGAATGTATCCATTCTAATTCATTCGTACGATCCATTCTAATTCATTCGTACGATCCATTCTAATTCATTCGTACAACATTCTAATTCATTCATACAATCCATTCTAATTCATTCGTACGATCCATTCTAATTCATTCGTACAATCCATTCTAATTCATTCTTACGATCCATTCTAATTCATTCACACAATCTATTCTAATTCATTCGTACGATCCATTCTAATTCATTCGCACGATCCATTCTAATTCATTCGCACGAATGTATCCATTCTAATTCATTCGTACGATCCATTCTAATTCCTTCGTACGATCCATTCAAATTCCTTCGTACGATCCATTCAAAATCATTCGTACGATCCATTCTAATTCATTCGTACGATCCATTCTAATTCATTCGTACGATCCATTCTAATTCATTCCCACGATCCATTCTAATTCATTCACACGATCCATTCTAATTCATTCGTACAATCCATTCTAATTCATTCGTACGATCCATTCTAATTCCTTCGTACGATCCATTCTAATTCAATCGTATGATCCATTCTAGTTCATTTGCACGAATATATGCATTCTAATTCATTCGTACGATCCATTCTAATTCATTCATTCGATCCATTCTAATTCATTCGTATGATCCATTCTATTTCATTCATACGATCCATTCTAATTCATTCATACGATCCATTCTAATTCATTCGTACGATTCATTCTAATTCAATCCATTCTAATTCATTCGTATGATCCATTCTAATTCATTTGCACGAATTTATCCATTCTAATTCATTCGTACAATCCATTCTAATTCCTTCGTACGATCCATTCTAATTCTTTCTTACAATAGATTCTAATTCAATCGTACGATCCATTCTTAGAATGGATCGTGCGAATGAATTAGAATGGATTGTGCATGATCCATTCTAATTCATTCGTACGATCTAATCTAATTCCTTTGTACGATACATTCTAATTCATTCATACGATCTATTCTAATTCATTCGTACGATCCATTCTAATTCATTCGTACGATCCATTATAATTCATTCGCACGATCCATTCTTATTCATTCATACGATCCATTCTAGTTCATTCATACAATCCATTCTAATTCATTCGCACAAATGTATCCATTTTAATTCATTCGTACGATCCATTCTAATTCATTCGCACGAATGTATCCATTCTAATTCATTCGTACGATCTATTCTAATTCATTCATATGATCCATTCTAATCCATTCGCATGATCCATTCTAATTCATTCATACGATCCATTCTAATTCATTCGTAGGATCCATTCTAATTCATTCGTACGATCCATTCAAATTCCTTTGTACGATCCATTCTAATTCATTCATACGATCCATTCTAATTCATTCATACGATCCATTCTAATTCATTTGCATGATCCATTCTAATTCATTCATACGATCCAATCTAATTCATTCGTACGATCCATTCTAATTCATTCGCACGAATGTATCCATTCTAATTCATTCGTACAATCCATTCTAATTCATTCATACAATCCATTCTAATTCTTTCACACGATCCATTCTAATTCATTCGAATGAATCAATTCTAATTCATTCGTACAATCCATTCTACGATCCATTCTTACTCATTAGTACGATCCATTCTAATTCATTCGCATGAATGTATCCATTCTAATTCATTCGTACGATCCATTCTAATTCATTCGCACAATCTATTCTAATTCATTCATACGATCCATTCTAATTCATTCATACAATCCATTCTAATTCTTTCACACGATCCATTCTAATACATTCGTACAATCCATTCTATTTCATTCGTACGATCCATTCTAAGTCATTCGTACGATCCATTCTAATTCATTCGCACGATCCATTCTAATTCATTTGTACGATCCATTCTAATTCATTTGTACGATCCATTCTAATTCATTCGCACGAATGTATCCATTCTAATTCATTCGTACGATCCATTCTAATTCATTTGCACGAATGTATCTATTCTAATTCATTCGTACGGATCCATTCTATTTCATTCGTATGATCCATTTTAATTCCTCCGTACGATCCATTCTTATTCATTCCCATGAATATATCCATTCTTATTCATACGTACGATCCATTCTAATTCATTCATACGATCCATTCTAATTCATTCATACAATCCATTCTAATTCTTTCACACGATCCACTCTAATTCATTCGTATGATCCATTCTAATTCATTCGCACGAATGTATCCATTATAATTCATTCGTACGATCCATTCGAATTCATTCGCACGATCCATTCTAATTCATTCATACGATCCATTCTAATTCATTCTAATTCATTCATTCTAATTCATTCGTACGATCCATTCTAATTCATTCATACGATCCATTCTAATTCATTCACACAAATGTATCCATTCTAATTCATTCGTGCGAAATAATTAGAATAGATCGTATGAATGAATTAGAATGTATCATACGAATGAAATAGAATGGATTGTACGAATGAATTAAAATGGATCGTACGAATGAATTAAAATGGATCGTACGAATGAATTAGAATGGATTGTGCGAATGAATTAGAATGGATCGTACGAATGAATTAGAATGGATACATTCGTGCGAATGAATTAGAATGGATCGTACGAATGAGTAAGAATGGATCGTACGAATGAAAAAGTATGGATTGTATGAATGAATTAGAATGGATTCATTCGAATGAATTAGAATGGATCGTGTGAAAGAATTTGAATGGATTATATGAATGAATTCGAATGGATCGTATGAATGAATTAGAATGGATACATTCATGGGAATGAATAAGAATGGATCGTACGAATGAATTAGAATGGATCGTACGAATGAATTAGAATGGATACATTCGTGCGAATGAATTAGAATGGATCATACAAATGAATTATAATGGATCGTATGTATGAATTAGATTGGATCATACGATTAAATAAGAGTGGATCGTACGAATGAATTAGAATGGATCTTACGAATGGATTAGAATGGAACGTGTGAAAGAATTAGAATGGATCGTATGAATGAATTAGAATGGATCGTACGAAGGAATTAGAATGGATCGTATGAATGAATTAGAATGGATCGTATGAATGAATTAGAATGGATCGTACGAATGAATTAGAGTGGATCGTACGAATGAATTAGAATGAATCGTACGAATGAATTAGAATGGATTCATTCGTGCGAATGAATTAGAATGGATCATGCGAATGAATTAGAATGGATCGTATGAATGAATTAGAAAGGATTGTGCGAATGAATTAGAATGGATCGTACGATTGAATTAGAATGGATAAATTCGTGCGAATCAATTAAAATGGATTGTATGATACGATCCATTCTAATTCATTCATACGATCTATTCTAATTCATTCATACGATCCATTTAAATTCCTTCGTACGATCCATTCTAATTCCTTCGTACGATCCATTCTAATTCCATTCTAAATATTTCACGAATGTATCCATTCTAATTTATTCGTACGATCCATTCTAATTCATTCATACGATCCAATCTAATTCATTCGTACGATCCATTCTAATTTATTCGTACGATCCATTCTAATTCATTCGCACAATCTATTCTAATTCATTCGTACGATCAATTCTAATTCATTAGCACGATTCATTCTAATTCATTCGTACGATCTATTCTATTTCATTCGTACGATCCATTCTTACTCACACGTTCGATCCATTCTAATTCATTCGCACGAATGTATCCATTTGAATTCATTCGTACGATCCATTCTAATTCATTCGTACGATCCATTCTAATTCATTCGCATGAATGTATCCATTCTAATTCATTCGTACGATCCATTCTAATTATTTAATACAATCCAATCTAATTCATTCATACGATCTATTCTAATTCATTCGTATGTATCCATTCTAATTCATTCATACGATCCATTCTAATTCATTCGCACGATCCATTCTAATTCATTAATACGATCCATTCTAATTCATTCGTACAATCCATTCTAATTCATTAATTAGAATGAAACGTACGAATGAATTAGAATGGATCGTAACGAATGAATTACAATAGATTGTGCGAATGAATTAGAATGGATCGTATGAATGAATTAGAATGGATCGTATGAATGAATTAGAATGGATCGTACGAATGAATTAGAATGGATCGTAACGAATGAATTAGAATCGATTGTGCGAATGAATTAAAATGGATCGTGTGAATGAATTAGAATGGATCGTGCGAATGAATTAGAATGGATCATACGAATGAATTAGAATGGATCATATGAATGAATTAGAATGGATACATTCGTGCGAATGAATTAGAATGGATCATACGAATGAGTAAGAATGGATCGTACGAATGAAATAGAATGGAATGTACGAATGAATTAGAATGGATCGTACGAATGAATTAGAATAGATTGTATGAATGAATTAGAATGGATACATTCGTGCGAATCAATTAGAATGGATCATACGAATGAATTAGAATAGATCGTACGAATGAATTAGAATGGATCGTACTAATGAATAAGAATAGATTGTGCGAATGAATTAGAATGGATCGTATGAATGAATTAGATTACGATCCATTCTATTTCATTCGTATGATCCATTCTAATTACTTCGTACAATCTAATTCATTCATACGATCCATTCTAATTCATTCGCACGAATGTATCCATTCTAATTCATTCGCACGATCCATTCTAATTCATTCGCACGATCCATTCTAATTCATTCGTACGATCCATTCTAATTCATTCGCATGATCCATTCTAATTTATACGTACGATCCATTCTATTTCATTCGTACGATCCATTCTAATTCATTCGTACGATCAATTCTAATTCATTCGTACGATCCATTCTTATTCATTCCCATGAATGTATCCATTCTAATTCATTCGTACAATCCATTCTAATTCATTCATACGATCCATTCTAATTCCTTCGTACGATCCATTCTAATTCATTCGTACAATCCATTCTATTTCATTCGTACGATCCACTCTAATTCATTCATACGATCCATTCTATTTCATTTGTACGGATCGTACGAATGAATTAGAATGGATCGTGCTAATGAATTAGAATGGAACGTCCGAATGAATTAGAATAGATTGTGCGAATGAATTAGAATGGATTGTACGAATGAATTAGAATTGATAAATTCATGCGAATGAATTAGAATGGATTGTATGAATGAATTAGATTGGATCGTATAAATGAATTAGAATGGATCGTACCAATGAATTAGAATGGATCGTGCGAATGAATTAGAATGGATCGTACGAATGAATTAGAATAGATACATTCATGCGAATGAATCAGAATGGATTGTATGAATGAACTAGATTGTACGAAGGAATTAGAATGGATCATACGAATGAAATAGAATGGATCGTAATCTAATTCATTCATACGATCCATTCTAATTCATTCACACAATCTATTCTAAATCATTCGTACGATCCATTCTAATTCATTCGTACGATCTATTCAAATTCATTCGTACGATCCATTCTAATTCATTCGCACGGTACGAATGAATTAGAATGGATCGTATGAATGAATTAGATTGGATCGTATGACTGAATTAGAACGGATCGTGCGAATGAATTAGAATGGATCGTACGAATGAATTAGAATGAATCGTACGAATGAAATCGAATGGATCATACGAATGAATTAGAATGAATCGTGCGAATGAATTAGAATGGATCGTGCGAATGAAATAGAATGGATACAAATGAATTAGAATGGATCATACGAATGAATTAGAATGGATCGTATGAGCGAATTCGAATGGATTGTATGAATGAATTAGAATGGATCGTACGAATGAATTAGAATGGATACATTCGTGCAAATGAATTAGAATGGATCATACGAATGAGTAAGAATGGATCGAACGAATGAAATAGAATGGATTGTACGAATGAATTAGAATGGATCGTACGAATGAATTAGAATGGATGGTACGAATGAATTAGAATGGATCGTGCGAATGAATTAGAATGGATCGTACGAATGAGTAAGAATGGATCGTACGAATGAAATAGAATGGATCTTACGAATGAATTAGAATGGATCGTGCGAATGAATTAAAATGGATCGTACGAATGAATTAGAATAGATTGTGCGAATGAATTAGAATGGATCGTACGAATGAATTAGAATGGATCGTAATAATGGATCGTACGAATGAAATAGAATGGATCGTACGAATGAATTAGAATTCATTCGTACGAATGAAATAGAATGGATCGTACGATGGAATTAGAATTGATCGTACGAAGGAATTAGAATGGATCGTACGAAGGAATTAGAATGGATCGTACGAATGAATTAGAATGGATACATTCGTCCAAAAGAATTAGAATGGATTGTATGAATGAATTAGAATGGATCGTGCGAATGAATTAGATTGGATCGTATGAATGAATTAGAATGGATCGTACGAATGAATTAGAATAGATTGTGCGAATGAATTAGAATGGATCGTACGAATGAATTAGAATTGATCGTACGAATGAATTAGAATAGATTGTGCGAATGAATTAGAATGGATCGTACGAATAAATTAGAATGGATCATATGAATGAATTAGAATGGATCGTACGAATGAATTAGAATGGATCGTACGAATGAATTAGAAAGGATCGTTAGAATGAATTAGAATGGATCAAGCGAATGAATTAGAATGGATCGTATGAATGAATTAGAATGGATCGTGCGAATGAATTAGAATGGATCATATGAATGAAATAGAATAGATCGTATGAATTAGAATGGATCGTACGAAGGAATTAGAATGGATCGTATGAATGAATTAGATTGGATCGTATTAATGAATTAGAATGGATCGTACGAATGAATTAGAATGGATCGTACGAATGAGTAAGAATGGATCGTATTAGTGAATTAGAATTGATCGTGCGCACGATCCATTCTAATTCATTCATACAATCCATTCTAATTCATTCGCACGATCCATTCGAATTCACTCATACGATCCATTCTAATTCATTCATACGATCCATTCTAATTCATTCATACAAACGATCAAATCTAATTCATTCATACGATCCATTCTAATGGATCGTACGAATGAATTAGAATGGATTGTATGAATGAATTCGAATGGATCGTACGAAGGAATTAGAATGGATCGTACGAAGAAATTAAAATGGATCGTACGAAAGAATTAGAATGGATATATTCGTGCAAATGAATTAGAATGGATTGTATGAATGAATTAGAATGGATCGTATGAATGAATTAGAATGATTCGTGCAAATGAATTAGAATGGATCATATTAATGAATTAGAATGGATCGTATGAATGAATTAGAATGGATCGTGCGAATGAATTAGAATGGATCGTACGAATAAATTAGAATGGATCGTACGAATGAATTAGAATGGATCGTATGAATGAATTAGAATGGATCGTGCAAATGAATTAGAATGGATCGTACGAATGAATTAGAATGGATCATATGAATGAATTAGAATGGATCGTGTGAATGAATTAGAATGGATCGTATGAACGAATTAGAATGGATCATACGAATGAAATAGAATGGATATATTCGTGCAAATGAATTAGAATGGATCGTACGAATGAGTATTAATGGATCGTACGAATGAAATAGAATGGATCGTATGAATGAATTAGAATGGATTAATTCGTGCGAATGAATTAGAATGGATCGTACGAAGGAATTAGAATAGATCGTATGAATGAATTAGAATGGATCGTACGAAATGAATTAGAATGGATACATTCATCGCACAATCTATTCTAATCGTACGATCAATTCTAATTCATACGTACGATCCATTCTATTTCATTCGTACGATCCATTCTTACTCATTCGTACGATCCATTCTAATTCATTCATACGATCCATTCTTATTCTTTCGCACGAATGTATCCATTCTAATTCATTCATACGTTCCATTCTAATTCATTCGCACGAATGTATCCATTCTAATTCATTCGTACGATCTATTCTAATTCATTCGCACAATCTATTCTAATTCATTCGCACGATCCATTCTAATTCAATCATACGATCCATTCTAATTCATTCGCACGATCCATTCTAATTCTAATTTATTCGCACGAATGTATCCATTCTAATTTATTCCTACATGTATGAATTCATTCGTACGATCCATTCTAATTCATTCGTACGATCCCTTATAATTCATTCGTACGATCCATTCTTACTCATTCGTATGATCCATTCTAATTCATTCGCACGAATGTATCCATTCTAATTCATTCGTACGATCCATTCTAATCCATTAGCACGATCCATTCTAATGAATTCGTACGATCCATTCTATTTCATTCGTATGATCCATTCTAATTCATTCGTACAATCCTGTCTAATTCCTTCGTACGATCCATTCTAATTCATACGATCCATTCTATTTCATTCATACGATCCATTCTAATTCATGAATTAGAATGGATCGTACAAATGAATTAGAGTGGATCGTGCGAATGAATTAGAATGGATCATACGAAGGAATTAGAATGGATCGTGCTAATGAATTAGAATAGATCGTACGAATGAATTAGAATGGATCGTACGAATGAATTAGAATGGATCATGCGAATGAATTAGAATGGATCGTACGAATGAATTAGAATGGATACATTCGTGCGAATGAATTAGAATGGATCGTACGAATGAATTAGAATGGATCGTACGAATGAATTAGAATAGATTGTGCGAATGAGTAAGAATGGATCGTATGAAGGAATTAGAATGGATCGTATGATTGAATTAGAATGGATCGTGCGAATGAATTAGAATGGATCGTACGAATGAATTAGAATGGATCGTACGAATGAATTAGAATGGATCGTACGAATGAGTAAGAATGGATCGTACAATGGAATTAGAATGGATCGTACGAATGAATTAGAATGGATCGTATGAATGAATTAGAATGGATCGTACGAAGGAATTAGAATGGATCGTACGAATGAATTAGAATGGATACATTCGTGCGAATGAATTAGAATGGATCGTACGAATGAGTAAGAATGGATCGTACGAATGAAATAGAATGGATTGTACGAAGGAATTAAAATGGATACATTCGTGCGATTGAATTAGAATGGATCGTACGAATGAATTAGAAGGGATCGTGCGAATTAATTAGAATGGATCGTACGAATGAGTAAGAATGGATCATGCGAATGAATTAGAATGGATCATACGAACGAATTAGAATGGATCGTATGAATGAATTAGAATGGATCGTGCGAATGAATTAGAATGGATCGTATGAATGAATTAGAATAGATTGTGCGAATGAATTAGAATGGATCGTACGAATGAATTAGAATGGATCGTACGAACAAATTAGAATGGATCGTACGAAGGAATTAGAATGGATCGTACGAAGGAATTAGAATGGACCGTACAAATGAATTAGAATGGATCATACGAATGAATTAGATTGGATCGTATGAGTATGAATGAATTAGATTTGATCGATTGTATGAATGAATTAGAATGGATCGAGCGAATGAATTAGAATGGATCGTACGAATGAATTAGAATGGATATATTCGTGCGAATGAATTAGAGTACGATCCATTCTTACTCATTCGTATGATCCATTCTAATTCATTAGAATGGATCGTATGAATGAATTAGATTGGATCGTATGAATGAATTAGATTGGATCGTACGTATGAATTAGAAAGGATCATATGAATGAATTAGAATGGATACATACGAATGAATTAGAATGGATTGTATGAATGAATTAGATTGGATCGTATGAATGAATTAGAATGGATCTAGCGAATGAATTAGAATGGATCGTGCGAATGAATTAGAATGGATCGTATGAATGAATTAGATTGGATCGTATGATTGAATTAGAATGGATCGTACACATGAATTAGAATGGATACATTCATGGGAATGAATAAGAATGGATCGTACGAATGAATTAGAATTGATCGTACGAATGAATTAGAATGGATCGTACGAATGAATTTGAATGGATCGTACGAATGAAATAGAATGGATCACACGAATGAAATAGATGGATACATTCGTGCGAATGAATTAAAATTGATCGTACGAATGAGTTAGAATGGATCATACGAATGAATTAGAATGGATACATTCGTGCTAATGAATTAGAATGGATCGTATGAATGAATTAGAATGGATCGTGCGAATGAATTTGAATGGATCGTATGAATGAATTAGAATGGATCGTGCAAATGAATTAGAATGGATAGTACGAATGAATTAGAATGGATCGTTCGAATGAATTAGAATGGATCGTACGAAGGAATTAGAAAGGATCGTGCGAATGAATTAGAATGGATCGTACGAAGGAATTAGAATGGATCGTACGATGGAATTAGAATGGAACGTACGAAGGAATTAGAATGGATCGTACGAATGAATTAGAATGGATCGTACGAATGAATTAGAATGGATCGTACGACGGAATTAGAATGGATCGTACGAATGAATTAGAATGGATCGTAATAATGGATCGTACGTATGAATTTGTACGTATGAATGAATTAGAATGGATCAAATTAGAATGGATCGTATGAATGAATTAGAATGGATCGTACGAATGAATTAGAGTGGATACATTCGTGCGAATGAATTAGAATAGATCGTACGAATGAGTAAGAATGGATCGTACGAATGAAATAGAATGGATCGTACGTATCAATTAGAATGGGTACATTCATGGGATGAATTAGAATGGATCGTACGAAGGAATTAGAATGGATCGTACGAGAGAATTAGAATGGATCATACGATTGAATTAGAATGGATCGTACGAATGAATTAGAATGGATCGTACAAATGAATTAGAATGGATACATTCGTGCGAATGAATTAGAATGGATCATACGAATGAGTAAGAATGGATCGTATGAATGAAATAGAATAGATTGTACGAATGAATTAGAATGGATCGTACGAATGAATTAGAATGGATCGTGCGAATGAATTAGAATGGATCGTACGAATGAATTAGAATGGATACATTTGTGCGAATGAATTAAAATGGATCTTATGAATGAATTAGAATCGATCGTACGAATGAATTAGAATGGATCGTATGAATGAATTAGATTGGATCGTATAAATGAATTAGAATGGATCGTGCGAATGAATTAGACTGGATCATGCGAATGAATTAGAATGGATCGTACGAATGAATTAGAATGGATACATTCGTGCAAAAGAATTAGAATGGATTGTATGAATGAATTAGAATGGATCGTACGAATGAGTAAGAATGGATTGTACGAATGAATTAGAATGGATCGTGCGAATGAATTAGAATGGATCGTGTGAATGAATTAGAATGGATCTGGATACATTCGTGCGAATGAATTAGAATGGATCGTACAAATGAATTAGAATGGATCGTACGAATGAATTAGAATGGATCGTGTGAAAGAATTAGAATGGATGGTATGAATGAATTAGAATGGATCATATGAATGAATTAGATTGGATCGTACTAATGAATTAGAATGGATCGTGCGAATGAATTAGAATGGATCGTACGAATGAATTAGAATGGATCGTACGAAGGAATTAGAATGGATCGTGCGAATGAATTAGAATGGATCGTGCGAAGGAATTAGAATGGATCGTACGAAGGAATTAGAATGGATCGTACGAATGAATTAGAATGGATCGTACGAATGAATTAGAATGGATCGTATGAATGAATTAGAATGGATCGTACGAATGAATTAGAATGGATTGTATGAATGAATTAGAATGGATCGTACGAAGGAATCAGAATGGATCGTACAAATGAATTAGAATGGATCGTAATAATGGATCGTACGTAAGAATTTGTACGTATGAATGAATTAGAATGGATCGAATTAGAATGGATCGTACGAAGGAATTAGAATGGATCGTATGAATGAATTAGAGTGGATATATTCGTGCGAATGATTTAGAATAGATCGTACGAATGAGTAAGAATGGATCGTACATTCGTACGAATGAATTAGAATGGATTGTATGAATGAATTAGATTGGATCGTATAAATGAATTAGAATGGATCGTACGTATGAATTAGAATGGATACATTCATGGGAATGAATAAGAATAGATTGTGCGAATGAATTAGAATGGATCGGACGAATAAATTAGATTGGATCGTATGAATGAATTAGAATGGATCGTGTGAATGAATTAGAATGGATCGTACAAATGAATTAGAATGGATCGTATGAATGAATTAGAATGGATACATTCATGCGAATGAATTAGAATGGATCGTACGGAATGAATTAGAATGGATCGTATCAATGAATTAGAATGGATCCATTCTAATTCATTTGTACGATCCATTCTAATTCATTCGCACGATCCATTCTAATTCATTCATACGATCCATTCTAATTCATTCGCACGAATGTATCCATTCTAATTCATTCATACGATCCATTCTAATTCATAACTACGATCCATTCTAATTCATTCATACGATCCATTCTAATTCATTCGTACGATCCATTCTAATACCTTCGTACGAAGGAATTAGAATGGATCATACGAATGAATTAGAATAGATCGTACGAATGAATTAGAATGGATACATTCGTGCGAATGAATTAGAATGGATCGTGCGAAAGAATGGATCGTCCGAATGAATTAGAATGGATCGTGCGAATGAATTAGAATGGATACATTCGTGCGAATGAATTAGAATGGATCGTATAAAGGAATTAGAATGGATGCGAATGAATTAGAATTGAATGGATCGTACTTATGAATTAGAATGGATCGTACAAATGAATTAGAATGGATATATTCGTGCGAATGAAATAGAATCGATCGTACGAATGAATTAGAATGGATCGTACGAATAAATTAGAATGGATACACGATCCATTCTAATTCATTCATACGATCCATTCTAATTCATTCGTACGGCGAATGAATTAGAATGGATCGTATCAATGAATTAGAATGGATCGTACGAATGAATTAGAATGGATACATTCGTGCGAATGAATTAGAATGGATCATACGAATGAGTAAGAATGGATCGTACGAATCGTGCGAATGAATTAGAATGGATCGTACGAATATATTAGAATGGATCGTATGAATGAATTAGAATGGATCGGGTGAATGAATTAGAATGGATCGTATGAATGAAATAGAATGGATCGTATGAATTAGAATGGATCGTACGAAGGAATTAGAATGGATACATTCGTGCGAATGAATTAGAATGGATCGTACGAATGAGTAAGAATGGATCGTACGAATGAAATAGAATGGATTGTACGAATGAATTAGAATGGATTGTACGAATGAATTAGAATGGATCATGCGAATGAATTAGAATGGATCGTACGAATGAATTAGAATGGATACATTCATGCGAATGAATTAGAATGGATCATACAAATGAGTAAGAATGGATAGTACGAATGAAATAGAATGGATTGTATGAATGAATTAGAATGGATCGTACGAATGAATTAGAATGGATACATTCGTGCGAATGAATTAGAATGGATCGTACGAAAGAATTAGAATAGATCGTACGAATGAATTAGAATGGATCGTACGAATGAATTAGAAAAGATTGTGAGAATGAATTAGAATGGATCTTATGAATGAATTAGATTACGATCCATTCTATTTCATTCGTATGATCCATTATAATTCCTTCGTACAATCTAATTCATTCATACGATCCATTCTAATTCATTCGCACGAATGTATCCATTCTAATTCATTCGTACGATCCATTCTAATTCATTCGTTCGATCCATTCTAATTCATTCGCACGATCCATTCTAATTCATTAATACGATCCAATCTAATCCAATCATACGATCCATTCTAATTCATTCGTACCATCCATTCTAATTCATTCATACCATCCATTCTAATTCTTTCACATGATCCATTATAATTCATTCGTACGATCCAATCTAATTCATTTGTACGATCCATTCTAATTCATTCGTACGATCCATTCTAATTCATTCGTACGATCCATTCTTATTCATTCCCATGAATGTATCCATTCTAATTCATTCGTACGATCCATTTTAATTCATTCATACGATCCATTCTAATTCCTTCGTACGATCCATTCTAATTCATTTGTACAATCCATTCTATTTCATTCGTACGATCCACTCTAATTCATTCGTACAATCCATTCTATTTCATTCGTATGGATCGTACGAATGAATTAGAATGGATCGTGCTAATGAATTAGAATGGAACGTACGAATGAATTAGAATATATTGTGCGAATGAATTAGAATGGATCGTATGAATGAATTAGAATGGATCGTGCGAATGAATTAGAATGGATCGTACGAATGAATTAGAATGGATCGTACGAATGAGTAAGAATGGATCGTACAAAGGAATTAGAATGGATCGTACGAATGAATTAGAATGGATCGTATGAATGAATTAGAATGGATCGTACGAAGGAATTAGAATGGATCGTACGAATGAATTAGAATGGATACATTCGTGCGAATGAATTAGAATGGATCGTACGAATGAGTAAGAATGGATCGTACGAATGAAATAGAATGGATTGTACGAAGGAATTAGAATGGATACATTCATGCGAATGAATTAGAATGGATCGTATGAATGAATTAGAATGGATCATGCGAATTAATTAGAATGGATCGTACGAATGAGTAAGAATGGATCATGCGAATTAATTAGAATGGATCATACGAATGAATTAGAATGGATCATATGAATGAATTAGAATGAATCGTGCGAATGAATTAGAATGGATCGTATGAATGAATTAGAATAGACTGTGCGAATGAATTAGAATGGATCGTATGAATGAATTAGAATGGATACATTCGTGCGAATGAATTAGAATGGATCGTACGAACGAATTAGAATGGATCGTACGGAGGAATTAGAATGGATCGTACGAATGAATAAGAATGGATCATACGAATGAATTAGATTGGATCGTATGAGTATGAATAAATTAGATTGGATCGATTGTATGAATGAATTAGAATGGATCGTGCGAATGAATTAGAATGGATCGTACGAATGAATTAGAATGGATACATTCGTGCGAATGAATTAGAGTACGATCAATTCTTACTCATTCGTATGATCCATTCTAATTCATTAGAATAGATCGTATGAATGAATTAGATTGGATCGTATGAATGAATTAGAATGGATCGTACGTATGAATTAGAATGGATCGTATGAATGAATTAGAATGGATACAAACGAATGAATTAGAATGGATTGTATGAGTGAATTAGATTGGATCGTATGAATGAATTAGAATGGATCGTGCGAATGAATTAGAAAGGATTGTAGGAATGAATTAGAATGGATACATTCGTGCAAAAGAATTAGAATGGATTGTATGAATGAATTAGAATGGATCGTGCTAATGAATTAGAATGGATCGTACGAATAAATTAGAATAGAATGAATCGTCCACGTGTACGAATGAATTAGAATGGATCGTACAAATGAATTAGAATGGATCGTACGAAGGAATTAGAATGGCTCGTACCAAGGAATTAGAATAGATACATTCGTGCGAATGAATTAGAATGGATCGTACGAATGAATTAGAATGGATCGTGCGAATGAATTAGAATGGATCGTACGAAGGAATTAGAATGGATCGTACGAATGAGTAATAATGGATCGTACGAATGAAATAGAATGGATCGTACGAATGAATTAGAATGGATAAATTCGTGCGAATGAATTAGAATGTATCGTACGAATGAATTAGAATGGATACATTCGTGCGAATGAATTAGAATGAATCGTATGAATGAATTATATTGGATCGTATCAATGAATTAGAATGGATCGTACGCATGAATTAGAATGGATACATTCATGGGAATGAATAAGAATGGATCGTACGAATGAATTAGAATGGATCGTACGAATGAATTAGAATGGATCGTACGAATGAAATAGAATGGATCATACGAATGAAATAGATGGATACATTTGTGCGAATGAATTAGAATAGATCGTACGAATGAGTAAGAATGGATCGTACGAATGAAATAGAATGGATTGTACGAATGAATTAGAATGGATCGTACGAATGAATTAGAATGGATTTTATCGCTTATTTCTTACTGCATTATCATCGCTTTCCTACGTAAAACTTTTCATATACTCGTAAAGCGCATCATTTTCTTTCCACCAATGCATAGTAGACTTTAATACGGACATAGCGGTATATTGGTTCGCACTCATACGATACATGCATGAAAAATACGGAGCCTAGTAGTTCAAATTATTCTTTTTATCGATAATCATATTGGATCCTTACACGCGTCATTTCATGTGTGATTTTCAGGGAATTGACCCGGTACTCGACATAGTCGGATAAATGACATCATGATAGTATGGTGGACATTCTCACGACGAGTCAACGGAGGTTGCACAGCTCGTTTGGGGGGCCCATGCTGAAGAACGATAAAGAAAAGGGTACTTGGAAGAGTCTAGCCAATGGAAGACTTCAACAAGCCGCTGCAACGCACGACTCGCACCAGAAGATGACTACATGAATGCAAAGGAACGATGATGGATTTGATGATGAGTTCAGATGATGGTGATTAAGTTTCCCACGTGACCCATTTGACCTGAACCCAGACAACCAGGGTCCTTCCTTCTCTCCTTCTTATTTCACCATCGCACCTATCGCAACCATCCAATAGCACCCATGCATCCAACCTGATTTCAACTCCAAAACATGCACGTCGTGAAAACCCTCGATATTCAATCTCTTTAGCAAATCCCTCGCACAGAGAGACGTTCGGTTGGGTTAGAGAGAGAAAAACCAGGGAGCTGGGCGTTCGGTTGAGAGAAAACAGGGAGGAGAGAGAGAGACGTGCGGACTAGAGAGAGATAAGGAAAGAGAGAAACGAGAAAGATAGAGACAGGTGTTCGGTTGGGTTAGAGAGAGAAATGGAAAGAGAATCCGAGAGAGAGGATCCCGGTGAGAGAGAGTGAATCCCGGAAGAGAGAGAGAGTCCGAGAGAGAGAGTTTCGATGTGAGAGAGAGAAGAAAACGGGAGAGATCAGCCGCTGGGTTCCGGTTTGTATGGGTTCACGGTGCACGGGACGGACGTGATTTGAGTACGGACGGCTGCGATGATGCTGCATGGGTCCGTGCGAGAGACGGAACGGGAGAGAGAGAGCTGGGCTCGGACGTGGACGGCTGCATGGGTCCTCAGATTAAATCGGATGGCTGTGATTAAAGTGGGAAGAAAAGAGGGAGCTGTGTTTGAATGGCTGCATGTGAGGGGGGAAGCACACGGACGGCTGCGATTTAGTCCGGATGGGAAGGAGTAAGGACGTGGGCGATTCGATCTCATGCATGGGATTTTTCATGGATGGCTGCGATAAGACGGATGCGATGCTTATGGAGCATGAGGTTATGAACTAGATGGATGCGATGCGATCGGACGGGTAAGAGTGAATTTATGAGGACGGGCCTCGGCCAGCTGGGCTCATACATGGGTCGCACATGGCTCGGGGACGTGCTTGGATATCATGATGGCCGGGTCAGATATTATCAGGTTCGGGGTGGTCATGGACTCCGAAAATTCGACCGAAACCCGAACCGCAACATTGGGCATGGGTATGCATGGATCTCGGGTTTGTGCGAGGGATTTGCTAAAGAGATTGGATATCAAGGGTTTTCACGACGTGCATGTTTTGGAGTTGAAGTCGGGTCGGATGCATGGGTGCCATTGGATGGTTGCGATAGGTGTGGTGGTGAAATAAGAAAGAGCGAAGGACGGACCCGGGTTGTCTGGTTTCAGGTCAAATGGGTCACGTGGGAAACGTAATCACCATCATCCAAACTCATCATCAAATCCATCATCGCTCCTTTGCATTCATGTAGTCATCTTCTGATGCGAGTCGTGCGTTGCAGCGGCTTGTTGAAGTCTTCCATTGGCTAGACTCTTCCAAGTACCCTTTTCCTTATCGTTCTTCAGCATAGGCCTCCAAACGAGCTGTGCGACCTCCGTTGACTCGTCGTGAGAATGTCCACCATACTATCATGATGTCCTTTATCCAACTATGTCGAGTACCGGGTCAATTCCCTGAAAATCACATATGAAATGACGCGTGTAAGGATCCAATATGATTATCGATAAAAATGATAATTTGAACTACCGAGCTCCGTATTTTTCATGCATGTATCGTATAAGTGCGAACCAATATACCGTTATGTCGGTATTAAAGTCTACTATGCATTGGTGCAAAGAAAATAATGCGCTTTACGAGTATATGAAAAGTTTTACGTAGAAAAGCGATGATAATGCAGTAAGAAATAAGCGATAAAATGCATTATTTGGAGACTTAACACACCCCCCAACCAGCTTTTTGCTAGTCCTCAAGCAAAATAAGCGAGAATTCAATGCAAAGATTTTCGATAATAATGCATGATTTCTATCCCAAAAAGTTTTTTTTTTTTTTTAATTTTTTTATTAAATGATAAAACAACTTAAAGCAATTTATTTATTTTTTTTTTTTTTAACTAATAGAAAGTTTTGATGAATAATTTAAAGTAATCAAGACTAGAGATTCTACGGCACAAAGTTTGTAGAGTAGTATTAGCCAATTTCTAGTTTACCGAGTCATCGATTGAGTTTCGGTTATTAACCCTCCGGTAGGAAATATCAAACTGACTGTACTCGAGTGCTCGGTGATATCTGAACTTAACACGACTAGAGCTTTGGCTTTCAAGGATGCATCAATACTAATAAGCACTAAGAACAGTCGAACGACCTTAAACACTGATTCAAAACCCCGCTGTCTGTCCAGGTTTACGAGAGGTGTAGATGTTCACTTTAATACCACAAGGGCTTTATATGTGATATTCCATGCTTACTCGTGTTTTTACAGCGACGGCTTTCACACTATCTCCCTTTTTTTTTTTTTTTTTTTTAGGTCTCCTTTTTTAAGGATCTCATTATGTATCCCTTCCTAATTTACACCATGGTAGCTGCACTCTGTGCCCATGACACGCTGCCAACGCTCTCATAAGTCAGGTAGCCATCCCCATGTTGCTTCTACATTAGATTCACTATGTGTATATAGGATCATTCTCATAACCCTATACACCATGCTTCACTAATATAGTTGCATGTAAGTTAGGACTTTTACATAACTCAACCCTAGACCTTGTAATAGGTAGCCCTTTTCGCTGTACCTGGTCTAATCCACTAGTTGCCTCTTTCTTTCTTTTTTCTTTTTTTTCACCCTATCTCTCCATAGAGCAAACTAAGTGAACAAGACAGTCGTGATTCATCAGGCCTCTAAGTATTATCAGATCAACAACAACCTATCGAACCTAGACTCCAAAGGTGCAAGCCAGATGTGTAGTGAAGTTTTCAAAGTACAATTAACCTGATACTCCATAAGAAGGAATTAATAAAGGGAGCTCAACGTCAACACCTTTCGACTAAAACTTAAGCCTTTTATAATCTATGTCACTAAGTGCCATATAGTCCTAGCAAGAGTACATAAAAATTATACTCCAAAACTTCCAAAGTAAATAATAATTTTTTTTTTAATAATAGACAAGAAATAAAAAACAAACAAATTTTATAATAATACGCAAGAAAAGAAGTTTTTTTTTTTTTTTTTTTTGAATACACATAATAAATAGGTATTTGGAAAAGTATAAAAAAATGCACAAAATTAGAATTCGTCAGGATTCCCACCCCCCATCCTAAATATGACATTGTCCTCAATGTTTAAAAAATGATGCACATAATGATATTTTATGGTGATTCAAATATAGAAACATGAAGGATATATCATTTTGCAAGAAAGACATGGAGAAGGGTTAAAGATTACCTGAAAAGATGGTTGCACATATTTCCACTGCTTTCCAAGGACATTTACTAGAAAGAAAATAGAATAACAAGAAAAACAAAACTAATATACAAGCAAAAGGTCTCTAGCAGATATAGAGATTAATCCTGATAAACATGATCTTCCGGAATTTTCAAAAAAAATAAAGAGCATTCATGCATAAAGAAGATATATCCTGAGATATTTTGCGGATGCTTATATTCTCTCACCACATCCTTTCTATTAGGGGCAATCTTCCATTGTTGCTTATGAGCTGAATTTATATTCTCTTCTAACTGGAGAATATAAATTTCATTTATATTCCACCCTATATCTTCTTCATATTTTTTCAAAATTTCAAGCAGTTTTATTTCCTGGTTCTTATTTAAATCAGAAGATATGCTCACAGGAAATGTTTCTTCTTTATCCAAATAAGCATACTTTAATTCAGATGGTAATTATTTTAGACCAAGTTTTAGTGCTTTGATATTAGATGGAATTGATGTGTTAGTATCTCGAGGCAAGTCTTCAAAGTAAGCTTTCCATCTATCAATATCAAAAAATGAGACAGAATCTAACAAAGCATTAACATCCTCAAAAGTCTTATCATCAGTGTGACCATAAAAATGAGTCAAACCAGTTTTTAATGGATCAGATGTAGACATAACCAATTTATCCTCTATACAAGCCTCAATCAAGTTTACTTCCTCAGGTTCATCATCATTATCATCATCTAGTTGTTTGCAAATATTGAAAACGTTCAGCTCAATAGTCATATTACCAAATGAAAGTTTCATGACCCCATTCCGGCAATTAATAATGGCATTCGATGTAGCCAGGAATGGTCGACCTAGAATGACAGGAATAGGGGTGCTACCATATGCCACAGGTTGAGTATCCAAAACAATAAAATCTACTGGAAAGTAGAATTTATCTATCTGAACAAGCACATCTTCTATGATCCCTCTCGGAATTTTGACAGATCTATCGGCGAGTTGGAGAGTGACTCTGGTGGGTTTTAATTCACCAAGTCCTAACTGTTCATAAACCGAGTAAGGTAACAGGTTCACACTCGCCCCTAGATCAAGTAAAGCTTGTTCTATTCTAAAGTTCCCAATGATACATGAAATAGTAGGACAACCAGGATCTTTATATTTAGGGGGAGCACTCTGCTTAAGGATAGCACTAACCTGTTCCGTCATAAAGGCCTTCTTTTGTACATAAAGCTTTCGCTTAACTGTACAAAGGTCCTTCAAAAATTTAGCATATGACGGTATTTGTTTAATTGCATCCAACAAGGGAATATTGATTTTAACTTGTTTGAATACATCGAGGATTTCTTGATCAGACGCTCCCTTTTTAGCTGCTAACAATCTATGGGGGAATGGGGCAACAGGTTTATACGCAGGCATTGGTTCATCATCTTTTTGTTTAGCAGAGCTATCCTCACCCTCATCTAGAAAAGATTCCTCAGGCTTATCAGTCGTTTTAGAGATTTCTTTATTGATGACTTTTCCACTCCGAAGGGTGGTGACAGACTTAGCATGCTCTACATGAGAATAAGATGAACTAGGCTTATTAACCTCATGTTGATTCTTAGGATTAGGCTGAGGTTGAGCAGGAAAAACTCCTTTCTCCTTAGCATTAAGTTGTGATTCAATCCTATTGACTGAGGTTTTAAGTTTTTGAATAGCCTGTGCATTATTCTGGTTTATTTGAGTTTGTCTCTCTATGAAGTGGTTTATTGTAGATTGCCCTGCCATAATCATATCTAATTTATCCTCGAGGGACTTCATGTGTGGTGGCACATAAGAAGTTTGATTAGAAGGTCCCGGAGGATTATCGGTAGATGGATTATTCTTCCAACTGAAATTAGGATGGTTCCTCCAATTAGGATTGTAGGTATCAGAATATGGGGAACTAAATGGCCTTTTGTAAGCATTAGTGAAATTTGTTTGGTCATGCAACACTTCTTGAAAGGCAGGGATTGTAGGACAATCCTTTGTTAAGTGGACATTACTCTCACAGATTTCACATATGCTATTAACAGAAGTTGTGGTTCTTCCTATGTTAACTTTTTGTGATTCTAGGGCTTCAAGCTTTCTAGTTAGGTTGGCAATTTTTGCATTGACATCATCTTTCTCAGATAATTGATAGATTCCTCCCTTAGAGTTATACACTTGTTCAGATTTGTCAGTTTGATCGCTTGTATCCCAGCTTTGAGCATTTTCAGCTAGTTGATCAAAATATTCCCAAGCTTCATCAGGGCCTTTATGCATGAATTCACCATTACACATCATCTCTACAAATTGTCTCATATTGGAGGCTAATCCATCATAAAAGAAACTGATGATCCTCCAATCTTCGAAGCCATGATGTGGGCATAAGAGAAGAAGTTCCTTAAATCTCTCCCAACATTGGAAAAATGTTTCATGTTCTTTTTGAGAGAAATTCATGATATTCTTTCTTAAGGTATTCGTTTTATGAGTCGGAAAGAATTTTTTTAGGAATTCTCGTGTCATCTCTTGCCATGTCCCAATGCTTCTCGGCCTTAAAGAATGAAACCATGATTTGGCTTTCTCTTTTAGAGAGAATGGGAAAAGCTTCAGTTTAACTACATCTTCAGTTACATTATTATATTGCAAGGTTGCAATAACTTCTTCAAACTCTTTAAGATGTAGGTAAGGACTTTCAGAGTCTAAGCCATAGAACTTAGGGAGTAATTGAATCACTCCCGGTTTCATATCAAAGGTTCCCGCATTGGTAGGAAAAATAAAGCATGACGGGGTAGTCGTTCTACTAGGTTGTAAATAATCACGCAAGGTTCTAAATTGTTGCTCATCATGGTTACTTACATTATCAGCCATATTTTCAGAATAGTTCTTCAGACAGGTTTTGTTCAGATTCAGTTCTACTTAATCTTTGTGTATGATCTCGATACCACAAGGGCATACACAAGATGCAGAGGCAGAAGGTAAGTCAAGGGTTTGCAAGCAAATGTATGCACCACCTAGAGCCTTCTATACGAACGCTCTCGTTTGAAGGGGATAACAGACTAGACACACATACGCCTACACCGAGACGTATGTGCCGAGCTTTCCCACGAGAGCGTAAGTTGATGCGAGATAGCAAATACAGAGAGTTTAAAGAACGAGTGTACCAGGGATAAGCAGATCTTTATTTAGGCAAGCGCGCAGTACTCCTTCGAAATCAACGGTTGACTCCAATATTCAGATATTTTTTTTTTTTTTAACCTGAAAAGATAGAAAGAAGTACTTAGTATATTGAATGCAAAGAAAAAGCAAAGAATAAAAAGAAAAACGTGGATGCGAAGTTCCAATTCGTCCGTTACAATCCCCGGCAACGGCGCCAAAAACTTGCTACAACTTTAAGTAGTCCTGATTAAGGGACTAAAAAGTGCAATTTAACCCCAAGTATAGGGTGTGTAGCGAAGTAGTAATCTCGGTGAGTCCGAGGTCGATTCCACAGGGACTGAAGGACTAATTGGAACTAATGTGATGACAGTGCGTGAACGTGAGTGCAAATCAGGGTTTTCCACTGAGAGTGAAGCACGAATGATGAAACTACGTTATTAAATTAAACAGAACTAAAGCATACGATTAATTAAATAAGATTATGATAAGGAGGAGGCTAAGGTGTCTGGGTTCAACCTAGCAGTATATTATGCATTCATTTGATCAATAAGTATGTATGATGATAGCATATAAATTAATTTCGGATGCATGCTACAGGGGTCTTTAAGCATTACACATGCCCGGAGTCGATGTGAAATCAAAAGGACTTGTACACATGCAACGATTTCTAAAGATATGCATATGTCATACTTAACTAAGTAGACTGAAAATCATATGACGAGGGACTCGTTACGCTAGTGCTATCTTACCACAGGGATTCATAAGCAGTCCGTATGCCCGGAGTCAATACGGAGTCAAACGAATGTGCAAGTAAAACAACAATCATCATCAGACAGTGTCATTCATATAGGATTCAATCATAAGAAATTATAGCTTATCATTGATCAAACGAAAAACATAGTATACTACTAGGCGTCCCCCATAGCCTTAGCTAGGGGTTTAGCCGCACATGTTTATATAGCTTGACATGAAAATATATGTGCTAACAAACTCCATTAATGATAATACGAAGGATGACAGCGGGATGATAGCTTCCGGCGATGATGACGACGTGTGACGATGGTGATGGCGTTGATGACGATGTTCTTCGAGATGGGCTTCCACGGCGAGGACGATGGACCGTAGCTCGGAGCTTGTGCTTGGCGTGGCTCGTGGATGCTCGGTTGGGATGGTGGTGCTCGGGCCAATGGTGATGTGATGATGAAGATGGCTATGGTCCGGGTGGTGATGATGGATGAAGTTCCGGGCTATGGTGGATGAATTTCGGATGGTGATGAATGGTGGCCGGGTGGGACGTGATGATGAAGGTCGTATGGTTCGGGTTTGTGGTTTTATGAAGTTCGGGCTAATCGTCCCCCCCCCCTTGTTTTGTGAAGTTCCGCTCCTATATAGAGAAGAGGGAGTCCGATTTAAGCAAGGAGAGAGAGAGACGTTCGGTTGGGTTAGAGAGAGAAAAACCAGGGAGCTGGGCGCTCGGTTGAGAGAAAACAGGGAGGAGAGAGAGAGACGTGCGGACTAGAGAGAGATAAGGAAAGAGAGAAACGAGAAAGATAGAGACAGGTGTTCGGTTGGGTTAGAGAGAGAAATGGAAAGAGAATCCGAGAGAGAGGATCCCGGTGAGAGAGAGTGAATCCCGGAAGAGAGAGAGAGTCCGAGAGAGAGAGTTTCGGTGTGAGAGAGAGAAGAAAACGGGAGAGATCAGCCGCTGGGTTCCGGTTTGTATGGGTTCACGGTGCACGGGACGGACGTGATTTGAGTACGGACGGCTGCGATGATGCTGCATGGGTCCGTGCGAGAGACGGAACGGGAGAGAGAGAGCTGGGCTCGGACGTGGACGGCTGCATGGGTCCTCAGATTAAATCGGATGGCTGTGATTAAAGTGGGAAGAAAAGAGGGAGCTGTGTTTGAATGGCTGCATGTGAGGGGGGAAGCACACGGACGGCTGCGATTTAGTCCGGATGGGAAGGAGTAAGGACGTGGGCGATTCGATCTCATGCATGTGATTTTTCATGGATGGCTGCGATAAGACGGATGCGATGCTTATGGAGCATGAGGTTATGAACTAGATGGATGCGATGCGATCGGACGGGTAAGAGTGAATTTATGAGGACGGGCCTCGGCCAGCTGGGCTCATACATGGGTCGCACATGGCTCGGGGACGTGCTTGGATATCATGATGGCCGGGTCAGATATTATCAGGTTCGGGGTGGTCATGGACTCCGAAAATTCGACCGAAACCCGAACCGCAACATTGGGCATGGGTATGCATGGATCTCGGGTTTGTGCGAGGGATTTGCTAAAGAGATTGGATATCAAGGGTTTTCACGACGTGCATGTTTTGGAGTTGAAGTCGGGTCGGATGCATGGGTGCCATTGGATGGTTGCGATAGGTGTGGTGGTGAAATAAGAAAGAGCGAAGGACGGACCCGGGTTGTCTGGTTTCAGGTCAAATGGGTCACGTGGGAAACGTAATCACCATCATCCAAACTCATCATCAAATCCATCATCGCTCCTTTGCATTCATGTAGTCATCTTCTGATGCGAGTCGTGCGTTGCAGCGGCTTGTTGAAGTCTTCCATTGGCTAGACTCTTCCAAGTACCCTTTTCCTTATCGTTCTTCAGCATAGGCCTCCAAACGAGCTGTGCGACCTCCGTTGACTCGTCGTGAGAATGTCCACCATACTATCATGATGTCCTTTATCCAACTATGTCGAGTACCGGGTCAATTCCCTGAAAATCACATATGAAATGACGCGTGTAAGGATCCAATATGATTATCGATAAAAATGATAATTTGAACTACCGAGCTCCGTATTTTTCATGCATGTATCGTATAAGTGCGAACCAATATACCGTTATGTCCGTATTAAAGTCTACTATGCATTGGTGCAAAGAAAATAATGCGCTTTACGAGTATATGAAAAGTTTTACGTAGAAAAGCGATGATAATGCAGTAAGAAATAAGCGATAAAATGCATTATTTGGAGACTTAACAATCGTATGCGTACGAATGAATTAGAATAGATTGTGCGAATGAATTAGAATGGATCGTACGAATGAATTAGAATGGATACATTCGTGCGAATGAATTAGAATAGATCGTATGAATGAATGAGAATGGATCGTGCGAATGAATTAGAATGGATCGTATGAATGAATTAGAATGGATCGTGCGAATGAATTAGAATGGATCGTGCGAATGAATTAGAATGGATCGTACGAATGAATTAGAATGGATACATTCGTGCAAAAGAATTAGAATGGATTGTATGAATGAATTAGAATGGATTGTATGAATGAATTAGAATGGATCGTACGAATAAATTAGAATAGAATGAATCGTCCACGTGTACGAATGAATTAGAATGGATCGTACGAATGAATTAGAATGGATCGTACGAAGGAATTAGAATGGATCGTACCAAGGAATTAGAATAGATACATTCGTGCGAATGAATTAGAATGGATCGTACGAATGAATTAGAATGGATCGTGCGAATGAATTAGAATGGATCGTACGAAGGAATTAGAATGGATCGTACGAATGAGTAATAATGGATCGTACGAATCAAATAGAATGGATCGTACGAATGAATTAGAATGGATAAATTCGTGCGAATGAATTAGATTGTATCGTACGAATGAATTAGAATGGATACATTCGTGCGAATGAATTAGAATGGATCGTATGAATGAATTATATTGGATCGTATCAATGAATTAGAATGGATCGTACGTATGAATTAGAATGGATACATTTATGGGAATGAATAAGAATGGATCGTACGAATGAATTAGAATGGATCGTACGAATGAATTAGATTGGATCATACGTATGAAATAGAATGGATCATACGAATGAAATAGATGGATACATTTGTGCGAATGAATTAGAATAGATCGTACGAATGAGTAAGAATGGATCGTACGAATGAAATAGAATGGATTGTACGAATGAATTAGAATGGATCGTACGAATGAATTAGAATGGATCGTATGCGTACGAATGAATTAGAATAGACTGTGCGAATGAATTAGAATGGATCGTACGAATGAATTAGAATGGATACATTCGTGCGAATGAATTAGAATGGATCGTATGAATGAATGAGAATGGATCGTGTGAATGAATTAGAATGGATCGTATGAATGAATTAGAATGGATCGTGCGAATGAATTAGAATGTATCGTACGAATGAATTAGAATGGATCGTTCGAATGAATTAGAATGGATCATACGAAGGAATTAGAATGGATCATGCGAATGAATTAGAATGGATCGTACGAAGGAATTAGAATGGATCGTACGAAGGAATTTGAATGGAACGTATGAAGGAATTAGAATGGATCGTATGAATGAATTAGAATGGATCGTACGAATGAATTAGAGTGGATCGTACGAATGAATTAGAATGAATCGTATGAATGAATTAAAATGGATCGTACGAAGGAATTAGAATGGATCGTACGAATGAATTAGAATGGATCGTACTTATGAATTTGTACGTATGAATGAATTAGAATGGATCGAATTAGAATGGATCGTACGAAGGAATTACAATGGATCGTACGAATGAATTAGAGTGGATACATTCGTGCGAATGAATTAGAATGGATCGTACGAATGAGTAAGAATGGATCGTACGAATGAAATAGAATGGATCGTACGTATCAATTAGAATGGATACACTCATGGGAATGAATTAGAATGGATCGTACGAAGGAATTAGAATGGATCGTACGAGGGAATTAGAATGGATCGTACGAATGAATTAGAATGGATCATACGAATGAAATAGAATGGATTGTACGAATGAATAAGAATGGATCGTATGAATGAATTAGAATGGATCGTGCGAATGAATTAGAATGGATCGTACGAATGAATTAGAATGGATACATTCATGTGAATGAATTAGAATGGATCGTACGTATGAATTAGAATCGATCGTACGAATGAATTAGAATGGATCGTATGAATGAATTAGATTGGATCGTATGAATGAATTAGAATGGATCATGCGAATGAATTAGAATGGATCATGCGAATGAATTAGAATGGATCATACGAATGAATTAGAATGTATCCATTCATGCAAAAGAATTAGAATGGATTGTATGAATGAATTAGAATGGATCGTACGAATGAGTAAGAATGGATTGTACGAATGAATTAGAATGGATCGTGCGAATAAATTAGAATGGATCGTGTGAATGAATTAGAATGGATCTGGATATATTCGTGCGAATAAATTAGAATGGATCGTACGAATGATTTAGATTGGATCGTACGAATGAATTAGAATGGATCGTGTGAAAGAATTAGAATGGATGGTATGAATGAATTAGAATGGATCGTATGAATGAATTAGATTGGATCGTATTAATGAATTAGAATGGATCGTGCGAATGAATATGAATGGATCGTATGAATGAATTAGAATGGATCGTACGAAGGAATTAGAATGGATCATGCGAATGAATTAGAATGGATCGTACGAAGGAATTAGAATGGATCGTACGAAGGAATTAGAATGGATCGTACGAAGGAATTAGAATGGATCGTACGAATGAATTAGAATGGATCGTATGAAAGAATTAGAATGGATCGTACGAATGAATTAGAATGGATTGTATGAATGAATTAGAATGGATCGTACAAAGGAATCAGAATGGATCGTACGAATGAATTAGAATGGATCGTAATAATGGATCGTATGTATGAATTTCAACGTATGAATGAATTAGAATGGATCGTACGAAGGAATTAGAATGGATCGTACGAATGAATTAGAGTGGATACATTCATGCGAATGAATTAGAATGGATCGTACGAATGAGTAAGAATGGATCGTACATTCGTGCGAATGAATTAGAATGGATTGTATGAATGAATTAGATTGGATCGTATAAATGAATTAGAATGGATAGTACGTATGAATTAGAATGGATACATTCATGGGAATGAATAAGAATAGATTGTGCGAATGAATTAGAATGGATCGTACAAATGAATTAGATTGGATCGTATGAATGAGTTAGAATGGATCGTGCGAATGAATTAGAATGGATCGTACAAATGAATTAGAATGGATCGTATGAATGAATTAGAATGGATCGAACGAATGAATTAGAATGGATCGTGTATCCATTCTAATTCATTCGTACGATCCATTCTAATTCATTCGCGCGATCCATTCTAATTCATTCATACGATCCATTCTAGTTCATTCACATAAATGTATCCATTCTAATTCATTCGTACGATCCATTTTAATTGATAACTACGATCCATTCTAATTCATTCATACGATCCATTCTAATTAGAATGGATGCATTCGTGCGAATGAATTAGAATGGATCGTGCGAATGAATTAGAGTGGATACATTCGTGCGAATGAATTAGAATGGATACATTCGTGCGAATGAATTAGAATGGATCGTATAAAGGAATTAGAATGGATGCGAATGAATTAGAATGGAATGGATCGTACTTATGAATTAGAATGGATCGTACGAATGAATTAGAATGGATACATTCGTGCGAATGAAATAGAATCGATCGTACGAATGAATTAGAATGGATCGTACGAATAAATTAAAATGGATACACGATCCATTCTAATTCATTCATACGATCCATTCTAATTCATTCGTACGGCGAATGAATTAGAATGGTTCGTGCGAATGAATTAAATTGGATCGTGCGAATGAATTAGAATGGATCGTATGAATGAATTAGAATGGATCGTACGAATGAATTAGAATGGATACATTCGTGCGAATGAATTAGAATGGATCATACGAATGAGTAAGAATGGATCGTACGGATCGTGCGAATGAATTAGAATGGATCGTACGAATGAATTAGAATGGATCGTATGAATGAATTAGAATGGATCGGGCGAATGGATTAGAATGGATCGTATGAATGAAATAGAATAGATCGTATGAATTAGAATGGATCGTACGAAGGAATTAGAATGGATACATTCGTGCAAATGAATTAGAATGGGTCATACGAATGAGTAAGAATGGATCGTACGAATGAAATAGAATGGATTGTACGAATGAATTAGAATGGATTGTACGAATGAATTAGAATAGATCGTGCGAATGAATTAGAATGGATCGTATGAATGAATTAGAATGGATTCATTCGTGCGAATGAATTAGAATGGATCATACGAATGAGTAAGAATGGATCGTACGAATGAAATAGAATGGATTGTACGAATGAATTAGAATGGATCGTACGAATGAATTAGAATAGATTGTATGAATGAATTAGAGTGGATACATTCGTGCGAATGAATTAGAATGGATCGTACGAAAGAATTAGAATAGATCGTACGAATGAATTAGAATGGATCGTAAGAATGAATTATAAAAGATTGTGAGAATGAAATAGAATGGATCGTATGAATGAATTAGATTACGATCCATTCTATTTCATTCGTATGAACCATTATAATTCCTTCGTACAATCTAATTCATTCATACGATCCATTCTAATTCATTCGCACGAATGTATCCATTCTAATTCATTCGTACGATCCATTCTAATTCATTCGCATGATCCATTCTAATTCATTCGTACGATCCACTCTAATTCATTCGTACGATCCATTCTATTTCATTCGTACGATCCATTCTAATTCATTCATACGATCCATTCTAATTTAGTCGCACGATCCATTCTAATTCATTCGTACGATCCATTCTTATTCATTCCCATGAATGTATCCATTCAAATTCATTCGTACGATCCATTCTAATTCATTCTTACGATCCATTCTAATTCCTTCGTACGATCCATTCAAATTCATTCGTACAATCCATTCTATTTCATTCGTACGATCCACTCTAATTCATTCGTACGATCCATTCTATTTCATTCGCACGATCCATTCTAATTCATTCATACGATCCATTCTAATTTAGTCGCACGATCCATTCTAATTCATTCGTACGATCCATTCTTATTCATTCCCATGAATGTATCCATTCAAATTCATTCGTACGATCCATTCTAATTCATTCTTACGATCCATTCTAATTCCTTCGTACGATCCATTCTAATTCATTCGTACAATCCATTCTATTTCATTCGTACGATCCACTCTAATTCATTCGTACAATCCATTCTATTTCATTCGTATGGATCGTACGAATGAATTAGAATGGATCGTGCTAATGAATTAGAATGGAACGTACGAGTGAATTAGAATAGATTGTGCGAATGAATTAGAATGGATCGTACGAATAAATTAGAATGGATAAATTCGCACGATCCATCCTTACACATTCGTATGATCCATTCTAATTCATTCGCACGATCCATTCTAATTCATTCGTACGATCCATTCTAATTCATTCGCACGAATGTATCCATTCTAATTCCTTCATACAATCCATTCTATTTCATTCGTATGATCCATTCTTACTCATTCGTACGATCCATTCTAATTCATTCGCACGAATGTATCCATTCTAATTCATTCGTACGATCCATTCTAATTCCTTCGTACGATCTATTCTAATTCATTCATACGATCCATTCTAATTCATTCGTACGATCCATTCTAATTCCTTTGTACGATCCATTCTAATTCATTCATACGATCCATTCTAATTCATCCGTACGATCCATTCTAATTCATTCGCACGATCCATTCTAATTCATTCATACGATCCAATCTAATTCCTTCGTATGATCCATTCTTACTCATTCGCACAATCTTTTCTAATTCATTCGTATGATCCATTCTAATTCATTCGTATGATCCATTCTAATTCATTCGTACGATCCATTCTAATTCATTCACACGAATGTATCCATTCTAATTCATTCGTACGATCCATTCTAATTCATTCGCACGATCCATTCTAATTCATTCGTTCGATCCATTCTAATTCATTAGCACGATCCATTCTAATTCATTCGCATGAATGAATCCATTCTAATTCATTCGTACAATCTATTCTATTTCATTCGTACGATCCATTTTTACTTATTCGTATGATCCATTGTAATTCATTCGCAGGAATGTATCCATTCTAGTTCATTCGTACGATCCATTCTAATTCATTCGTACGATCCATTCTAATTCAATCGTATAATCCATTCTAATTCATTCGCACGAATTTATCCATTCTAATTCATTCGCACAATCTCTTCTAATTTATTCGTACGTTTCGCACAATCTATTCTAATTCATTCATACGATCCATTCTAATTCATTCGTACGATCCATTCTAATTCATTCGCACAATCTATTCTAATTCATTCGTACGATCTATTCTAATTCATTCGCGCGATCCAATCTAATTCATTCATACGATCCATTCTAATTCATTCATAGAATCCATTCTAATTGTTTCACACGATCCATTCTAATTCATTCGAATGAATCCATTCTAATTCATTCATACGATCCATGAATTAGAATGGATCCTGCAAATGAATTAGAATGGATCGTACGAATGAATTAGAATGGATCGTACGAAGGAATTAGAATGGATCGTACGAATGAATTAGAATGGATTGTATGAATGAATTAGAATGGATCGTATGAGTAAATTCGAATGGATCGTGCGAATGAGTAAGAATGGATCGTGCGAATGAATTAGAATGGATCGTACAAATCAATTAGAATGGATCATATGAATGAATTCGAATGGATCATACAAAGGATGGATACATTCGTGCGAATGAATTAGAATGGATCGTATGAATGAAATAGAATGGATCGTATGAATGAATTAGATTGGATCGTATGAATGAATTAGAATGGATCGTGCGAATGAATTAGAATGGATCGTACGAATGAATTAGAATGAATCGTACGAATGAAATAGAATGGATCATACGAATGAATTAGAATGGATCGTGGGAAAGAATTAGAATGGATTGTATGAATGAATTAGAATGGATCATGCGAATGAATTAGAATGGATCGTACGAATGAATTAGAATGGATACACTCGTGCGAATGAATTAGAATGGATTATACGAATGAATTAGAATGGATCGTACGAAGGAATTAGAATGGATCGTACGAATGAATTAGAATCGATCGTGCAAATGAATTAGAATGGATCGTATGAATGAATTAGATTGGATTGTATGAATGAATTAGAATGGATCGTATGAATGAATTAGAATGGATCGTACGAATGAAATAGAATGGATCGTACGTATGAATTAGAATGGATCGTGCGAATGAATTAGAATTGATCGTATGAATGAATTAGAATGGATCGTACGAATGAAATAGAATGGATCATACGAATGAATTAGAATGGATCATACGAATGAATTAGAATAGATCGTACGAAGGAATTAGAATGGATCATACGTCTAATTCATTCGTACAATCCATTCTAATTCATTCGTACGATCTATTCTTATTCATTCGTACGATCCATTCTAATTCATTCATACGATCCATTCTAACAGACGAATGAATTAGAATGGATCGTACGAAGGAATTAGAATGGATCATACGAAGGAATTAGAATGAATCGTACTTATGAGTAAGAATGGATCGTGCGAATGAATTAGAATGGATCATACGAATGAATTAGAATGGATCGTATGAATGAATTAGAATGGATCGTACTTATGAATTAGAATGGATCGTATGAATGAATTAGAATAGAATGTGCGAATGAATTAGAATGGATCGTGCGAATGAATTAGATTAGATCGTACGAATGAATTAGAATGGATCGTATGAATTAATTAGAAAGGATACATACGAATGAATTAGAATGGATCGTATTAATAAATAAGATTGGATCGTAAGAATGAATTTGAATGGATCGTGCGTCCTACGAATGAATTAGAATGGATCGTATTAATGAATTAGAATGGATCGTGCGAATGAATTAAAATGGATCGTACGAATGAATTAGAATGGATCGTGTGAAAGAATTAGAATGGATTGTATAAATGAATTAGAATGGATGGTATGAATGAATTAGATTGGATCGTATTAATGAATTAGAATGGATCGTGCGAATGAATTAGAATGGATCGTACGGATCCATTCTATTTCATTCGTATGATCCATTCTAATTCCTTCATACGATCTATTCTTATTCATTCCCATGAATGTATCCATTCTAATTCATACGTGCGAATGAATTAGAATGGATCGTATGAATGAATTAGAATGGATCGTACAAAGGAATTAGAATGGATCGTACGAATGAATTAGAATGGATCGTATGAATGAATTAGAATGGATCGTACGAATGAATTAGAATGGATCGTATAAAGGAATTAGAATGGATCGTACGAATGAATTAGAATGGATACATTCGTGCAAATGAATTAGAATGGATCATACAAATGAGTAAGAATGGATCGTACAAATTAAATAGAATGGATCGTACGAATGAATTAGAATAGATTGTGCGAATGAACTAGAATGGATCGTTCGAATGAATTAGAATGGATCGTATGAATGAATTAGAATGGATCGTGCGAATGAATTAGAATGGATCGTATGAATGAATTAGAATGGATCGTGCGAATGAATTAGAATGGATCGTGCGAATGAATTAGAATAGATTGTGTGAATGAATTAGAATGAATCGTACGAATGAATTAGAATGGATACATTCGTGCGAATGAATTAGAATGGATCGAATGAATGAATTAGAATGGATCGTACGAATGAATTAGAATGGATCATACAAATGAATTAGAATGGATACATTCATGCGAATGAATTAGAATGGATTGTACGAATGGATCGTATGAATGAATTAGAATGGATCGTATGAATGAATTAGAATAGATCATATGAGTGAATTCGAATGGATCGTACGAATGAGTAAGAATGGATCGTGCGAATGAATTAGAATGGATCGTACGAATGAATTAGAATGGATCGTATGAATGAATTAGAATGGATCGTACTGAGGATGGATACATTCGTGCGAATGAATTAGAATAGATCGTACGAATAAATTAGAATGGATCGTATGAATGAATTAGATTGGATCGTATGAATGAATTAGAATGGATCGTGCGAATGAATTAGAATGGATCGTACAAATGAATTAGAATGGATCGTACAATTGAAATAGAATGGATCGTACGAATGAATTAGAATGGGTCGTGTGAAGGAATTAGGATGGATTGTATGAATGAATTAGAATGGATCGTATGAATGAATTAGATTGGATCGTATTAGTGAATTAGAATGGATCGTGCGAATGAATTAGAATGGATCGTACGAATGAATTAGAATGGATCATACGAAGGAATTAGAATGGATCGTATGAATGAATTAGAATGGATCGTATGAATGAATTAGAATGGATCGCATGAGTGAATTCGAATGGATCGTACGAATGAGTAAGAATGGATCGTGCGAATGAATTAGAATGGATCGTACGAATGAATTAGAATGGATCTTACAAAGGATAGATACATTCGTGCGAATGAATTAGAATGGATCGTACGAATGAATTAGAATGGATCGTATGAATGAATTAGATTGGATCGTACGAATGAATTAGAATGGATCGTGCGAATGAATTAGAATGGATCGTACGAATGAATTAGAATGGATCGTACGAATGAAATAGAATGGATCGTACGAATAAATTAGAATGGATCGTGTGAAAGAATTAGAATGGATTGTATGAATGAATAGAATGGATCGTATGAATGAATTAGATTGGATCGTATTAGTGAATTAGAATGGATCGTGCGAATGAATTAGAATGGATCGTACAAATGAATTAGAATGGATCGTACGAAGGAATTAGAATGGATCGTATGAATGAATTAGAATGGATCGTATGAATGAATTAGAATGGATCGTATGAGTTAATTCGAATGGATCGTACGAATGAGTAAGAATGGATCGTGCGAATGAATTAGAATGGATCGTACGAATGAATTAGAATGGATCGTATGAATGAATTAGAATGGATCGTACAAAGGATGGATACATTCGTGCGAATGAATTAGAATGGATCGTACGAATGAATTAGAATGGATCGTATGAATGAATTAGATTGGATCGTTTGAATGAATTAGAATGGATCGTGCGAATGAATTAGAATGGATCGTACGAATGAATTAGAATGGATCGTACGAATAAAATAGAATGGATCGTACGAATGAATTAGAATGGATCGTGTGAAAGAATTAGAATGGATTGTATGAATGAATTAGAATGGATCGTATGAATGAATTAGATTGGATCGTATTAGTGAATTAGAATGGATCGTGCGAATGAATTAGAATGGATCGTGCGAATGAATTAGAATGGATCGTACGAAGGAATTAGAATGGATCGTATGAATGAATTAGAATGGATCGTATGAATGAATTAGAATGGATCGTATGAGTGACTTCGAATGGATCGTACGAATCAATAAGAATGGATCGTGCGAATGAATTAGAATGGATCGTACGAATGAATTAGAATGGATCGTATGAATGAATTAGAATGGATCGTACAAAGGATGGATACATTCGTGCGAATGAATTAGAATGGATCGTACGAATAAATTAGAATGGATCGTATGAATGAATTAGATTGGATCGTATGAATGAATTAGAATGGATCGTGCGAATGAATTAGAATTGATCGTACGAATGAATTAGAATTGATCGTACGAATGAATTAGAATGGATCGTACGAATGAAATAGAATGGATCGTACGAATGAATTAGAATGGATCGTGTGAATGAATTAGAATGGATTGTATGAATGAATTAGAATGGATCGTGCGAATGAATTAGAATGGATCGTACGAATGAATTAGAATGTATACATTCGTGCGAATGAATTAGAATGGATTGTACGAAGGAATTAGAATGGATCGTACGAAGGAATTAGAATGAATCGTACGAAGGAATTAGAATGGATCTAGAATGGATCGTACGAATGAGTAAGAATGGATTGTACAAATGAAATAGAATGGATTGTACGAATGAATTAGAATGGATTGTACGAATAAATTAGAATGGATCGTGCGAATGAATTAGAATGGATCGTACGAATGAATTAGAATGGATACATTCGTGCGAATGAATTAGAATGGATCATACGAATGAGTAAGAATGGATCGTATGAATAAAATAGAATGGATTGTACGAATGAATTAGAATAGATTGTGCGAATGAATTAGAATGGATTGTACAAATGAATTAGAATGGATAAATTCGTGCGAATGAATTAGAATGGATTGTATGAATGAATTTGATTGGATCGTATAAATGAATTATAATGGATCGTACGAATGAATTAGAATGGATCATGCGTGCGAATGAATTAGAATGGATTGTACGAAGGAATTAGAATGGATCATACGAATGAATTAGAATGGATATATTCGTGCAAATGAGTTAAATTGGATCATATGAATATATTAGAATGGATCGTGCGAATGAATTAGAATGGATCGTGCGAATGAATTAGAATGGATCGTACGAATGAATGAGAATGGATCGTGTGAAAGAATTAGAATAGATTGTATGAATGAATTAGAATGGATCGTTTGAATGAATTAGAATGGATTGTACGAATGAATTAGATTGGATCGTATGAATGAATTAGAATAGATCGTGCGAATGAATTAGAATGGATCGTACGAATGAATTAGAATGGATCGTATGAATGAATTAGAATGGATCGTACAAAGGATGGATACATTCATGCGAATGAATTAGAATGGATCCATGAATTAGAATGTATCCATTCTAATTCATTCGTACGATCCATTCTAATTCATTCGCACGATCCATTCTAATTCCTTCGTACGATCCGTACGAATGAATTAGAATGGATCGTATGAGTGAATTAGAATGGATTGTATGAATGAATTAGAATGGATCGTACGAATGAGTAAGAATGGATCGTACGAATGAAATAGAATGGATTGTACGAATGAATTAGAATGGATTGTACGAATGAATTAGAATGGATCGTGCGAATGAATTAGAATGGATCGTACGAATAAATTAGAATGGATACATTCGTGCGAATAAATTAGAATGGATCATACGAATGAATTAGAATGGATCGTACGAATGAATTAGAATGGATACATTCGTGCGAATGAATTAGAATGGATCATACGAAGGAATTAGAATGGATCATACGAATGAATTAGAATGTATATATTCATGCAAATGAATTAGAATGGATCGTACGAATGAGTAAGAATGGATCGTACGAATGAAATAGAATGGATCATACGAATGAATTAGAATGGATCGTACGAATGAATTAGAATGGATCGTGCGAATGAATTAGAATGGATTGTACGAATGAATTAGAGTGGATACATTCGTACGAAGGAATTAGAATGGATCGTATGAATGAATTAGAATGGATACATTCGTGCGTACGATCCAATCTAATTCATTCATACGATCCATTCTAATTTCTTCGTACGATCCATTCTAATTCATTCGTACGATCCATTCTAATTCATTCATACGATCCATTCTAATTCATTCGCATGATCCATTCTAATTCATTCATACGATCCATTCTAATTCATTCGTATGTATCCATTCTAACTCATTCATACGATCCATTCTAATTTATTCATACGATCCATTCTAATTCATTCGTACGATCCATTCTAATTCATTAATACGATCCAATCAAATTCATTCATACGATCCATTCTAATTCATTCGTACGACGCACGATCCATTCTAATTCATTCATACGATCCAATCTAATTCATTCATACGATCAATTCTAATTCATTTGTATGTATCCATTCTAATTCATTTATACGATCCATTCTAATTCATTCGCACGATCCATTCTAATTCATTAATACGATCCAATCTAATTCATTCATACGATCCATTCTAATTCATTCGTATGACGCACGATCCATTCTAATTCATTCATACGATTCTATCTAATTCATTCATACGATCCATTCTAATTCATTTGTATGTATCCATTCTAATTCATTCATACGATCCATTCTAATTCATTCGTACGATCCATTCTAATTCATTCGTACGATCCCTTCTAATTCATTAATAATATCCAATCTAATTCATTCGTACGATCCATTCTAATTCATTCGTACGACGCACGATCCATTCTAATTCATTCATACGATCCAATCTAATTGATTCATACGAGCCATTCTAATTCATTCGTATGTATTCATTCTAATTCATTCATATGATCCATTCTAATTCATTCGTACGATCCATTCTAATTCAATCGCACGATCCAATCAAATTTATTAATACGATCTAATCTAATTCATTCATACTATCCATTCTAATTCATTCGTACGATGCACGATCTATTCTAATTCATTCATACGATCCAATCTAATTCATTCATACGATCCATTCTAATTCATTTGTATGTATCCATTCTAATTCATTCATACGATCCATTCTAATTCATTCGTACGATCCATTCTAATTCATTCGCACGATCCATTCTAATTCATTAATACGACCCAATCTAATTCATTCATATGATCCATTCTAATTCATTCGTACGACGCACGATCCATTCTAATTCATTCATACGATCCAATCTAATTCATTCATACGATCCATTCTAATTATTTCGTATGTATCCATTCTAATTCATTCGTACGATCCATTCTAATTCATTCGTACGATCCATTCTAATTCATTCGTACGATCCATTCTAATTCATTCGCAAGATCAATTCTAATTCATTAATACGAGCCAATCTAATTCATTCATATGATCCATTCTAATTCATTTGTACGACTCACGATCCATTCTAATTCATTCATACGATCTAATCTAATTAATTCATACGATCCATTCTAATTCATTCGTATGTATGCATTCTAATTCATTCATACGATCCATTCTAATTCATTCGTACGATCCATTCTAATTCATTCACACGATCCATTCTAATTCATTAATACGATCCAATCTAATTCATTCATACGATCCATTCTAATTCATTCGTACGATGCACGATCCATTCTAATTTATTCATACGATCCATTCTAATTCATTCGTATGTATACATTCTAATTCATTCATACGATCCATTCTAATTCATTTGTACGATCCATTCTAATTCATTCGCACGATCCATTCTAATTCATTAATACGATCTTTCACACGATCCATTCTAATTCATTCGTATGATCCATTCTATTTCATTCACGATCCATTCTAATTCATTCATACGATCCATTCTATGTCATTTGTACGATCCATTTTAATTCATTCGCATGAATGAATTAGAATGGATTGTGCGAATGAATTAGAATGGATCGTACGAATGTTGTGCGAATGAATTAGAGTGGATAAATTCGTGCGAATGAATTAGAGTGGATAAATTCGTGCGAATGAATTAGAATGGATCGTACGAATGAGTAAAAATGGATCGTATGAATAAAATAGAATGGATCGTACGTATCAATTAGAATGGATACATTCACGGGAATGAATTAGAATGGATCGTACGAAGGAATTAGAATGGATCGTACGAAGAAATTAGAATGGATCGTACGAATGAATTAGAATGGATACATTCGTGCGAATCTATTCTATTTCATTCGTACGATCCATTCTAATTCATTCGTACGATCCATTCTTACTCATTCGTACGATCCCTTCTTACTCATTCGTATGATCCATTCTAATTCATTCGCACGAATTTATCCATTCTAATTCATTCGTATGATCCATTCTATTTCATTCGTACGATCCATTCTAATTCATTCGCACGATCCATTCTAATTCTAATTCCTTCATATGTACGATCCATTCTAATTCCTTCGTACGATCCATTCTATTTCATTCATATGATCCAATCTAATTCATTCATACGATCCATTCTAATTCATTCGCACGAATGTATCCATTCTAATTCATTCGTACGATCCATTCTATTTCATTGGTACGATCCATTCTTACTCATTCGTACGATCCATTCTAATTCATTCGCAAGATCCATTCTAATTCATTCGTACAATTCATTCTATTTCATTCGTACGATCCATTCTTACTCATTCGTATGATCCATTCTAATTCATTCGCACGAATGTATCTATTCTAATTCATTTGTACGATCCATTCTAATTCATTCGTACGATCTATTCTAATTCATTCGTACGATCCATTCTAATTCATTCATACGATCCATTCTAATTCTTTCGCACAAATGTATCCATTCTAATTCATTCGTACGTTCCATTCTAATTCATTCGCACAAATGTATCCATTCTATTTCATTCGTACGATCTATTCTAATTCATTCGCACAATCTATTCTAATTCATTCGCCAATCCATTCTAATTTATTCATACGATCCATTCTAATTCATTCGCACGATCCATTCTAATTCTAATTCATTCGCACGAATGTATCCATTCTAATTCATTCGTACATATATGAATTCATTCGTACGAATGAATTAGAATGGATACATTCGTGCGAAAGAATTACAATGGATCGTATGAATGAATTAGATTGGATCGTATGAATGAATTAGAATGGATCGTGCGAAGGAATTAGAATGGATACATTCGTGCGAATGAATTAGAATGGATCGTGTGAATGAATTAGAATGGATCGAATTAGAATGGATACATTCGTTCGAATGAATTAGAATGGATCATACGATTGAGTAAAAATGGATCGTACGAATGAAATAGAATAGATCGTTCGGAATGGATCGTACGAAGGAATTAGAATGGATCGTACGAAGGAATTAGAATGGATCGTATGAATGAATTAGAATGGATACATTCGTGCGAATGAATTAGAATGGAACGTACTAATGAATTAGAATGGATCGTACGAATGAAATAGAATGGATTGTACGAATGAATTAGAATGGATCGTCCGAAGGAATTAGAATCGATCGTACGAATGAATTAGAATGGATACATTCGTGCAAAAGAATTAGAATGGATTGTATGAATGAATTAGAATGGATCGAATGAATGAATTAGAATGGATCGTGCGAATGAATTAGATTGGATTGTATGAATGAATTAGAATGGATCGTACGAATGAATTAGAATAGATCGTACGAAGGAATTAGAATGGATCGTACGAAGGAATTAGAATAGATACATTCGTGAGAATAAATTAGAATGGATCATATGAGTGAATTAGAATGGATCGTACGAATGAATTAGAATGGATCGTATGAATTAATTAGAATGGATACATTCGTGCGAATGAATTAGAATGGATCGTATGAATGAATTAGAATAGATTGTGCGAATGAATTAGAATGGATCGTACGAATAAATTAGAATGGATCGTACAAACGAATTAGAATGGATCGTACGAATGAATTAGAATGGATCGTGCGAATGAATTAGAATGGATCGTACGAAAGAATTAGAATGGATCGTATGAATGAATTCGAATGGATCGTACGAATGAGTAAGAATGGATCATGCGAATGAATTAGAATGGATCGTACGAATGAATTAGAATGGATCGTATGAATGAATTAGAATGGATCGTACGAATGAATTAGAATAGATCGTACGACTGAATTAGAATGGATCGTACGAATGAATTAGACGTATGATCCATTCTAATTCCTTCGTACGAATGAATTAGAATGGATCGTACGAATGACTAAGAATGGATCGTACGAATGAAATAGAATGGATTGTACGAATGAATTAGAATGGATCGTGTGAAAGAATTAGAATGGATTGTATGAATGAAATAAAATGGACCGTATGAATGAATTAGAATAGATTGTGCGAACGAATTAGAATGGATCGTACGAATGAATTAGAATGGATACATTCGTGCGAATGAATTAGAATGGATCGTATGAATGCGTAAGAATGGATCGTACGAATGAAATAGAATGGATTGTACGAATGAATTAGAATGGATTCTTTCGAATGAATAAGAATGGATCGTGTGAAAGAATTAGAATGGATTGTATGAATGAATTAGAATGGATCGTACGAATGAATTAGAATGGATACATTCGTGCGAATGAATTAGAATAGATCGTACGAATGAATTAGAATGGATCGTACGAATGAATTAGAATGGATCGTATAAATGAATTAGAATAGATTGTGCGAATGAGTAAGACTGGATCGTACGAAGGAATTAGATTGGATCGTATGAATGAATTAGAATGGATCGTGCGAATGAATTAGAATGGATCGTACGAATGAATTAGATTGGATCGTATGAATGAATTAGAATGGATCGTGCGAATGAATTAGAATGGATCGTACGAATGAATTAGAATGGATCGTATGAATGAATTAGAATAGATTGTATGAATGAATTAGAATGGATCATACGAATGAGTAAGAATGGATCGTACGAATGAAATAGAATGGATTGTACGAATAAATTAGAATGGATCATACGAATGTGTAAGAATAGATCGTATGAATGAATGGATCGTACGAATGAATCCATTCTAATTCATTCGTACGATTCATTCTAATTCATGAATAAGAATGGAAATGAGTGAATTCGAATAAATTAGAATGGATCGTGCGAATAATTAGAATGAATCGCACGAATGAATTAGAATGGATCATACGAATGAATTAGAATGGATCGTATGAATGAAATAGAATAGATTGTGTGAATGAATTAGAATGGATCGTACGAATGAATTAGAATGGATACATTCGTGCGAATGAATTAGAATGGATCGTACGAATGAGTAAGAATGGATCGTGCATTCGTGCGAATGAATTAGAATGGATTGTATGAATGAATTAGATTGGATCGTAGAAATGAATTAGAATGGATCGTACGTATGAATTAGAATGGATACATTCATGGGAATAAATAATAATGGATCGTACGAAGGAATTAGAATGGATCATACGAATGAAATTAGAATGGATCGTACAAAGGAATTAGAATAGATCGTACGAAGGAATTAGATTGGATCGTACGAATGAATTAGAATGCTCGTATGAATGAATAAGAATGGATACATTCGTGTGAATGAATTAGAGTGGATCGTACGAATGAGTAAGAATGGATCGTACGAATAAAATAGAATGGATAGTACGAATGAATTAGAATGGATCGTATGAATGAATTAGAATGGATCGTGTGAAAGAATTAGAATGGATTGTAAGAATGAATTAGAATGGATCGTATAAATGAATTAGAGTGGATCGTGTTTTTTTGTGCTAATGAATTAGAATGGATCGGACGAATGAATTAGAAAGGAAACATTCATGCGAAAGAATTAGAATGGATCGTATGAATGAATTAGATTGGATCGTATGAATGAATTAGAATGAATCGTGCGAAGGAATTAGAATGGATACATTCATGCGAATGAATTAAAATGGATCGCGTGAATGAATTAGAATGGATCGAATTAGAATGGATACATTCGTTCGAATGAATTAGAATGGATCATACGATTGAGTAAGAATGGATCGTACGAATGAAATAGAATAGATCGTACGGAATGGATCGTACGAAGGAATTAGAATGGATCGTACGAAGGAATTAGAATGGATCGTACGAATGAATTAGAATGGATCGTACGAATGAAATAGAATGGATTGTACGAATGAATTAGAATGGATCATACGAAGGAATTAGAATCGATCGTACAAATGAATTAGAATGGATACATTCATGCAAAAGAATTAGAATGGATTGTATGAATGAATTAGAATGGATCGAATGAATGAATTAGAATGGATCGTGTGAATGAATTAGATTGGATTGTTTGAATAAATTAGAATGGATCATACGAATGAATTAGAATAGATCGTACAAAGGAATTAGAATGGATCGTATGAAGGAATTAGAATAGATACATTCGTGCGAATGAATTAGAATAGAACGTATGAGTGAATTAGAATGGATCGTACGAATGAATTAGAATGGATCGTATGAATGAATTAGAATGGATACATTCCTGCGAATGAATTAGAATGGATTGTATGAATAATTTAGAATAGATAGTGCGAATGAATTAGAATGGATCGTACGAATGAATTAGAATGGATCGTACGAATGAATTAGAATGGATCGTACAAATGAATTAGAATGGATTGTACGAATGAATTCGAATGGATAGCACGAATGAGTAAGAATGGATCGTGCGAATTAATTAGAATGGATCGTACGAATGAATTAGAATGGATCGTATGAATGAATTAGAATGGATAGTACAAAGGATGGATACATTCGTGCGAATGAATTAGAATGGATCGTAAGAATGAATTAGAATAGATCGTATGAATGAATTAGAATGGATCGTATTAATGAATTAGAATAGATCGTACGAATGAATTAGAATGGATCGTATGAATGAATTAGACGTATGATCAATTCTAATTCCGTCGTACGATCCATTCTAATTCATTCGTACAATCCATTCTATTTCATTCGTACGATCCATTCTAATTCATTCGTACGATCCATTCTAATTCCTTCGTACGATCCATTCTAATTCCTTCGTACGATCCATTCCGTACGATCTATTCTATTTCATTCGTACGATCCATTCTTACTCAATCGTATGATCCATTCTAATTCATTCGAACGAATGTATCCATTCTTACTCATTCGTATGAATGAAATAGAATGGATCATACGAATAAATAAGAATGGATCGTACGAATGAAATAGAATGGATTGCACGAATGAATTAGAACGGATCGTACGAATGAATTAGAATAGATTGTATGAATGAATTAGAATGGATACATTCATGCGAATGAATTAGAATAGATTGTGCGAATGAATTAGAATGGATCATACGAATGAATTAGAATGGATCGTGCGAATGAATTAGAATAGATTGTGCGAATGAATTAGAATGGATACATTCGTACGAATGAATTAGAATGTATACATTAGTGAATGGATCGTGCGAATGAATTAGAATGGATCGTACGAATGAATTAGAATGGATCGTGCGAATAAATTAGAATGGATTATACGAATGAGTAAGAATGAATTAGAATGGATCGTACGAATGAATTAGAATGGATCGTACGAATGAATTAGAATAGATTGTGCGAGTGAATTAGAATGGATCGTACGAATGAATTAGAATGGATCGTACGAATGAAATAGAATGGTTCGTACGAATGAATTAGAATGGATACATTTGTGCGAATGAATTAGAATGGATCGTATGAATGAATTAGAATGGATCGTGCGAATGAATTAGAATAGATTATGCGAATGAATTAGAATGGTGCGAATGAATAAGAATGGATCGTACGAAAGAATTAGAATGGGTTGTACGAATGAATTAGAATGGATTCATTCGTGCGAATGAATTAGAATGGATCGTGCGAATGAATTAGAATGGATCGTACGAATGAATTAGAATGGATCGTACGAAGGAATTAGAATGGATCGTACGAATGAATTAGAATGGATATATTCGTGCAAATGAATTAGAATGGATCGTACGAATGAACTAGAATAGATCATACGAATGAATTAGAATGGATTGTATGAATGAATTAGATTGGATCGTATAAATGAATTAGAATGGATTGTACGAATGAATTAGAATGGATACATTCGTGCGAATGAATTAGAATGGATCGTACGAATGAATTATAATAGATTGTGCGAATGAGTTAGAATGGATCAAATGAATGAGTAAGAATGGATCGTACGAATGAAATAGAATGGATTGTACGAATCAATTAGAATGGATCGTACGAATCAATTAGAATAGATAGATTCGTGCGAATGATATAGAATGGATCATGCTAATGAATTAGAATTGATCGTATGAATGAATTAGAATGGATACATTCGTGCGAATGAATTAGAATGGATCGTACGAAGGAATTACAATGGATCGTACGTACGAAGGAATTAGAATAGATTGTGCTAATGAATTAGAATGGATTGTACGAATGAATTAGAATGGATCGTACGAACGAATTAGAATGGATCGTATGAATGAATTAGAATAGATTGTGCGAATGAATTAGAATAGATACATTCGTGCGAATGAATTAGAATGGATCGTACGAATGAAATAGAATGGATCGTAATAATGGATCGTACGTATGAATTTGTACGTATGAATGAATTAGAATGGATCGTACGAAGGAATTAGAATGGATCGTATGAATGAATTATATTGGATCGTATGAATGAATTAGAAAGGATCATGCGTCGTACGAATGAATTAGAATGGATCGTATTAATCAATTAGAATGGATCGTGCGAATGAATTAGAATGTATCATAATAATGGATCATACGAATGAAGTAGAATGGATCGTACGAATGAATTAGAATGGATCGTGCGAATGAATTGGAATGGATCGTATGAATGAATTAGATTGGATCGTATTAATGAATTAGAATGGATCCATTCAAATGAATTAGAATGGATACATTCGTGCGAAAGAATTAGAATAGATCATATGAATGAATTAGAATGGATCGTGCTCTAATTCATTCACACGATCTATTCTAATTAATTCGTACGATCCATTCTAATTCATTCACACAATCCATTCTAATTCATTCGTACGATCCATTCTAATTCATTCGTACGATCCATTCTATTTCATTCGTACGATCCATTCTAATTCATTCGCACAATCCATTCTAATTCATTCGTACGATCCATTCTAATTCATTCGCATGATCCATGCTAATTCATTCGTACGATCCATTCTAATTCATTCGTACGATCCATTCTAATTCATTCATACAATCCATTCTAATTCATTCATACGATCCAATCTAATTCATTCATACGATCCATTCTACGATCCATTCTAATTCATTCGTAAGTTCCATTCTAATTCATTAGCATGATACATGCTAATTCATTCGTACGAATGAGTAAGAATGGATCTTACGAATGAAATAGAATGGATTGTACTAATGAATTAGAATGGATCGCCAATCTAATTCATTCATACGATCCATTCGTACTATCCATTCTAATTCATACGTACGATCCATTCTAATTCATTCGTACGATCTATTCTTATTCATTCGTACGATCCATTCTAATTCATTCGCACGATCCATTCTAATTCCTTCGTACGATCCATTCTATTTCATTCGTATAATCCATTCTAATTCATTCGCACGTACGATCCATTCTAATTCATAAATACGATCCATTCTAATTCATTCATACGATCCATTCTAATTCCTTCGTACGATCCATTCTATTTCATTCGTACGATCCATTCTATTTCATTCGTATAATCCATTCTAATTCATTCGCACGTACGATCCATTCTAATTCATAAGTACGATCCATTCTAATTCCTTCGTACGATCCATTCTAATTCATTCGTACGATCCATTCTATTTTATTCGTACGATCCATTCTATTTCATTCGTACGATCCATTCTAATTCCTTCGTACGATCCATTCTATTTCATTCGTATGATCTATTCTAATTCCTTCGTACAATCCATTCTATTTCATTCGTACAATCCATTCTTACTCATTCGTACGATCCATTCTAATTCATTCGCACAAATGTATCCATTCTAATTCATTCGAACGCGAATGAATTAGATTGGATCGTATGAATGAATTAGATTGGATCGTATTAATGAATTAGAATGAATCGTACGAATGAATTAGAATGGATCGTACGAATGAATTACAATGGATACATTCGTGCGAATGAATTAGAATGGATCGTAGAAGGAATTAGAATGGATCGTACGAATGAATTAGAATAGATATATTCATGCAAATGAATAAGAATGGATTGTACGAATGAATTAGAATGGATCGTATGAATGGATTAGAATGGATCGTACGAAGGAATTGGAATGGATCGTACGAAGGAATTAGAATGGATCGTATGCGTGAAATAGAATGGATTGTACGAAAGAATTAGAATAGATAGTTCTTACTCATTCGTATGATCCATTCTAATTCATTCGTACGATCCATTCTAATTCATTTACATGAATGTGTCCATTCTAATCCATTCTAATTCATTCGTACGATCCATTATTACAATCCATTCTAATTCATTCGTACGATCCATTCTAATTCATTCGTATGATCCATATTGCAAAAGAATGAATTGGAATGGATTGTACGAATGAATTAGAATGTATCGTGCGAATGAATTAGAATGGATCGTACGAATGAATTAGAATGTATAAATTCGTGCGAATGAATTAGAATGGATCATACGAATGAGTAAGAATGGATCGTACGAATGAATTAGAATGGATCGTACGAATGAATTAGAATAGATTGTATGAATGAATTAGAATGGATCGTACGAATGAATTACAATGGATTGTGCGAATGAATTAGAATGGATCGTACGAATGAATTAGAACGGATACATTCGTGCGAATAAATTAGAATGGATCATACGAATGAGTAAGAATGGATTGTACGAATGAAATAGAATGGATTGTACGAATGAATTAGAATGGATTCATTCGAATGAACTACACTATCCATTCTAATTCATTCGTACGATCCATTCTAATTCATTCGTACGATCCATTCTAATTCTTTCACACGATCCATTCTATTTCATTCAGACGATCTATTCTAATTCATTCGCATGATCCATTCTAATTAATTCATACGATCCATTCTAATTCATTCGTACGATCCATTCTAATTCATTCGCACGATCCATTCTAATTCATAAGTACGATCCATTCTAATTCATTCATACGATCCATTCTAATTCATTTGCACGATCCATTCTAATTCCATTCTATTTCTTTCGTACGATCCATTCCTACTCAATCGTATGATCCATTCTAATTCATTCACACGAATGTATCCATTCTAATTCATTCGTACGATCCATTCTAATTCATTCGCACGATCCATTCTAATTCATTAATATGATCCAATCTAATTCATTCATACGATCCATTCTAATTCATTCGCATGAATGTATCCATTCTAATTCATTTGTACGATTCTAATTCATTCATACAATCCATTCTAATTCATTCGTACGATTCACTCCAATTCATGAATAAGAATGGATATGAGTGAATTCGAATGAATTAGAATGGATCGTGCGAATGACTTAGAATGGATCGTACGAATGAATTAGAATGGATCGCACGAATGAATTAGAATGGATCGTACGAATGAAATAGAATAGATTGTGCGAATGAATTAGAATGGATCGTACGAATGAATTAGAATGGATACATTCGTGCGAATGAATTAGAATGGATCGTACGAATGAATTAGAATGGACACATTCGTGCGAATGAATTAGAATGGATCGTACGAATGAGTAAGAATGGACCGTACATTTGTGCGAATGAATTAGAATGGATTGTATGAATGAATTAGATTGGATCATATAAATGAATTTGAATGGATCGTACGTATGAATTAGAATGGATACATTCATGGGAATGAATAAGAATGGATCGTACGAAGGAATTAGAATGGATCAAACGAATGAAATTAAAATGGATCATATGAAGGAATTAGAATGGATCGTACGAGGGAATTAGAATGGATCGTACGAGGGAATTAGAATGGATCGTATGAATGAATAAGAATGGATACATTCGTGCGAATGAATTAGAATGGATCGTACAAATGAGTAACAATGGATCGTACGAATGAAATAGAATGGATTGTACGAATGAATTATTATGGATCATACGAATGAATTAGAATGGATCGTATGAATGTATTAGAATAGATCGTGTGAAAGAATTAGAATGGATTGTATGAATGAATTAGAATGGATCGTATGAAGGAATTAGATTGGATCGTATGAATGAATTAGAATGGATCATGCGAGGGAATTAGAATGGATACATTCGTGCGAATGAATTAGAATGGATCGTGCGAATGAATTACAATGGATCGAATTAGAATGGATCATACGATTGAGTAAGAATGGATCGTACGAATGAAATAGAATAGATCGTACGAAATGGATCGTACGAAATAATTAGAATGGATCGTACATAGGAATTAGAATGGATCGTACGAATGAATTAGAATGGATACATTCATGCGAATGAATTAGAATAGAACGTACGAATAAAATAGAATGGATCGTACGAATGAAATAGAATGGATTGTACGAATGAATTCGAATGGATACATTCGTGCGAATGAATTAGAATGGATACATTCGTGCGCATGAATTAGAATGGATCGTACGAATGAATTAGAGTAGATTGTATGAATGAATTTGAATGGATACATTCGTGCGAATGAATTAGAAGAGATTGTGCGAATGAATAAGAATGGATCATACGAATGAATTAGAATAGATCGTGTGAATGAATTAGAATGGATCGTACGAATGAATTAGAGTGGATACATTCGTACGAAGGAATTAGAATGGATCGTACGAATGAATTAGAATGGATACATTCGTGCTAATGAATTAGAATGGAACGTTCGAATAAATTAGAATGGATACATTCGTGCGAATGAATTAGAATGGATCGTACGAATGAGTAAGAATGGATCGTACATTCGTGTGAATGAATTAGAATGGATTGTATGAATGAATTAGATTGGATCGTATAAATGAATTTGAATGGATCGTACGTATGAGTAAGAATGGATCGTACGAATGAATTAGAATGGATCGTACGAATGAATTCATATATGTACAAATGAATTAAAATGGATACATTCGTGCGAATGAATTAGAATTAGAATGGATCGTGCGAATGAATTAGAAAGAATCGTATGAATGAATTAGAATGGATCGTGTGAATGAATTAGAATAGATTGTGCGAATGAATTAGAATAGATCGTACGAATGAATTAGAATGGATACATTCGTGTGAATGAATTAGAATGGATCGTACGAATGAGTAAGAATAGATCGTACGAATGAAATAGAATGGATCGTACGAATGAATTAGATTGGATTAGACGAATGAATTAGAATGGATCGTGCGAATGAATTAAAATGGATCGTACGATTGAATTAGAATGGATACATTCGTGCGAATGAATTAGAATGGATCATACGAATGAGTAAGAATGGATCGTACCAATGAAATAGAATGCATTGTACGAATGAATTAGAATAGATTGTACGAATGAATTAGAATGGATCGTACGAATGAATTAGAATGGATAAATTCATACGAATGAATTAGAATGGATTGTATGAATGAATTAGATTGGATCGTATAAATGAATTAGAATGGATCGTACGAATGAATTAGAGTGGATCGTGCGTGCGAATGAATTAGAATGGATCATATGAAGGAATTAGAATGGATCATACGAATGAATTAGAGTGGATATATTCGTGCAAATGAATTAGATTGGATCGTATGAATGAATTAGAATGGATCGTGCGAATGAATTAGAATGGACCGTGTGAAAGAATTAGAATGGATTGTATGAATGAATTAGAATGGATTGTATAAATGAATTAGAATGGATCATACGAATGAATTAGATTGGATCGTATGAATGAATTAGAATGCATCGTGCGAATGAATTAGAATGGATCGTACGAATGAATTAGAATGGATCGTACAAAGGATGGATACATTCGTGTGAATGAATTAGAATGGATCGTATGAATGAATTAAAATGGATCGTATGAAGGAATTAGATTGGATTGTATGAATTAATTAGAATGGATCGTACGAATGAATTAGAATGGGATCGTACGAATGAATTAGAATGGATATATTCGAGCAAATGAATTAGAATGGATCGTATGAATGAATTAGAATGGATCGTATGAATGAATTAGAATGGATCGTACGAATGAATTAGAATAGATTGTACGAATGAATTTGAATGAATTAGAATGAATAGTACGAATGAATTAGAATAAATCGTACGAATGAATTAGAATGGATCGTACGAATGAATTAGAATGGATCGTACGAATGAAATAGAATGGATCGTACGGATGAATTAGAATGGATACATTCGTGCGAATGAATTAGAATGGATCGTATGAATGAATTAGAATAGATCGTACTTATGAATTAGAATTGATCGTACGAATGAATTAGAATGGATAAATTCGTGCGAATGAATTAGAATGGATCGTATGAATGAATTAGAATGGATCGTGTGAATGAATTAGAATAGATTGTGCGAATGAATTAGAATGGTGCGAATGAATTAGAATGGATCGTACGAAGGAATTAGAATGGATTGTACGAAGGAATTAGAATAGATTCATTCGTGCGAATGAATTTGAAAGGATCGTGCGAATGAATTAGAATGGATCGTACGAATGAATTAGAATGGATCGTACGAATGAATTAGAATGGATCGTACGAAGGAATTAGAATGGATCATATGAATGAATTAGAATGGATGTATTCGTGCAAATGAATTAGAATGGATCGTACGAATGAATTAGAATAGATAGTACGAATGAATTAGAATGGATTGTATGAATGAATTAGATTGGATCGTATAAATGAATTATAATGGATCGTACGAATGAATTAGAATGGATACATTCGTGCGAATGAATTAGAATGGATCGTACGAATGAATTAGAATAGATTGTGCGAATGAATTAGAATGGATCCTACGAATGAGTAAGAATGGATCGTACGAATGAAATAGAATGGATTGTACGAATGAATTAGAATGGATCGTACGAATGAATTAGAAAGGATACATTCGTGCGAATGAATTAGAATGGATCATGCTAATGAATTAGAATTGATCGTACAAATGAATTAGAATGGATCGTGCGAATGAATTAGAATGGATCGTACGAATGAATTAGAATAGATCGTATGAATGAATTAGAATGGATTGTACGAAGGAATTAGAATGGATACATTCGTGCGAATGAATTAGAATGGATCGTACAAATGAGTAAGAATGGACCATACGAATGAAAAAGAATAGATCGTACGAATGAATTAGAATAGATCGTGCTAATGAATTAGAATTGATCGTACGAATGAATTAGAATAGATTGTGCGAATGAATTAGAATGGATCGTATGAATGAATTAGAATGGATCGTACGAAAGAATTAGATTGGATCGTATGAATGAATTAGAATGGATCGTACGAATGAATTAGAATGGATACATTCGTGAAAGAATTAGAATGGATCGTATGAAAGAATTAGAATGGATCGTATGAGTGAATTAGAATGGATCGTACGAATGAATTAGAATGGATTGTACGAATGTATCCATTCTAATTTATTCGTACGATCTATTCTAATTCCTTCGTACGGATCCATTCTAATTCCTTCGTACGATCCATTCTAATTCCTTCGTACGATGCATTCTAATTTCATTCGTATTATCCATTCTAATTCCTTCGTACGATCTATTCTTATTCATTCCCATGAATGTATCCATTCTAATTCATACGTACGATCCATTCTAATTCATTCATACGATCCATTCTAATTCATTCGTACGAATGTATCCATTCTAATTCACTCATACGATCCATTCTAATTCATTCATACGATCCATTCTAATTCATTCGCACGAATGTATCCATTCTAATTCATTCGTACGATCCATTCTAATTTATTCATACAATCTATTCTAATTCATTCGCACGAATGTATCCATTCTAATTCATTCGTACGATCCATTCTAATTCATTCGTACGATCCATTCTAATTCATTTATACGATCCATTCTAATTCATTCGTACGATCCATTCTAATTCATTAGCACGAAAAAACACAATCCACTCTAATTCATTCATACGATCCATTCTAATTCATTCATACAATCCATTCTAATTCTTTCACACGATCCATTCTAATTCATTCATACGATCCATTCTAATTCATTCATATGATCCATTCTAATTCATTCGTACAATCCATTCTATTTCATTCGTACGATCCATTCTGACTCATTCGTACGATCCATTCTAATTCATTCGCACGAATGTATCCATTCTTATTCATTCATACGATCCATTCTAATTCATTCGTACGATCCATTCTAATTCCTTCGTACGATCCATTCTAATTCCTTCGTACGATCCATTCTAATTTCATTCGTATGATCTATTCTAATTCCTTCGTACGATCCATTCTTATTCATTCACATGAATGTATCCATTCTAATTCATACGTACGATCCATTCAAATTCATTTATACGATCCAATCTAATTCATTCATATAATCGTACGATGGAATTAGAATGGATCGTACGAATAAATTAGAATGGATCGTACGAATGAATTAGAAAAGATCGTACGAGTGAAATAGAATGGATCGTACAAATGAATTAGAATGGATACATTCGTGCGAATGAATTAGAATGGATCATACGAAGGAAATATAATGGATCGTACGAATGAATTAGAATGGATCGTACGAATGAATTAGAATGGATCATACGAATGAGTAAGAATGGATCGTACGAATGAAATAGAATGGATTGTATGAATGAATTAGAATGGATCGTACGAATGAATTAGAATGGATCATACGAATGAATTAGAATGGATCGTGCGAATGAATTAGAATGGATCGTACGAATGAAATAGAATGGATCGTACGAATGAAATAGAATGGATCGTACGAATGAATTAGAATGGATATATTCATGCAAATGAATTTGAATGGATCATACTTATGAGTAAGAATGGATTGTATGAATGAATTAGAATGGATCATACGAATGAGTAAGAATGGATTGTATGAAAGAATTGGAATGGATCGTACGAATGAATTAGAATTGATCGTACGAATGAATTAGAATGGATCGTACGAATGAATTAGAATGGATCGTATGAATGAATTAGAATGTATCGTATGAATGAAATAGAATGGATCGTTCAAAAATGAATTAGAATGGATCGTACGAATAAAATAGAATGGATACATTCATGCGAATGAATTAGAATGGATCATACGAATGAATTAGAATGGATTGTACCAATGAATTAGAATGGATACATTCGTGCGAATGAATTAGAATGTATCATACGAATGAGTAAGAATGGATCGTACGAATGAAATAGAATGGATTGTACGAATGAATTAGAATGGATCGTGCTAATGAATTAGAATGGATCGTACGAATGAATTAGAATGGATCGTACGAATGAATTAGAATGGATCGTATGAATGAATTAGAATGGATCGTGCGAATGAATTAGAATGGATCGTATGAATGAATTAGAATGGATCGTACGAATGAGTAAGAATGGATCGTACAAAGGAATTAGAATGGATCGTACGAATGAATTAGAATGGATCGTATGAATGAATTAGAATGGATCGTACGAAGGAAATAGAATGGATCGTACGAATGAATTAGAATGGATACATTCGAGTGAATGAATTAGAATGGATCGTACGAATGAGTAAGAATGGATCGTACGAATGAAATAGAATGGATTGTACGAAGGAATTAGAATGAATACATTCGTGCGAATGAATTAGAATGGATCGTACGAATGAATTAGAATGGATCATGCGAATTAATTAGAATGGATCGTACGAATGAGTAAGAATGGATCGTGTGAATGAATTAAAATGGATCATACGAATGAATTAGAATGGATCATATGAATGAATTAGAATGAATTGTGCGAATGAATTAGAATGGATCGTATGAATGAATTAGAATAGATTGTGCGAATGAATTAGAATGGATCGTATGAATGAATTAGAATGGATACATTCGTGCGAATGAATTAGAATGGATCGTACGAACGAATTAGAATGGATCATACGAAGGAATTAGAATGGATCGTACGAATGAATAAGAATGGATCATACGAATGAATTAGATTGGATCGTATGAGTATGAATAAATTAGATTGGATCGATTGTATGAATGAAATAGAATGGATCGTGCGAATGAATTAGAAAGGATCGTACGAATGAATTAGAATGGATACATTCGTATGAATGAATTAGATTGGATCGTATGAATGATCTAGAATGGATCGTACGTATGAATTAGAATGGATCGTATGAATGAATTAGATTGGATACATACGAATGAATTAGAATGGATTGTATGAGTGAATTAGATTGGATCGTATGAATGAATTAGAATGGATCATGCGAATGAATTAGAATGGATCATGCGAATGAATTAGAATGGATCGTACGAATGAATTAGAATGGATACATTCGTGCAAAAGAATTAGAATGGATTGTATGAATGAATTATAATGGATCGTGCTAATGAATTAGAATGGATCGTACGAATAAATTAGAATAGAATGAATCGTCCACGTGTACGAATGAATTAGAATGGATCGTACGAATGAATTAGAATGGATCGTACGAAGGAATTAGAATGGATCGTACCAAGGAATTAGAATAGATACATTCGTGCGAATGAATTAGAATGAATCGTACGAATGAATTAGAATGGATCGTGCGAATGAATTAGAATGGATCGTACGAAGGAATTAGAATGGATCGTACGAATGAGTAATAATGGATCGTACGAATGAAATAGAATGGATCGTATGAATGAATTAGAATGGATAAATTCGTGCGAATGAATTAGAATGTATCGTACGAATGAATTAGAATGGATATATACGTGCGAATGAATTAGAATGGATCCTATGAATGAATTATATTGGATCGTATCAATGAATTAGAATGGATCGTACGTATGAATTAGAATGGATACATTCATGGGAATGAATAAGAATGGATCGTACGAATGAATTAGAATGGATCGTACGAATGAATTAGAATGGATCGTACGAATGAAATAGAATGGATCATACGAATGAAATAGATGGATACATTTGTGCGAATGAATTATAATAGATCGTACGAATGAGTAAGAATGGATCGTACGAATGAAATAGAATGGATTGTACGAATGAATTAGAATGGATCGTACGAATGAATTAGAATGGATCGTATGCGTACGAATGAATTAGAATAGATTGTGCGAATGAATTAGAATGGATCGTACGAATGAATTAGAATGGATACATTCGTGCGAATGAATTAGAATGGATCGTATGAATGAATGAGAATGGATCGTGCGAATGAATTAGAATGGACCGTATGAATGAATTAGAATGGATCGTGCGAATGAATTAGAATGTATCATACGAATGAATTAGAATGGATCGTTCGAATGAATTAGAATGGATCATACGAAGGAATTAGAATGGATCATGCGAATGAATTAGAATGGATCGTACGAAGGAATTAGAATGGATCGTACGAAGGAATTTGAATGGAACGTATGAAGGAATTAGAATGGATCGTATGAATGAATTAGAATGGCTCGTACGAATGAATTAGAGTGGATCGTACGAATGAATTATAATGAATCGTATGAATGAATTAGAATGGATCGTACGAAGGAATTAGAATGGATCGTACGAATGAATTAGAATGGATCGTACGTATGAATTTGTACGTATGAATGAATTAGAATGGATCGAATTAGAATGGATCGTACGAAGGAATTAGAATGGATCGTACGAATGAATTAGAGTGGATACATTCGTGCGAATGAATTAGAATGGATCGTACGAATGAGTAAGAATGGATCGTACGAATGAAAAAGAATGGATCGTACGTATCAATTAGAATGGATACACTCATGGGAATGAATTAGAATGGATCGTACGAAGGAATTAGAATGGATCGTACGAGGGAATTAGAATGGATCGTACGAATGAATTAGAATGGATCGTACGAATGAAATAGAATGGATTGTACGAATGAATAAGAATGGATCGTATGAATGAATTAGAATGGATCGTGCGAATGAATTAGAATGGATCGTACGAATGAATTAGAATGGATACATTCATGCGAATGAATTAGAATGGATCGTACGTATGAATTAGAATCGATCGTACAAATGAATTAGAATGGATCGTATGAATGAATTAGATTGGATCGTATGAATGAATTAGAATGGATCATGCGAATGAATTAGAATGGATCATGCGAATGAATTAGAATGGATCGTACGAATGAATTAGAATGTATCCATTCATGCAAAAGAATTAGAATGGATTGTATGTATGAATTAGAATGGATCGTACGAATGAGTAAGAATGGATTGTACGAATGAATTAGAATGGATCGTGCGAATAAATTAGAATGGATCGTGTGAATGAATTAGAATGGATCTGGATATATTCGTGCGAATAAATTAGAATGGATCGTACGAATGATTTAGATTGGATCATACGAATGAATTAGAATGGATCGTGTGAAAGAATTAGAATGGATGGTATGAATGAATTAGAATGGATCGTATGAATGAATTAGATTGGATCGTATTAATGAATTAGAATGGATCGTGCGAATGAATATGAATGGATCGTATGAATGAATTAGAATGGATCGTACGAAGGAATTAGAATGGATCGTGCGAATGAATTAGAATGGATCGTACGAAGGAATTAGAATGGATCGTACGAAGGAATTAGAATGGATCGTACGAAGGAATTAGAATGGATCGTACGAATGAATTAGAATGGATCATATGAATGAATTAGAATGGATCGTACGAATGAATTAGAATGGATCGTATGAATGAATTAGAATGGATCGTACAAAGGAATCAGAATGGATCGTACGAATGAATTATAATGGACCATAATAATGGATCGTATGTATGAATTTCAACGTATGAATGAATTAGAATGGGTCGTACGAAGGAATTAGAATGGATCGTACGAATGAATTAGAGTGGATACATTCGTGCGAATGAATTAGAATGGATCGTACGAATGAGTAAGAATGGATCGTACATTCGTGCGAATGAATTAGAATGGATTGTATGAATGAATTAGATTGGATCGTATAAATGAATTAGAATGGATAATACGTATGAATTAGAATGGATACATTCATGGGAATGAATAAGAATAGATTGTGCGAATGAATTAGAATGGATCGTACGAATGAATTAGATTGGATCGTATGAATGAATTAGAATGGATCGTGCGAATGAATTAGAATGGATCGTACAAATGAATTAGAATGGATCGTATGAATGAATTAGAATGGATCGAACGAATGAATTAGAATGGATCGTGTATCCATTCTAATTCATTCGTACGATCCATTCTAATTCATTCGCGTGATCCATTCTAATTCATTCATACGATCCATTCTAATTCATTCACATGAATGTATCCATTCTAATTCATTCGTACGATCCATTTTAATTGATAACTACGATCCATTCTAATTCATTCATACGATCCATTCTAATTAGAATGGATGCATTCGTGCGAATGAATTAGAATGGATCGTGCGAATGAATTAGAATGGATACATTCGTGCGAATGAATTAGAATGGATCGTATAAAGGAATTAGAATGGATGCGAATGAATTAGAATGGAATGGATCGTACTTATGAATTAGAATGGATCGTACGAATGAATTAGAATGGATACATTCGTGCGAATGAAATAGAATCGATCGTACGAATGAATTAGAATGGATCGTACGAATAAATTAAAATGGATACACGATCCATTCTAATTCATTCATACGATCCATTCTAATTCATTCGTACGGCGAATGAATTAGAATGGTTCGTGCGAATGAATTAAATTGGATCGTGCGAATGAATTAGAATGGATCGTATGAATGAATTAGAATGGATCGTACGAATGAATTAGAATGGATCGTACGAATGAATTAGAATGGATACATTCGTGCGAATGAATTAGAATGGATCATACGAATGAATAAGAATGGATCGTACGGATCGTGCGAATGAATTAGAATGGATCGTACGAATGAATTAGAATGGATCGTATGAATGAATTAGAATGGATCGGGCGAATGGATTAGAATGGATCGTATGAATGAAATAGAATAGATCGTATGAATTAGAATGGATCGTACGAACGAATTAGAATGGATACATTCGTGCAAATGAATTAGAATGGGTCATACGAATGAGTAAGAATGGATCATACGAATGAAATAGAATGGATTGTACGAATGAGTTAGAATGGATTGTACGAATGAATTAGAATAGATCGTGCGAATGAATTAGAATGGATCGTATGAATGAATTAGAATGGATACATTCGTGCGAATGAATTAGAATGGATCATACGAATGAGTAAGAATGGATCGTACGAATGAAATAGAATGGATTGTACGAATGAATTAGAATGGATCGTACGAATGAATTAGAATAGATTGTATGAATGAATTAGAGTGGATACATTCGTGCGAATGAATTAGAATGGATCGTACGAAAGAATTAGAATAGATCGTACGAATGAATTAGAATGGATCGTACGAATGAATTAGAAAAGATTGTGAGAATGAATTAGAATGGATCGTATGAATGAATTAGATTACGATCCATTCTATTTCATTCGTATGAACCATTATAATTCCTTCGTACAATCTAATTCATTCATACGATCCATTCTAATTCATTCGCACGAATGTATCCATTCTAATTCATTCGTACGATCCATTCTAATTCATTCGCATGATCCATTCTAATTCATTCGTACGATCCACTCTAATTCATTCGTACGATCCATTCTATTTCATTCGTACGATCCATTCTAATTCATTCATACGATCCATTCTAATTTAGTCGCACGATCCATTCTAATTCATTCGTACGATCCATTCTTATTCATTCCCATGAATGTATCCATTCTAATTCATTCGTACGATCCATTCTAATTCATTCTTACGATCCATTCTAATTCCTTCGTACGATCCATTCTAATTCATTCGTACAATCCATTCTATTTCATTCGTACGATCCACTCTAATTCGTTCGTACAATCCATTCTATTTCATTCGTATGGATCGTACGAATGAATTAGAATGGATCGTGCTAATGAATTAGAATGGAACGTACGAGTGAATTAGAATAGATTGTGCGAATGAATTAGAATGGATCGTACGAATAAATTAGAATGGATAAATTCGCACGATCCATTCTTACTCATTCGTACGATCCATTCTAATTCATTCGCACGATCCATTCTAATTCATTCGTACGATCCATTCTAATTCATTCGCACGAATGTATCCATTCTAATTCCTTCGTACAATCCATTCTATTTCATTCGTATGATCCATTCTTACTCATTCGTACGATCCATTCTAATTCATTCGCACGAATGTATCCATTCTAATTCATTCGTACGATCCATTCTAATACCTTCGTACGATCTATTCTAATTCATTCATACGATCCATTCTAATTCATTCGTACGATCCATTCTAATTCCTTTGTATGATCCATTCTAATTCATTCATACGATCCATTCTTATTCATCCATACGATCCATTCTAATTCATTCGCACGATCCATTCTAATTCATTCATACGATCCAATCTAATTCCTTCGTATGATCCATTCTTACTCATTCGCACAATCTTTTCTAATTCATTCGTACGATCCATTCTAATTCATTCGTACGATCCATTCTAATTCATTCACACGAATGTATCCATTCTAATTCATTCGTACGATCCATTCTAATTCATTCGCACGATCCATTCTAATTCATTCGTTCGATCCATTCTAATTCATTAGCACGATCCATTCTAATTCATTCGCATGAATGAATCCATTCTAATTCATTCGTACAATCTATTCTATTTCATTCGTACGATCCATTTTTACTTATTCGTATGATCCATTCTAATTCATTCACAGGAATGTATCCATTCTAATTCATTCGTACGATCCATTCTAATTCATTCGTACGATCCATTCTAATTCAATCGTACAATCCATTCTAATTCATTCGCACGAATTTATCCATTCTAATTCATTCGCACAATCTCTTCTAATTTATTCGTACGTTTCGCACAATCTATTCTAATTCATTCATACGATCCATTCTAATTCATTCGTACGATCCATTCTAATTCATTCGCACAATCTATTCTAATTCATTCGTACGATCTATTCTAATTTATTCGCGCGATCCAATCTAATTCATTCATACGATCCACTCTAATTTATTCATACAATCCATTCTAATTGTTTCACACGATCCATTCTAATTCATTCGAATGAATCCATTCTAATTCATTCATACGATCCATGAATTAGAATGGATCCTCCAAATGAATTAGAATGGATCGTACGAATGAATTAGAATGGATCGTACGAAGGAATTAGAATGGATCGTACGAATGAATTAGAATGGATTGTATGAATGAATTAGAATGGATCGTATGAGTAAATTCGAATGGATCGTACGAATGAGTAAGAATGGATCGTGCGAATGAATTAGAATGGATCGTACAAATCAATTAGAATGGATCGTATGAATGAATTCGAATGGATCATACAAAGGATGGATACATTCGTGCGAATGAATTAGAATGGATCGTATGAATGAAATAGAATGGATCGTATGAATGAATTAGATTGGATCGTATGAATGAATTAGAATGGATCGTGCGAATGAATTAGAATGGATCGTACGAATGAATTAGAATGAATCGTACGAATGAAATAGAATGGATCGTACGAATGAATTAGAATGGATCGTGGGAAAGAATTAGAATGGATTGTATGAATGAATTAGAATGGATCATGCGAATGAATTAGAATGGATCGTACGAATGAATTAGAATGGATACACTAGTGCGAATGAATTAGAATGGATTATACGAATGAATTAGAATGGATCGTACGAAGGAATTAGAATGGATCGTACGAATGAATTAGAATCGATCGTGCAAATGAATTAGAATGGATCGTATGAATGAATTAGATTGGATTGTATGAATGAATTAGAATGGATCGTATGAATGAATTAGAATGGATCGTACGAATGAAATAGAATGGATCGTACGTATGAATTAGAATGGATCGTGCGAATGAATTAGAATTGATCGTACGAATGAATTAGAATGAATTGTATGAATGAATTAGATTGGATTGTATGAATGAATTAGATTGGATCGTATAAATGAATTAGAATGGATCGTACGTATGAATTAGAATGGATACATTCATGGGAATGAATTAGAATGGATCATACAAATGAATTAGAATGGATACAGTCGTGCGAATGAATTAGAATGGATTGTACGAATGGATCGTATGAATGAATTAGAATGGATCGTATGAATGAATTAGAATAGATCATATGAGTGAATTCAAACGGATCGTACGAATGAGTAAGAATGGATCGTGCGAATGAATTAGAATGGATCGTACGAATGAATTAGAATGGATCGTATGAATGAATTAGAATGGATCGTACTGAGGATGGATACATTCGTGCGAATGAATTAGAATAGATCGTACGAATAAATTAGAATGGATCGTATGAATGAATTAGATTGGATCGTATGAATGAATTAGAATGGATCGTGCGAATGAATTAGAATGGATCGTACAAATGAATTAGAATGGATCGTACAATTGAAATAGAATGGATCGTACGAATGAATTAGAATGGGTCGTGTGAAAGAATTAGGATGGATTGTATGAATGAATTAGAATGGATCGTTTGAATGAATTAGATTGGATCGTATTAGTGAATTAGAATGGATCGTGCGAATGAATTAGAATGGATCGTACGAATGAATTAGAATGGATCATACGAAGGAATTAGAATGGATCGTATGAATGAATTAGAATGGTTCGTATGAATGAATTAGAATGGATCGCATGAGTGAATTCGAATGGATCGTACGAATGAGTAAGAATGGATCGTGCGAATGAATTAGAATGGATCGTACGAATGAATTAGATTGGATCGTACAAAGGATAGATACATTCGTGCGAATGAATTAGAATGGATCGTACGAATGAATTAGAATGGATCGAATGAATGAATTAGATTGGATCGTATGAATGAATTAGAATGGATCGTGCGAATGAATTAGAATGGATCGTACGAATGAATTAGAATGGATCGTACGAATGAAATAGAATGGATCGTACGAATGAATTAGAATGGATCGTGTGAAAGAATTAGAATGGATTGTATGAATGAATTAGAATGGATCGTATGAATGAATTAGATTGGATCGTATTAGTGAATTAGAATGGATCGTGCGAATGAATTAGAATGGATCGTACAAATGAATTAGAATGGATCGTACGAAGGAATTAGAATGGATCGTATGAATGAATTAGAATGGATCGTATGAATGAATTAGAATGGATCGTATGAGTTAATTCGAATGGATCGTACGAATGAGTAAGAATGGATCGTGCGAATGAATTAGAATGGATCGTACGAATGAATTAGAATGGATCGTATGAATGAATTAGAATGGATCGTACAAAGGATGGATACATTCGTGCGAATGAATTAGAATGGATCGTACGAATGAATTAGAATGAATCGTATGAATGAATTAGATTGTATCGTTTGAATGAATTAGAATGGATCGTGCGAATGAATTAGAATGGATCGTACGAATGGATTAGAATGGATCGTACGAATAAAATAGAATGGATCGTACGAATGAATTAGAATGGATCGTGTGAAAGAATTAGAATGGATTGTATGAATGAAATAGAATGGATCGTATGAATGAATTAGATTGGATCGTATTAGTGAATTAGAATGGATCTTGCGAATGAATTAGAATGGATCGTGCGAATGAATTAGAATGGATCGTACGAAGGAATTAGAATGGATCGTATGAATGAATTAGAATGGATCGTATGAATGAATTAGAATGGATCGTATGAGTGAATTCGAATGGATCGTACGAATCAATAAGAATGGATCGTGCGAATGAATTAGAATGGATCGTACGAATGAATTAGAATGGATCGTATGAATGAATTAGAATGGATCGTACAAAGGATGGATACATTCGTGCGAATGAATTAGAATGGATCGTACGAATAAATTAGAATGGATCGTATGAATGAATTAGATTGGATCGTATGAATGAAATAGAATGGATCGTGCGAATGAATTAGAATTGATCGTACGAATTAATTAGAATTGATCGTACGAATGAATTAGAATGGATCGTACGAATGAAATAGAATGGATCGTACGAATGAATTAGAATGGATCATGTGAATGAATTAGAATGGATTGTATGAATGAATTAGAATGGATCGTGCGAATGAATTAGAATGGATCGTACGAATGAATTAGAATGTATACATTCGTTCGAATGAATTAGAATGGATTGTACGAAGGAATTAGAATGGATCGTACGAAGGAATTAGAATGGATCTAGAATGGATCGTACGAATGAGTAAGAATGGATCGTACAAATGAAATAGAATGGATTGTACGAATGAATTAGAATGGATTGTACGAATAAATTAGAATGGATCGTGCGAATGAATTAGAATGGATCGTACGAATGAATTAGAATGGATACATTCGTGCGAATGAATTAGAATGGATCATACGAATGAGTAAGAATGGATCGTACGAATAAAATAGAATGGATTGTACGAATGAATTAGAATAGATTGTGCGAATGAATTAGAATGGATTATACAAATGAATTAGAATGGATAAATTCGTGCGAATGAATTAAAATGGATTGTATGAATGAATTTGATTGGATCGTATAAATGAATTATAATGGATCGTACGAATGAATTAGAATGGATCATGCGTGCGAATGAATTAGAATGGATTGTACGAAGGAATTAGAATGGATCATACGAATGAATTAGAATGGATATATTCGTGCAAATGAGTTAGATTGGATCAGATGAATATATTAGAATGGATCGTGCGAATGAATTAGAATGGATCGTGCGAATGAATTAGAATGGATCGTACGAATGAATGAGAATGGATCGTGTGAATGAATTAGAATAGATTGTATGAATGAATTAGAATGGATCGTTTGAATGAATTAGAATGGATTGTATGAATGAATTAGATTGGATCGTATGAATGAATTAGAATAGATCGTGCGAATGAATTAGAATGGATCGTACGAATGAATTAGAATGGATCGTATGAATGAATTAGAATGGATCGTACAAAGGATGGATACATTCATGCGAATGAATTAGAATGGATCCATGAATTAGAATGTATCCATTCTAATTCATTCGTACGATCCATTCTAATTCATTCGCACGATCCATTCTAATTCCTTCGTACGATCCGTACGGATGAATTAGAATGGATCGTATGAGTGAATTAGAATGGATTGTATGAATGAATTAGAATGGATCGTACGAATGAGTAAGAATGGATCGTACGAATGAAATAGAATGGATTGTACGAATGAATTAGAATGGATTGTACGAATGAATTAGAATGGATCGTGCGAATGAATTAGAATGGATCGTACGAATGAATTAGAATGGATACATTCGTGCGAATAAATTAGAATGGATCATACGAATGAATTAGAATGGATCGTACGAATGAATTAGAATGGATACATTCGTGCGAATGAATTAGAATGGATCATACGAAGGAATTAGAATGGATCATACGAATGAATTAGAATGTATATATTCATGCAAATGAATTAGAATGGATCGTACGAATGAGTAAGAATGGATCGTACGAATGAAATAGAATGGATCATACGAATGAATTAGAATGGATCGTACGAATGAATTAGAATGGATCGTGCGAATGAATTAGAATGGATTGTACGAATGAATTAGAGTGGATACATTCGTACGAAGGAATTAGAATGGATCGTACGAATGAATTAGAATGGATACAATCGTGCGTACGATCCAATCTAATTCATTCATAAGATCCATTCTAATTTCTTCGTACGATCCATTCTAATTCATTCGTACGATCCATTCTAATTCATTCATACGATCCATTCTAATTCATTCGCATGATCCATTCTAATTCATTCATACGATCCATTCTAATTCATTCGTATGTATCCGTTCTAACTCATTCATACGATCCATTCTAATTCATTCGTACGATCCATTCTAATTTATTCGTACGATCCATTCTAATTCATTAATACGATCCAATCAAATTCATTCATACGATCCATTCTAATTCATTCGTACGACGCACGATCCATTCTAATTCATTCATACGATCCAATCTAATTCATTCATACGATCCATTCTAATTCATTCGTATGTATCCATTCTAATTCATTTATACGATCCATTCTAATTCATTCGCACGATCCATTCTAATTCATTAATACGATCCAATCTAATTCATTCATATGATCCATTCTAATTCATTCGTATGACGTATGATCCATTCTAATTCATTCATACGATTTTATCTAATTCATTCATACGATCCATTCTAATTCATTTGTATGTATCCATTCTAATTCATTCATACGATCCATTCTAATTCATTCGTACGATCCATTCTAATTCATTCGTACGATCCCTTCTAATTCATTAATAATATCCAATCTAATTCATTCGTACGATCCATTCTAATTCATTCGTACGACGCACGATCCATTCTAATTCATTCATACGATCCAATCTAATTCATTCATACGAGCCATTCTAATTCATTCGTATGTATTCATTCTAATTCATTCATATGATCCATTCTAATTCATTCGTACGATCCATTCTAATTCATTCGCACGATCCAATCAAATTCATTAATATGATCTAATCTAATTCATTCATACTATCCATTCTAATTCATTCGTACGATGCACGATCTATTCTAATTCATTCATACGATCCAATCTAATTCATTCATACGATCCATTCTAATTCATTTGTATGTATCCATTCTAATTCATTCATACGATCCATTCTAATTCATTCGTACGATCCATTCTAATTCATTCGCACGATCCATTCTAATTCATTAATACGACCCAATCTAATTCATTCATATGATCCATTCTAATTCATTCGTACGATGCACGATCCATTCTAATTCATTCATACGATCCAATCTAATTCATTCATACGATCCATTCTAATTATTTCGTATGTATCCATTCTAATTCATTCATACGATCCATTCTAATTCATTCGTACGATCCATTCTAATTCATTCGTACGATCCATTCTAATTCATTCGTACGATCCATTCTAATTCATTCGCAAGATCCATTCTAATTCATTAATACGAGCCAATCTAATTCATTCATATGATCCATTCTAATTCATTCGTACGACTCACGATCCATTCTAATTCATTCATACGATCCTATCTAATTAATTCATACGATCCATTCTAATTCATTCGTATGTATGCATTCTAATTCATTCATACGATCCATTCTAATTCATTCGTACGATCCATTCTAATTCATTCACACGATCCATTCTAATTCATTAATACGATCCAATCTAATTCATTCATACGATCCATTCTAATTCATTCGTACGATGCACGATCCATTCTAATTCATTCATACGATCCATTCTAATTCATTCGTATGTATACATTCTAATTCATTCATACGATCCATTCTAATTCATTTGTACGATCCATTCTAATTCATTCGCACGATCCATTCTAATTCATTAATACGATCTTTCACACGATCCATTCTAATTCATTCGTATGATCCATTCTATTTCATTCACACGATCCATTCTAATTCATTCATACGATCCATTCTATGTCATTTGTACGATCCATTTTAATTCATTCGCATGATTGAATTAGAATGGATTGTGCGAATGAATTAGAATGGATCGTACGAATGTCGTGCGAATGAATTAGAATGGATCATACAAATGAATTAGAATGGATCGTACGAATGAATTAGAGTGGATAAATTCGTGCGAATGAATTAGAATGGATCGTACGAATGAGTAAAAATGGATCGTATGAATAAAATAGAATGGATCGTACGTATCAATTAGAATGGATACATTCATGGGAATGAATTAGAATGGATCGTACGAAGGAATTAGAATGGATCGTATGAAGAAATTAGAATGGATCGTACGAATGAATTAGAATGGATACATTCGTGCGAATCTATTCTATTTCATTCGTACGATCCATTCTAATTCATTCGTACGATCCATTCTTACTCATTCGTACGATCCATTCTTACTCATTCGTATGATCCATTCTAATTCATTCGCACGAATTTATCCATTCTAATTCATTCGTATGATCCATTCTATTTCATTCGTACGATCCATTCTAATTCATTCGCACGATCCATTCTAGTTCTAATTCCTTCATATATACGATCCATTCTAATTCCTTCGTACGATCCATTCTATTTCATTCATATGATCCAATCTAATTCATTCATACGATCCATTCTAATTCATTCGCACGAATGTATCCATTCTAATTCATTCGTACGATCCATTCTATTTCATTGGTACGATCCATTCTTACTCATTCGTACGATCCATTCTAATTCATTCGCATGATCCATTCTAATTCATTCGTACAATTCATTCTATTTCATTCGTACGATCCATTCTTACTCATTCGTATGATCCATTCTAATTCATTCGCACGAATGTATCTATTCTAATTCATTTGTACGATCCATTCTAATTCCTTCGTACGAATGTATCCACTCTAATTCATTCGTACAATCCATTCTAATTCATTCGCACGATCCATTCTAATTCATTCGTACGATTGAATTAGAATGAATTAGAATGGATCGTGCGAATGAATTAGAATGGATCGTACGAATGAATTAGATTGGATCGTATGAATGAATTAGAATGGATCGTGCGAATGAATTAGAATGGATCGTACGAATGAATTAGAATGGATCGTATGAATGAATTAGAATAGATTGTATGAATGAATTAGAATGGATCATACGAATGAGTAAGAATGGATCGTACGAATGAAATAGAATGGATTGTACGAATGAATTAGAATGGATCATATGAATGTGTAAGAATAGATCGTATGAATGAATGGATCGTACGAATGAATCCATTCTAATTCATTCGTGCGATTCATTCTAATTCATGAATAAGAATGGAAATGAGTGAATTCGAATAAATTAGAATGGATCGTGCGAATGAATTAGAATGAATCGCACGAATAAATTAGAATGGATCATACGAATGAATTAGAATGGATCGTACGAATGAAATAGAATAGATTGTGTGAATGAATTAGAATGGATCGTATGAATGAATTAGAATGGATACATTCGTGCGAATGAATTAGAATGGATCGTACGAATGAGTAAGAATGGATCGTGCATTCGTGCGAATGAATTAGAATGGATTGTATGAATGAATTAGATTGGATCGTAGAAATGAATTAGAATGGATCGTACGTATGAATTAGAATGGATACATTCATGGGAATGAATAATAATGGATCGTACGAAGGAATTAGAATGGATCATACGAATGAAATTAGAATGGATCGTACAAAGGAATTAGAATAGATCGTACGAAGGAATTAGATTGGATCGTACGAATGAATTAGAATGCTCGTATGAATGAATAAGAATGGATACATTCGTGTGAATGAATTAGAGTGGATCGTACGAATGAGTAAGAATGGATCGTACGAATAAAATAGAATGAATAGTACGAATGAATTAGAATAGATCATACGAATGAATTAGAATGGATCGTATGAATGAATTAGAATGGATCGTGTGAAAGAATTAGAATGGATTGTAAGAATGAATTAGAATGGATCGTATAAATGAATTAGAGTGGATCGTGTTTTTTTGTGCTAATGAATTAGAATGGATCGTACGAATGAATTAGAAAGGATACATTCATGCGAAAGAATTAGAATGGATCGTATGAATGAATTAGATTGGATCGTATGAATGAATTAGAATGAATCGTGCGAAGGAATTAGAATGGATACATTCATGCGAATGAATTAAAATGGATCGCGTGAATGAATTAGAATGGATCGAATTAGAATGGATACATTCGTTCGAATGAATTAGAATGGATCATACGATTGAGTAAGAATGGATCGTACGAATGAAATAGAATAGATCGTACGGAATGGATCGTACGAAGGAATTAGAATGGATCGTACGAAGGAATTAGAATGGATCGTACGAATGAATTAGAATGGATCGTACGAATGAAATAGAATGGATTGTATGAATGAATTAGAATGGATCGTACGAAGGAATTAGAATCGATCGTACAAATGAATTAGAATGGATACATTCATGCAAAAGAATTAGAATGGATTGTATGAATGAATTAGAATGGATCGAATGAATGAATTAGAATGGATCGTGCGAATGAATTAGATTGGATTGTTTGAATAAATTAGAATGGATCATACGAATGAATTAGAATAGATCGTACAAAGGAATTAGAATGGATCGTATGAAGGAATTAGAATGGATACATTCGTGCGAATGAATTAGAATAGAACGTATGAGTGAATTAGAATGGATCGTACGAATGAATTAGAATGGATCGTATGAATGAATTAGAATGGATACATTCCTGCGAATGAATTAGAATGGATTGTATGAATAATTTCGAATAGATTGTGCGAATGAATTAGAATGGATCGTACGAATGAATTAGAATGGATCGTACGAAGGAATTAGAATGGATCGTACGAATGAATTAGAATGGATCGTACAAATGAATTAGAATGGATTGTACGAATGAATTCGTATAGAAAGTACGAATGAGTAAGAATGGATCGTGCGAATTAATTAGAATGGATCGTACGAATGAATTAGAATGGATCGTATGAATGAATTAGAATGGATCGTACAAAGGATGGATACATTCGTGCGAATGAATTAGAATGGATCGTAAGAATGAATTAGAATAGATCGTACGAATGAATTAGAATGGATCGTATTAATGAATTAGAATAGATCGTACGAATGAATTAGAATGGATCGTATGAATGAATTAGACGTATGATCAATTCTAATTCCTTCGTACGATCCATTCTAATTCATTCGTACAATCCATTCTATTTCATTCGTACGATCCATTCTAATTCATTCCTACGATCCATTCTAATTCCTTCGTACGATCCATTCTAATTCCTTCGTACGATCCATTCCGTACGATCTATTCTATTTCATTCGTATGATCCATTCTTACTCAATCGTATGATCCATTCTAATTCATTCGAACGAATGTATATTCTTACTCATTCGTACGAATGAAATAGAATGGATCATACGAATAAATAAGAATGGATCGTACGAATGAAATAGAATGGATTGTACGAATGAATTAGAACGGATCGTACGAATGAATTAGAATAGATTGTATGAATGAATTAGAATGGATACATTCATGCGAATGAATTAGAATAGATTGTGCGAATGAATTAGAATGGATCATACGAATGAATTAGAATGGATCGTGCGAATGAATTAGAATAGATTGTGCGAATGAATTAGAATGGATACATTCGTACGAATGAATTAGAATGTATACATTAGTGAATGGATCGTACGAATGAATTAGAATGGATCGTACGAATGAATTAGAATGGATCGTGCGAATAAATTAGAATGGATTATACGAATGAGTAAGAATGAATTAGAATGGATCGTACGAATGAATTAGAATGGATCGTACGAATGAATTAGAATAGATTGTGCGAGTGAATTAGAATGGATCGTACGAATGAATTAGAATGGATCGTACGAATGAAATAGAATGGTTCGTACGAATGAATTAGAATGGATACATTTGTGCGAATGAATTAGAATGGATCGTATGAATGAATTAGAATGGATCGTGCGAATGAATTAGAATAGATTATGCGAATGAATTAGAATGGTGCGAATGAATTAGAATGGATCGTACGAAAGAATTAGAATGGGTTGTACGAATGAATTAGAATGGATTCATTCGTGCGAATGAATTAGAATGGATCGTGCGAATGAATTAGAATGGATCGTACGAATGAATTAGAATGGATCGTACGAAGGAATTAGAATGGATCGTACGAATGAATTAGAATGGATATATTCGTGCAAATGAATTAGAATGGATCGTACGAATGAACTAGAATAGATCGTACGAATGAATTAGAATGGATTGTATGAATGAATTAGATTGGATCGTATAAATGAATTAGAATGGATTGTACGAATGAATTAGAATGGATACATTCGTGCGAATGAATTAGAATGGATCGTACGAATGAATTAGAATAGATTGTGTGAATGAATTAGAATGGATCAAACGAATGAGTAAGAATGGATCGTACGAATGAAATAGAATGGATTGTACGATTCAATTAGAATGGATCGTACGAATGAATTAGAATGGATAGATTCGTGCGAATGAATTAGAATGGATCATGCTAATGAATTAGAATTGATCGTATGAATGAATTAGAATGGATACATTCGTGCGAATGAATTAGAATGGATCGTACGAAGGAATTACAATGGATCGTACGTACGAAGGAATTAGAATAGATTGTGCTAATGAATTAGAATGGATTGTACGAATGAATTAGAATGGATCGTACGAACGAATTAGAATGGATCGTACGAATGAATTAGAATAGATTGTGCGAATGAATTAGAATAGATACATTCGTGCGAATGAATTAGAATGGATCGTACGAATGAAATAGAATGGATCGTAATAATGGATCGTACGTATGAATTTGTACGTATAAGTGAATTAGAATGGATCGTACGAAGGAATTAGAATGGATCGTATGAATGAATTAGATTGGATCGTATGAATGAATTAGAATGGATCATGCGTCGTACGAATGAATTAGAATGGATCGTATTAATCAATTAGAATGGATCGTGCGAATGAATTAGAATGTATCATAATAATGGATCATACGAATGAAGTAGAATGGATCGTACGAATGAATTAGAATGGATCGTGCGAATGAATTGGAATGGATCGTATGAATGAATTAGATTGGATCGTATTAATGAATTAGAATGGATCGTGCGAATGAATTAGAATGGATCGTATGAATGAATTAGAATGGATCGTATGAATGAATTAGAATGGATCGTACGAATGAATTAGAATGGATCGTACGAATGAATTTGAATGGATCGTACGATCCATTCTAATTCTTTCGTACGATCAATTCTAATTCATTCGTACGATCCATTCTAATTCATTCATACAATCCATTCTTACTCATTCGTATGATCCATTCTAATTCATTCATACAATCCATTCTTACTCATTCGTATGATCCATTCAAATTCATTTGCATGAATATATCCATTCTAATTCATTCGTACGATCCATTCTATTTCATTCGTACGATCCATTTTATTTCATTCGTACGATCCATTCTAATTCATTCGCACGATCCATTCTAATTCATTCGTATGATCCATTCTAATTCATTCGTACGATCCATTCTAATTCATTCATACAATCCATTCTATTTCATTCGTACGATCCATTCTTACTCATTCGTATGATCCATTCTAATTCATTCGTACGATCCATTCTAATTCATTCGTACGATCCATTATATTTCCTTCGTATGATCCATTCTAATTCATTCGCACGAATGTATCCATTCTAATTCATTTGTACGATCCATTCTATTTCATTCGTACGATCTTTTCTAATTCATTCGTACGATCCATTCTAATTTATTCGTACGATCCTTTCTAATTCCTTCGTACGATTATATGAATGAATTAGATTGGATCGTATAAATGAATTTGAATGGATCGTACGTATGAATTAGAATGGATACATTCATGTGAATGAATAAGAATGGATCGTATGAAGGAATTAGAATGGATCATACGAATGAAATTAGAATGGATCGTACGAAGGAATTAGAATGGATCGTACGAAGGAATTAGAATGGATCGTACGAATGAATTAGAATGGATCGTATGAATGAATAAGAATGGATACATTCGTGCGAATGAATTAGAATGGATCGTACGAATGAGTAAGAATGGATCGTACGAATGAAATAGAATGGATTGTACGAATGAATTAGAATGGATCATACGAATGAATTAGAATGGATCGTATGAATGAATTAGAATGGATCGTGTGAAGGAATTAGAATGGATTGTATGAATGAATTAGAATGGATCGTATGAATGAATTAGAGTGGATCGTGTTTTTTCGTGCTAATGAATTAGAATGGATCGTACGAATGAATTAGAATGGATCGTATAAATGAATTAGAATGGATCGTACGAATGAATTAGAATGGATCGTACGAATGAATTTGAATAGATACATTCGTGCGAATGAATTAGAATAGATTGTATGAATAAATTAGAATGGATCGTACGAATGAATTAGAATCGATACATTCGTGCGAATGAATTAGAATGGATCGTATGAATGAATTAGAATGGATCGTATGAGTGAATTAGAATGGATACATTCGTACGAATGAATTAGAATGGATCGTATGAATGAATTAGAATGGATCGTACGTATGAATTAGAATGGATACATTCATGGGAATGAATAAGAATAGATCGTACGAAGGAATTAGAATGGATAATACGAATGAAATTAGAATGGATCGTACGAAGGAATTAGAATGGATCGTACGAAGGAATTAGAATGGATCCATACGAAGGAATTAGAATGGATCGTACGAATAAATTAGAATGGATACATTCGTACAATCCATTCTAATTCATTCGTACGATCCATTCTAATTCACTCATACGATCCATTCTAATTCATTCATACGATCCATTCTAATTCTTTCACGAATGTATCCATTCTATTTCATTCGTACGATCCATTCTAATTCATTCATACGATCCAATCTAATTCTTTCGTACGATCCATTCTAATTCATTCGTACGATCCATTCTAATTCATTCGCACAATCTATTCTAATTCATTCGTACGATCAATTCTAATTCATTAGCACGATCTATTCTAATTCATTCGTACGATCTATTCTATTTCATTCGTATGGTCCATTCTTACTCATTTGTACGATCCATTCTAATTCATTCGCACGAATGTATCCATTCTAATTCCTTCGTACAATCCATTCTAATTCATTCATACGATCTATTCTAATTCATTCGTACGATCCATTCTAATTCATTCGTACGATCCATTCTAATTCATTCGCACAAATGTATCCATTCTAATTCATTCGTACGATCCATTCTAATTCATTCGCACGATCCATTCTAATTCATTTGTACGATCAATTCTAATTCATTAGCATGATCCATTCTAATTCATTCGCACGAATGTATCCTTTCTAATTCATTCGTACGATCCATTCTAATTCATTCGTACAATCCATTTTATTTCATTCGTACGATCCATTCTTACTCATTCGTAGGATCCATTCTAATTCATTCGCACAATCTATTCTAATTCATTCGTACGATCCATTCTAATTCATTCGCACGAATGTATCCATTCTAATTCATTCGTACGATCCATTATAATTCATTTATACGATCCAATCTAATTCATTCATACAATCCATTCTAATTCATTCGTACTATCTATTCTAATTCATTCGTACGATCCATTCTAATTCATTTGCATGAATACATCCATTCTAATTCATTCATATGATCCATCCTAATTCCTTCGTACGATCCATTCTAATTCATTCGTACGATCCATTCTAATTCATTCGTACGATCCATTCTAATTCATTCGCACGATCCTTTCAAATTCATTCGCACGAATGAATCCATTCTAATTCCTTCGTACAATCCATTCTAATTCCTTCGTACGATCCATTCTAATTCATTCGCACCATTCTAATTCATTCGCACAATCTATTCTAATTCATTCACACGATCCATTCTAATTCATTCATACGATCCATTCTAATTCATTCGCACGAATTTATCCATTCTAATTCATTCGTACGATCAATTCTAATTCATAAGTACGATCTATTCTAATTCATTCATACGATCCATTCTAATTCATTCGCACGAATGTATCCATTCTAATTCATTCGTACGATCCATTCTAATTCATTCGTACGATCCATTCTATTTCATTCGTACGATCCATTCTAATTCATTCGCACAATCCATTCTAATTCATTCGCACGATCCATTCTAATTCATTCGCATGATCCATGCTAATTCATTCGTACGATCCATTCTAATTCATTCGTACGATCCATTCTAATTCATTCATACAATCCATTCTAATTCATTCATACGATCCAATCTAATTCATTCATACGATCCATTCTACGATCCATTCTAATTCATTCGTAAGTTCCATTCTAATTCATTAGCATGATACATGCTAATTCATTCGTACGAATGAGTAAGAATGGATCTTACGAATGAAATAGAATGGATTGTACTAATGAATTAGAATGGATCGCCAATCTAATTCATTCATACGATCCATTCGTACTATCCATTCTAATTCATACGTACGATCCATTCTAATTCATTCGTGCGATCTATTCTTATTCATTCGTACGATCCATTCTAATTCATTCGCACGATCCATTCTAATTCCTTCGTACGATCCATTCTATTTCATTCGTATGATCCATTCTATTTCATTCGTATAATCCATTCTAATTCATTCGCACGTACGATCCATTATAATTCATAAATACGATCCATTCTAATTCATTCATACGATCCATTCTAATTCCTTCGTACGATCCATTCTATTTCATTCGTACGATCCATTCTATTTCATTCGTATAATCCATTCTAATTCATTCGCACGTACGATCCATTCTAATTCATAAGTACGATCCATTCTAATTCCTTCGTACGATCCATTCTAATTCATTCGTACGATCCATTCTATTTCATTCGTACGATCCATTCTATTTCATTCGTACGATCCATTCTAATTCATTTGTACGATCCATTCTAATTCCTTCGTACTATCCATTCTATTTCATTCGTATGATCTATTCTAATTCCTTCGTACAATCCATTCTATTTCATTCGTACAATCCATTCTTACTCATTCGTACGATCCATTCTAATTCATTCGTACACGAATGAATTAGATTGGATCGTATGAATGAATTAGATTGGATCGTATTAATGAATTAGAATGAATCGTACGAATGAATTAGAATGGATCGTACGAATGAATTACAATGGATACATTCGTGCGAATGAATTAGAATGGATCGTAGAAGGAATTAGAATGGATCGTTCGAATGAATTAGAATAGATATATTCATGCAAGTGAATAAGAATGGATTGTACGAATGAATTAGAATGGATCGTATGAATGAATTAGAATGGATCGTACGAAGGAATTGGAATGGATCGTACGAAGGAATTAGAATGGATCGTATGTGTGAAATAGAATGGATTGTACGAATGAATTAGAATAGATAGTTCTTACTCATTCGTATGATCCATTCTAATTCATTCGTACGATCCATTCTAATTCATTCACATGAATGTGTCCATTCTAATCCATTCTAATTCATTCGTACGATCCATTATTACAATCCATTCTAATTCATTCGTACGATCCATTCTAATTCATTCGTATGATCCATATTGCAAAAGAATGAATTGGAATGGATTGTACGAATGAATTAGAATGTATCGTGCGAATGAATTAGAAAGGATCGTACGAATGAATTAGAATGTATACATTCGTGCGAATGAATTAGAATGGATCATACGAATGAGTAAGAATGGATCGTACGAATGAATTAGAATGGATCGTACGAATGAATTAGAATAGATTGTATGAATGAATTAGAATGGATCGTACGAATGAATTACAATGGATTGTGCGAATGAATTAGAATGGATCGTACGAATGAATTAGAACGGATACATTCGTGCGAATAAATTAGAATGGATCATACGAATGAGTAAGAATGGATTGTACGAATGAAATAGAATGGATTGTACGAATGAATTAGAATGGATTCATTCGAATGAACTACACTATCCATTCTAATTCATTTGTACGATCCATTCTAATTCTTTCACACGATCCATTCTATTTCATTCATACGATCTATTCTAATTCATTCGCATGATCCATTCTAATTAATTCATACGATCCATTCTAATTCATTCGTACGATCCATTCTAATTCATTCGCACGATCCATTCTAATTCATAAGTACGATCCATTCTAATTCATTCATACGATCCATTCTAATTCATTTGCACGATCCATTCTAATTCCATTCTATTTCTTTCGTACGATCCATTCCTACTCAATCGTATGATCCATTCTAATTCATTCACACGAATGTATCCATTCTAATTCATTCGTACGATCCATTCTAATTCATTCGCACGATCCATTCTAATTCATTAATACGATCCAATCTAATTCATTCATACGATCCATTCTAATTCATTCGCATGAATGTATCCATTCTAATTCATTCGTACGATTCTAATTCATTCATACAATCCATTCTAATTTTTCACACGTCATACGATCCATTCTAATTCATTCGTACGATTCATTCCAATTCATGAATAAGAATGGATATGAGTGAATTCGAATGAATTAGAATGGATCGTGCGAATGACTTAGAATGGATCGTACGAATGAATTAGAATGGATCGCACGAATGAATTAGAATGGATCGTACGAATGAAATAGAATAGATTGTGCGAATGAATTAGAATGGATCGTACGAATGAATTAGAATGGATACATTCGTGCGAATGAATTAGAATGGATCGTACGAATGAATTGGAATGGACACATTCGTGCGAATGAATTAGAATGGATCGTACGAATGAGTAAGAATGGACCGTACATTTGTGCGAATGAATTAGAATGGATTGTATGAATGAATTAGATAGGATCATATAAATGAATTTGAATGGATCGTACGTATGAATTAGAATGGATACATTCATGGGAATGAATAAGAATGGATCGTACGAAGGAATTAGAATGGATCAAACGAATGAAATTAAAATGGATCATATGAAGGAATTAGAATGGATCGTACGAGGGAATTAGAATGGATCGTACGAAGGAATTAGAATGGATCGTATGAATGAATAAGAATGGATACATTCGTGCGAATGAATTAGAATGGATCGTACAAATGAGTAACAATGGATCGTACGAATGAAATAGAATGGATTGTACGAATGAATTATTATGGATCATACGAATGAATTAGAATGGATCGTATGAATGTATTAGAATAGATCGTGTGAAAGAATTAGAATGGATTGTATGAATGAATTAGAATGGATCGTATGAATGAATTAGATTGGATCGTATGAATGAATTAGAATGGATCATGCGAGGGAATTAGAATGGATACATTCGTGCTAATGAATTAGAATGGATCGTGCGAATGAATTACAATGGATCGAATTAGAATGGATCATACGATTGAGTAAGAATGGATCGTACGAATGAAATAGAATAGATCTTACGAAATGGATCATACGAAATAATTAGAATGGATCGTACAAAGGAATTAGAATGGATCATACGAATGAATTAGAATGGATACATTCATGCGAATGAATTAGAATAGAACGTACGAATAAATTAGAATGGATCGTACGAATGAAATAGAATGGATTGTACGAATGAATTCGAATGGATACATTCGTGCGAATGAATTAGAATGGATACATTCGTGCGAATGAATTAGAATGGATACATTCGTGCGAATGAATTAGAATGGATCGTACGAATGAATTAGAATAGATTGTATGAATGAATTTGAATGGATACATTCGTGCGAATGAATTAGAAGAGATTGTGCGAATGAATTAGAATGGATCATACGAATGAATTAGAATAGATCGTGTGAATGAATTAGAATGGATCGTACGAATGAATTAGAGTGGATACATTCGTACGAAGGAATTAGAATGGATCGTACGAATGAATTAGAATGAATACATTCGTGCTAATGAATTAGAATGGAACGTTCGAATAAATTAGAATGGATACATTCGTGCGAATGAATTAGAATGGATCGTACGAATGAGTAAGAATGGATCGTACATTCGTGTGAATGAATTAGAATGGATTGTATGAATGAATTAGATTGGATCGTATAAATGAATTTGAATGGATCGTACGTATGAGTAAGAATGGATCGTACGAATGAATTAGAATGGATCGTACGAATGAATTCATATATGTACGAATGAATTAGAATGGATACATTCGTGCGAATGAATTAGAATTAGAATGGATCGTGCGAATGAATTAGAATGGATCGTATGAATGAATTAGAATCAATCGTGTGAATGAATTAGAATAGATTGTGCGAATGAATTAGAATAGATCGTACGAATGAATTAGAATGGATACATTCGTGTGAATGAATTAGAATGGATCATACGAATGAGTAAGAATAGATCGTACGAATGAAATAGAATGGATCGTACGAATGAATTAGATTGGATTATACGAATGAATTAGAATGGATCGTGCGAATGAATTAAAATGGATCGTACGATTGAATTAGAATGGATACATTCGTGCGAATGAATTAGAATGGATCATACGAATGAGTAAGAATGGATCGTACCAATGAAATAGAATGCATTGTACGAATGAATTAGAATAGATTGTACGAATGAATTAGAATGGATCGTACGAATAAATTAGAATGGATAAATTCGTGCGAATGAATTAGAATGGATTGTATGAATGAATTAGATTGGATCGTATAAATGAATTAGAATGGATCGTACGAATGAATTAGAATGGATCGTGCGTGCGAATGAATTAGAATGGATCATATGAAGGAATTAGAATGGATCATACGAATGAATTAGAGTGGATATATTCGTGCAAATGAATTAGATTGGATCGTATGAATGAATTAGAATGGATCGTGCGAATGAATTAGAATGGATCGTGTGAAAGAATTAGAATGGATTGTATAAATGAATTAGAATGGATCATACGAATGAATTAGATTGGATCGTATGAATGAATTAGAATGCATCGTGCGAATGAATTAGAATGGATCGTACGAATGAATTAGAATGGATCGTACAAAGGATAGATACATTCGTGTGAATGAATTAGAATGGATCGTATGAATGAATTAAAATGGATCGTATGAAGGAATTAGATTGGATTGTATGAATGAATTAGAATGGATCGTGCGAATGAATTAGAATGGGATCGTACGAATGAATTAGAATAGATATATTCGAGCAAATGAATTAGAATGGATCGTATGAATGAATTAGAATGGATCGTATGAATGAATTAGAATGGATCGTACGAACGAATTAGAATGGATCGTACGAATGAATTTGAATGAATTAGAATGGATAGTACGAATGAATTAGAATAAATCGTATGAATGAATTAGAATGGATCGTACGAATGAATTAGAATGGATCGTACGAATGAAATAGAATGGATGATACGAATGAATTAGAATGGATACATTCGTGCGAATGAATTAGAATGGATCGTATGAATGAATTAGAATAGATCGTACTTATGAATTAGAATTGATCGTACGAATGAATTAGAATGGATAAATTCGTGCGAATGAATTAGAATGGATCGTATGAATGAATTAGAATGGATCGTGTGAATGAATTAGAATAGATTGTGCGAATGAATTAGAATGGTGCGAATGAATTAGAATGGATCGTACGAAGGAATTAGAATGGATTGTACGAAGGAATTAGAATGGATTCATTCGTGCGAATGAATTTGAAAGGATCGTGCGAATGAATTAGAATGGATCGTACGAATGAATTAGAATGGATCGTACGAATGAATTAGAATGGATCGTACGAAGGAATTAGAATGGATCATATGAATGAATTAGAATGGATGTATTCGTGCAAATGAATTAGAATGGATCGTACGAATGAATTAGAATAGATAGTACGAATGAATTAGAATGGATTGTATGAATGAATTAGATTGGATCGTATAAATGAATTATAATGGATCGTACGAATGAATTAGAATGGATACATTCGTGCGAATGAATTAGAATGGATCGTACGAATGAATTAGAATAGATTGTGCGAATGAATTAGAATGGATCCTACGAATGAGTAAGAATGGATCGTACGAATGAAATAAAATGGATTGTACGAATGAATTAGAATGGATCGTACGAATGAATTAGAAAGGATACATTCGTGCGAATGAATTAGAATGGATCATGCTAATGAATTAGAATTGATCGTACAAATGAATTAGAATGGATCGTGCGAATGAATTAGAATGGATCGTACGAATGAATTAGAATGGATACATTTGTGCGAATGAATTAGAATGGATCGTACGAATGAATTAGAATGGATCGTACGAATGAATTAGAATAGATCGTATGAATGAATTAGAATGGATTGTACGAAGGAATTAGAATGGATACATTCGTGCGAATGAATTAGAATGGATCGTACAAATGAGTAAGAATGGACCATACGAATGAAATAGAATAGATCGTACGAATGAATTAGAATAGATCGTGCTAATGAATTAGAATTGATCGTACGAATGAATTAGAATAGATTGTGCGAATGAATTAGAATGGATCGTACGAATGAATTAGAATGGATCGTACGAAAGAATTAGATTGGATCGTATGAATGAATTAGAATGGATCGTACGAATGAATTAGAATGGATACATTCGTGAAAGAATTAGAATGGATCGTATGAATGAATTAGAATGGATCGTATGAGTGAATTAGAATGGATCGTACGAATGAATTAGAATGGATTGTACGAATGTATCCATTCTAATTTATTCATACGATCCATTCTAATTCCTTCGTACGGATCCATTCTAATTCCTTCGTACGATCCATTCTAATTCCTTCGTACGATCCATTCTAATTTCATTCGTATTATCCATTCTAATTCCTTCGTACGATCTATTCTTATTCATTCCCATGAATGTATCCATTCTAATTCATACGTACGATCCATTCTAATTCATTCATACGATCCATTCTAATTCATTCGTACGAATGTATCCATTCTAATTCACTCATACGATCCATTCTAATTCATTCATACGATCCATTCTAATTCATTCGCACGAATGTATCCATTCTAATTCATTCGTACGATCCATTCTAATTTATTCATACAATCTATTCTAATTCATTCGCACGAATGTATCTATTCTAATTCATTCGTACGATCCATTCTAATTCATTTGTACGATCCATTCTAATTCATTTATACGATCCATTCTAATTCATTCGTACGATCCATTCTAATTCATTAGCACGAAAAAACACGATCCACTCTAATTCATTCATACGATCCATTCTAATTCATTCATACAATCCATTCTAATTCCTTCACACGATCCATTCTAATTCATTAATACGATCCATTCTAATTCATTCGTATGATCCATTCTAATTTATTCGTACAATCCATTCTATTTCATTCGTACGATCCATTCTTACTCATTCGTACGATCCATTCTAATTCATTCGCACGAATGTATCCATTCTTATTCATTCATACGATCCATTCTAATTCATTCGTACGATCCATTCTAATTCCTTCGTACGATCCATTCTAATTCCTTCGTACGATCCATTCTAATTTCATTCGTATGATCCATTCTAATTCCTTCGTACGATCCATTCTTATTCATTCACATGAATGTATCCATTCTAATTCATACGTACGATCCATTCAAATTCATTTATACGATCCAATCTAATTCATTCATATAATCGTACGAAGGAATTAGAAAGGATCGTACGAATAAATTAGAATGGATCGTACGAATGAATTAGAAAAGATCGTACGAATGAAATAGAATGGATCGTACAAATGAATTAGAATGGATACATTCGTGCGAATGAATTAGAATGGATCATACGAAGGAAATATAATGGATCGTACGAATGAATTAGAATGGATCGTACGAATGAATTAGAATGGATCATACGAATGAGTAAGAATGGATCGTACGAATGAAATAGAATGGATTGTATGAATGAATTAGAATGGATCGTACGAATGAATTAGAATGGATCGTGCGAATGAATTAGAATGGATCGTACGAATGAAATAGAATGGATCGTACGAATGAAATTGAATGGATCGTACGAATGAATTAGAATGGATATATTCATGCAAATGAATTTGAATGGATCATACGAATGAGTAAGAATGGATTGTATGAATGAATTAGAATGGATCATACGAATGAGTATGAATGGATTGTATGAATGAATTAGAATGGATCGTACGAATGAATTAGAATTGATCGTACGAAAGAATTAGAATGGATCGTACGAATGAATTAGAATGGATCGTATGAATGAATTAGAATGTATCGTATGACTGAAATAGAATGGATCGTACGAAAATGAATTAGAATGGATCGTACGAATAAAATAGAATGGATACATTCATGCGAATGAATTAGAATGGATCATACGAATGAATTAGAATGGATCGTACGAATGAAATAGAATGGATTGTACGAATGAATTAGAATGGATACATTCGTGCGAATGAATTAGAATGTATCATACGAATGAGTAAGAATGGATCATACGAATGAAATAGAATGGATTGTACGAATGAATTAGAATGGATCGTGCTAATGAATTAGAATGGATCGTACGAATGAATTAGAATGGATCGTACAAATGAATTAGAATGGATACATTCGTGCAAATGAATTAGAATGGATCTTACGAATGAATAAGAATGGATCGTATGAATGAATTAGAATGAATCGTACGAATGAATTAGAATGGATCATATGAATGAATTAGAATGGATACATTCGTGGGAATGAATTAGAATGGATCATACGAATGAGTGAAAATGGAGCGTACGAATGAAATAGAATGGATTGTACGAATGACTTAGAATGGATCGTACGAATGAATTAGAATGGATTGTTTAATGAATTAGAATGGAAACATTCGTGCGAATGAAATAGAATGGATTATACGAATGAGTAAGAATGGATCGTACGAATGAAATAGAATGGATTGTACGAATGAATTAGAATGGATCGTACGAATGAATTAGAATAGATTATATGAATGAATTAGAATGGATACATTCGTGCGAATGAATTAGAATGGATCGTACGAATGAATTAGAATAGATCGTACGAATGAATTAGAATGGATCATACGAATGAATTTGAATAGATTGTGCGAATGAATTAGAATGAATCGTACGAATAAATTAGAATAGATCGTACGAATGAATTAGAATGGATCGTACGATTGAATTAGAATAGATTGTGCGAATGAATTAGAATGGATCGTGCGAATGAATTAGAATGGATCGTACGAATGAATTAGAATGGATACATTCATGCGAATGAATTAGAATGGATCGTACGAATGAATTAGAATGGATTGTATGAATGAATTAAAATGGATACATTCGTGTGAATGAATTAGAGTACGATCCATTCTTACTCATTCGTATGATCCATTCTAATTCATTCGCACGAATGTATCCATTCTAATTCATTCGTACGATCCATTCTAATTCATTAATACGATCCATTCTATTTCATTCATACGATCCATTCTAATTCATTCGCACAATCCATTCTAATTCATTAATACGATCCATTCTAATTCATTCGTACGACGCACGATCCATTCTAATTCATTCGCACGATCCATTCTAATTAATTTGTACGATCGTGCTAGTGAATTAGAATGGATACATTCGTACGATCCATTCTAATTCCTTCGTACGATCATTCATTCGCACGAATGTATCCATTCTAATTCATTCATACGATCCATTCTAATTCATTCATACGATCCATTCTAATTCATTTGCACGAATATATCCATTCTAATTCATTCATACAATCCATTCTAATTCATTCATACGATCTATTCTAATTCTTTCGCACGAATGTATCCATTCTAATTCATTCGTCCGATCCATTCTAATTCATTCGTCCGATCCATTCTAATTCATTCATAAAATCCATTCTAATTCTTTCACACGATCCATTCTAATTCATTCGTACGATCCATTCTAATTCATTCGTACAATCCATTCTAATTCATAAGTACAATCCATTCTTAGTCATTCGTATGATCCATTCTAATTCATTCACACGAATGTATCCATTCTAATTCATTCGTACGATCCATTCTAATTCATTCGTACGATCCATTCTAATTCATTTGTACAATCCATTCTAATTCATTCGTACGATCCATTCTAATTCCTTCGTACGATCCATTCTAATTCATTCATACGATCCATTGTAATTCATTCGTACGATCTATTCTAATTCATTCGTACGATCCATTCTAATTCATTCGTACGAATGTATCCATTCTAATTCATTCATACAATCTATTCTAATTCATTCGCACGATCCATTCTAATTTATGCGCACGATCCATTCGATTTCATTTGTACGATCCATTCTAATTCATTCGTATGATCTGTTTGGGGGATTTTTCGCTGGTCCGTGCGGGCTGCCTGCAAGACAAAGAAAAGAGAACGTGAGAACGGCTGGCTCCCTTAGGAGCGCAGACCCTCCGACGCTCAAGTCAGTCACGGTGGCACAACGGCGAGCTGCGGTATACCAAAGTGGTAGGAAAAGGAATTCGAACCTGTACTATGGAGCCTGGGGGTGAGCATTTATAGCAACCAGCGACCTACCGAGGCCCGACACGTGGAGATTCTTCCAGGGCCTTCTAGACCCCCACTTTCTGGCTCGTGTGGGTCTGACAGTCCTTGGTACTCGCGCCCTGACATTCTGTCGTCAAGCCTGCCAGGCGGTTTGAGTGGGGGAGAGCATCTTTCTTGTTGCTGCCAGCTGGCTGTTCTGGAATGTTCAAGTTTGGGCGATCTCAAAACTGACTCTGGCGGGCTTCCATGGACGTTAGTCCACGTAGACTCCGTGGGATTTCGACACCTGGCCACCTTTATGTCTTTCTATGGGGGCGACCTCCGGGGGGAAGCCAGGGCGAGCTCGTCCTCCGTTGCTCCGCCTTCTCTTCCACATCTATCAAGAGTCGGACCTCGCAGGAGCGACCTCTTCGATAAATAGGAGAGTCTTGGCGAGCTTGGCGAGCTCCGGAGTGGGTTTGGGCGAGCTCCTGAGCGAGAATGGGCGAGCTTGGGCGAGCTCCTGAGCGAGCATGGGCGAGCTCCTGAGCGAGCTTGGGCGAGCTCCTGAGCGAGCTTGGGCGAGCTCCTTAGCGAGCATGGGCGAGCTCCTGGGCGAACTTAGGCGAGCTCCTGACTCCTGAGCGAGCTTTGGCGAGCTCCCGAGTGAGCTTAGGTGAGTTCCAGTGAGTTTTGGCGAGCTCCTTAGTGAGCTTAGGCGAGCTTCTGAGCGAGCTCTATGCCTAGGCCCCTTCAGCCCAATGTGGATCTCGCTCCCTGTCAAGATGAATTGGTGAGCACGGGGGTGGAGCGAACTCCAGGGCAGATTTCAGCTACCCCCAACATGATCCATTCTAATTCATTTGTATCCATTCTATTTCATTCGTACGATCCATTCTTACTTATTCGTATGATCCATTCTAATTTATTCGCATGATCTATTCTAATTCATTCATACAATCCATTCTAATTCTTTCACACGATCCATTCTAATTCATTCGTACGATCCATTCTAATTCATTCGTACAATCCATTCAATTTCATTCGTACGATCCATTCTTACTCATTCGTACGATCTATTCTAATTTATTCGTATGATCCAATCTAATTCTTTCGTACGATCTATTCTAATTCATTCGTACGATCCATTCTAATTCATTTGTATGATCCATTCTAATTCATTCGCACGATCCATTCGAATTCACTTATACGATCCATTCTAATTCATTCGTATGATCCATTCTAATTCATTTGTATCCATTCTATTTCATTCGCACGATCCATTCGAATTCATTCGGACGAATGTATCTATTCTAATTCCTTCGTACGATCCATTCTAATTCCTTCGTACGAATCATTCTTACTCATTCGTACGATCCATTCTAATTCATTCGCACGAATGTATCCATTCTAATTCCTTCGTATGATCCATTCTAATTCTATTCGAATTTATTCGTACAATTCATTCTATTTCATTCGTACGATCCATTCTTACTCATTCGTACGATCCATTCTAATTCATTCGCACGAATGTATCCATTCTAATTCATTTATCGATCCATTCTAATTCATTCGTACGCTCCATTCTAATTCATTCATACGATCCATTCTAATTCTTTCACACGATCCATGCTAATTCATTCGTACGATCCATTCGAATTCACTCATACGATCCATTCTTACTTATTCGTATGATCCATTCTAATTCATTCGCACGATCGCACGAATGTATCCATTCTAATTCATTCGTACGATCCATTCTAAGTCATTCGCACAATTTATTCTAATTCATTCGCACGATCCATTCTAATTCATTCGTATGATCCATTCTAATTCATTCGCATAATCTATTCTAATTCATTCGCACGATCCATTCTAATTAATTCGTACAATCGTGCTAGTTAATTAGAATGGATCGTATGAATGAATTAGAATAGATCGTACGAATAAATAAGAATGGATCGTACGAATGAATTAGAATAGATTGTGCGAATGAATTAGAATGGATCGAACGAATGAATTAGAATTAATACATTCGTGCGAATGAATTAGAATGGATCATACGAATGAGTAAGAATGGATCGTACGAATGAAATAGAATGGATTGTACGAATGAATTAGAATGGATTCATTCGTGCGAATGAATTAGAATTGATACATTTGTATGAATGAATTAGAATGGATCGTGCGAATGAATTAGAATGGATCGTACGAATGAATTAGAATGGATCGTACGAATGAATTAGAATAGATACATTCGTGCGAATTAATTAGAATGAATCATACGAATGAGTAAGAATGGATCGTACGAATGAAATAGAATGGATCGTACGAACAAAATAGAATGGATTATACGAATGAATTAGAATGGATTCATTCGTATGAATGAATTAGAATGGATACATTTGTATGAATGAATTAGAATGGATTGTGCGAATGAATTAGAATGGATTGTACGAATGAATTAGAATGGATCGTACGAATGAATTAGAATGGATCGTACGAATGAATTAGAATGGATACATTCGTGTGAATGAATTAGAATGGATCATACGAATGAGTAAGAATGGATCGTACGAATGAAATAGAATGGATTGTACGAAGGAATTAGAATGGATCGTACGAATGAATTAGAATGGATCGTACGAATGAATTAGAATGGATACATTCGTGCGAATGAATTAGAATGGATCATACGAATGAGTAAGAATGGATTGTACGAATGAAATAGAATGGATTGTACGAATGAATTAGAATGGATTGTACGAATGAATTAGAATATATTGTATGATTGAATTAGAATGGATACATTCGTGCGAATGAATTAGAATGGATCGTACGAATGAATTAGAATAGATTGTACGAATGAATTAGAATGGATAGTACAAATGAATTAGAATAGATTATGCGAATGAATTAGAATGGATCGTATGAATGGATCATACGAATGAATTAGAATGGATCGTATGAATGAATTAGCATGGATCGTGCTAATGAATTAGAATGGAACGTACGAATGAATTAGAATAGATTGTGCGAATGAATTAGAATGGATCGTACGAATGAATTAGAATGGATAAATTCGTGCGAATGAATTAGAATGGATTGTATGTCGTACGATCCATTCTAATTCATTCGCACGACCTATTCTAATTCATTAATACGATCCATTCTAATTCATTGTTACGACACACGATCCATTCTAATTCATTCATACAATCCAATCTAATTCATTCATACGATCCATTCTAATTCATTCGTACGATCCATTCTAATTCATTCGCACGATCCATTCTAATTCATTCGTACGATCCATTCTAATTCATTCGTACGATCCATTCTAATTCATTCGCACGATCAATTCAAATTAATTCATACAATCCATTCTAATTCTTTCACATGATCCATTCTAATTCATTCGTACGATCCATTCTAATTCATTCGTACAATCCATTCTATTTCATTCGTACGATCCATTCAAATTCATTTGCACGATCAATACTAATTCATTCATATAATCCATTCTAATTCTTTCACATGATCCATTCTAATTCATTCATACGATCCATTCTAATTTATTCGTACAATCTATTTTAATTCATTTGCACAAATTTATCCATTCTAATTCATTCGTACGATCCATTCTAATTCATTCGCACAATCTATTCTAATTCATTCGTACTAACCATTCTAATTCATTACGTACGATCGATTCTAATTCATTCGCACAATCTATTCTAATTCATTCTATGATCCATTCTAATTCCTTCGTATGATCCATTCCAACTCATTCGTACGATCCATTCTAATTCATTCGCACGATCAATTCTAATTCATCGTGCGAAAGAATTAGAATGGATCGTACGAATGAGTCAGAATGGATCGTACGAATGAAATAGAATGGATGATATGAATGAATTAGAATGGATCGTACGAATGAATTAGAATGGATACATTCGTGCGAATGAATTAGAATGGATCGTACGAATGAGTAAGAATGGATCGTACGAATGAAATAGAATGGATTATACGAATAAATTAGAATGGATCGTACGAATGAATTATAATGGATCGTGTGAAAGAATTAGAATGGATCGTATGAATGAATTAGAATGGATCGTACGAATGAATTAGAATGGATCGTACGAATGAATTAGAATGGATACATTCGTGCGAATGAATTAGACTGGATCGTACGAATGAGTAAGAATGGATCGTACGAATGAAATAGAATGGATTGTACGAATGAATTAGAATGGATCATACGAATGAATTAGAATGGATCATACAAATGAATTAGAATGGATACATTCGTAAGAATGAATTAGAATGGATCGTACGAATGAGTAAGAATGGATTGTACGAATGAATTAGAATGGATCGTACGAATGAATTAGAATGGATACATTCGTGCGAATGAATTAGAATGGATCGTACGAATGAGTAAGAATGGATCGTACGAATGTATTCGTGCGTGTGAAAGAATTAGAATGGATGTATGAATGAATTAGAATGGATCGTATGAATGAATTAGAATGGATCGTACGAATGAATTAGAATGGATCATACGAATGAATTAAAATGGATACATTCGTGCGAATGAATTAGAATGGATCGTACGAATGAGTAAGAATAGATCGTATGAATGAAATAGAATGGATTGTACGAATGAATTAGAATGAATCGTAGATCCAATCTAATTCATTAATACGATCCATTCTAATTCATTCGCACGAATGTATCCATTCTAATTCATTCGTACGAACCATTCTAATTTATGAATTAGAATGGATCGTACGAACGAATTAGAATAGATCGTACGAATGAATTAGAATGGATCGTACGAATGAATTAGAATGGATCGTATGAATAAATTAGAATGGATCGTACGAATGAATTAGAATGGATACATTCGTGCGAATGAATTAGAATGGATCATACGAAGGAATTAGAATGGATCGTACGAATGAATTAGAATGGATCGTACGAATGAATTAGAATGGATCGTATGAATGAATTAGAATGGATACATTCGTGCGAATTAATTAGAATTGATTATACGAATGAATTAGAATGGATCGTACGAATGAATTAGAATGGATCGTACGAATGAATTAGAATGGATTGTATGAATAAATTAGAATGGATCGTGCGAATGAATTAGAATGGATCGTACGAATGAATTAGAATAGATACCTTCGTGCGAATGAATTAGAATGGATCGTATGAATGAATTAGATTGGATTTACGATCCATTCTAATTCATTCGTACAATTCATTCTATTTCATTCGTATGATCCATTCTTACTCATTCGTACGATCCATTCTAATTCATTCGCACGAAGGTATCCATTCTAATTCCTTCGTACGATCCATTCTAATTCATTCGTACGATCCATTCTAATTCATTCATACGATCTATTCTAATTCATTCATACAATCCATTCTAATTCTTTCACACGCACGAATACATTCGTACGATCCATTCTTACTCATTCGTACGATCCATTCTAATTCATTCGCACGAATGTATCCATTCTAATTCATTCGTACGATCCATTATAATTCATTCATACGATCCATTCTTACTTATTCGTATGATCCAATCTAATTCATTCGCACGAATGTATCCATTCTAATTCATTCGTATGATCCATTCTAATTCATTCGTATGATCCATTCTAATTCATTCGTACAATCCATTTTATTTTATTCGTACGATCCATTCTTACTCATTCATACGATCCATTCTAATTCATTCGCATTAGAATGGATCGTATGAATGAATTAGATTACGATCCATTCTATTTCATTCGTATGATCCATTCTAATTCATTCGTACAATCCATTCTATTTCATTCGTACGATCCATTCTTACTCATTCGTATGATCCATTCTAATTCATTCACACGAATGTATCCATTCTAATTCATTCGTACGATCTATTCTAGTTCATTCGTACAATCCATTCTAATTCATTCGTACGATCCATTCTAATTCATTCATACGATCCATTCTAATTCATTCATACAATCCATTCTAATTCTTTCACATGATCCATTCTAATTCATTCGTACGATCCATTCTAATTCATTCGTACAATCCATTCTATTTTATTCGTACGATCCATTCTTACTCATTCGTACGATCCATTCTAATTTATTCGTACGATCTATTCTAATTCATTTGCACGAATGTATCCATTCTAATTCATTCGTACGATTCATTCTAATTCATTCTAATTCATTCGTACGATCCAATCTAATTCATTCATATGATCCATTCTTACTAATTCGTATGATCCATTCTAATTCATTCATACGATCCACTCTAATTCATTCATACGATCTATTCTAATTCTTTCGCACGAATGTATCCATTCTAATTCATTCGTACGATCCATTCTAATTCATTCGCACAATCCATTCTAATTCATTTGCACGATCAATTCTAATTCATTCATACGATCCATTCTAATTCATTCGTACGATCCATTCTTACTCATTCGTATGATCCATTCTAATTCATTCGCACGAATGTATCCATGCTAATTCATACGTATCCATTCTAATTCATTCGTACGATACATTCTAATTCATTCGTACGATCCATTCTAATTCATTCGCATGATCCATTCTAATTCATTCGCACGAATGTATCCATTCTAATTCATTCGTACGATCCATTCTAATTCATTGGCACGATCCATTCGAATTCACTCATACGATCCATTCTAATTCATTCGTATGATCCATTCTAATTCATTTGTATCCATTCTATTTCATTCACACGATCCATTCGAATTCATTCGCATGATCCATTCTAATTCATTCATACGATCCATTCTAATTCATTCATACAATCCATTCTAATTCATTCGTACGATCCATTCTAATTCATTCACACGATCCATTCTAATTCATTCATACGATCCATTCTAATTCATTCGTACGATCCATTCTAATTCATTCGTAGAATCCTTTCTATTACATTCGTACGATCCATTCTAATTCAATCGTACGATCCATTCTATTTCATTCGTACGATCCATTCTAATTCATTCCTATGATCCATTCTAATTCATTCGTACGATCCATCCTAATTCATTCGTACGATCCATTCTAATTCATTCGTACGGTCCATTCTAATTCATTCATACGATCCATTCTAATTCATTCGTACGATCCATTCTAATTCATCCGCACGAATGTATCCATTCTAATTCATTCGTACGATCCATTCTATTTCATTCGTACGATCCATTCTTACTCATTCGTACGATCCATTCTATTTCATTCACACGATGCATTCTAATTCATTCACATGAATGTATCTATTCTAATTCATTCATATGATCCATTCTAATTCATTCATACAATCCATTCTAATTCTTTTACACGATCCATTCTGATTCATTCGTACGATCCATTCTAATTCATTCGTACAATCCATTCTATTTCATTCGTACGATCCATTCTAATTCATTCGTACGACCTATTCTAATTCATTCGCACGAATGTATCCACGATCCAATCTAATTCATTCATACGATCTATTTCATTCGTACGATCCACTCTAATTCATTCTAATTCATTCATACAATCCATTCTAATTCTTACTCATTCATACGATGATCCATTCGAAAGAATTATAATAGATTGTACGAATGAATTAGAATGGATCGTGTGAAAGAATTATAATGGATTGTATGAATGAATTAGAATGGATCGTGCTAATGAATTTGAATGGATCGTACGAATGAAATAGAATAGATTGTGCGAATGAATTAGAATGGATCGTATGAATGAATTAGAATGGATATATTCGTGCAAATGAATTAGAATGGATCATACGAATGAGTAAGAATGGATTGTATGAATGAATTAGAATGGATCGTATGAATGAATTAGAATGGATCGTATGAATGAATTAGAATGGATCGTGCGAATGAATTCGAATGAATCGTGTGAATGAAAAAGAATGGATACAAAAGAATTAGAATGGATCATACAAAGGAATTAGAATGGATCGTATGAGTGAATTCGAATGGATCGTGCGAATAAATTAGAATGGATTGTAGGAATGAACTAGAATGGATAGTGCTAATGAGTAAGAATGAATAAGAATGGATCGTGCGAATGAATTAGAATGGATCGTACGAATCATTCTTACGAATTAGAATGGATACATTCGTGCAAATGAATTAGAATAGATCGTACGAATGAATTAGAATGGATCGTACGAATGAGTAAGAATGGATCGTACGAATGAAATAGAATGGATTGTACGAATGAATTAGAATGGATCATACGAATGAATTAGAATGGATCGTGTGAAAGAATTAGAATGGATGGTATGAATGAATTAGAATGGATCGTATGAATGAATTAGAATGGATCGTACGAATGAATTAGAATGTATTGTACGAATGAATTAGAATGGATCGTACGAATGAATTAGAATGGATACATTCGTGCGAATGAATTAGAATGGATCATACGAATGAATTAGAATGGATCGTGCGTCGTACGAATGAAATAGAAAGGATTGTACGAATGAATTAGAATGGATCGTACGAATGAAATAGAATGGATCGTAATCTAATTCATTCATACGATCCATTCTAATTCATTCGCATTAGAATGGATCGTATGAATGAATTAGATTACGATCCATTCTATTTCACTCGTACGATCCATTCTAATTCATTCGTACAATCCATTCTATTTCATTCGTACGATTCATTCTTACTCATTCGTATGATCCATTTTATTTCATTCGCACGAATGTATCCATTCTAATTCATTCGTACGATCCATTCTAATTCATTCATACAATCCATTCTAATTCATTCGTATGATCCATTCTAATTCATTCATACGACCCATTCTAATTCATTCATACAATCCATTCTAATTCTTTCACACGATCCATTCTAATTCATTCGTACGATCCATTCTAATTCATTCGTACAATCCTTTCTATTTCATTTGTACGATCGATTCTTACTTATTCCTACGATCTATTCTAATTCATTCGTACGATCTATTCTAATTCATTTGCACGAATGTATCCATTCTAATTCATTCTTACGATCCATTCTAATTCATTCTAATTCATTCATACGATCCATTCTAATTCATTCATACGATCCATTCTTACTCATTCGTATGATCCATTCTAATTCATTCATACGATCCATTCTAATTCATTCTTACGATCTATTCTAATTCTTTCGCACGAATGTATCCATTCTAATTCATTCGTACAATCCATTCTATTTGATTCGTACGATCCATTCTTACTCATTCGTACGATCCATTCTAATTCATTCGTACATACGATCCATTCTAATTCATTTGCACGAATACATTCGAACGATCTATTCTTACTCATTCGTATGATCCATTCTAATTCATTCGCACGAATGTATCCATTCTAATTCATTCGTACGATTCATTCTAATTCATTCACACAATCCATTCTAATTCATTCGCACGATCAATTCTATTTCATTCATACGATCCATTCTATTTCATTCGTACGATCCTTTCTTACTCATTCGTATGATCCATTCTAATTCATTCGCACGAATGTATCCATTCTAATTCATTCGTATCCATTCTAACTCATTCGTACGATCCATTCTTATTCATTCGTACGATCCATTCTAATTCATTCGCACGATCCATTCTAATTCATTCACACGAATGTATCCATTCTAATTCATTCGTACGATCCATTCTAATTCATTCGCACGATCCATTCGAATTCACTCATACGATCCATTCTAATTCATTCGTATGATCCATTCTAATTCATTTGTATCTATTCTATTTCATTCGCACGATCCATTCAAATTCATTCGCACGATCCATTCTAATTCATTCATACGATCCATTCTAATTCATTCATACAATCCATTCTAATTCTTTGACACGATCCAGTCTAATTCATTCGTACGATCAATTCTAATTCATTAGCACGAATGTATCCATTCTAATTCATTCCTACGATCCATTCTAATTCATTCACATAAATGTATCTATTCTAATTCCTTCGTACGATCCATTCTAATTCCTTCGCACGAATGAATTAAAATGGATAGTACGAATGAGTAAGAATGGATCGTACGAATGAAATAGAATGAATTGTACGAATGAATTAGAATGGATCATACGAATGAATTAGAATGGATCTGGATCGTAAGAATGAAATAGAATGGATACATTCGTGCGAAAGAATTAGAATGGATCGTTCGAATGAATTAGAATGGATCGTACGAATGAATTAGAATAGATCGTACGAATGAATTAGAATGGATCGTACGAATGAATTAGAATAGATCGTACGAATGAGTAAGAATGGATCGTACGAATGAAATAGAATGGATTGTACGAATGAATTAGAATGGATCGTACGAATGAATTAGAATGGATCGTGTGAAAAAATTAGAATGGATTGTATGAATGAATTAGAATTGATCGTGCGAATGAATTAGAATGGATCGTACGAATGAATTAGAATGGATCGTACAAATGAAATAGAATGGATCGTGCGAATGAATTAGAGTAGATCGTACGAATGAATTAGAATGGATCGTATGAATGAATTAGATTGGATCGTATGAATGAATTAGAATGGATCGTGCGTCGTACGAATGAATTAGAATGGATTGTACGAATGAATTAGAATGGATCGTACAAATGAATTAGAATGGATACATTCGTGCGAATGAATTAGAATGGATCGTACGAATGAGTAAGAATGGATCGTACGAATGAAATAGAATGGATTGTACGAATGAATTAGAATGGATCATACGAATGAATTAGAATGGATCGTACAAATGAATTAGAATGGATCGTGCGAATGAATAGGAATGGATCGAGCGAATGAAATAGAATGGATCGTACAAATGAATTAGAATGGATCGTACGAAGGAATTAGAATGGATACATTCGTGCGAATGAATTAGAATGGATCGTACGAATGAGTAAGAATAATTCGTACGAAGGAATTAGAATGGATCGTGCGAATGAATTCAAATGGATTGTACGAATGAGTTCGAACGGATCGTACGAAGGAATTAGAATGGATCGTACGAAGGAATTAGAATTGATCATACGAAGGAATTAGAATGGATCGTACGAAGGAATTCGAATGGATCGTGCGAATGAATTAGAATGGATTGTACGAATGAATTAGAATGGATCGTGCTAATGAGTAAGAATGGATCGTACGAATGAAATAGAATGGATTGTACACTATCCATTCTAATTCATTCGTACGATCCATTCTAATTCATTCACACGATCCATTCTAATTCATTTGCATGAATACATTCGTACGATCCATTCTTACTCATTCGTATGATCCATTCTAATTCATTCGCACGAATGTATCCATTCTAATTCATTCGTACGATCCATTCTAATTCATTCGCACAATCCATTCTAATTCATTCGCACGATCAATTCTAATTCATTCATACAATCCATTCTAATTCATTCGTACGATGCATTCTTACTCATTCGTATGATCCATTCTAATTCATTCGCACGAATGTATCCATTCTAATTCATTTGTATCCATTCTAATTCATTCGTACGATCCATTCTAATTCATTCGCACAATCTATTCTAATTCATTCATACGATCCATTCTAATTCATTCGTAGGATCCATTCTATTTCATTCGCACGAACCATTCTAATTCATTAATACGATCCATTCTATTTCATTCGTACGACGCACGATCCATTCTAATTCATTCATACGATCCAATCTAATTCATTCATACGATCCATTCTAATTCATTCGTATATATCCATTCTAATTCATTCATACGATCCATTGAATTAGGATGGATATATTCGTGCAAATGAATTAAAATGGATCATACGAATGAGTAAGAATAGATTGTATGAATGAATTAGAATGGATCGTATGAATGAATTAGAACGGATCGTGCGAATGAATTTGAATGGATCGTGCGAATGAAATAGAATGGATACAAATGAATTAGAATGGATCATACGAATGAATTAGAATGGATCGTATGAGTGAATTCGAATGGATCGTGCGAATGAATTAGAATGGATTGTACGAATGAATTAGATTGGATCGTGCTAATGAGTAAGAATGGATCGTACGAATGAAATAGAATGGATTGTACACGATCCATTCTAATTAATTCGTACGATCCATTCTAATTCATTCGCACATCCGATCCATTCTAATTCATTTGCACGAATACATTCGTACGATCCATTCTTAGTCATTCGTATGATCCATTCTAATTCATTCGCACGAATGTATCCATTCTAATTCATTCGTACGATCCATTCCAATTCATTCGCACAATCCATTCTAATTCATTCGCACGATCAATTCTAATTCATTCATACGATCCATTCTAATTCATTCGTATAATGCATTCTTACTCATTCGTATGATCCATTCTAATTCATTCGCACGAATGTAACCATTCTAATTCATTCGTATCCATTCTAATTCATTCGTACGATCCATTCTAATTCATTCGCACAATCTATTCTAATTCATTCATACGATCCATTCTAATTCATTCGTACGATCCATTCTAATTCATTCGCACGATCCATTCTAATTCATTAATACGATCCATTCTAATTCATTCGTACGACGCACGATCCATTCTAATTCATTCATACGATCCAATCTAATTCATTCATACAATCTATTCTAATTCATTCTTATGTATCCATTCTAATTCATTCATACGATCCATTGAATTAGGATGGATATATTTGTGCAAATGAATTAGAAAGGATCATACGAAGAGTAAGAATAGATTGTATGAATGAATTAGACTGGATCGTATGAATGAATTAGAATGGATCGTGCGAATGAATTCGAATGGATCGTTCGAATGATATAGAATGGATACAAATGAATTAGAATGGATCATACGAATGAATTAGAATAGATCGTAAGAGTGAATTCGAATGGATCGTGCGAATGAATTAGAATGGATTGTACGAATGAATTAGAATGGGTCGTGCTAATGAGTAAGAATGGATCGTACGAATGAAATAGAATGGATTGTACATGATCCATTCTAATTCATTCGTACGATCCATTCTAATTCATTCGCACGATCCATTCTAATTCATTCGCACCATTCTAATTCATTCGGACAATCTATTCTAATTCATTCGTACGATCAATTCTAATTCATTCGTACGATCCATTCTAATTCCTTCGTACAATCTATTCTAATTCATTCATACGATCCATTCTAATTCATTTGTATGTATCCATTCTAATTCATTCATACGATCCATTGAATTAGAATGGATCATACGAATTAGTAAGAATGGATTGTATGAATGAATTAGAATGGATCGTACGAATGAATTAGAATTGATCATGCGAATGAATTAGAATGGATCGTACGAATGAATTAGAATGGATACATTCATGCGAATGAATTAGAATGGATCATACGAATGAGTAAGAATGGATAGTACGAATGAAATAGAATGGATTGTACGAATGAATTAGAATGGATCGTGCTAATGAATTAGAATGGATCGTACGAATGAATTAGAATGGATCGTACGAATGAATTAGAATAGATACATTCGTGTGAATGAATTAGAATGGATCCTATGAATGAATTAGAATGGATCGTGTTGGGGGTAGCTGAAATACGCCCAGGAGCTCGCCCTCCCCTGTGCTCGCCAAGTCATCTTGACAGGGAGCGGGATCCACATTGGGCAGAAGGGGCCTCAGGCTAAGAGCTCGCTCGAAAGACGATCAAACTCTCTCAGGAGGTCGTCCAAGCTCGTTTGGGAGCTCGCCTAAAGCTCGCTCGGGAGCTCGCCCAGCCCGTACGAGAACGCGCTGGCAGAAGCAGCGGGAGTTAGATCGTCATGCATCCGAACAGCTCGCAAGGAGCTTGCCCACAGCTCGCAAGGAGCTCGCCCAAAGCTCGCACAGGAGCTCGCCCAAGTTCGGTAAATGGCTTAGACAAAGAGCGCGAAGGAGCTCGCCCAAGCTCGTTCAGGAGCTCGCCCAAGCTCATCCAAGAGCTCGCCTAGCTCGCATAGGAGCTCGCCTAGCTCGCACAGGAGCTCGCCCAAGCTCGCCCAGGAGTTCGTCCAAGCTCGCCCAGGAGCTCGCCCATGCTCACTCATGGGCTCGCCTAAACTCGCCTAGACCCCTGTTTATCGAAGAGGTTGTTCCCGCGAGGTCCAACTCTTGATAAATATGGGCGAAAGGACGGAGCAGTACCGGGCGAGCTGGCCTTTGCTTTTTCCCTGAGATCGCCAGCCCGCTCTCATTGTCGAAGAGGTTGTTCTCCCTGGAGCCCGACTCTTGGCAGTGAGGAGATGGTGGTGGATCATCCTCGGTGAGATCGCCAGGCCGCTCTCATTGCCGAAGAGGTCGCCCTCCCCGGAGCCCGACTCTTGGCGATAGGAAGAGGGTGGCGGACTACCCGAACCCCTTGCTAGAAGAGTTCACCCCCAGTAAAAGCAGCATAAAGATTACCAGGTGTCGAGAACCCACTGAAGCTACGTGGACGATTGCAGTCCACGGAAGCCCATCAGAGTCGGTTTGAGACCTCCCAGACTTGAACATTCCAGAAGATCCACCTGGCAGCGACAAGACAGATACTCTCCCCCACTCCACCGCCTGGCGAGCTAGGCGACAAAAGGTTGCCAGGGGCCTGATTCCCAAGGGTTGTCAGGGATCCATGTGGGCCGAAACGTGGGGGTCTAGAAGGTGCCGGAAGAAGCGGCCAGGTGTTGCATCCCGATAGGTCGCAGAAGGCTATAAAGGTGCCACCCCCGGCTCCAAAGTACAGGTTCGAAATCCCTTTCCCTTCCATTTTGGTATACAACAGCTCTCCGTTGTGCTACCATCACTGACTTGAGCGTCGGAGGGTCTGCGCTCCTAAGGGAGCCAGCCGTTCTCACGTTTCTCTTTTCTTGGTCTTACAGGTGGCTCGCAAGGACCAGGAAAAATCCCCCAAACATTTGGCGCCGTCTGTGGGATCTATCGACTGGTTCCTGCGAGAACGCCCACGACCACGCGGTTGAAAGCCGTGCTTTTCCAGACCCGGATGGCTCCGGTCACGCGGAGGCAGACACGGGTGAAAGCCCACGCCGAGTCTGCACAAAGCAAGCTGCTCGCTGAAGCATCACAACCCCCTGTCCCGCTCAACGGCCATCTCCTTTTGAAGGTGTTGGCCACTCAGCGGGCCATGGTGGGCGAGATAGTGCGACTGCGCCAGGTTCCGACGACGAGCCGGATCACTGATCTCTCCCCCGGGCTCACCCCGCGGAGGGAAGAGTCAGTGATCCCGTCCCAGCGTCCAGGAGTGTCGGCGGGGGTTGTTTTCCCTGTGCGACCCCCCCTTGTCCCAGCATCGCATCAGCCCACTATGGCGCCCACATGGCGGGCATCCCAGCAGGAGCCCCCTGTGGAGGACGCAGTGGCGCGCCGGACGAGAGGGACCGCGCTCGAGCGGCCGCAGCAACTCGGCACCCAGCGCTCCAGCAACAAGTCAACCCTGCCGATGGCCCCTCCTCGCCGACGAAGCCTCGGTGCGGACTCGGGCAAGTCAGAGGACGTCGCCCCCGAGCACAACCATAGCAAGGTTGCGGTGAACCGGTTTCGAGAAAGCGTGCATGATTGCTTGGTACCTGTGCAGCTGTCTTTGGGAAATCACCCCGAGCGCTGGCAGCTACTTAGCACGCCCGTCGACCTCATAGAAGAGCTCGCCGTCCGGGGAGGGAGCTCGCCCTTCACCAACGAGGTTCATCAGGGAGGTTTCCCTCAGCACTGGACCCCACCAAAGTTTGTTTTGTTCAACGGGTCGCAAGACCCCGTGGACCACCTCTTGGCCTACCGAAAGTTGTTATTCTTTCGGGATCAGGACCACGTTCTGTGCCGCGCCTTCCCGAGCAGCTTGGCGAGTTCGGCCCTCGACTGGTTTCATAAGTTACCTCCGGGCTCGGTCCCTAATTTCACTGCTCTATCCGGGCTGTTCATGGAACAGTACCGGTGCAATCGGCGACCTCCGAAGCAGATCGAATCACTGTTCGGTCTTACCATGGGCGCAAGAGAGACCCTCCGGTGCTTCTCAATGCGATTCCGGAACGCCTATCTCGCTCTTGAGGACTCAGCAGGGCGAGACCGGACGGCCGTGAGTGCCTTTCGGAGCGCGCTCCCCGAAGGAGGTGAGCTTCATGACGCGATAGTCATTTCTGATCCCCGCACCATGATCGAGCTCTTTGCCTTGGTCCAACAACACATTAAGCTCGAAGATGTGGTGCTAGATCGACGAGGGAAGATGGCCGAGCAGCAGCAACCCCCTACCTTGTGCGTAGGCGCCCTCTTGTAAACCATTTTGTGCGATAGTGTGTTTGGACAAGTTCAAATCTGTGCTCGATAGAAATCTACAGCGAACAGCTCGCACGCGATCAGCTCACGTGCAGCGTCCTCAAAGAACAGTCCACCGTTGCGCGGACTTAAAGCAAGACCGGGATCCTCAGAGGCAGCCAGTGGGCGACCTTGAGCTTCCCGGGATAGTCCGCCGTTGTGCGGACTTAAAGCAAGACCGGGATCCTCAGAGGCAGCCAGTGGGCGACCTTGAGCTTCCCGGGATAGTCCGCCGTTGTGCGGACTTAAAGCAAGACCAGGATCCTCAGAGGCAGCCAGTGGGCGACCTTGAGCTTCCCGGGGTAGTCCGCCGTTGTGCGGACTTAAAGCAAGACCGGGATCCTCAGAGGCAGCCAGTGGGCGACCTTGAGCTTCCCGGGGCAGTCCTAAACCGAGGTTCTGAGGATCCTTAACCGGTCAGGGGGTAGCTAGCTTTTTGATTCTTTCATCGCTCGTTGGACTTCCACCCTTTGGCCCTTACGCTCTGTTTTGGTTCGATTTCTATCGTTTTGTATTTTTTTCAAGCTATAGGGCCCCACTATTTCGCACATATCGAATTTTTCATGCATATCGATCTTTTTGCGATGTCATTTATTTTTTATCAATTTAGCTACTGTTAGAATTGGTGAGGTCTATAGCTCGTAAAAACCTAGTGTTTAGCTTTGTATGGTTGATAGTATAGGAATGCATATTGGTACGTACCTTAGTACGTGTTCTGATTACAGAACAGAGAGCCATGGCTACATGGTAATCCACTTGAGTGGGAGACTCAATGGATTGGTCCCATGTAACCTAAATACGTTCGCAGCTCTGATTAGGGTTGGTCGCCCTATCAGGATAAGCTGTTGGGATGACAGAGCATGGGTATCTCCACCACGGTCATTACCAGGCACAGTGTCTGTGGCCGAATGGAACCAACACGGTGCACAGATCGGTGAGCAGACACCGGTGCACTAAACCGTGTTTCTGCTTAGGGTAAAACGGTCCTAAACCCTGAGGAGCCATGTCTGGTGGACTAACCAGTTGTGTGGTGCTTTGGCGCACCAATGTGTGAGGATCCGGATGCAGTGATCCAAAACCACGGTGTACTGGGTTACCCGGCTGGCGTTGCATCAGCATGTCACTCCTGCAGGCTATCCACACCCCTAACGGGAGGTGCGTTCCTTGGTCTGACCTACGTCGTATTAAACCCTGGCCAGGTGGTCATCAGTTGGACTGATGACGGATCCGGTTGCTCGTCAGAGTAATCGGAGGTACGATGTATGTGGTCAACCTGGAAGGAACCGAGTCATATGAGCACTCGAGTCTGACGGTATTCTCCACCGCTCGAGTTGCATCATGGCACCAGTGGAGGGACAGCGAGTTTACCATACTAAGCGGAGAGCAGGGGTATGAGAGAGAACATAGTAAGTCCGGGGGAATTGGAGTGCAGCCTGCGTCGCACTCTGGGTGGCTACGCAGGTTAACTCGGACTCAGAGGATCGATGGTACACTCGGGTAGTGTGTCGATCGAGTCTGAGTTGGAAGCCATAAACCCTGGTCCCTGAAGGTTCCACCTTATCGACATTATGTACGGTTCTTATACCATCTCCTCGAAACACAGAACGTAGTTAGAGGAAGCGAGAAGTCCAAGCATACGCTCCGTGAGTGCTTTGCACTAGTGCACGGTAGATGCGTAGCTACGTGTGTGCACTAAGGGGAAACCCTAGGTTAGTGCAGAGACACATGTAGCAATTCCTTGTCATAAGTGGACTTTGCCACATAGGTGCGATGCACCGGGACATGTTGCGAGTTGACTAGTTGACTTCACTAGGGGCACCCTATGGGAACCTCAGAGAATAGTGAAATCACTGGTGCACTTCACTTATGTGTGCCTTGTAAAGTCTCGTACACGAGGAACGGCCAACTAGTGACATAAGGGCGTTTTGGTCATACCATGCGCCACTATGCACTAAGGGGGCCGGCCCTAAGTGTTGAGAGACTGGTCAAGGCCGGCCCCATTAGTTTCGGGAGGTTGTTGCCTCCGATGAAGGGGCCGGTTATGAGGCGCAGAAAACGGGCTGGTTTTGACCGTTTTCGAAAACAAGGAAAGGATAGAGATAAAGAAGAGATATATAGGGATAAGGCTTGAATCAATCATCCTTATCCATACTGTCCTTATCCATATGGATAGGCCGGCTATATATATGATAAGGAGAGAGAGGGTGCACGAAATTCATAGAGCCATGCAAGCCCTAGGGCCGGCCATGGCATGGGAAAACCCTAGCCGCCCCCTCTCCTCTCTTCGTATCTCCTCTCTCGTCTCTCTCTCTCTCGCTTGCGCCATTGGATGGCGACTCGTCTTCCTCACATGGTGTTTCGTAGAAGGAGAAGGCTCGTCGTATGGAGGCACTCAGAGATCCATCGACGAGGTGCCGTGCATCGTGTGAGATCGGGTGAACTAGAAGGCGTCTCCCGCAACCTTTTGCTGTCCAGAATCTGCACAGAAATTCAACGTTATTTCTGCAATTCCGGGAGCTAGAGAAGACCAAACGACGTGAAACTTGTTGGAAAAGTTGCGTCTCGAAGTTGGCTACCTACAGTCCAAATTTCAGCCCAATTGGAGTTTGGAGCAGAAAGTTATGGCCGTCGCACCGAAGCTATGTCGAGCAGATCCATAGCCCGTCTCCATCGACAAAGAAGAAATTTGTCGCGGTGAAAGATTCCGCACGCAGGTATGATCTCTAACAAGTAGATCTAACATAATTAGAACATGCATACATGCTAGATTGTTCTTTCGAGTTAGATCGTCGTTAGGGGTTCGCGTAGTTGCCATGCTAGATTCATACACGCATATGTAGATCGTTTCGATGAAAATTTTGATATGTAACGCACACCGCTCACGGTCCTCGGACCTTCACTTTGCTTCCGCTGCGGGCCTCTACCATGGATTCACATCCAACAATTGGTATCAGAGCCACGCTAGTGGTGTGCGTTTCATTTTTTTCATGAAACCGTCATGTGCGTGCATGAATAGTATGTGCCGCCATCGGGGTTCTACGAGTAGATCATGCATAGTATATTTTGTGTGTTCTATGAATCGTTCTTGCAGGGCGCCGCTTCTAAAATTATTCTGGATATGTGATTGTTTGCTACCGGGGGTCGGACCCCGTGTTAGCGATTTTGTCTGGATGTTTTTTCTTCTGTGTGTGGATAGATTTTAGAGCCATAGTCGGGCAAGAGGTGAAGATTTACCACCCTTGATTCCCAGGCTTTTGCTAGGTTTGTTTTCCTTTTCTTTCTAGGAAATTGTGTACGAGCGAGCACTTGCTCGAAGCGTACTAGTTCTTTTTCGGTTACAGATTGAAGAGGAGGACTTACCGTGGAGATCCACCACTGGGAAGATGAGCGGAACCTTGGAGGACGATGGCGATCCGGCGAAGCATACACGATGACGGCAAAGGGCATAAAGCGTCAGAAGATCGTATACAGAGGCTTGCACCGGATCGAGGAGCCTTGTGAAGGAGACAGAGAGCCTGCGCTGTGCTAGTCAGGTTCAGGGGTCGGACCCTGAACTTGATTCAGTTGTGTTCTTATTTCTTTCAGTAGTTCTTTATATTTCTGTAGAGAACCCCGATGCGATAATTTGATTATCTGTGTCAGAGGGATGCCCTTTCCCCTCGGGTCCTAGCGACCTTATTAGGATTGGATTCCACTAGTGACGCCTATTATTTAATTGACCCTTGATGATAGTATGAATTCCTCACATTTGGTTATGCCCCCATTAGGTCAACACCCGATTAGTCGGGTGTGCCTATTTGGCAAGCATCGAAACCTAGAATGAGTTGGAATTCTACTATGACATCATTCGTCAAATTTATAAGCAAGGCGCCATGGTAGTGGAAGACCTTTCCTGTCAGTCTGACCTTAGGCTAGGCTCCAGGGCATTAGTGTGATAGCCAAGTTTGCGAAGCATCGATGTTCTTGGGATATGTAATGTGACCCTTGAGTGGAGAAATCCACTTGAGGCAGGGACTATGATATTCCGAGATCAATTAATGCTTCGCGAAAGGCTTGAATGCTAGTGGGAGCACGGTATGACCAGGGTCTAGTGTATAGGTTGTCGTGACCTTAGTGTACACTCATACTTGCATTAAATAACCCTCAACTTTAATAAGGGATGTAAGAGAGGACTTTTAGAGATCCTCTGGCCTCCACGGCCAGTCGTTTTGTGTTTGGGTGGGGATGCATAACTTCACACCCCCTAGGGTGGGAGCTGTGTGTTTCCATGCCAAATTACTTAATGACCTCCCTAAGGATATGGCGATTACGAGGCCAGGAGAGAAGGGCTTTTCATCCCACCCTAGTGGGGGCCGCATGAACTCCCGTGTCGTAATTGCTTAGGCTCGTGGGTAAGCATCCTAAGTGCACGTGAGGTATTCGTTGCGAAGACAACGGTGATCACGTGGTACTGGCCAAAAGATAACCATGGTCCATCAAAGCCCTTAGTTGGCAGATTTGGACTGGGTCAAGGAAAGGCCCGTGTAAGCGGATTGACGCTGCATGATGCCCCCTAGGGCAGGTGTAGTCGATTCCGAGATCTTACATACATGGTTAATTAATCCATAGAGGTGTCTTCGCTTTGAGGGTAGCGCTGACATTTGGATATAATTAGCTTATTTTCAAAATCCATAAAATAAGTTTTCTTGCATTCATTTTCATTCAACCATATAGTTCCCCTATCCGCTATCCCATAAGAGAACCAGTTATCGGGTCTCTAACTACGTAGAGTGGAAGCGCAATCTTTAGCTTATGCTTAGGGTAGTAAATGTACATTGGCATGCAATCTAAATATCCCTGTATTAGACCTAATGGGTCCAGATATTACTAGGGCACTAACTAGGGCATATAACGACTAGCAAGAGTCTAAGGAGATGTGCAAGTGCTATGTTATAGCAGACTTGCGGACAACTCTTTAGAAGCGGGTCAGAGATATGCCGGGTCTTCTCTAATAAAGTTTTACTTGCATAAGATATCTGCTAGGCGAAGTCAGTAGACTCATCGCTTATCCACCAAGATACTTGTCGGTACCAAGATGTCAGAGGGAATGCTTGTTCGGGAACACATCCTTGAGTTCCAGATCGAACTAGATTCCAAAGACATAGTACCAGATGACGAGGTGGTGGAAGACGTCTATCTTGCATCCCTGTCTGGAACCTTCGAAGGCGTTATCAGAGACTTTAGCTTTAACAAGTTAGAGATGATAAACGCAGAACTTCTAAGGAGATTTCCAAGAGACAAAGGATGAGATCAAGATTAAAGGCAATGCCTTTAGTGCTTAACCTAGGTCTTCTTTAGAAGAACCTAAGGGAATAACTTATAAGAGATCGAAAACTATTCTAGTGCAGAAACTGGTGTGGAATCCTAAGTCTGGTAACGCCAAGGACGGAAGTATTTCCGCTGTGGTAAGCATAGGGGGTATTTGAAGATTGAGTATGGCCTCAGGATGTTAGGAGTTGAGTCGCTATCTAGTAGCAGTTCTTATGCTTCTTGGAATGTAGACTTCGGGTCTACAGGGATTCAAGGAAAGCAGAAGGCTACTTTATAGTGAAGGAATCCTAACATAGGTACTGATGCCATAAGCCGCTGCGGAAGCTGTTAGATATGATTGTCTTAGTTTTTTCGAAACACGGATTTTGATCTTTAGAGATGTAGTTCTGTTTCCTCCTTGGTAAATGAAATTTTTAGTTTTAGACAGCACCGTTGGTGTGTATCTTAAACTGAATAGATAGCTTCATTACTAGAGGAATAGATCAGAATAATCTCTTTATATTTAATCCTAATTCGGAAATAGATTTCATGACAGCTGTAGCGTCTAACTGAAATTCATCTAAATCCTTCGGAGAAGCTATCCCATTTGTGACCCCTCTGATTTAGATATTCTTCCTCAGATAAATTCAGAGGTAAAAGAAGGCCGATTTTCTGTTCACAGAATCATCGGAGATCCTTCTAACCTATGAGTGTAATCTGGACGGCAGAATAACTAAAAGGGCCATGAAGGTATGGGAGTTAGTTAATTTTGACGTCTATGGTTCCAAGAGCGTCCAGACGAAGGAGTCTCTTCGACTTATCGAGGAAATAAAAACCTATCGGATGGGTTCCATAGGATCCTGAGGGAGCATGGGATTAGCTCCCAGTTAAATGCTCCAAGGATGACACGTCAGAATAAAGTCTCCGAGAGAAGGAATCGGACCCTGTTTGACATAGTCCGTAGTATGATGAATATTGCCAAGTGTACTACCCACCTTTTGGTGGGGTTGTACCTTAAAACAGTAGCTTATATCTGAAACTATCTCTTATCTAAATCAGTGCCTCAGACCTATAGAGAGCTATGGTCTAAGCGAAAGCTGACACTATAGTGTCTCGAGATATAGGGTTGTCCTGCACTTGTGCAAAAGGACAAGAGGGATGAGATGGAGATATAGTTTCAGGTATATCTGTTTGTAGGTTACCCTTAGGAGGCATAAGGTGGACTGTTTTATGATCTTGAGGTTAGGAAGGTAATCGTTTCTACGAATACCATCTACCTAGACCAGGATTATATTATAGACCACAAGTTTGCCGGTAAGATAGTTCTGGGTGAACTACTGGGTACTGGTAGAGAGTGCGCATCTGAAAAACGTAGTGGGAGTAGATGATACAAGAAACTAGTATACCAGGTATTGTAGAAACAATTCACTTTTGTACCACCACCACTTCGTCGTTGTGGGACCATCAGAGCTCCTGAAAGATGCTATGGAGAAACTTTGATAGTTAATCCAGAGTTTCAGGAGGATGATCCTTAGAGCTACGAAGAAGTAGTGGGAGCTTCCTTTGAACCACCACCACCTCATCGTTGTGGGACCCTCAGAGCTCCTGAAAGATACTATGGAGAGACTTTGATAGTTAATCCAGAGTTTCAGGAGGATGACCCCTAGAGCTACGAAGAAGTAGTGGGAGCTTCCGACAGCTCTTACTGACAAAAGACCATGGAGACAAATTTGCATCAATGTCCCTTGAAACAGTCTTGACACTTATAGCACTATCACCCTTCAGGGTGTAGAAGGTGTATTAGAAGAGCACCCGATTAAGACTTAAGTGGCTAGATTAGTTGCCAAAAGAGAAGGGATTGACTATGTCAAAACCATCTCACTGGTAGCTATGCCTAAGTCTATTTCGGATCCTCTTAATCCATCGCAGCCCATTATAGTTGGGAGATCTGGTTGATAAATGTCAAGACAGTTATTCCCTAACGGGAATTTGGAAAGGACATATGGATGAGTAGCCCCAGGCTTTGTGTCAGTAGGTTAGGAAGATATGGAATGCAAGTTGCAACGGTCCATTTATGGACTGATGCAAGCATCCAAGTTGGAATATCTATTTTGATCAAGGAAATCCGCTCATACGGATTTGATCAGAATGAGGATAAACCAAGATGGTACAGGAAAGGTGAAATAGCTACAAGGGTATATTTAGTACTTTACGTTAACGATATTCTACTGATTGAAAATGATGTAGGAATATTGTTTACGATAAAGGTTTGTAGTCATCACAATTCGATGTGAAAGACCCTAGTGAGGCGAGTTATGCTCTGGGAATCAAGGTAACTCGAGATAACCAGAGCAAGATTCTCTTGCTGTCACAGGCTACGCATGAAGATAAGATTCTAGCCAGATTCGGTTTACGAGGCTAGATATCTATTGCACAGCAGGAAGATGGGTCGGTTTCAGTCGAACCCGGGTCCAGATCTCTGGACCGATGTGAAGGGTATACTCAGAAATCCTCATTAAGTAAGGATTGTGAGTTAGCTTGCACTTCACAGGTCCTGATATCGATTGGACACACAGGATCTGACTTTGGTGTCAGATGTGTGTACCAGAAAATCGATTTCAGGGATTATTTTTATCTTGGGATTAGAAGCGGTAGTTGGTAGAGTGTGAAGCAAGTGCATCACAGACTCTACCACAGATGCTTAGCACGTTGTTGCGTGCGAAGTAGTATATCAGGTGGTAAGGCTTAGGAAGTTCTTAGAGAACTTGGGACGCGTACCAGAGGCTCAGTTATCTGTTGTTACAACAGAAGAGCGGTAAGCAAGGTCCAAGGAGACTAGGCACCGCCGTGAGGGGAAACCCATCAAGTACAAACTCCACTTGATCTGACAGTTATAGGAGGAAATGCAAGTAGCGGTACTGAGGTGGAATCTACAGACAATGTTGCCAATTCCTTTAGGGAATTCCTACAAAGGCTTTTGGGCAGCATGTAGAAGCTACAGAGCTCAACACCGTTATTCCTCGTTAGACCTAGTGGGAGATTGTTAGAATTGGTGAGGTCTATAGCTCGTAAAAACCTAGTGTTTAGCTTTGTATGGTTGATAGTATAGGAATGCATATTGGTACGTACCTTAGTACGTGTTCTGATTACAGAACAGAGAGCCATGGCTACATGGTAATCCACTTGAGTGGGAGACTCAATGGATTGGTCCCATGTAACCTAAATACGTTCGCAGCTCTGATTAGGGTTGGTCGCCCTATCAGGATAAGCTGTTGGGATGACAGAGCATGGGTGTCTCCACCACGGTCATTACCAGGCACAGTGTCTGTGGCCGAATGGAACCAACACGGTGCACAGATCGGTGAGCAGACACCGGTGCACTAAACCGTGTTTCTGCTTAGGGTAAAACGGTCCTAAACCCTGAGGAGCCATGTCTGGTGGACTAACCAGTTGTGTGGTGCTTTGGCGCACCAATGTGTGAGGATCCGGATGCAGTGATCCAAAACCACGGTGTACTGGGTTACCCGGCTGGCGTTGCATCAGCATGTCACTCCTGCAGGCTATCCACACCCCTAACGGGAGGTGCGTTCCTTGGTCTGACCTACGTCGTATTAAACCCTGGCCAGGTGGTCATCAGTTGGACTGATGACGGATCCGGTTGCTCGTCAGAGTAATCGGAGGTACGATGTATGTGGTCAACCTGGAAGGAACCGAGTCATATGAGCACTCGAGTCTGACGGTATTCTCCACCGCTCGAGTTGCATCATGGCACCAGTGGAGGGACAGCGAGTTTACCATACTAAGCGGAGAGCAGGGGTATGAGAGAGAACATAGTAAGTCCGGGGGAATTGGAGTGCAGCCTGCGTCGCACTCTGGGTGGCTACGCAGGTTAACTCGGACTCAGAGGATCGATGGTACACTCGGGTAGTGTGTCGATCGAGTCTGAGTTGGAAGCCATGAACCCTGGTCCCTGAAGGTTCCACCTTATCGACATTATGTACGGTTCTTATACCATCTCCTCGAAACACAGAACGTAGTTAGAGGAAGCGAGAAGTCCAAGCATACGCTCCGTGAGTGCTTCGCACTAGTGCACGGTAGATGCGTAGCTACGTGTGTGCACTAAGGGGAAACCCTAGGTTAGTGCAGAGACACATGTAGCAATTCCTTGTCATAAGTGGACTTTGCCACATAGGTGCGATGCACCGGGACATGTTGCGAGTTGACTAGTTGACTTCACTAGGGGCACCCTATGGGAACCTCAGAGAATAGTGAAATCACTGGTGCACTTCACTTATGTGTGCCTTGTAAAGTCTCGTACACGAGGAACGGCCAACTAGTGACATAAGGGCGTTTTGGTCATACCATGCGCCACTATGCACTAAGGGGGCCGGCCCTAAGTGTTGAGAGACTGGTCAAGGCCGGCCCCATTAGTTTCGGGAGGTTGTTGCCTCCGATGAAGGGGCCGGTTATGAGGCGCAGAAAACGGGCTGGTTTTGACCGTTTTCGAAAACAAGGAAAGGATAGAGATAAAGAAGAGATATATAGGGATAAGGCTTGAATCAATCATCCTTATCCATACTGTCCTTATCCATATGGATAGGCCGGCTATATATATGATAAGGAGAGAGAGGGTGCACGAAATTCATAGAGCCATGCAAGCCCTAGGGCCGGCCATGGCATGGGAAAACCCTAGCCGCCCCCTCTCCTCTCTTCGTATCTCCTCTCTCGTCTCTCTCTCTCTCGCTTGCGCCATTGGATGGCGACTCGTCTTCCTCACATGGTGTTTCGTAGAAGGAGAAGGCTCGTCGTATGGAGGCACTCAGAGATCCATCGACGAGGTGCCGTGCATCGTGTGAGATCGGGTGAACTAGAAGGCGTCTCCCGCAACCTTTTGCTGTCCAGAATCTGCACAGAAATTCAACGTTATTTCTGCAATTCCGGGAGCTACAGAAGACCAAACGACGTGAAACTTGTTGGAAAAGTTGCGTCTCGAAGTTGGCTACCTACAGTCCAAATTTCAGCCCAATTGGAGTTCGGAGCAGAAAGTTATGGCCGTCGCACCGAAGCTATGTCGAGCAGATCCATAGCCCGTCTCCATCGACAAAGAAGAAATTTGTCGCGGTGAAAGATTCCGCACGCAGGTATGATCTCTAACAAGTAGATCTAACATAATCAGAACATGCATACATGCTAGATTGTTCTTTCGAGTTAGATCGTCGTTAGGGGTTCGCGTAGTTACCATGCTAGATTCATACACGCATATGTAGATCGTTTTGATGAAAATTTTGATATGTAACGCACACCGCTCACGGTCCTCGGACCTTCACTTTGCTTCAGCTGCGGGCCTCTACCATGGATTCACATCCAACAGCTACCTCGTCCGGGGTATGGTCCTCGGATCGTCGGGGAGAACACCATACGCGGCCTGATGCCACGCAGCTTAGCTCGTTGAGCGACCTGGTGACATCACGGGCAGACGCGGCAGAGACACCTTACGCGGCCTGATGCCACGCAGCTTAGCTCGTTGAGCGACCTGGTGATATCACGGGCAGACGCGGCAGAGACACCTTACGCGGCCTGATGCCACGCAGCTTAGCTCGTTGAGCGACCTGGTGACATCACGGGCAGACGCGGCAGAAACACATGCGCGGCCTGATGCCACGCAGCTTAGCTCGTTGAGCGACCTGGTGACATCACGGGCAGACGCGGCGGAGACACCATACGCGGCCTGATGCCACACAGCTTAGCTCGTTGAGCGACCTGGTGACATCACGGGCAGACGCGATAGAGACACCATACGCGGCCTGATGCCACGCAGCTTAGCTCGTTGAGCGATCTGGTGACATCACGGGCAGACGCGGCGGAGACACCTTACGCGGCCTGATGCCACGCAGCTTAGCTCGCTGAGCGATCTGGTGACATCACGGGCAGACACGGCACAACTTTCGGCACAAGGCCACACCAGTTTGTTGTCCACGTGGCAGTAGCGGGAGGTAGTTTGAGCAGAACACAGGGAGAAGAAGCACCAATGGCCATGGCTCACAGCCCGCCCGGGACCAACCCGTGGCTGTGGCTCGTACATCGCCCGGAGACCCTACGCGAGGTCGCTTGCGGCAGGTATATGCAGCCCGCCCGGTGTGGACCCCGACTGTGCGCGGCTAGTTCGCACCAGAAGGAGGCCGCCCGTGGAAGGTGCTCCCGACCCACCCGACGCTTGCAGTAGCGGATAGCTGCGTTCCTTGGACATAGCAGCATCGTCCTCGAGGTCTCACCCATGAGACGCCGAGCCAAAGCTCTCGGCGCAGATCGCCCACGGCTGGTGCCCGCAGCCCGCCCGAGGCAGACCCTGACCGCGCGTGATGAGCCCGCTTCGGAAGGAGATCGCTCGTGGCTGACGCTCCCGGCCCGCCCGGCGTTTGCCCTCGGCTGGTGCCCGCAGCTCGCTCGAGGCAGACCCTGACCACGCGTGATGAGTCCGCATCGGAAGGAGATCGCCCGTAGCTGACGCTCCCGGCCCGCCCGGCGTTTGCCCTCGGCTGGTGCCCGCAGCTCGCCCTCGGCTGGTGCCCGCAGCTCGCTCGAGGCAGACCCTGACCACGCGTGATAAGTCCGCGTCGGAAGGAGATCGCCCGTAGCTGACGCTCTCGGCCCGCCCGGCGTTTGCCCTCGGCTGGTGCCCGCAGCTCGCCCTCGGCTGGTGCCCGCAGCTCGCTCGAGGCAGACCCTGACCACGCGTGATGAGTCCGCGTCGGAAAGAGATCGCCCGTAGCTGACGCTCCCGGCCCGCCCAGCGTTTGTGAAATACTGGCAGTCAAAACTCTCGGCGCAGCCGCCCACGGCAGGCGCCCGCAGCCCACAAGGTGGAGGTCGCCAATGACTGGTACTCCTAATCCGACTGTCGTGTGCAATAAGACTCCTGAGCAAGCGTCCAAGTCTTCTTGGTCGCTCCCTCAGGAGGGGGTAATGTTGGGGGTAGCTGAAATACGCCCAGGAGCTCGCCCTCCCCTGTGCTCGCCAAGTCATCTTGACAGGGAGCGGGATCCACATTGGGCAGAAGGGGCCTCAGGCTAAGAGCTCGCTCGAAAGACGATCAAACTCTCTCAGGAGGTCGTCCAAGCTCGTTTGGGAGCTCGCCTAAAGCTCGCTCGGGAGCTCGCCCAGCCCGTACGAGAACGCGCTGGCAGAAGCAGCGGGAGTTAGATCGTCATGCATCCGAACAGCTCGCAAGGAGCTTGCCCACAGCTCGCAAGGAGCTCGCCCAAAGCTCGCACAGGAGCTCGCCCAAGTTCGGTAAATGGCTTAGACAAAGAGCGCGAAGGAGCTCGCCCAAGCTCGTTCAGGAGCTCGCCCAAGCTCATCCAAGAGCTCGCCTAGCTCGCATAGGAGCTCGCCTAGCTCGCACAGGAGCTCGCCCAAGCTCGCCCAGGAGTTCGTCCAAGCTCGCCCAGGAGCTCGCCCATGCTCACTCATGGGCTCGCCTAAACTCGCCTAGACCCCTGTTTATCGAAGAGGTTGTTCCCGCGAGGTCCAACTCTTGATAAATATGGGCGAAAGGACGGAGCAGTACCGGGCGAGCTGGCCTTTGCTTTTTCCCTGAGATCGCCAGCCCGCTCTCATTGTCGAAGAGGTTGTTCTCCCTGGAGCCCGACTCTTGGCAGTGAGGAGATGGTGGTGGATCATCCTCGGTGAGATCGCCAGGCCGCTCTCATTGCCGAAGAGGTCGCCCTCCCCGGAGCCCGACTCTTGGCGATAGGAAGAGGGTGGCGGACTACCCGAACCCCTTGCTAGAAGAGTTCACCCCCAGTAAAAGCAGCATAAAGATTACCAGGTGTCGAGAACCCACTGAAGCTACGTGGACGATTGCAGTCCACGGAAGCCCATCAGAGTCGGTTTGAGACCTCCCAGACTTGAACATTCCAGAAGATCCACCTGGCAGCGACAAGACAGATACTCTCCCCCACTCCACCGCCTGGCGAGCTAGGCGACAAAAGGTTGCCAGGGGCCTGATTCCCAAGGGTTGTCAGGGATCCATGTGGGCCGAAACGTGGGGGTCTAGAAGGTGCCGGAAGAAGCGGCCAGGTGTTGCATCCCGATAGGTCGCAGAAGGCTATAAAGGTGCCACCCCCGGCTCCAAAGTACAGGTTCGAAATCCCTTTCCCTTCCATTTTGGTATACAACAGCTCTCCGTTGTGCTACCATCACTGACTTGAGCGTCGGAGGGTCTGCGCTCCTAAGGGAGCCAGCCGTTCTCACGTTTCTCTTTTCTTGGTCTTACAGGTGGCTCGCAAGGACCAGGAAAAATCCCCCAAACAGATCGTATGAATGAATTAGAATGGATCGTACGAATGAATTAGAATGGATCGTACGAATGAATTAGAATGGATACATTCGTGCGAATGAATTAGAATGGATCATACGAATGAGTAAGAATGGATCATACGAATGAATTAGAATGGATCATACGAATGAATTAGAATGGATCGTACGAATGAATTAGAATGGATCGTGTGAAAGAATTAGAATGGATTGTATGAATGAATTAGAATGGATCGTATGAATGAATTAGAATGGATCGTACGAATGAATTAGAATAGATACATTCGTGCTAATGAATTAGAATGGATCGTACGAATAAGTAAGAATGGATCGTACGAATGAAATAGAATGGATTCTATGTATCAATTAGAATGGATCGTACGAATGAATTAGAATGGATCGTGTGAAAGAAATAGAATGGATTGTATGAATGAATTAGAATGGATCGTATGAATGAATTAGAATGGATCGTACGAATGAATTAGAATGGATTGTACGAATGAATTAGAATGGATCTTACAAATGAATTAGAATGGATACATTCGTGCGAATGAATTAGAATGGATCATACGAATGAATTAGAATGGATCGTGCGTCATACGAATGAAATAGAATAGACTGTACGAATGAATTAGAATGGATCGTACGAATGAAATAGAATGGATCGCGTGAAAGAATTAGAATGGATTGTATGAATGAATTAGACTGGATTGTATGAATGAATTAGAATGGATCGTACGAATGAATTAGAATGGATTGTACGAATGAATTAGAATGGATCGTACGAATGAATTAGAATGGATTCATTCGTGCGAATGAATTAGAATGGATCATACGAATGAATTAGAATGGATCGTGCATCGTACGAATGAAATAGAATGGATTGTACGAATGAATTAGAATGGATCGTACGAATGAAATAGAATGGATCGTAATCTAATTCATTCATACGATCCATTCTAATTCATTCGCATTAGAATGGATTGTATGAATGAATTAGATTATGATCCATTCTATTTCATTCGTACGATCCATTCTAATCCATTCGTACAATCCATTCTATTTCATTTGTACGATCCATTCTTACTTATTCGTATGATCCATTATTTCATTCGCACGAATGTATCCATTCTAATTCATTCATACGATCCATTCTAATTGATTCGCACAATCCATTCTAATTCATTCATACGATCCATTCTAATTCATTCATACAATCCATTCTAATTCTTTCATATGATCCATTCTAATTCATTCGTATGATCCATTCTAATTCCTTCATACGATCCATTCTATTTCATTCGTACGATCCATTCTTACTCATTCGTATGATCTATTCTAATTCATTCGCACGAATGTATCCATTCTAATTCATTCGTACGATACATTCTAATTCATTCATACGATCCATTCTAATTCATTCATACGATCCATTCTAATTCATTCGCACGAATGTATCCATTCTAATTCATTCGTATGATCCATTCTAATTCATTCGCACAATCTATTCTAATTCATTCGTACGATCCATTCTAATTCATTCATACGATCTATTCTAATTCTTTCGCACGAATGTATCCATTTTAATTCATTTGTACGATCCATTATAATTCCTTCGTAGGATCCATTCTAATTCCTTCATACGATCTATTCTAATTCATTCGTACGATCCATTCTAATTCATTCGTACGATCTATTCTAATTCATTCGTACGATCCATTCTAATTCATTCGCACGAATGTATCCATTCTAATTCATTCAAACAATCTATTGTAATTCATTCGTACGATCCATTCTAATTCATTCATACCATCCATTCTATTTCATTCGTACGATCCATTCTTACTCATTCGTATGATCCATTCTAATTCATTCGAACGAATGTATCCATTCTAATTCATTCGTACGATCCATTCTAATTCATTCGTACGATCAATTCTAATTCATTCGTACAATCCATTCTAATTCATTCATACGATCCATTCTAATTCATTCATACGATCTATTCTAATTCTTTTGCACGAATGTATCCATTCTAATTCATTCGTACGATCCATTCTAATTCCTTCGTACGATCCATTCTAATTCCTTTGTACGATCTATTCTAATTCCTTCGTACGATCTATTCTAATTCATTCGTACGATCTATTCTAATTCATTCGTACGATCCATTCTAATTCATTCGCATGAATATATCTATTCTAATTCATTCATACAATCTATTCTAATTCATTCCTACGATCCATTCTAATTCATTCGTACAATCCATTCTATTTCATTCGTACGATCCATTCTTACTCATTCGTATGATCCATTCTAATTCATTCGCACGAATGTATCCATTCTAATTCATTCGTACGATCCATTCTAATTCATTCGTACAATCCATTCTATTTCATTAGAATGGATCTTACGAATGAAATAGAATGGATTGTACTTATGAATTAGAATGGATCGTACGAATGAATTAGAATGGATCATACGAATGAATTAGAATGGATCGTACGAATGAATTAGAATGGATATATTCGTGCGAATGAATTAGAATAGATCGTATGAATGAGTAAGAATGGATCGTACGAAAGAATTAGAATGGATCGTACGAATGAATTAGAATGGATACCTTCGTGCGAATGAATTAGAATGGATCATACGAATGAGTAAGAATGGATCATACGAATGAAATAGAATGGATTGTACGAATGAATTAGAATGGATCATACGAATGAATTAGAATAGATTGGATGAATGAATTAGAATGGATACATTCGTGCGAATGAATTAGAATGGATCGTTCGAATAAAATGAAATAGATCGTACGAACGAATTAGAATGGATCGTACGAATGAATTAGAATAGATCGTACGAAGGAATTAGAATAGATCGTACGAAGGAATTAGAATGGATCATACGAATGAATTAGAATGGATACATTCGTGCGAAAGAATTAGAATAGATCGTATGAATGAATTAGAATGGATCGTATGAATGAATTAGAATGGATTGTACGAATGAATTAGAATTGATCGTACGAATGAATTAGAATGGATCGTACGAATGAATTAGAATGGATACATTCGTGCGAATGAATTAGAATGGATCATACGAATGAGAAAGAATGGATCGTACGAATGAAATAGAATGGATTGTACGAATTAATTAGAATGGATCGTACGAATGAATTAGAATAGATTGTATGAATGAATTAGATTGGATACATTCGTGCGAATGAATTAGAATGGATCGTACAAATGAATTAGAATAGATCGTACGAATGAATTAGAATGGATCGTACGAATGAATTAGAATAGATCATACGAAGGAATTAGAATAGATCTTACGAATGAATTAGAATAGATCGTACGAATGAATTAGAATGAATTAGAATAGATCTATTCTAATTCATTCGTATGATCATACGATCCATTCTAATTCATTCGCACGATCCATTCTAGATTGGATGAATGAATTAGAATGGATCGTGCGAATGAATTAGAATGGATACATTCGTGCGAATGAATTAGAATGGATTAGAATGGATCGTATGATCCAATCTAATTCTAATGAATTAGAATGGATCGCTAATTCATTCATACGATCCATTCTAATTCATTCGTACAATCCATTATAATGTTTTCACACGATCCATTCTAATTCATTCGTACGATCCATTCTAATTCATTCGTACAATCCATTCTAATTCATTCGCACGATCCATTCTAATTCATTCGTACAATCCATTCCATTCTAATTCATTCGTACAATCCATTCTAATTTATTCATACGATCCATTCTAATTCATTCACACAATCTATTCTAATTCATTCGTACGATCCATTCTAATTCCTTCGTACGATCCATTCTAATTCATTCATACGATCCATTCTAATTCATTCGTACGATCCATTCTAATTCATTCGAACGAATGTATCCATTCTAAGTGATACGTACAATCCATTCTAATTCATTCGTACGATCCATTCTAATTCATTCGCACGATCCATTCTAATTCATTCGTACGATCCATTCTATTTCATTCATACGATCCATTCTAATTCATTCTAATTCATTTGTACGATCTATTCAAATCCATTCGTACGATCCAATCTAATTCATTCATACGATCCATTCTAATTCATTCGTATGTATCCAATCTAATTCATTCATACGATCCATTCTAATTCATTCATACGATCCAATCTAATTCATTCATACGATCCATTCTAATTCATTCGTATGTATCCATTCTAATTCATTCATACGATCCATTGAATTAGGATGGATATATTTGTGCAAATGAATTAGAATGGATCATACGAAGAGTAAGAATAGATTGTATGAATGAATTAGAATGGATCGTATGAATGAATTAGAATGGATCGTGCGAATGAATTCGAATGGATCGTGCGAATGAAATAGAATGGATACAAATGAATTAGAATGGATCATACGAATGAATTAGAATGGATCGTATGAGTGAATTCGAATGGATCGTGCGAATGAATTAGAATGGATTGTACGAATGAATTAGAATGGATCGTGCTAATGAGTAAGAATGGATCGTACGAATGAAATAGAATGGATTGTACACGATCCATTCTAATTCATTCGTACGATCCATTCTAATTCATTCGCACATCCATTCTAATTCATTCGCACCATTCTAATTCATTCGAACAATCTATTCTAATTCATTCGTACGATCAATTCTAATTCATTCGTACGATCCATTCTAATTCCTTCGTACAATCTATTCTAATTCATTCATACGATCCATTCTAATTCATTCGTATGTATCCATTCTAATTCATTCATACGATCCATTGAATTAGAATGGATATATTCGTGCAAATGAATTAGAATGGATCATACGAATAAGTAAGAATGGATTGTATGAATGAATTAGATTGGATCGTACGAATGAATTAGAATTGATCGTGCGAATGAATTAGAACGGATCGTACGAATGAATTAGAATGGATACATTCGTGCGAATGAATTAGAATGGATCATACGAATGAGTAAGAATGGATAGTACGAATGAAATAGAATGGATTGTACGAATGAATTAGAATGGATCGTGCTAATGAATTAGAATGGATCGTACGAATGAGTTAGAATGGATCGTACGAATGAATTAGAATAGATACATTCGTGTGAATGAATTAGAATGGATCGTATGAATGAATTAGAATGGATCGTATGAATGAATTAGAATGGATCGTACGAATGGATTAGAATGGATCGTACGAATGAATTAGAATGGATACATTCGTGCGAATGAATTAGAATGGATCATATGAATGAGTAAGAATGGATCGTACGAATGAATTAGAATGGATCGTACGAATGAATTAGAATGGATCATACGAATGAATTAGAATGGATCGTGTGAAAGAATTAGAATGGATTGTATGAATGAATTACAATGGATCGTATGAATGAATTAGAATGGATCGTACGAATGAATTAGAATAGATACATTCGTGCTAATGAATTAGAATGGATCATACGAATAAGTAAGAATGGATCGTACGAATGAAATAGAATGGATTCTATGTATCAATTAGAATGGATCGTACGAATGAATTAGAATGGATCGTGTGAAAGAAATAGAATGGATTGTATGAATGAATTAGAATGGATCGTATGAATGAATTAGAATGGATCGTACGAATGAATTAGAATGGATTGTACGAATGAATTAGAATGGATCTTACGAATGAATTAGAATGGATACATTCGTGCGTATGAATTAGAATGGATCATATGAATGAATTAAAATGGATCGTGCGTCATACGAATGAAATAGAATGGACTGTACGAATGAATTAGAATGGATCGTACGAATGAAATAGAATGGATCGTGTGAAAGAATTAGAATGGATTGTATGAATGAATTAGAATGGATTGTATGAATGAATTAGAATGGATCGTACGAATGAATTTGAATAGATTGTACGAATGAATTAGAATGGATCGTACGAATGAATTAGAATGGATTCATTCGTGCGAATGAATTAGAATGGATCATACGAATGAATTAGAATGGATCGTGCGTCGTACGAATGAAATAAAATGGATTGTACAAATGAATTAGAATGGATCGTACGAATGAAATAGAATGGATCGTAATCTAATTCATTCATACGATCCATTCTAATTCATTCGCATTAGAATGGATCGTATGAATGAATTAGATTACGATCCATTCTATTTCATTCGTACGATCCATTCTAATCCATTCGTACAATCCATTCTATTTCATTCGTACGATCCATTCTTACTTATTCGTATGATCCATTATTTCATTCGCACGAATGTATCCATTCTAATTCATTCGTATGATCCATTCTAATTCATTCGCACAATCCATTCTAATTCATTCATACTATCCATTCTAATTCATTCATACAATCCATTCTAATTCTTTCATATGATCCATTCTAATTCATTCGTATGATCCATTCTAATTCCTTCGTACGATCCATTCTATTTCATTCGTACGATCCATTCTTACTCATTCGTATGATCTATTCTAATTCATTCGCACGAATGTATCCATTCTAATTCATTCGTACGATACATTCTAATTCATTCATACGATCCATTCTAATTCATTCATACGATCCATTCTAATTCATTCGCACGAATGTATCCATTCTAATTCATTCGTACGATCCATTCTAATTCATTCGCACAATCTATTCTAATTCATTCATACGATCCATTCTAATTCATTCATACGATCTATTCTAATTCTTTCGCACGAATGTATCCATTCTAATTCATTTGTACGATCCATTCTAATTCCTTCGTAGGATCCATTCTAATTCCTTCGTACGATCTATTCTAATTCATTCGTATGATCCATTCTAATTCATTCGTACGATCTATTCTAATTCATTCGTACGATCCATTCTAATTCATTCGCACGAATGTATCCATTCTAATTCATTCAAACAATCTATTCTAATTCATTCGTACGATCCATTCTAATTCATTCGTACAATCCATTCTATTTCATTCGTACGATCCATTCTTACTCATTCGTATGATCCATTCTAATTCATTCGCACGAATGTATCCATTCTAATTCATTCGTACGATCCATTCTAATTCATTCGTACGATCAATTCTAATTCATTCGTACAATCCATTCTAATTCATTCATACGATCCATTCTAATTCATTCATACGATCTATTCTAATTCTTTTGCACGAATGTATCCATTCTAATTCATTCGTACGATCCATTCTAATTCCTTCGTACGATCTATTCTAATTCATTCGTACGATCCATTCTAATTCATTCGTACGATCTATTCTAATTCATTCGTACGATCCATTCTAATTCATTCGCATGAATATATCCATTCTAATTCATTCATACAATCTATTCTAATTCATTCCTACGATCCATTCTAATTCATTCGTACAATCCATTCTATTTCATTCGTACGATCCATTCTTACTCATTCGTATGATCCATTCTAATTCATTCGCACGAATGTATCCATTCTAATTCATTCGTACGATCCATTCTAATTCATTCGTACAATCCATTCTATTTCATTAGAATGGATCGTACCAATGAAATAGAATGGATCGTACTTATGAATTAGAATGGATCGTACGAATGAATTAGAATGGATCATACGAATGAATTAGAATGGATCGTACGAATGAATTAGAATAGATATATTCGTGCGAATGAATTAGAATGGATCGTATGAATGAGTAAGAATGGATCGTACGAAAGAATTAGAATGGATCGTACGAATGAATTAGAATGGATACCTTCGTGCGAATGAATTAGAATGGATCATACGAATGAGTAAGAATGGATCGTACGAATGAAATAGAATGGATTGTACGAATGAATTAGAATGGATCGTACGAATGAATTAGAATAAATTGGATGAATGAATTAGAATAGATACATTCGTGCGAATGAATTAGAATAGATCGTTCGAATAAAATAGAATAGATCGTACGAACGAATTAGAATGGATCGTACGAATGAATTAGAATAGATCGTACGAAGGAATTAGAATAGATCGTACGAAGGAATTAAAATGGATCATACGAATGGATTAGAATGGGTACATTCGTGCGAAAGAATTAAAATAGATCGTATGAATGAATTAGAATGGATCGTATGAATGAATTAGAATGGATTGTACGAACGAATTAGAATTGATCGTACGAATGAATTAGAATGGATCGTACGAATGAATTAGAATGGATACATTTGTGCGAATGAATTAGAATGGATCATACGAATGAGTAAGAATGGATCGTACAATTGAAATAGAATGGATTGTACGAATGAATTAGAATGGATCGTACAAATGAATTAGAATAGATTGTATGAATGAATTAGATTGGATACATTCGTGTGAATGAATTAGAATGGATCGTACGAATGAATTAGAATAGATCGTACGAATGAATTAGAATGGATCGTACGAATGAATAAGAATAGATCGTACGAAGGAATTAGAATAGATCTTACGAATGAATTAGAATAGATCGTACGAATGAATTAGAATGAATTAGAATAGATCTATTCTAGATTGGATGAATGAATTAGAATGGATCATGTGAATGAATTAGAATGGATACATTCGTGCGAATGAATTAGAATGGATTAGAATGGATCCTATGATCCAATCTAATTCTAATGAATTAGAATGGATCGCTAATTCATTCATACGATCCATTCTAATTCATTCATACAATCCATTATAATTCTTTCACACGATCCATTCTAATTCATTCGTACGATCCATTCTAATTCATTCGTACAATCCATTCTAATTCATTCGCACGATCCATTCTAATTCATTCGTACAATCCATTCCATTCTAATTCATTCGTACGATCCATTCTAATTTATTCATACGATCCATTCTAATTCATTCACACAATCTATTCTAATTCATTCGTACGATCCATTCTAATTCCTTCGTACGATCCATTCTAATTCATTCATACGATCCATTCTAATTCATTCGTACGATCCATTCTAATTCATTCGAACGAATGTATCCATTCTAAGTGATACGTACAATCTATTCTAATTCATTCGTACGATCCATTCTAATTCATTCGCACGATCCATTCTAATTCATTCGTACGATCCATTCTATTTCATTCATACGATCCATTCTAATTCATTCTAATTCATTCGTACGATCTATTCTAATCCATTCGTACGATCCATTCTAATTCATTCATATGATCCATTCTAATTCATTCGTATGTATCCATTCTAATTCATTCATACGATCCATTCTAATTCATTCGTACGATCCATTCTAATTCATTCGCACGATCCATTCTATTTCATTTGCACGATACATTCTTACTCATTCGTACGATCCACTCTAATTCATTCGCATGAATGTATCCATTCTAATTCATTCGTACGATCCATTCTAATTCATTCGTATAATTCATTCTATTTCATTCATACGATCCATTCTTACTCAGTTGTATGATCCATTCTAATTCATTCGCACGAATGTATCCATTCTAATTCATTCGTACGATCCATTCTAATTCATTCGCACGATCCATTCTTACTCATTCGTACGATCCATTCTAATTCATTCGCACGATCCATTCTAATTCATTAATACGATCCATTCTTACTCATTCGTATGATCCATTCTAATTCATTTGCACGAATATATCCATTTTAATTCATTCATACGATCCATTCTAATTCATTCGTATGAACCATTCTAATTCATTTGCACGATCCATTCTAATTCATTCGTACGATCCATTCTATTTCATTCGTACGATCCATTCTGATTTATTCATACGATCCATTCTAATTCATTCATACGATCTATTCTAATTCATTCATACGATCCAATCTAATTCATTCATACGATCCATTCTTATTCATTCCTATGATCTATTCTAATTCATTCATACGATCCATTCTAATTCATTCGTATGTATCCATTCTAATTCATTCATAAGATCCATTGAATTAGAATTGATATATTCGTGCAAATGAATTAGAATGGATCATACGAATGAGTTAGAATGGATTGTATGAATGAATTAGAATGGATCGTAGGAATGAAATAGAATGGATTGTACGAATGAATTAGAATGGATCATACGAATGAATTAGAATGGATCGTATGAGTGAATTCGAATGGATCGTATGAATGAATTAGAATGGATCGTACGAATGAATTAGAATGGATACATTCGTGCGAAAGAATAAGAATAAATCGTATGAATGAATTAGAATGGATCGTGCGAAAGAATTAGAATGGATCATACGAATGAGTATGAATAGATCGTACGAATTAAATAGAATGGATTGTACGAATGAATTAGAATGGATCGTACGAATGAATTAGAATGGATCGCATGAATGAATTAGAATAGATCGTATGAATGAATTAGAATGGATCGTACGAATAAAATAGAATGGATTGTACGAATGAATTAGAATGGATCGTACGAATGAATTAGAATGGATCGTACGAATGAGTAAGAATGGATCGTACGAATGACTAAGAATGGATTATACGAATGAATTAGAATGGATCGTACGAATGAATTAGAATGGATCTGGATCGTACGAATGAAATAGAATGGATACATTCGTGCGAATGAATTAGAATGGATCGTGCGAATGAATTAGAATGGATCATACGAATGAATTAGAATGGATACATTCGTGCGAATGAATTAGAATGGATCGTATGAATGAATTAGAATTGATCGTACGAATGAATTAGAATGGATCGGATACATTCGTGCGAATGAATCAGAATGGATCGTGCGAATGAATTAGAATGGATCGTACGCGTACGATCCATTCTAATTCATTCGTACGATCCATTCTAATTCATTCATACGATCCATTCTAATTCATTCGCACGAATGTATCCATTCTAATTCATTCGTACAGTCCATTCTAATTCATTCGCACAAACTATTCTAATTCATTCATACGATCCATTCTAATTCATTCGCACGATCCATTCTAATTCATTCATACGATCCATTCTAATTCATTCGTATGATCCATTCTAATACATTCGTACAATCCATTCTATTTCATTCGTACGATCCATTCTAATTCATTCATACAATCCATTCTTACTCATTCGTATGATCCATTCTAATTGATTTACACGAATATATCCATTCTAATTCAATGGATCGTATGAATGAGTTAGAATGGATACATACGAATGAATTAGAACGGATCGTATGAATGAATTAGAATAGATCATACGAATGAATTAGAATGGATCGTATGAATGAATTAGGTTGGATCGTATGAATGAATTAGAATAGATCGTATGAATAAATTAGAATGGATCGTATGAATGAATTAGAATGGATCGTGCGAATGAATTAGAATGGATCGTGCGAATGAATTAGAATGGCTTTGTACGAATCATTCTTACTCATTCGTACGATCCATTCTAATTCATTCTCACGAATGTATCCATTCTAATGAGTAAGAATGGATCGTACGAATGAGTAAGAATGGATCGTACGAATGAATTAGAATGGATACATTCGTGCGAATGAATTAGAATGGATTATACGAATGAGTAAGAATGGATCGTACGAATGAAATAGAATGGATTGTACGAATGGATTAGAATGGATCGTACGAATGAATTAGAATGGATACATTCATGCGAATGAATTAGAATGGATCGTACGAATGAGTAAGAATGGATCGTGCGAATGAAATAGAATGGATCGTGCGAATGAATTAGAATGGATCGTACGAATGAATTAGAATGGATCGTAGGAATGAATTAGAATGGATACATACGAATGAATTAGAATGGATCGTACGAATGAATTAGAATGGATTGTATGAATGAATTAGAATGGATCGTGTGAATGAATTCGAATGGATCGTGCGAATGAAATAGAATGGATACAAATGAATTAGAATGGATCATACGAATGAATTAGAATGGATCGTATGAGTGAATTCGAATGGATCGTGCGAATGAATTAGAATGGATTGTACGAATGAATTAGAATGGATACATTCGTGCGAATGAATTCGAATGGATCATTCATACGATCCATTCTAATTCATTCGTACGATCCGTTCTAATTCATTCGTACGATCCATTCTAATTCTTTCACACGATCCATTCTAATTCATTCATATGATCCATTCTAATTCATTCGCACAATCTATTCTAATTCATTCATACGTTCCATTCTAATTCATTATGTACGATCCATTCTAATTCATTACGTACGATCTATTCTAATTCATTCTTACGATCCATTCTAATTCCTTCTTATGATCCATTCTAATTCATTCGTACGATCCATTCTAATTCATTCGTACGATCCATTCTATTTCTTTCGTACGATCCATTCTAATTCAATCGCACGATCCATTCTAATTCATTCGCATGATCCATTCTAATTCATTCGCACGAATGTATCTATTCTAATTCATTCGTACCATCCATTCTAATTCATTCGTACAATCTATTCTATTTCATTCGTACGATCTATTCTTACTTATTCGTATGATCCATTCTAATTCATTCGCACGAATATATCCATTCTAATTCATTCGTACGATGCATTCTAATTCATTAGTACGATCCATTCTAATTCATTCGTACAATCCATTCTAATTCATTCGCACGAATTTATCCATTCTAATTCATTCGTACGATCCATTCTAATTCATTCGCACAATCTATTCTAATTCATTCGTACGTTCCAATCTAATTCATTACGTACGAACCATTCTAATTCATTCACACAATCTATTCTATTACATTTAGAATGGATCGTAACGAATGAATTAGAATAGATTGTGCAAATGAATTAGAATGGATCGTATGAATGAATTAGAATGGATCGTATAAATGAATTAGAATGGAATGGATTGTACGAATGAATTAGAATGGATCGTGCGAATTTATTAGAATGGATTGTACGAATGAATTAGAATGGATCGTATGAATGAATTAGAATGGATCGTGTGAAAGAATTAGAATGGATTGTATGAATGAATTAGAATAGATCGTATGAATGAATTAGAGTGGATCGTGTTTTTTCGTGCTAATGAATTGGAATGGATCGTACGTACGAATGAAATAGAATGGATTGTACGAATGAATTAGAATGGATCGTACGAATGAAGTAGAATGGATACATTCGTGCGAATGAATTAGAATGGATCGTACGAATGAGTAAGAATGGATCGTACAAATGAAAAAGAATGGATTGTACGAATGAATTAGAATGGATCGTACGATTGAATTAGAATGGATCGTGTGAAAGAATTAGAATGGATCGTACGAATGAATTAGAATGGATACATTCGTGGGAATGAATTAGAATGGATCATACGAATTAGTAAGAATGGATCGTACGAATGGAATAGAATGGATTGTACGAATGAATTAGAATGGATCGTACGAATGAATTAGAATGGATCGTGTGAAAGAATTAGAATGGATTGTATGAATAAATTAGAATGGATCGTATGAATGAATTAGAATGGATCATATGAATGAATTAGAAAGGATCATGCGTCGTATGAATGAATTAGAATGGATCGTATTAATGAATTAGAATGGATCGTGCGAATGAATTAGAATGGATCGTACGAATGAATTAGAATGGATCGTATGAATGAATTAGGATGGATCGTCAAAGAATTAGAATGGATTGTATGAATGAATTAGAATGGATCGTACGAATGAGTAAGAATGGATTGTATGAATGAATTAGAATGGATCGTATGAATGAATTAGAATGGATCGTGCGAATGAATTTGAATGGATCGTGCGAATGAAATAGAATGGAAACAAATGAATTAGAATGGATCATACGAATGAATTAGAGTGGATCGTATGAGTGAATTCGAATGGATCGTGCGAATGAATTAGAATGGATCATACAAATGAATTAGAATGGATCGTACGAATGAATTAGAATAGATCGTACGAATGATATAGAATGGATCGTACGAATGAATTAGAATAGATCGTACGAATGAGTAAGAAAAGATCGTACGAATGAAATAGAATGGATTGTACGAATGAATTAGAATGGATCGTACGAATGAATTAGAATGGATCGTATGAATGAATTAGAATGGATATATAGGAATGAATTAGAATGGATCGTATGAATAAATTAGAATAGATCGTACGAAGGAATTAGAATGGATCGTACGAATGAATTAGAATTGATCGTACGAATGAATTAGAATAGATTGTGTGAATGAATTAGAATGGTGCGAATGAATTAGAATGGATCGTGCGAAAGAATTAGAAAGGATTGTATGAATGAATTAGAATGGATCGTATGAATGAATTAGAATGGATACATTCATGGGAATGAATAAGAATGGATCGTACGAATCAATTAGAATGGATCGTACGAATGAATTAGAATGGATACATTCATGCGAATGAATAAGAATGGATGCATTCTAATTCATTCGTAGGATCCATTCTAATTCATTCATACGATCCAATCTAATTCATTCGTACGATCCATTCTAATTCATTCGTACGATCCATTCTAATTCAATCGCACAATCTATTCTAATTCATTCGTACGATCAATTCTAATTCATTAGCACGATCCATTCTAATTCATTCGTATGATCTATTCTATTTTATTCGTACGATCCATTCTTACTGACGCGTTCGATCCATTCTAATTCATTCGCACGAATGTATCCATTCTAATTCCTTCGTACGATCCATTCTAATTCATTCGTACGATCCATTCTAATTCATTCGCACGAATGTATCCATTCTATTTCATTCGTACGATCCATTCTAATTCATTAATACGATCCAATCTAATTCATTCATACGATCTATTCTAATTCATTCGTATATATCCATTCTAATTCATTCATACGATCCATTCTAATTCATTCGTACGATCCATTCTAATTCATTCACACGATCCATTCTAATTCATTAATAGATCCAATTTAATTCATTCGTAAAATCCATTCTAATTCATTAATTAGAATGGATCGTACGAATAAATTAGAATGGATCGTAACGAATGAATTAGAATAGATTATGCGAATGAATTAGAATGGATCATATGAATGAATTAGAATGGATCGTACGAATGAATTAGAATGCATACGAATGAGTAAGAATGGATCGTACGAATGAGTAAGAATAGATCGTACGAATGAATTAGAATGGATCGTACGAATGAAATAGAATGGATTCGCACGAATGTATCCATTCTAATTCATTCGTACGATCCATTCTAATTCCTTCGTACGATCCATTTTAATTCATTCCCATGAATGTATCCATTCTAATTGATACGTATGATCCATTCTATTTCATTCGTACGATCCATTCTTACTCATTCGTACGATCCATTCTAATTCATTCGCACGAATGTATCCACTCTTCTTCATTCGTACGATCCATTCTAATTCCTTCGTACGATCCATTCTAATTCAATCCATTCTAATTCATTCATACGTACAAATTCATACGTACGATCCATTATTACGATCCATTCTAATTCATTCGTACGATCCCTTCTAATTCCTTCGTACGATCCATTCTAATTCATTCGTACGATCCATTCTAATTCCTTCGTACGATCCATTCTAATTCATTCGCACGATCCATTGTAATTCATTCGCACAATCCATTCTATTTCGTTCGCATGATCCATTCTAATTCAATCGTACGATCCATTCTAATTTATTCGTACGATCCATTCTAATTCATTCATACGATCCATACTAATTCATTCGCACAATCCATTCTAATTCATTCATACGATCCATTCTAATTCATTCGCACGAATGTATCCATTCTAATTCATTCGTACGATCCATTCTAATTCATTCGCACAATCTATTCTAATTCATTCGTACGCATACGATCCATTCTAATTCATCCGTACGATCCATTCTAATTCATTCGTACAATCCATTCTATTTCATTCGTACGATCCATTCTTACTCATTCGTACGATCGATTCTAATTCATTCGCACGAATGTATCCACCTATTTCATTCGTATTATCCATTCTAATTCATTCGTACGATCCATTCTAATTCATTTGTACGATCCATTCTAATTCATTCGCACGATCCATTCTAATTCATTCATATGATCCAATCTAATTCATCCATATGATCCATTCTAATTAATTCGCACAATCTATTCTGATTTATTCGTACGATCCATTCTAATTCATTCGCACGAATGTATACATTCTAATTCATTCGTACGATCCATTCTAATTCATTCGTACGATCCATTCTAATTCATTCATACGATCCATTCTAATTCATTCGTATGTATCCATTCTAATTCATTCATACGATCCATTCTAATCCATTCTGTTTCATTCGTCCGATCCATTCTTACTCATTCGTATGATCCATTCTAATTCATTTGCACAATTGTATCCATTCTAATTCATTCGTACGATCCATTCTAATTCATTCGTACGATCCATTTTAATTCATTCATACGATCCATTCTATTTCATTCATACAACCCATTCTAATTCTTTCACACGATCCATTCTAATTCATTTGTACGATCCATTCTAATTCATTCGCACAAATGTATCCATTCTAATTCATTCGTACATGTATGAATGAATTAGATTGGATCGTACGAATGAATTAGAATAGATACATTCGTACGAATGAATTAGAATGGATCGTACGAATGAGTAAGAATGGATCGTACATTCGTACGAATGAATTAGAATGGATTGTATGAATGAAGTAGAGTGGATACATTGGTGCGAATGAATTAGAATGGATCGTATGAATGAATTAGAATAGATCGTACGAATGAATTAGAATGGATCGTGCTAATGAATTAGAATGGATCGTGTGAATTACGAATAAATTAGAATGGATACATTCCTACGAAGGAATTAGAATGGATCGTACGAATTACGAATAAATTAGAATGGATACATTCGTACGAAGGAATTAGAATGGATCGTACGAAGGAATTAGAATGGATCGTACGAAGGAATTAGAATGGATCGTACGAATGAATTAGAATAGATCGTACGAATGAATTAGAATGGATACAATCGTGCGAATAAATTAGAATGGGTCATACGAAGGAATTAGAATGGATCGTACGAATGAATTAGAATGGATCATACGAATGAATTAGAATGGATACATTCGTGCGAATGAATTAGAATGGATCATACGAAGGAATTAGAATGGATCGTACGAATGAAATAGAATGGATCGTACGAATGAAATAGAATAGATTGTGCGAATGAATTAGAATGGATCGTACGAATGAAGTATAATGGATACATTCGTGCAAATGAATTAGAATGGATACATTCGTGCGAAAGAATTAGAATAGATCGTATGAATGAATTAGAATGGATCGTATGAATGAATTAGAATAGATCGTGCGAATGAATTAGAATGGATCATACGAATTAATTAGAATGGATCGTATGAATGAATTAGAATAGATCATACGAATGAGTAAAAATGGATTGTACGAATGAATTAGAATGGATCGTGCGAATGAATTAGAATGGATAATACGAATGAATTAGAATGGATCGTACGAAGGAATTAGAATGGATCGTACGTAGGAATTAGAATGGATCGTATGAATGAAATAGAATGTATCGTACGAATGAATTAGAATGGATCGTAATAATGGATCGTACGTATGAATTTGTACGTATGAATGAATTAGAATGGATCGTATGAATGAATTAGAATGGATCGTGTGAATGAATTAGAATAGATCGTACGAATGAATTAGAATGGATACATTCGTGCGAATGAATTAGAATGGATCGTATAAATGAGTAAGAATGGATCGTACGAATGAAATAGAATGGATAAATTCGTGCGAATGAATTAGAATGGATTGTATGAATGAATTAGATTGGATCGTATAAATGAATTAGAATGGATCGTACGTATGTATTAGAATGGATTCATTCATGGGAATGAATTAGAATGGATCGTACGAAGGAATTAGAATGGATCATACGAATGAAATATAATGGGTCGTACAAAGGAATTAGAATGGATCGTACGAAGGAATTAGAATGGATCGTACGAAGGAATTAGAATAGATCGTACGAATGAATTAGAATGGACACATTCGTGCGAATGAATTAGAATGGATCGTACGAATGAGTAAGAATGGATCATACGAATGAAATAGAATGGATATATTCGTGCAAATAAATTAGAATGGATCGTATGAATGAATTAGAATAGATTGTGCAAATGAATTAGAATGGATCGTACGAATGAATTAGAATGGATACATTCGTGCGAATGAATTAGAATGGATCGTATGAATGAATTAGAATGGATCGTATGAGTGAATTCGAATGGATCATGCAAATGAATTAGAATGGATCATATAAACGAATTAGAATGGATACATTCGTGCGAATGAATTAGAATGGATCATACGAAAGAATTTGAATGGATCGTATGAATAAATTAGAGTGGATACATTCGTGCGAATAAATTTGAATGGATCGTACGAATGAGTAAGAATGGATCGTACGAATGAAATAGAATCGATCGTACGTATCAATTAGAATGGATACATTTATGGGAATGAATTAGAATGGATCGTAAGAAGGAATTAGAATGGATCGTACGAAGGAATTAGAATGGATCGTACGAATGAATTAGAATGGATACATTCGTGCGAATCCATTCTATTTCATTCGTACGATCCATTCTAATTCATTCCTACGATCCATTCTTACTCATTCATACGATCCATTCTTACTCATTCGTATGATCCATTCTAATTCATTCACACGAATTTATCCATTCTAATTCATTCGTACGATCCATTCTATTTCATTCGTACGATCCATTCTAATTCATTCGCACGATCCATTCTAATTCTAATTCCTTCGTACGTACGATCCATTCTAATTCCTTCGTACGATCCATTCTATTTCATTCATACAATCCAATCTAATTCATTCATACAATCCATTCTAATTCATTTGCACGAATGTATCCATTCTAATTCATTCGTACGATCCATTCTATTTCATTCGTACGATATATTCTTACTCATTCGTACGATCCATTCTAATTCATTCGCACGATCCATACTAATTCATTTGTACAATCCATTCTATTTCTTTCGTACGATCCATTCTTACTCATTCGTATGATCTATTCTAATTCATTCGCACGAATGTATCCATTCTAATTCATTCGTACGATCAATTCTAATTCTTTCGTACGGTCTATTCTAATTCATTCGTACGATCCATTCTAATTCATTCATACAATCCATTCTAATTCTTTCGCACGAATGTATCCATTCTAATTCATTCGTACGTTCCATTCTAATTCATTCGCACGAATGTATCCATTCTAATTTATTCGTAAGATCTATTCTAATTCATTCGCACAATATATTCTAATTCATTCGCACGATCCATTCTAATTCATTCATACCATCTATTCAAATTCATTCGCACGATCCATTCTAATTCTAATTCATTCGTACGAATGTATCCATTCTAATTCATTCGTACATGTATGAATGCATTCGTACGATCCATTCTAATTCATTCGTACGATCCATTCTTACTCATTCGTATGATCCATTCTAATTCATTCGCACGAATGTATCCATTCTAATTCATTCGTATGATCTATTCTAATTCATTCGTACGATCCATTCTAATTCATTCATACGATCCATTCTAATTCTTTCATACGATCTATTCAAATTCACTCATACGATCCATTCTAATTCATTCGTACGATCCATTCTTATTCATTCCCATGAATGTATCCATTCTAATTCATTCGTACAAATGAATTAGAATGGATCGTATAAATGAATAAGATTGGATCGTGCGAATGAATTAGAATGGATCGTGCGAATGAAATAGAATAGATTGTGCGAATGAATTAGAATAGATCGTACGAATGAATTAGAATGGATACATTCGTGCGAATGAATTAGAATGGAACGTATGAATGAACTAGAATGGATACATTCATGCGAAAGAATTAGAATGGATCATATGAATGAATTAGAATGGATCGTACGAATGAATTAGAATAGATCGTACGAATGAATTAGAATGGATCGTACGAATGAATTAGAATCGATACATTCGTGCGAATGAATTAGAATTAGAATGGATCGTGCTAATGAATTAGAATGGATCGTATGAATAAATTAGAATAGATCGTGCGAATGAATTAGAATAGATTGTGCGAATGAATTAGAATGGATCGTACGAATGAATTAGAATGGATCGTGTGAAAGAATTAGAATGGATTGTATGAATGAATTAGAATGGATCGTATGAATGAATTAGAATGGATCGTACGAATAAATTAGAATGGATCGTACAAATGAATTAGAATGGATACATTCGTGCGAATGAATTAGAATGGATCCATTCTAATTTATTTGCACGATCCATTCTAATTCATTCATCACATGATCCATTCTAATTCATTCGCACAATCTATTCTAATTCATTCGTACGATCCATTCTAATTCATTCATACGAATGTATCCATTCTAATTCATTCGTACGATCCATTCTAATTCATTCGTACAAAGGAATTAGATCGTACGAATGAATTAGAATAGATCGTATAATTGAATTAGAATGAATTAGAAAAGATCTTACTCATTCATACAATCCATTCTAATTCATTCGTACGATCCATTCTATTTCATTCGTACGATCCATTCTTACTGAATCGTATGATCCATTCTAATTCATTCGGACGAATGTATCCATTCTAATTCATTCGTACGATCCATTCTAATTCATTCGCACGATCCATTCTAATTCATTCATACGATCCATTCTAATTCATTCGCACGAATGTATCAACTCTAATTCATTCGTACGATCCATTCTAATTCATTCATACATGTACGAATGAATTAATATGGATACATTCGTGCAAATGAATTAGAATGGATCGTATGAATGAATTAGATTGGATCATATGAATGAATTAGAATGGATCGTGCGAATGAATTAGAATGGATCGTACGAATGAATTAGAATGGGTCGTACGAATGAATTAGAATGGATTCATTCGTGCAAAAGAAATAGAATAGATTGTATGATTGAATTAGAATGGATCATGCGAATGAATTAGAATGTATCGTACGAATGAATTAGAATAGACTGTGCGAATGAATTAGAATGGATCGTACGAATGAATTAGAATGGATACACGATCCATTCTAATTCATTCATATGATCCATTCTAATTCATTCGTTCAATCCATTCTAATTCATTCGTACGATCCATTCTAATTTATTCATACGATCCATTTTAATTCATTCATACGATCTATTCTAATTCTTTCGCACGAATGTATCCATTCTAACTCATTCGTACAATCCATTCTAATTCATTCGCACGATCCATTCTAATTCATTCATACAATCCATTCTAATTCTTTTGCACAAATGTATCCATTCTAATTCATTCGTACGATCCATTCTAATTCATTCGTACGATCCATTCTAATTCATTCATACGATCCAATCTAATTCATTCATACGATCCATTCTAATTCATTCGCACGAATGTATCCATTCTAATTCATTCGTACATGTATGAATGAATTAGAATGGATCGTACGAATGAATTAGAGTTGATACATTCGTGCGAAAGAATTAGAATGGATTGTACGAATGAGTAAGAATGGATCGTACGAATGAATTGGAATGGATCGTATGAATGAATTAGAATGGATCGTGCGAATGAATTAGAATGGATCGTACGAATGAATTAGAATGGATACAATCGTGCGAATGAATTGGAATGGATCATACGATTGAGTAAGAATGGATCGTACGAATGAAATAGAATAGATCGTATGAAGGAATTAGAATGGATCATACGAATGATTTAGAATGGATCGTATGAATGAATTAGATTGGATCATATGAATGAATTAGAATGGATCGTACTTATGAATTAGATTGGATCGTAAGAATGAATTAGAATGGATCGTGCGAATGAATTAGAATGGATCGTACGAATGAATTAGAATGGTTCGTACGAATGAATTAGAATGGATCGTGCGAATGAATTAGAATGGATCGTACGAATGAATTCGAATGGATCATATGTATGAATTAGAATGTCATACGAATGAATTAGAATGGATCGTATGAATGAATAAGAATGGATCGTGTGAATGAATTAGAATGAATCGTACGAATGAATTAGAATGGATCGTATGAATGAATTAGAATAGATTGTGTGAATGAATTAGAATGGATCGTACGAATGAATTAGAATGGACACATTCATGGGAATGAATTAGAATGGATCGTACGAAGGAATTAGAATTGATCATACGAATGAAATAGAATAGATCGTACGAAGAAATTAGAATGGATCGTACGAAGGAATTAGAATGGATCGTACGAATGAATTAGAATGGATATATTCGTGCGATCCATTCTAATTCATGGATCGTACGAATAAATTAGAATAAATTAGAAAGGATTGTATGAATGAATTAGAATGGATCGTATGAATGAATTAGAATGGATCGTGCGAATGAATTAGAATGGATCGTACGAAGGAATTAGAATGGATCGTACGAATGAATTCGAATGTATCCATTCTAAATCATTCGTACGATCCATTCTAATTCCTTCGTACGATCCATTCTAATTCATTCGTACGATCCATTCTAATTCATTCGCACGATCCATTCAAATTCATTCATACGATCCATTCTAATTCATAAGTACGATCCATTCTAATTCATTCATACGATCCATTCTAACGTACGAATGAAGTAGAATGGATCGTACGAAGGAATTAGAATGGATCGTACGAATGAATTAGAATGGATACATTCGTGCGAATGAATTAGAATGGATCGTACGAATGAATTAGAATGGATCGTACTTATGAATTATAATGGATCGTACGAATGAATTAGTATAGATACACGATCCATTCTAATTCATTCGTATGATCCATTCTAATTCATTCGCATGAATGTATCCATTCTAATTCATTCGTACGATCCATTCTAATTCATTCGCACAATCTATTCTAATTCATTCGCACAATCTATTCTAATTCATTCGTACGATTAAATCTAATTCATTAGCACGATCCATTCTAATTCATTCGCACGAATAAATCCATTCTAATTCATTCGTGCAATCCATTCTATTTCATTCGTACGATCCATTCTAATTCATTCGTACGATCCATTCTAATTCATCCGCATGATCCATTCTAATTCATTCATACGTTAGAATGGATCGAACTTATGAATTAGATTGGATTGTATGAATGAATTAGAATGGATCGTGCGAATGAATTAGAATGGATCGTACGAATGAATTAGAATGGATCGTACGAAGGAATTAGAATAGATCGTACGAATGAATTAGAATGGATACATTCGAATTCATTCGTACGATCCATTCTAATTCCTTCGTACAATCCATTCTAATTCATTCGCACGATCCATTCTAATTCATTCGCACGATCCGTTCTAATTCATTCATACGATCCATTCTAATTCATTCATACAATCCATTCTAATTCATTCTAATTTATTCGTACGATCCATGAATTAGAATGGATCGCACGAATGTATCCATTCTAATTCATTCGTACGATCCATTCTAATTCCTTCATATGATCCATTCTATTTCATTCGAATGATCCATTCTAATTCCTTCGTACGATCCATTCGAATTCATTCCCATGAATGTGTCCATTCTAATTCATTCTTACGATCCATTCTAATTCATTCTCACAATCTATTCTAATTCATTCATACGATCCATTCTAATTCATTCGTACGATTCATTCTAATTCATTCGCACGATCCTTTCTTATTCATTCATACGATCCATTCTAATTCATTCATACGATATTCTAATTCATACGTACGATCCATTCTAATTCATTCGGTTGATCCATTCTAATTCATTCGCACGATCCATTCTAATTCATTCGTACGATCCATTCTAATTCATTCGCACGATCCATTCTAATTCATTCATACGATCCAATCTAATTCATAAGTACGATCCATTCTAATTCATTCATACGATCCATTCTAATTCATTCGTACGATCCATTCTAATTCATTCGTACGATCCATTCTAATTCATTCGCACGATCCATTCTAATTCATTCATACGATCCAATCTAATTCATAAGTACGATCCATTCTAATTCATTCATACGATCCATTCTAATTCATTCGCACGAATGTATCCATTCTAATTCATTCGTACGATCCATTCTAATTCATTCGCACAATCTATTCTAATTCATTCGTACGATCCATTCTAATTCCTTCGTACGATCCATTTTAATTCATTCATACGATCCATTTTAATTCATTCGTACGATCTATTCTAATTCATTCGCACGATCCATTCTAATTCATTCATACGATCCATTCTAATTCATTCATACAATCCATTCTAATTCTTTCACATGATCCATTCTAATTCATTCATACGTCACACGATCCATTCTAATTCATTCGTACGATCCATTCTAATTCATTCGTACAATCCATTCTAATTCATTCGTACGATCCATTCTAATTCATTTATACAATCCATTCTATTTCATTCGTACGATCCATTCTTACTCATTCATACGATCCATTCTAATTCATTCGCACGAATGTATCCATTCTAATTCATTCGTTCATCGCACGAATTTATCCATTCTAATTCATTCGTACGATCCATTCTAATACCTTCGTACGATCTATTCTAATTCTTTCGTACAATCCATTCTAATTCCTTTGTACGACCCATTATATTTCATTCGTATGATCTATTCTAATTCCTTTGTGCGATCCATTCTAATTCAGTCCCATGAATGTATCTATTCTAATTCATTCGTACAATCAATTCTAATTCTTTAGCATGATCCATTCTAATTCATTCGTACGATCTATTCTATTTCATTCGAACGATCCATTCTTACTCAATCGTATGATCCATTCTAATTCATTCGCACGAATGTATCCATTCTAATTCATTCGTACGATCCATTCTAATTCATTCGCACGATCCATTCTAATTCATTAATACGATCCAATCTGATTCATTCATACGATCCATTCTAATTCATTCGCACGAATGTATCCATTCTAATTCATTCGTACGATCCATTCTAATTCATTCGCACAATCTATTCTAATTCATTCGTACGATCCATTCTAATTCATTAGGACGATCCATTCTAATTCATTCGTACGATCCATTCTATTTCATTCATACGAACCATTCTTACTCATTCATACGATCCGTTCTAATTCATTCGCACGAATGTATCCATTCTAATTCATTCGTACGATCCATTCTAATTCATTCGCACGATCCATTCTAATTCATTCATACGATCTATTCTAAGTCATTCGTACGATCCATTCTAATTCATTCGCACGATCCATTCTAATTCATTCATACAATCCATTCTAATTCTTTCGCACGATCCTTTCTAATTCATTCGTACGATCCATTCTAATTCATTCGTACAATCCATTCTATTTCATTCGTACGATCCATTCTTACTCATTCGTATGATCCATTCTAATTCATTCGCACGAATGTATCCATTCTAATTCATTCGTACTATCCATTCTAATTCATTCGTACGATCCATTCTAATTCATTCATACGATCCATTCTAATTCATTCATACAATCCATTCTAATTCTTTCATACGATCCATTCTAATTCATTGATACGTACAAATTCATACGTACGATTCATTATTACGATCCATTCTAGTTCATTCGTACGATCCATTCTAATTCATTCGCACGATCCATTCTAATTCATTCATACGATCCATTCTAATTCATTCGTACGATCCATTCTAATTCATTCGCACGATCCATTCTAATTCATTCATACGATCCATTCTAATTCATTCATACAATCCATTCTAACTCTTTCCCACGATCCATTCTAATTCATTCGTACGATCCATTCTAATTCAATCGTACAATCCATTCTATTTCATTAGTACGATCCATTCTTACTCATTCGTACGATCCATTCTAATTCATTCGTACGAATGTATCCATTCTAATTCATTCGTACGATTCATTCTAATTCATTCGTACGATCCATTCTAATTCATTCGCACGATCCATTCTAATTCATTCGCACGAATGACTCCATTCTAATTCATTAGTACAATCCATTCCATTTCATTCGTATGATCCATTCTTACTCATTCGTACGATCCATTCTAATTCATTCGCATGAATGTATCCATTCTAATTCATTCGTACGATCCATTCTAATTCATTCGTATGATCCATTCTAATTCATTAGCACGATCCATTCTAATTCATTCGTACGATCAATTCTAATTCATTAGCACGATCCATTCTAATTCATTCGTACGATTTATTCTATTTCATTCGTACGATCTTTTCTTACTCAATTGTATGATCCATTCTAATTCATTCGCACGAATGTATCCATTCTAATTCATTCGTACGATCCATTCTAATTCATTCGCACGATCCATTCTAATTCATTCATACGATCCAATCTAATTCATTCATACGATCCATTCTAATTCATTCACACGAATGTATCCATTCTAATTCATTTGTACAATCCATTCTAATTCATTCGCACAATCTATTCTAATTCATTCGGACGATCCATTCTAATTCATTAGCACGATCCATTCTAATTCAATCGTATGATCCATTCTATTTCATTCGTATGATCCATTCTTACTCATTCGTACGATCCATTCTAATTCATTCGCACGAATATATCCATTCTAATTCATTGAGTAAGAATGGATCGTACGGAGGAATTAGAATGGATCGTGCTAATGAATTAGAATGGATTGTATGAATGAATTAGATTGGATCGTATGAATGAATTAGAATGGATCGTATGAATGAATTAGATTGGATCGTATGAATGAATTAGAATGGATCGTACGTATGAATTAGAATGGATCGTATGAATGAATTAGATTGGATCGTATGAATGAATTAGAATGGATCGTACGTATGAATTAGAATGGATCGTGCGAATGAATTAGAATGGATCGTATGAATGAATTAGATTGGATCGTATGAATGAATTAGAATGGATCATACGTATGAATTAGAATGGATGCATTCATGGAAATGAATTAGAATGGATCGTACAAAGGAATTAGAATGGATCATATGAATGAAATATAATGGGTCGTACAAAGGAATTAGAATGGATCGTACGAAGAAATTAGAATGGATCATACGAAGGAAATAGAATGGATCGTACGAAGGAATTAGAATGGATCGTGCTAATGAATTAGAATGGATCCTGCGAATGAATTAGACTAGATTGTGCGAATGAATTAGAATGGATCGTACGAATGAATTTGAATGGATACATTCGTACGAAGGAATTAGAATGGATCGTATGAAGGAATTAGAATCGATCGTACGAATGAATTAGAATAGATCGTACGAATGAATTAGAATGGATACATTCGTGCGAATGAATTAGAATGGATCGCGCGAAGGAATTAGAATGGATTGGACGAATGAATTAGAATGGATCGTACGAAGGAATTAGAATGGATCGTACGAAGGAATTAGAATGGATCGTATGAATGAATTAGAATGGATACATACGTCGCACAATCTATTCTAATTCATTCGTACGATCCATTATAATTCATTCGTACGATCCATTCTATTTCATTCGCACGATCCATTTTAATTCATTCGCACGAATGTATCCATTGTAATTCATTCATACAATCCATTCTAATTCTTTCACACGATCCATTCTAATTCATTCGTACGATCCATTCTAATTCATTCGTACAATCTATTCTATTTCTTTCGTACGATCCATTCTAATTCATTCCTACGATCCTTTCTAATTCATTCGTACGATCCATTCTAATTCATTCGCACAATCTATTCTAATTCATTCAAACGATCCATTCTAATTCATTCACACGAATGTATCCATTCTAATTCATTCGTACGATCCATTCTAATTCATTTGCATGATCCATTCTAATTCATTTGCACGATCCATTTTAATTCATTCATACGATCCATTTTAATTCATTCGTACGATCCATTCTAATTCATTCGCACGATCCATTCTAATTCATTCATACGATCCATTCTAATTCATTCATACAATCCATTCTAATTCTTTCACACGATCCATTCTAATTCATTCATACGTCACACGATCCATTCTAATTCATTCGTACGATCCATTCTAATTCATTCGTACAATCCATTCTAATTCATTCGTACGATCCATTCTAATTCATTTGTACAATCCATTCTATTTCATTCGTACGATCCATTCTTACTCATTCATACGATCCATTCTAATTCATTCGCACGAATGTATCCATTCTAATTCATTCGTTCATCGCATGAATTTATTCATTCTAATTCATTCGTACGATCCATTCTAATACCTTCGTACGATCCATTCTAATTCTTTCGTACAATCCATTCTAATTCCTTTGTACGACCCATTATATTTCATTCGTATGATCTATTCTAATTCCTTTGTGCGATCCATTCTAATTCATTCCCATGAATGTATCTATTCTAATTCATTCGTACAATCAATTCTAATTCTTTAGCACGATCCATTCTAATTCATTCGTACGATCTATTCTATTTCATTCGAACGATCCATTCTTACTCAATCGTATGATCCATTCTAATTCATTCGCACGAATGTATCCATTCTAATTCATTCGTACGATCCATTCTAATTCATTCGCACGATCCATTCTAATTCATTAATACGATCCAATCTAATTCATTCATACGATCCATTCTAATTCATTCGCACGAATGTATCCATTCTAATTCATTCGTACGATCCATTCTAATTCATTCGCACAATCTATTCTAATTCATTCGTACGATCCATTCTAATTCATTAGGACGATCCATTCTAATTCATTCGTACGATCCATTCTATTTCATTCATACGAACCATTCTTACTCATTCATACGATCCGTTCTAATTCATTCGCACGAATGTATCCATTCTAATTCATTCGTACGATCCATTCTAATTCATTCGCACGATCCATTCTAATTCATTCATACGATCTATTCTAAGTCATTCGTATGATCCATTCTAATTCATTCGCACGATCCATTCTAATTCATTCATACAATCCATTCTAATTCTTTCGCACGATCCTTTCTAATTCATTCGTACGATCTATTCTAATTCATTCGTACAATCCATTCTATTTCATTCGTTTGATCCATTCTTACTCATTCGTATGATCCATTCTAATTCATTCGCACGAATGTATCCATTCTATTTCATTCGTACTATCCATTCTAATTCATTCGTACGATCCATTCTAATTCATTCATACGATCCATTCTAATTCATTCATACAATCCATTCTAATTCTTTCATACGATCCATTCTAATTCATTGATACGTACAAATTCATACGTACGATTCATTATTACGATCCATTCTAGTTCATTCGTACTATCCATTCTAATTCATTCGCACGATCCATTCTAATTCATTCATACGATCCATTCTAATTCATTCGTACGATCCATTCTAATTCATTCGCACGATCCATTCTAATTCATTCATACGATCCATTCTAATTCATTCATACAATCCATTCTAACTCTTTCCCACGATCCATTCTAATTCATTCGTACGATCCATTCTAATTCAATCGTACAATCCATTCTATTTCATTAGTACGATCCATTCTTACTCATTCGTACGATCCATTCTAATTCAATCGTACGAATGTATCCATTCTAATTCATTCGTACGATTCATTCTAATTCATTCGTACGATCCATTCTAATTCATTCGCACGATCCATTCTAATTCATTCGCACGAATGACTCCATTCTAATTCAATTGTACAATCCATTCCATTTCATTCGTATGATCCATTCTTACTCATTCGTACGATCCATTCTAATTCATTCGCATGAATGTATCCATTCTAATTCATTCGTACGATCCATTCTAATTCATTCGTATGATCCATTCTAATTCATTAGCACGATCCATTCTAATTCATTCGTACGATCAATTCTAATTCATTAGCACGATCCATTCTAATTCATTCGTACGATTTATTCTATTTCATTCGTACGATCTATTCTTACTCAATTTTATGATCCATTCTAATTCATTCGCACGAATGTATCCATTCTAATTCATTCGTACGATCCATTCTAATTCATTCGCACGATCCATTCTAATTCATTCATACGATCCAATCTAATTCATTCATACGATCCATTCTAATTCATTCACACGAATGTATCCATTCTAATTCATTTGTACAATCCATTCTAATTCATTCGCACAATCTATTCTAATTCATTCGGACGATCCATTCTAATTCTTTAGCACGATCCATTCTAATTCATTCGTATGATCTATTCTATTTCATTCGTATGATCCATTCTTACTCATTTGTACGATCCATTCTAATTCATTCGCACGAATATATCCATTCTAATTCATTGAGTAAGAATGGATCGTACGGAGGAATTAGAATGGATCGTGCTATTGAATTAGAATGGATTGTATGAATGAATTAGATTGGATCGTATGAATGAATTAGAATGGATCGTATGAATGAATTAGATTGGATCGTATGAATGAATTAGAATGGATCGTACGTATGAATTAGAATGGATCGTATGAATGAATTAGATTGGATCGTATGAATGAATTAGAATGGATCGTACGTATGAATTAGAATGGATCGTGCGAATGAATTAGAATGGATCGTATGAATGAATTAGATTGGATCGTATGAATGAATTACAATGGATCGTACGTATGAATTAGAATGGATACATTCATGGAAATGAATTAGAATGGATCGTACAAAGGAATTAGAATGGATCATATGAATGAAATATAATGGGTCGTACAAAGGAATTAGAATGGATCGTACGAAGAAATTAGAATGGATCATACGAAGGAAATAGAATGGATCGTACGAAGGAATTAGAATGGATCGTGCTAATGAATTAGAATGGATCGTGCGAATGAATTAGACTAGATTGTGCGAATGAATTAGAATGGCTCGTACGAATGAATTTGAATGGATATATTCGTACGAAGGAATTAGAATGGATCGTATGAAGGAATTAGAATCGATCGTACGAATGAATTAGAATAGATCGTACGAATGAATTAGAATGGATACATTCGTGCGAATGAATTAGAATGAATCGCGCGAAGGAATTAGAATGGATTGTACGAATGAATTAGAATGGATCGTACGAAGGAATTAGAATGGATCGTACGAAGGAATTAGAATGGATCGTACGAATGAATTAGAATGGATACATTCGTCGCACAATCTATTCTAATTCATTCGTACGATCCATTATAATTCATTCGTACGATCCATTCTATTTCATTCGCACGATCCATTTTAATTCATTCGCACGAATGTATCCATTGTAATTCATTCATACAATCCATTCTAATCTTTCACACGATCCATTCTAATTCATTCGTACGATCCATTCTAATTCATTCGTACAATCTATTCTATTTCTTTCGTACGATCCATTCTAATTCATTCCTACGATCCATTCTAATTCATTCGTACGATCCATTCTAATTCATTCGCACAATCTATTCTAATTCATTCATACGATCCATTCTAATTCATTCACACGAATGTATCCATTCTAATTCATTCGTACGATCCATTCTAATTCATTTGCACGATCCATTCTAATTCATTCGTACGATCCATTCTAATTCATTCGCACGAATGTATCCATTCTAATTCATTCGTACGATCCATTCTAATTCATTCGCACAATCTATTCTAATTCATTCGTACGATCTATTCTAATTCATTAGCACGATCCATTCTAATTCATTCGTACGATCCATTCTAATTCATTCATACGATCCATTCTAATACATTCGTATGATCCATTCTAATTCATTCGCACGATCCATTCTAATTCATTCGCATGATCCATTCTAATTCATTCATACGATCCAATCTAATTCATTCATACGATCCATTCTAATTCATTCGCACAATCCATTCTAATTCATTCGTACGATCCATTCTAATTCATTCGTACGACCCATTCTAATTCATTCGCACGATCCATTCTAATTCATTCACACGAATGTATCCATTCTAATTCATTCGTACGATCCATTCTTTCTCATTCGTACGATCCATTCAAATTCATTTGCACGAATGTATCCATTCTAATTCATTCATACGATCCATTCTAATTCCTTCGTACGATCCATTCTAATTCCTTCGTACGATCCATTCTAATTCCTTCGTACGATCCATTCTAATTCCTTTGTACGACCCATTATATTTCTTCGTATGATCCATTCTAATTCCTTTGTACGAACCATTCAAATTCATTCATACGATCCATTCTAATTCATTTGTACGATCCATTCTAATTCATTCGCATGTAATATATCATACGAATGAATTAGAGTGGATACATTCGTGCGAATGAATTCGAATGGATCGTACGAATGAATTAGAATGGATAAATTCAAGCGAATGAATTAGAATGGATTATATGAATGAGTTAGATTGGATCGTATAAATGAATTAGAATGGATCGTACATATGAATTTGAATGGATACATTCATGGGAATGAATAAGAATGGATCATACGAAGGAATTAGAATGGATAATACGAATGAAATAGAATGGATCGTACGAAGAAATTAGAATGGATCGTATGATGGAATTAGAATAGATCATACGAAGGAATTAGAATGGATCATACGAATGAAATAGAATAGATCGTACGAAGGAATTAGAATGGATCGTACGAACGAATTAGAATGGATCGTACGAATGAATTAGAATGGATCGTATGAATGGATTACAATGGATCGTGCGAATGAATTAGAATGGATCGTATGAATGAAATAGAATGGATCGTATGAATTAGAATGGATCGTACGAATGAAATAGAATGGATCGTACGAATGAATTAGAATAGATTGTGCGAATGGATCGTACGAATGAAATAGAATGGATCGTACGAATAAAATAGAATGGATCGTACGAATGAATTAGAATGGATACATTCGTGTGAATGAATTAGAATGGATCGTATGAATGAATTAGAATGGATCGTGCGAATGAATTAGAATGGATCGTACGTACGAAGGAATTAGAATGGATCGTACGAATGAATTAAAATAGATTGTGCGAATGAATTAGAATAGATCGTATGAATGAATTAGATTGGATCGTATGAATGAATTAGAATGGATCGTGCGAATGAATTAAAATGGATCGTACGAATGAATTAGAATGGATACATTCGTGCGAATGAATTAGAATGGATCATACGTCGCACGAATGTATCCATTCTAATTAATCCGTACGATCCATTCTAATTCATAAGTACGATCCATTCTAATTCATTCATACGATCCATTCTAATTCATTTGCACGATCCATTCTAATTCATTCATACGATCCATTCTAATTCATTCGTACGATCCATTATAATTCATTCGCACGAATGTATCCATTCGAATTCATTCATACGACCCATTCTAATTCATTTGTACGACCTATTATAATTCATTCGTACGATCCATTCTAATTCATTTGCATGAATATATCCATTCTAATTCATTCGTACGATCCATTCTAATTTATTCGTACGATCCATTCTAATTCCTTCGTACGATCCATTCTAACTCATTTATACAATCCATTCTAATTCTTTCGCACGATCCTTTCTAATTCATTCATACGATCCATTCTAATTCATTCGTACGATCCATTCTAATTTATTCGTACGATCTATTCTATTTCATTCGTACGATCCATTCTTACTCAATCGTATGATCCATTCTAATTCATTCGAACGAATGTATCCATTCTAATTCGATCCATTCTAATTCATTCGCACGATCCATTCTCATTCATTCGCACGAATGTATCCATTCTAATTCACTCAATGCGAATGAATTAGAATGGATCGTGCGAATGAACTAGAATGGATCGTACGAATGAATTAGAATGGATCGTATGAATGAATTAGAATGGATCGTGCGAATGAATTAGAATGGATCGTATGAATGAATTAGAATGGATCGTAATAATGGATCGTACGAATGAATTAGAATGGGTACATTCGTGCGAATGAATTAGAATGGATCATACGAATGAGTAAGAATGGATCGTACGAATGAAATAGAATGGATTGTACGAATGAATTAGAATGGATCATACGAATGAATTAGAATAGATTGTATGATTGAATTAGAATGGATACATTCGTGTGAATGAATTAGAATGGATCGTACGAATGAATTAGAATAGATCGTACGAATGAATTAGAATGGATCGTACAAATGAATTAGAATAGATTGTGTGAATGAATTAGAATGGATCGTATGAATGAATTAGAATTGATACATTCGTGCGAATGAATTAGAATGGATCGTACGAATGAATTCGTATGATCCATTCTAATTCATTCACACGATCCATTCTAATTCATTCGCAAGGAATTGGAATGGATCATACGAATGAATTAGAATGGATCGCATGAATGAATTAGAATTGATCATACGAATGAAATAGAATGGATCGTACGATCGTACGAATGAATTAGAATGGATCGTATGAATGAATTCGAATGGATCGTATGAATGAATTAGATTGGATCGTATGAATGAATTAGAATGGATCGTGCGAATGAATTAGAATGGATCGTACGAATGAATTAGAATGGATCGTACGTACGAAAGAATTAGAATGGATCGTACGAAGGAATTAGAATGGATCGTACGAATGAATGAGAAAAGATTGTTCGAATGAATTAGAATGGATCGTATGAATGAATTAGAATGGATCGTGCGAATGAATTAGAATGGATCGTAAGAATGAATTAGAATGGATTGTACGAAAGAATTAGAATGGATCGTATGAATGAATTAGAATGCATCATGTGAAAGAATTATATTGGATTGTATGAATGAATTAGAATGGATCCTATGAATGAATTAGAGTGGATCATGTTTTTTCGTGCTAATGAATTAGAATGGATCGTACGAATGAATTAGAATGGATACATTCATGCGAATGAATTAGAATGGATCGTAGGAATGAATTAGATTGGATCGTATGAATGAATTAGAATGGATCGTACGAATGAATTAGAATGGATTGTATGAATGAATTAGAATGGATCGTGCGAATGAATTAGAATGGATCGTACGAATGAATTGGAATAGATAAATTTGTGCGTACAAATGTATCCACTCTAATTCATTCATACGATCCATTCTAATTCATTTGTACGATCCATTCTAATTCATTCATACGATCCATTCTAATTCATTCATACGATCCATTCTAATTCATTCGCACGATCCATTCTAATTCATTCATACGATCCATTCTAATTCATTCATACGATCCATTCTAATTCATTCGTACGATCCATTCTAATTCATTCGCACGAATGTATCCATTCTAATTCATTCGTACGATCCATTCTAATTCATTCGTACGATCCTTTCTATTTCATTCGTATGATCCATTCTAATTCATTCGCACGAATGTATCCATTCTAATTCATTCGTACGATCCATTATAATTCATTCGTACGATCCATTATAATTCATTCGTACGATCCATTCTATTTCATTCGTATGATCCATTCTTACTTATTCGTACGATCCATTCTAATTCAATTGCACGAATATATCCATTCAAATTCATTCGTACGATCCATTCTAATTCCTTCGTACGATCCTTTCTAATTCATACGATCCATTCTATTTCATTCGTACGATCAATTCTAATTCATTCGTACGATCCATTCTATTTCATTCGTACGATCCATTCTTACTCATTCGTACGATCCATTCTAATTCATTCGCACGATCCATTCTAATTCATTCGTATGATCCATTCTAATTCATTCGCACGAATGTATCCATTCTAATTTATTCGTACGTTCCATTCTAATTCATTCGCACAATCTATTCAAATTCATTCGTACAATCCATTCTAATTCATTCGCACGATCCATTCTAATTCATTCATAATATCCATTCTAATTCATTCATACAATCCATTCTAATTCTTTCACACGATCCATTCTATTTCATTCGTACGATCCATTCTAATTCATTCGTACAATCCATTCTATTTCATTCGTACAATCCATTCTTACTCATTCGTACTCGTACGATCCATTCTAATTCATTCGTACGATCCATTCTAATTCATTCGCACGAATGTATCCAGATCCATTCTAATTCATTCGCACGATCCATTCTAATTCATTCATAAAATCCATTCTTACTCATTCGTACGATCCATTCTAATTCATTCGCACGAATGTATCCATTCTAATTCATTCGTACGATCCATTCTAATTCAGTCATACAATCCATTCTAATTCTTTCACACAATTCATTCTAATTCATTTGTACGATCCATTCTAATTTATTCGCACAATCTATTCTAATTCATTCGTACGATCCATTCTAATTCATTCGCACGATCCATTCTAATTCATTCGCACGAATGATTCCATACGAATGAATTAGAATGGATCGTGTGAAAGAATTAGAATGGATTGTATGAATGAATTAGAATGGATCGTATGAATGAATTAGAATGGATCGTGCGAATGATTTAGAATGGATACATTCGTGCGAATGAATTAGAATGGATCGTACAAATGAATTAGAATGGATACATTCGTGCGAATGAATTAGAATAGATTCTGCGAATGAATTAGAATGGATCGTACGAATGAATTAGAATAGATTGTGCGAATGAATTAGAATGGATTGTATGAATGAATTAGAATGGATACATTCGTGCGAATGAATTAGAATGGATACATTCGTGCGAATGAATTAGAATGGATCGTGCGAATGAATTAGAATGGATACATTCGTGCGAATCAATTAGAATGGATCGTATGAATGAATTAGAATGGATCGTATGAGTGAATTCGAATGGATCGTACGAATGAAATAGAATGGATCGTACGAATGAATTAGAATGGATCGTGCTAATGAATTAGAATGGATCGTACGAATGAATTAGAATAGATTGTGTGAATTAATTAGAATGGATCGTACGAATGAATTAGAATGGATACATTCATTCGAATGAATTAGAATGGATCGTATGAATGAATTAGATTGGATCGTATGAATGAATTAGAATGGATCGTACGTATGAATTAGAATGGATACATTCATGGGAATGAATTAGAATGGATCGTACAAAGGAATTAGAATGGATCATATGAATGAAATATAATGGGTCGTACAAATAAATTAGAATGGATCGTACGAAAGAATTAGAATGGATCGTACGAAGGAATTAGAATGGATCGTACGAATGAATTAGAATGGATAAATTCGTGCGATGTACGAATTAATTAGAATAGATCGTACGAATGAATTAGAATAGATTGTGCGAATGAATTAGAATGGATCGTACGAATGAATTAGAATGGATACATTCGTGTGAAATAATTAGAATGGATCATATGAATGAATTAGAATGGATCGTACAAATAAATTAGAATGGATCGTACGAAAGAATTAGAATGGATCGTACGAAGGAATTAGAATGGATCGTACGAATGAATTAGAATGGATAAATTCGTGCGATGTACGAATTAATTAGAATTGATCGTACGAATGAATTAGAATAGATTGTGCGAATGAATTAGAATGGATCGTACGAATGAATTAGAATGGATACATTCGTGTGAAATAATTAGAATGGATCATATGAATGAATTAGAATGGATCGTACTTATGAATTAGATTGGATCGTATGAATGAATTAGAATGGATCATGCGAATGAATTAGAATGGATCATACGAATGAATTAGAGCTGATCGTACGAATGAATTAGAATGGATCGTGTCGCACAATCTATTCTAATTCATTCGCACGAATGTATCCATTCTAATTCATTCGTACAATCCATTCTAATTCCTTCGTACGATCCATTCTAATTCGTACGAATGAATTAGAATGGATCGTACGAATGAATTAGAATAGATGGTGCGAATGAATTAGAATGGATCGTACGGATGAATTAGAATGGATACATTCGTGCGAGTGAATTAGAATGGATCGTATGAATGAATTAGATTGGATCGTATAAATGAATTAGAATGGATCGTGCGAATGAATTAAAATGGATACATTCGTGCGAATGAATTAGAATGGATCGAGCTAATGAATTAGAATTGATCGTGCGAATGAATTAGAATGGATCATACAAATGAATTAGAATGGATCGTACGAATGAATTAGAAAGGATCGTGCGAAAGAATTAGAATGGATTGTATGAATGAATTAGAATGGATCGTGCGAATGAATTAGAGTGGATCGTGCGAATGAATTAGAATGGATACATTCGTACAAACCATTCTAATTCATTCATACAATCCATTCTAATTCTTTCACACGATCCATTCTAATTCATTTGTACGTTCCATTCTAATTCATTAGCACGATCCATGCAAATTCATTCGTACGATCCATTCTAATTCATTCGCACGATCCATTGTAATTCATTCATACGATCCATTCTAATTCATTTGTACGATCCATTCTAATTCATTCGTACGATCCATTCTAATTCATTCGCACAATCTATTCTAATTCATTCGTACGATCCATTCTAATTCATTCGCACGATCCATTCTAATTCATTCATCGTACGAAGGAATTAGAATGGATACATTCGTGCGAATGAATTAGAATGGATCGTGCGAATGAATTAGAATGGATCGTACGAATGAATTAGAATGGATCGTACGAATGAATTAGAATGGATCGTACGAATGAATTAGAATGAATACATTCGTGCGAATGAATTAGAATGGATCGTATGAATGAATTAGAATGGATACATTCGTGCGAATGAATTATAATGGATACATTCGTGCCAATGAATTAGAATGGATCGTGCGAATGAATTAGAATGGATACATTCGTGCGAATCAATTAGAATGGATCGTATGAATGAATTAGAATGGATCGTATGAGTGAATTCGAATGGATCGTATGAATGAAATAGAATGGGTCGTACGAATGAATTAGAATGGATCGTGCTAATGAATTAGAATGGATCGTATGAATGAATTAGAATAGATTGTGCGAATGAATTAGAATGGATCGTACGAATGAATTAGAATCGATACATTCGTTCGAATGAATTAGAATGGATCGTATGAATGAATTAGATTGGATCGTATGAATGAATTAAAATGGATCGTACGTATGAATTAGAAAGGATACATTCATGGGAATGAATTAGAATGGATCGTACAAAGGAATTAGAATGGATCATATGAATGAAATATAATGGGTCGTACAAAGGAATTAGAATGGATCGTACGAAAGAATTAGAATGGATCGTACGAAGGAATTAGAATGGAACATACGAATGAATTAGAATGGATAAATTCGTGCGATGTACGAATGAATTAGAATAGATAGATTCGTGCGAATGAATTAGAATGGATCGTACGAATGAGTAAGAATGGATCGTACGAATGAAATAGAATGGATTGTACAAATGAATTAGAATGGATCGTACAAATAAATTAGAATGGATTGTACGAATGAATTAGAATGGATCGTACGAATGAATTAGAATGGTTCGTGTGACGTTTGAATGAATTAGAATGGATCGTGTGAAAGAATTAGAATGGATTGTATGAATGAATTAGAATGGATCGTATGAATGAATTAGAATGGATCGTGCGAATGAATTAGAATGGATCGTACGAATGAATTAGAATGGATCGTTTGAATGAATTAGAATTGATTGTACGAATGAATTAGAATAGATTGTGCGAATGAATTAGAATGGATCGTACGAATGAATTAGAATGGATACATTCGTGTGAATGAATTAGAATGGATCATATGAATTAATTAGAATGGATCATACTTAGGAATTAGATTGGATCGTATGAATGAATTAGAATGGATCGTGCGAATAAATTAGAATGGATCATACGAATGAATTAGAATGGATCGTACGAATGAATTAGAATGGATCGTGTCGCACAATCTATTCTAATTCATTCGCACGAATGTATCCATTCTAATTCATTCGTACGATCCATTCTAATTCCTTCGTAAGTTCCATTCTAATTCGTACGAATGAATTAGAATGGATCGTACGAATGAATTAGAATAGATGGTGCGAATGAATTAGAATGGATCGTACGAATGAATTAGAATGGATACGTTCGTGTGAGTGAATTAGAATAGATCGTATGAATGAATTAGATTGGATCGTATAAATGAATTAGAATGGATCGTGCGAATGAATTAAAATGGATACATTCGTGCGAATGAATTAGAATGGATCATACGAATGAATTAGAATGGATCGTACGAAGGAATTAGAAAGGATCGTGCGAAAGAGTTAGAATGGATTGTATGAATGAATTAGAATGGATCGTGCGAATGAATTAGAATGGATCGTGCGAATGAATTAGAATGGATACATTCGTACAAACCATTCTAATTCATTCATACAATCCATTCTAATTCTTTCACACGATCCATTCTAATTCATTTGTACGTTCCATTCAAATTCATTAGCACGATCCATTCAAATTCATTCGTATGATCCATTCTAATTCATTCACATGATCCATTCTAATTCATTCATACGATCCATTCTAATTCATTTGTACGATCCATTCTAATTCATTCGTACGATCCATTCTAATTCATTCGCACGATCTATTCTAATTCATTCGTACGATCTATTCTAATTCATTCGCACGATCCATTATAATTCATTCGTCGTACGAAGGAATTAGAATGGATACATTCGTGCGAATGAATTAGAATGGATCGTGCGAATGAATTAGAATGGATCGTACGAATGAATTAGAATGGATCGTACGAATGAATTAGAATGGATACATTTGTGCGAATGGATCGTACGAAGGAATTAGAATGGATCGTACGAATGAATTAGAATGGATACATTCGTGCGAATGAATTAGAATGGATCGTACGAATGAATTAGAATGGATCGTACTTATGACTTAGAATGGATCGTACGAATGAATTAGAATGGATACACGATCCATTCTAATTCATTCGCACGAATGTATCCATTCTAATTCATTCACACGATCTATTCTAATTCATTCGCACAATCTATTCTAATTCATTCGTACGATCAATTCTAATTCATTAGCATGAACCATTCTAATTCATTCGCACGAATGAATCCATTCTAATTCATTCGTACAATCCATTGTATTTTATTCGTACGATCCATTCTAATTCATTCGTACGATCCATTCTAATTCATTCGCACGATCCATTCTAATTGATTCGTACGTTAGAATGGATCGTATGAATGAATTAGAATGGATCGTACTTATGAATTAGATTGGATCGTATGAATGAATTAGAATGGATCGTGCGAATGAATTAGAATGGATCGTACGAATGAATTAGAATGGATCGTACGAAGGAATTAGAATGGATCGTACGAATGAATTAGAATGGATCGTATGAATGAATTAGAATGTATCATGCGAATGAATTAGAATGGATCGTAAGAATGAAATAGAATGGATCGTATGAATTAGAATGGATCGTATGAAGGAATTAGAATGGATCGTATGAATGAATTAGATTGGATCATATTAATGATTTAGAATGGATCGTACGAGTGAATTAGAATGGATCGTACATTCCATTCCTACATTCTAATTCATTCTAATTCATTCGTACATTCTAATTCATTCTAATTCATTCTAATTCATTCGTACATTCCATTCTATTTCATTCGTATGATCCATTCTAATTCATTCGCACAATCTATTCTAATTCATTCGCACGAATGTATCCATTCTAATTCATTCATACGATCCATTCTAATTCATTCGCACGATCCATTCTAATTCATTCGCACGAATGAATCCATTCTAATTCATTCGTACAATCCATTCTATTTCATTCGTACGATCTATTCTTACTTCATTCGTACAATCCATTCTATTTCATTCGTACGATCCATTCTTACTCATTCGTACAATCCATTCTAATTCATTCGTACGATCTATTCCAATTCATTCATACGATCCATTCTAATGCATTCGTACGATCCATTCTAATTCATTGGCACGATCCATTCTAATTCATTCATACGATCCATTCTAATTCTTTCGTACGATCCATTCTAATTCATTCGCACGAATGTATCCATCCTTTGTACGATCCACGATCAATTCTAGTTCATTAGCATGATCCACTCTAATTCATTCGTACGATCTATTCTATTTCATTCGTACGATCTATTCTTACTCAATCGTATAATCCATTCTAATTCATTCGCACGAATGTATCCATTCTAATTCATTCGTACGATCCATTCTAATTCATTCGCACGATCCATTCTAATTCATTAATACGATCCAATCTAATTCATTCATACGATCCATTCTAATTCATTCGTACGAATGTATCCATTCTAATTATTTCATACGATCCATTCTAATTTATTCGCACAATTTATTCTAATTCATTCGTACGATCCATTCTAATTCATTAGCACGATCTATTCTAATTCCTTTGTACGATCCATTCTTACTCAATGAATTAGAATGGATACATTCGTGTGAATGAATTAGAATGGATCGTACGAATGAGTAAGAATTGATCGTTCGAATGAAATAGAATAGATTGTACGAATGAATTAGAATGGATCGTATGAATGAATTAGAATGGATCGTACGAATGAATTAGAATGGATCGTGCGAATGAATTAGAATGGATCGTACGAATGAATTAGAATGGATCGTAATAATGGATCGTACGTATGAATGAATTAGAATGGATCGTGTGATCCATTCTAATTCATTCGCACAATCTATTCTAATTCATTGGATCGTACGAAGGAATGGATCGTACAAATGAATTCGAATGGATACATTCGTGCGAATGAATTAGAATGGATTGTACGAATGAATTAGAATGGATTGTATGAATGTATCCATTCTAATTCATTCGTACAATCCATTCTAATTCCTTCGTACGATCCATTCTAATTCCTTCGTACGATCCATTGTAATTCCTTTGTACCACCCATTATATTTCATTCGTATGATCCATTCTAATTCCTTTGTACGATCCATTCTAATTCATTCATACGATCCATTCTAATTCATTCGTACGATCCATTCTTACTCATTCGTATGATCATGAATTAGAATGGATCGTACGAATGAGTAAGAATGGATCGTACGTCATACGATCCATTCTAATTCATTCATACAATCCATTCTAATTCATTCGCACGATCCATTCTTATTCATTCACGAATGTATCCATTCTAATTCATTCGTATGATCCATTCTAATTTATTCGTACGATCCATTCTAATTCAATTCATACGATCCATTCTAATTCATTCTACGATCCATTCTAATTCATTCATACGATCCATTCTAATTCTTTCACATGATCCATTCTAATTCATTCGTACAATCCATTCTAATTCATTCACACGATCCATTCGAATTCACACATACGATCCATTCTAATTCATTCATACGATCCATTCTAATTCATTCGCATGATCCATTCTAATTTGAATGAATTAGAATGGATCGTGTATCCATTTTAATTCATTCGTATGATCCATTCTAATTCATTCGCACGATCCATTCTAATTCATTCATACGATCCATTCTAATTCATTTACACGAATGTATCCATTCTAATTCATTCGTACGATCCATTCTAATTCATATGTACGATCGATTCTAATTCATTCATACGATCCATTCTAATTTATTTGCATGATCCATTCTAATTCATTCGTACGATCCATTCTAATTCATTCGTACGATCCATTCTAATTCATTCGCACTAATGTATCCATTCTAATTCATTCATACGATCCAATCTAATTCATTCATATGATCCATTCTAATTCATTCGTATGATCCATTCTAATTCCTTCGTACGATCCATTCTAATTCATTCGTACGATCCATTCTAATTCATTCGCATACGAATGAATTAGAATGGATCGTATGAATGAATTAGAATGGATCATACGAATGAAATAGAATGGATCGTACGATCGTACGAATGAATTATAATGGATCGTATGAATGAATTAGAATGGATCGTATGAATGAATTAGATTGGATCGTATGAATGAATTAGAATAAATCGTGCGAATGAATTAGAATAGATCGTACGAATGAATTAGAATGGATCGTTCGTACGAAGGAATTAGAATGGATCGTACGAAGGAATTAGAATGGATCGTACGAATGAATTAGAATAGATTGTGCGAATGACTTAGAATGGATCGTATGAATGAATTAGAATGGACCGTATGAATGAATTAGAATGGATCGTGCGAATGAATTAGAATGGATCGTATGAATGAATTAGAATGGATCGTACGAATGAATTAGAATGGATCGTACGAATGAATTAGAATGGTTCGTATGAATGAATTAGAATGGATCGTACGAATGAATTAGGATGGATCGTACAAATGAATTAGCATGGATCGTGCTAATGAATTAGAATGGAACGTATGAATGAATTAGAATGGATCGTACGAATGAATTAGAATGGATCGTATGATTGAAATAGAATGGATCATATGAATTAGAATGGATCGTACGAAGGAATTAGAATGGATCGTATGAATGAATTATATTGGATCGTATTAATGAATTAAAATGGATCGTACGAATGAATTAGAATAGATCATACGAATAAATTAGAATGGATCGTACGAATGAATTAGAATAGATTGTGCGAATGAATTAGAATGGATCATATGAATGAATTAGATTGGAACGTATGAATGAATTAGAATGGATCGTACGAATGAATTAGAATGGATCGTACGAGTGAATTAGATTGAATTGTATGAATGAATTAGAATGGATCGTACGAGTGAATTAGAATGATCGTGCGTACGAATGTATCCACTCTAATTCATTCATACGATCCATTCTAATTCATTCGTACGATCCATTCTAATTCCTTCGTACGATCCATTCTAATTCATTCATACGATCCATTCTAATTCATTCGTACGATCCATTCTAATTCATTCGCACGATCCATTCTAATTCATTCGCACGATCCATTCTAATTCATTCGTATGATCCATTCTAATTCATTCGTACGATCCATTCTAATTCATTCGCACGAATGTATCCATTCTAATTCATTCGTACGATCCATTCTAATTCATTCGCACGATCCATTCTAATTCATTCATACAATCCATTCTAATTCTTTTGCACGAATGTATCCATTCTAATTCATTCGTACGATCAATTCTAATTCATTCGCACGATCAATTCTAATTCATTCATACGATCCATTCTAATTCATTCGTACGATCCATTCTAATTCATTCGCACGAATGATCCATCCTTTGTACGATCCACGATCAATTCTAATTCATTAGCACGATCCATTCTAATTCATTCGTACGATCTATTCTATTTTATTCGTACGAACCATTCTTACTCAATCGTATAATCCATTCTAATTAATTCGCATGAATGTATCCATTCTAATTCATTCGTACGATCCATTCTAATTCATTCGCACGATCCATTCTAATTCATTAATACGATCCAATCTAATTCATTCATACGATCCATTCTAATTCATTCGCACGAATGTATCCATTCTAATTATTTCGTACGATCCATTCTAATTCATTCGCACAATCTATTCTAATTCATTCGTACGATCCATTCTAATTCATTAGCACGATCTATTCTAATTCCTTCGTACGATCCATTCGTACTCAATGAATTAGAATGGATACATTCGTGTGAATGAATTAGAATGGATCGTACGAATGAGTAAGAATGGATCGTTCGAATGAAATAGAATGGATCGTACGAATGAATTAGAATGGATCGTATGAATGAATTAGAATGGATCTTACGAATGAATTAGAATGGATCGTGCGAATGAATTAGAATGGATCGTACGAATGAATTAGAATGGATCGTACGAATGGATCGTACGTATGAATTTGTACGTATGAATGAATTAGAATGGATCGTGTGATCCATTCTAATTCATTCGCACAATCTATTCTAATTCATTGGATCGTACGAAGGAATTAGAATGGATCGTACGAATGAATTAGAATGGATACATTCGTGCGAATGAATTAGAATGGATTGTACGAATGAATTAGAATGGATTGTACGAATGTACCCATTCTAATTCAATCGTACAATCCATTCTAATTCCTTCGTACAATCCATTCTAATTCCTTCGTACGATCCATTCTAATTCCTTTGTACGACCCATTATATTTCATTCGTATGATCCATTCTAATTCCTTTGTACGATCCATTATAATTCATTCATGCGATCCATTCTAATTCATTCGTACGATCCATTCTTACTCATTCGTATGATCATGAATTAGAATGGATCGTACGAATGAGTAAGAATGGATCGTACGTCATACGATCCATTCTAATTCATTCGTACAATCCATTCTATTTCATTCGCACGATCCATTCTAATTCATTCACGAATGTATCCATTACAATTCGTTCATACGATCCATTCTAATTCATTCGTACGATCCATTCTAATTCAATTCATACGATCCATTCTAATTCATTCTACGATCCATTCTAATTCATTCATACGATCCATTCTAATTCATTCATACAATCCATTCTAATTCTTTCACACGATCCATTCTAATTCATTCGTATAATCCATTCTAATTCATTCGCACGATCCATTCGAATTCACTCATACGATCCATTCTAATTCATTCATACGATCCATTCTAATTCATTCGCACGATCCATTCTAATTTGAATGAATTAGAATGGATCGTGTGTCCATTTTAATTCATTCGTACGATCCATTCTAATTCATTCGCACGGTCCATTCTAATTCATTCATACGACCCATTCTAATTCATTCACACGAATGTATCCATTCTAATTCATTCGTACGATCCATTCTAATTCATAAGTACGATCCATTCTAATTCATTCATACGATCCATTCTAATTCATTTGCACGATCCATTCTAATTCATTCAAACGATCCATTCTAATTCATTCGTATGATCTATTCTAATTCATTCGCACTAATGTATCCATTCTAATTCATTCATACGATCCAATCTAATTCATTCATACGATCCATTCTAATTCATTCGTGTGATCCATTCTAATTCCTTCGTACGATCCATTCTAATTCATTTGCAAGGAATTAGAATGGTATGAAGTAAATAGAATGGATCGTATGAATGAATTAGAATGGATCATACGAATGAAATAGAATGGATCGTACGATCGTAGAATGAATTAGAATGGATCGTATGAATGAATTAGAATGGATCGTATGAATGAATTAGATTGGATCGTATGAATGAATTAGAATAGATCGTGCGAATGAATTAGAATGGATCGTACGAATGAATTAGAATGGATCGTTCGTACGAAGGAATTAGAATGGATCGTACGAAGGAATTAGAATTGATCGTACGAATGAATTAGAATAGATTGTGCGAATGAATTAGAATGGATCGTATGAATGAATTAGAATGGACCGTATGAATGAATTAGAATGGATCGTGCAAATGAATTAGAATGGATCGTGCGAATGAATTATAATGGATCGTACGAATGAATTAGAATGGATCGTACGAATGAATTAGAATGGATCGTATGAATGAATTAGAATGGATCGTACGAATGAATTAGAATGGATCGTACGAATGAATTAGCATGGATCGTGCTAATGAATTAGAATAGAACGTACGAATGAATTAGAATGGATCGTACGAATGAATTAGAATGGATCGTATGAATGAAGTAGAATGGATCATGGGAATGAATTAGAATGGATCGTATGAATGAAATAGAATGGATCGTATGAATTAGAATGGATCGTACGAAGGAATTAGAATGGATCGTATGAATGAATTATATTGGATCGTATTAATGAATTAAAATGGATCGTACGAATGAATTAGAATGGATCGTACGAATAAATTAGAATGGATCGTACGAATGAATTAGAATAGATTGTCCGAATAAATTAGAATGGATCGTATGAATAAATTAGATTGGATCGTATGAATGAATTAGAATGGATCGTGCGAATGAATTAGAATGGATCGTACGAATGAATTAGAATGGATTGTATGAATGAATTAGAATGGATCGTGCGAATGAATTAGAATGGATCATACAAATGAATTAGAATGGATAAATTCGTGCGTACAAATGTATCCACTCTAATTCATTTATACGATCCATTCTAATTCATTCGTACGATCCATTCTAATTCCTTCGTACAATCCATTCTAATTCATTCATACGATCCATTCTAATTCATTCGTATGATCCATTCTAATTCATTTGCACGATCCATTCTAATTCACTCGCACGATTCCTTTTAATTCATTCATACGATCTATTCTAATTCATTCGTACGATCCATTCTAATTCATTCGCACGATCCATTCTAATTCATTCGCATGAATGTATCCATTCTAATTCATTCGTACGATCCATTCTAATTCATTCGCACGATCCATTCTAATTCATTCATACAATCCATTCTAATTCTTTTGCACGAATGTATCCATTCTAATTCATTCGTACGATCCATTCTAATTCATTCGTACGATCCATTCTAATTCATTCGCACGATCCATTCTAATTCATTCATACGATCCATTCTAATTTATTCGCACGAATGTATCCAATCTAATTCATTTGTACATGTATGTATGAATTAGAATGGATCGTGCAAATGAATTAGAATGGATCGTACGAATGAATTAGAATGGATCGTACGAATGTATTAGAATGGATACATTCGTACAAAAGAATTAGAATGGATTGTATGAATAAATTAGAATGGATCGTACGAATGAATTAGAATTGATACATTCGTGCGAATGAATTAGAATGGATCGTGCGTACGAATGAATTAGTATGGATACATTCGTGCGAATAAATTAGAATGGATCGTACGAATGAATTAGAATGGATCGTGTATCCATTCAAATTCATTCGTACGATCCATTCTAATTCATTCGTACGATCCATTCTAATTCATTCATATGATCCATTCTTATTCATTCGTACGAATGTATCCATTCAATTCATTCGTACGATCCATTCTAATTCCTTCGTACGATCCATTCGCACGAATGTTTCTATTCTAATTCATTCGTACGATCCATTCTAATTCATTCGTACGATCAATTCTAATTCATTCGCACGATCCATTCTAATTCATTCGCACGAATGTATCCATCCTAATTCCTTCGTACGACGAATGAAGTAGAATGGATCGTGCGAATGAATTAGAATGGATTGTACGAATAAATTAGAATAGATCGTACGAATGAATTAGAATGGATCGTGCTAATGAATTAGAATTAATCGTACGAATGAATTAGAATAGATTGTGCGAATGAATTAGAATGGATCGTACGAATGAATTAAAATGGATACATTCGTGCGAATGAATTAGTATGGATCGTACGAATGAATTAGAATAGATTGTGCGAATTAATTAGAATGGATGATACGAATGAATTAGAATGGATACATTCGTGCGAATGAATTAGAATGGATCGTGTATCTATTCTAATTCATTCATACGATCCATTCTAATTCATTCGCACGAATGTATCCATTCTAATTCATTCGTACGATCCATTTTAATTCATTCGCACAATCTATTCTAATTCATTCGTACGATCCATTCTAATTCATTCGCACAAATGTATCCATTCTAATTTATTCGTACGATCCATTCTAATTCATTCGCCTAGTTTATTCTAATTCATTCGTACGATCAATTCTAATTCATTCGCACTATCCATTCTAATTCATTCGTACAATCCATTCTAATTCATTCGCACGATCCATTCTAATTCATTCATACGATCCAATCTAATTCATTCATACGAATGTATCCATTCTAATTCATTCGCACGAATGTATCCATTCTAATTCATTCGTACGATCCATTCTAATTCATTCGCATACGAATGAAATAGAATGGATCATACTAAGGAATTAGAATGGATCGTATGAATGAAATAGAATTAGAATGGATAATAGGAATGAAATAGAATGGATCATACTAAGGAATTAGAATGGATCGTACGAATGAATTAGAATGGATCGTACGAATGAATTAGAATAGATTGTGCGAATGAATTAGAATGGATCGTGCGAATGAATTAGAATAGATCGTACGAATGAATTAGAATAGATTGTGCGAATGAATTAGAATGGATCGTACGAATGAATTAGAATAGATTGTGTGAATGAATTAGAATGGATCGTCATATGATCCAATCTAATTCATTCATATGATCCATTCTAATTCATTCGTATGATCCATTCTAATTCCTTTGTACGATCCATTCTAATTCCTTCGTATCCATTCTAATTCACTCATACGATCCATTCTAATTCATTCATACGATCCATTCTAATTCATTCGCACGAATGTATCCATTCTAATTCATTTGTATGATCCATTCTAATTCATTCGCACAATCTATTCTAATTCATTTGTACGATCCATTCTAATTCATTAGCACGATCCATTCTAATTTATTCGTACGATCCATTAATTCTATTTCATTCATACGATCCATTCTTACTCATTCGTACGATCCATTCTAATTCATTCGCACGAATGTATCCATTCTAATTCATTCGTACGATCCATTCTAATTCATTCGCACGATCCATTCTAATTCATTCAAACGATCCATTCTAAGTCATTCGTACGATCCATTCTAATTCATTCGCATGATCCATTCTAATTGATTCATACAATCCATTCTAATTCTTTCGCACGATCCTTTCAAATTCATTCGTACGATCCATTCTAATTCATTCGTACAATCCATTCTATTTCATTAGTACGATCCATTCTTACTCATTCGTATGATCCATTCTAATTCATTCGCACGAATATATCCATTCTAATTCATTCGTACGATCCTTTCTAATTCATTCGTACGATCCATTCTATTTCATTCGTACGATCCATTATTACTCATTCGTACGATCCATTATATTTCATTCGTACCATCCATTCTAATTCATAGGATCCATTCTATTTCATTCATACGATCTATTCTAATTCATTCCCACGATCCATTCTAATTCATTCATACAATCCATTCTAATTCATTCGTACGATCCATTCTAATTCATTCGCACGATCCATTCTAATTCATTCATACGATCCGTTCTAATTCATTCGTATGATCCATTCTAATTGATTCGTACGATCCATTCTATTTCATTCGTACGATCCATTCTTACTCATTCGTATGATCCATTCTAATTCATTCGCACAATCTATTCTAATTCATTTGTACGATCCATTCTAATTCACTAGCACAATCGTACGAATTAATTAGAATGGTTCGTGCGAATGAATCAAAATAGATTGTGCGAATGAATTAGAATGGATCGTACGAATGAGTAAGAATGGATCGTACGAATGAAATAGAATGGATCGTACGAATGAATTAGAATGGATCATATGAATGAATTAGAATGGATCGTACGAATGAATTAGAATGGATCGTACGAATGAATTAGAATGGATACATTCATACGAATGAATTAAAATGGATCATACGAATGAATTAGAATGGATCGTGCGAATGAATCAGAATAGATTGTGCGAATGAATTAGAATGGATCGTACGAATGAGTAAGAATGGATCGTACGAATGAAATAGAATGGATCGTACGAATGAATTAGAATGGATCGTATGAATGAATTAGAATGGATCGTACGAATGAATTAGAATGGATCGTAGGAATGAATTAGAATGGATATATTCATACGAATGAATTAGAATGGATCGTACGAATGAGTTAGAATGGATCGTACCAATGAATTAGAATGGATCGTACGAATGAAATAGAATGGATTGTACGAATGAATTAGAATGGATACATTCGTGCGAATGAATTAGAATGGATACATTCATGGGAATGAATTAGAATGGATCGTACAAAGGAATAAGAATGGATCATACGAATGAAATATAATGGGCCGTACAAAGAAATTAGAATAGATCGTACGAAGGAATTAGAATAGATCGTACGAAGGAATTAGAATGGACCGTACGAATGAATTAGAATGGATACATTCGTGCGAATGAATTAGAATGGATCGTACGAATGAGTAAGAATGGATCTTATGAATGAAATAGAATAGATCGTACGAATGAATTAGAATGGATCGTGTGAATGAATTAGAATGGATCGTACGAATGAGTAAGAATGGATCGTACGAATGAAATAGAATGGATTGTATGAATGAATTAGAATGGATTCATTCGTGCGAATGAATTAGAATGGATCGTGCTAATGAATTAGAATTGATCGTACGAATGAATTAGAATAGATTGTACGAATAAATTAGAATGGATCGTACGAATGAATTAGAATGGATCATACGAATGAATTAGAATGGATATATTCGTGCAAATGAATTAGAATGGATCGTATGAATGAATTAGAATGGATCGTACGGTACGAATGAGTAAGAATGGATCGTACGAATGAAATTGAATGGATTGTACGTATGAATTAGAATAGATTCATTTGTGCAATGGATCGTATGAGTGAATTCGAATGGATCGTGCGGATAAATTAGAATGGATCGTACGAATAAAATAGAATAGATCGTACGAATGAATTAGAATGGATCTTGCTAATAAATTAGAATTGATCGTATGAATGAATTAGAATAGATTGTGCGAATGAATTAGAATGGATCGTACGAATGAATTAGAATGGATCGTACGAATGAATTAGAATGGTTCGTACGAATGAATTTGAATAGATTGTACGAATGAATTAGAATGGATCGTACGAATGAATTAGAATGGATACGATCGTGCGAATGAATTAGAATGGATCGTATGAATGAATTAGATTGGATCGTATGAATGAATTAGAATGGATCGTGCGAAGGAATTAGAATGGATCGTACGAATGAATTAGAATGGATACATTCGTGCGAATGAATTAGAATGGATCGTACGTCTAATTGATTCGCACGAATGTATCCATTCTATTTCATTCGTACGATCCATTCTAATTCATTCGCGCAATCTATTCTAATTTATTCATACGATCAATTCTAATTCATTAGCACGATCCATTCTAATTCATTCGTATAATCCATTCTATTTCATTCGTACGATCCATTTTAATTCATTCATACGATCCATTCTAATTCATTCGCACGATCCATTCTAATTCATTCATACGATCCATTCTAATTCATTCATACAATCCATTCTAATTCTTTCACACGATCCACTCTAATTCATTCGTACGATCCATTCTAATTCATTCGTACAATCCATTCTATTTCATTCGTTTGATCCATTCTTACTCATTCGTATGCTCCATTCTAATTCATTCGCACGAATGTATCCACCCTAATTCATTCGTACGATCCATTCTAATTCATTTGCACAATCTATTCTAATTCATTCGCACGAATGTATCCATTCTTATTCATTCGTACGATCCATTTTAATTCATTGGTACGATCCATTCTAATTTATTCGCACGATCCATTCTAATTCATTCGCACGAATGAATCCATTCTAATTCATTCGTACAATCCATTCTATTTCATTCGTACGATCCATTCTTACTCATTCATACAATCCATTCTAATTCATGATCATACGAATGAGTAAGAATGGATCGTACGAATGAATTAGAATGGATTGTATGAATGAATTAGAATAGATCGTACAAAGGAATTAGAATGGATCATACGAATGGAATATAATGGGTCGTACAAAGGAATTAGAATGGATCGTACGAAGGAATTAGAATGGATCGTATGAAGGAATTAGAATGGATCGTACGAATAAATTAGAATGGATACATTCGTACAATCCATTCTAATTCATTCGTACGATCCATTCTAATTCATTCGCACGAATGTATCCATTCTAATTCATTCGTACGATCCATTCTAATTCGTTCATACGATCCAATGAATTAGAATAGATTGTGCGAATGAATTACAATGGATCGTACGAATGAATTAGAATGGATACGTTCGTGCGAATGAATTAAAATGGATACATTCGTGCGAAAGAATTAGAATAGATCGTATTAATGAATTAGAATTGATCGTATGAATGAATTAGGATGGATCGTGCGAATGAATTAGAATGGATCGTATGAATGAATTAGAATGGATCGTACGAAGGAATTATAATGGATCGTACGAATGAATTAGAATGGATCGTATGAATGAATTAGAGTGGATACATTCGTACGAATGAATTAGAATGGATCATACGAATGAATCGTACGAATGAATTAGAATGGATCGTACGAATGAATTAGAATGGATTGTACGAATGTATCCATTCTAATTCATTCTTACGATCCATTCTAATTCCTTCGTACGATCCGTTCTAATTCCTTTGTACGACCCATTATATTTCATTCGTATGATCCATTCTAAATCATTCATACGATCCATTCTAATTCATTCGTACGATCCATTCTAATTCATTCGCAGGATCCTATCTAATTCATTCGTACGATCCATTCTTACTCATTCGTACACATGAATTTATCCATTCTAATTCATTCGCACAATCTATTCTAATTCATTTGTATGATCCATTCTAATTCATTCGCACGATCCATTCTAATTCATTTGCACGATCCATTCTAATTCATTCAAACAATCCATTCTAATTCTTTTGCATGAATGTATCCATTCATACGAATGAATTAGAATGGATACACGATCCATTCTAATTCATTGGTACGATCCATTCTAATTCATTCGTACGATCCAATCTAATTCATTCATACGATCCAATCTAATTCATTCATACGATCCATTCTAATTCATTCGCACGAATGTATCGATTCTAATTCATTCGCATGATCCATTCTAATTCATTCATACGATCCATTCTAATTCATTCGCACGAATGTATCCATTCTAATTCATTCGTACGATCCATTCTAATTTATTCGCACAATCTATTCCAATCCATTCATACGATCTATTCTAATTCATTCGCACGATCCATTCTAATTTATTCACACGAATGAATCCATACGAATGAATTAGAATGGATCGTGTGAAAGAATTAGAATGGATTGTATGAATGAATTAGAATGGGTCAGGCGAATGAATTAGAATGGCATTCTAATTCATTCGTACGATCCATTCTAATTCATTCGCACGATGCATCCTAATTCATTCGCACGAATGTATCCATTCTAATTTATTCGTACGATCTATTCTAATTCATTCGTACGATCCATTCTTACTCATTCGTACGATCCATTCTAATTCATTCGCACGAATGTATCCATTCTTATTCATTCATACGATCCATTCTAATTCCTTCGTACGAATGTATCCATTCTAATTTATTCGCATGAATGTATCCATTCTAATTTATTCGTACGATCTATTCTAATTCATTCGTACGATCCATTCTAATTCCTTTGTATGACCCATTATATTTCATTCGTATGATCCATTCTAATTCATTCATACGATCCAATCAAATTATTTCATACGATCCATTCTAATTCATTCGCACGAATGTATCCATTCTAATTCATTCGCACGATCTATTCTAATTCATTCGTATAATCCATTCTAATTCATTCGTACAATCCATTCTAATTCATTCGTACGATCGTATGAATGAATTAGAATGGATACACGATCCATTCTAATTCATTCATACGATCCATTCTAATTCATTCGTACGATCCATTCTAATTCATTCGCAAGATCCATTCTAATTCATTCATATGATCCAATCTAATTCATTCATACGATCCATTCCAATTCATTCGCATGAATGTATCCATTCTAATTCATTCGTACGATCCATTCTAATTCCTTCGTACGATCCATTCTAATTCTTTCGTATGATCCATTGTAATTCCTTCGTACGATCCATTCTTATTCATTCCCTTGAATGTATCCATTCTAATTCATACGTACGAATGAATTAGAGTGGATACATTCATGCGAATGAATTACATTGAATTGTATGAATGAATTAGATTGGATCATATGAATGAATTAGAATGGATCGTACGTATGAATTAGAATGGATACATTCATGGGAATGAATTAGAATGGATCGTACAAAGGAATTAGAATGGATCATACGAATGAAATATAATTGGTTGTACAAAATAATTAAAATGGATCATACGAAGGAATTAGAATGGATCGTACGAAGGAATTAGAATGGATCGTATGAATGAATTAGAATGAATACATTCGTGCGAATGAATTAGAATGGATCGTAGGAATGAGTAAGAATGGATCATACGAATGAAATAGAATAGATCGTACGAATGAATTAGAATGGATCGTGCGAATGAATTAGAATGGATCGTACGAATGAATTAGAATAGATTGTGCAAATGAATTAGAATGGATCGTACGAATGAATTAGAATGGATCGTATGAATGACTTAGAATGGATCGTATGAATGAATTAGAATGGATCGTGCGAATGAATTAGAGTGGATACATTCGTACGAATGAATTAGAATGGATCGTGCGAATGAATTAGAATGGATCGTGCAAATGAATTAGAATGGATCGTGCGAATGAATTAGAATGGATCGTGCGAATGAATTAGAATGGATCGAATGAATGAATTAGAGTGGATACATTCGTACGAATGAATTAGAATGGATCATACGAAGGAATCGTACGAATGAATTAGAATGGATCGTACGAATGAATTAGAATGGCTTGTACGAATGTATCCATTCTAATTCATTCGTACGATCCATTCTAATTCCTTCATACGATCCATTCTAATTCATTCGTACGATCCATTCTAATTCATTCGCACGATCCATTCTAAATCATTCATACGATTCATTCTAATTCATTCATACGATCTATTCTAATTCTTTCGCACAAATGTATCCATTCTAATTCATTCGCACGAATGTATCCATTCTAATTCATTCGTATGATCCATTCTAATTCATTCGCACAATCTATTCTAATTCATTCGTATGATCCATTCTAATTCATTCGTATGCGAATGAATTAGAATGGATAGAACGAATGAGTAAGAATGGATCGTACGAATGAGTAAGAATGGATCGTACGAATGAATTAGAATGGTACGAATGAAATAGAATGGATTCGCAAGAATGTATCCATTCTAATTCATTTGTATGATCCATTCTAATTCATTCGTACAATCCATTCTAATTCAGTCGCACGATCCATTCGAATTCACTCATACGATCTATTCTAATTCATTCATACGATCCATTCTAATTCATTCGCACGAATGTATCCATTCTAATTCATTCGTACGATCCATTCTAATTCATTCGCACAAACTATTCTAATTCATTCGAATGAATTAGAATGGATACATTCGTGCGAATGAATTAGAATGGATTGTGCGAATGAATTAGAATGGATCGTACGAATGAATTAGAATGGATCGTATGAATGAATTAGAATGGATCATACAAAGGAATTAGAATGGATCATACGAATGAAATATAATGGGTCGTACAAAGGAATTAGAATGGATCGTATGAAGGAATTAGAATGGATCGTACGAAGGAATTAGAATGGATCGTACGAAAGAATTAGAATGGATACATTCGTACAATCCACGATCCATTCTAATTCATTCGTACGATCCATTCTAATTCATTCGTACAATCCATTCTATTTCATTCGTACGATCCATTCTTACTCATTTGTGCGATCCATTCTAATTCATTCGCACAATCTATTCTAATTCATTCGTACGATCCATTCTAATTCATTCACATGATCCATTCTAATTCATTCATACGATCCATTCTAATTCATTCATACGATCCATTCTAATTCATTCATACAATCCATTTTAATTCTTTCACACGATCCATTCTAATTCATTCGTACGATCCTTTCTAATTCATTCGTACAATCCATTCTATTTCATTCGTACGATCCATTCTATTTCATTCATACGATCCATTCTAATTCATTCGCATAAAGTGGATACATTCGTACGAATGAATTAGAATGGATCGTGCGAATGAATTAGAATGGATACATTCGTGCAAATGAATTAGAATTGATCGTACAAATGAGTAAGAATGGATCGTACGAATGAAATAGAATGGATTGTACGAATGAATTAGAATGGATCGTACGAATGAATTAGAATGGATCATGTGAAAGAATTAGAATGGATTGTATGAATGAATTAGAATGGATCGTATAAATGAATTAGATTGGATCGTATGAATGAATTAGAATGGATCGTGCGAATGAATTAGAATGGATCGTACGAATAAATTAGAATGGATCGTATGAATGAATTAGAATGCATCGTGTATCCATTCTAATTCATTTGTACGATCGTACGAATGAATTAGAATGGATCGTACGAATGAATTAGAATGGATACATTCGTGCGAATGAATTAGAATGGATCGTACGAAGGAATTAGAATGGATCGTACGAAGGAATTAGAATGGATCGTACGAATGAATTAGAATGGATACATTCGTGCAAAACAATTAGAATGGATTGTATGAATGAATTAGAACGGATCGTGCAAATGAAATAGAATGGATTATATGAATGAATTAGAATGGATCGTATGAATGAATTAGAATGGATCGTGTGAATGAATTAGAATGGATCGTATGAATGAATTAGAGTGGATACATTTGTGAGAATGAATTAGAATGGATCGTACGAATGAGTAAGAATGGATCGTACGAATGAAATAGAATGGATTGTACGAATGAATTAGAATGGATCGTATGAATGAATTAGAATGGATCGTGTGAAAGGATTAGAATGGATTGTATGAATGAATTAGAATGGATCGTATGAATGAATTAGAATGGATCGCGCGAATGAATTAGAATGGATCGTACGAATGAATTAGAATGGATACATTCATGCGAATGAATTAGAATGGATCATATCATTTGTACGATCCATTCTAATTCATTCGCACAATCTATTCTAATTCATTCGTACGATCCATTCTTATTCATTCATACGATCCATTCTAATTCATTTGCACGAATAAATCCATTCTAATTCATTCGTACGATCCATTCTAATTCCTTCGTACGATCCATTCTAATTCATTCGTATGATCCATTCTAATTCATTCGTACGATCCATTCTAATTCATTCGTACGATCCATTCTAATTCATTTGTATGATCCATTCTAATTCATTTGCACGATCCATTCTAATTCATTTGTACGATCCATTCTAATTTATTCGCACGAATGTATCAATTCTAATTCATTTAAAGATCTATTCTAATTCATTCGTACGATCCATTCTAATTCATTCGCACGAATGTATCCATGCTAATTCATTCGTACGATCCATTCTTATTTATTCATACGATCCATTCTAATTCATTTGCACGAATATATCCATTCTAATTCATTCATACGATCCATTCTAATTCATTCGCATAATCCATTCTAATTCATTCGCACGATCCATATTAATTCATTCGCATGATTCATTCTAATTCATTCATACGATCCATTCTAATTCATTCATACAATCCATTCTAATTCATTCTAATTTATTTGTGTGGATCGTACGAAGGAATTAGAATAGATCATATGAATGAAATAGAATGGATACATTCGTGCGAATGAATTAGAATGGATCGTGCGAATAAATTAGAATGGATCGTACGAATGAATAAGAATGGATCGTACGAATGAATTAGAATGGATACATTCGTGCCAATGAATTAGAATGGATCGTATGTCGTATGAATGAATTAGAATGGATCGTATGTCGTATGAATGAATTAGAATGGATCGTGCGAATGAATTAGAATGGATCGTTTGAATGAATTACAATGGATTGTACGAATGAATTAGAATGGATTGTACGAATGAATTAGAATGGATCGTACAAATGAATTAGAATGGATCGTGTGAAAGAATTAGAATGGATTGTATGAATGAATTAGAATGGATCGTATGAATGAATTAGAGTGGATCGTTTTTTTTCATGCTAATGAATTAGAATGGATCGTACGAATGAATCAGAATGGATACATTCGTGCGAAAGAATTAGAATGGATCGTATGAATGAATTAGATTGGATCGTATGAATGAATTAGAATGGATCGTGCGAATGAATTAGAATGGATCGTACGAATGAATTAGAATGGATTGTATGAATGAATTAGAATGGATCGTACGAATGAATTAGAATGGATCATACGAATGAATTAGAATGGATCGTACGAATGAATTAGAATGGATCATACGAATAAATTAGAATGGATTGTATGAATGAATTAGAATGGATCGTACGAATGAATTAGAATGGATCATACGAATGAAATAGAATGGATCGTACGAATGAATTAGAATGGATCGTACGAATGAATTAGAATGGATACATTCATGCAAAAGAATTAGAATGGATTGTATGAATGAATTAGAATGGATCATGCGAATAAATTAGAATGGATCGTGCGAATGAATTAGAATGGATCATACGAATGAATTAGAATGGATACATTCGTGCGAATGAATTTGAATGGATCGTATGAATAAATTAGAATGGATCGTACAAAGGAATTAGAATGGATCGTACGAATGAATTAGAATGGATACATTCGTGCAAAAGAATTAGAATGGATTATATGAATGAATTAGAATGGATCGTGCAAATGAATTAGAATGGATCGTGTGAATGAATTAGAATGGATTGTACGAATGAATTAGAATAGATTGTGCGAATGAATTAGAATGGATCGTACGAAGGAATTAGAATGGATCGTACGAATGAATTAGAATGGATCGTGCGAATGAATTAGAATAGATCGTATGAATGAAATAGAATGGATCGTATGAATTAGAATGGATCGTATGAATGAATTAGAAAGGATCGTGCTAATGAATTAGAATGGATCGTACGAATGAATTAGAATAGATAGTGCGAATGAATTAGAATGGATCGTGCGAATGAATTAGAATGTATACATTCGTGCGAATGAATTAGAATGGATCGTATGAATGAACTAGAATGGATCGTACGAATGAATTAGAAGGGATCGTACGAATGAATTAGAATGGATCGTGGGAATGAATTAGAATAGATCGTATGAATGAAATAGAATGGATCGTATGAATTAGAATGGATCGTATGAATGAATTAGAATGGATCGTGCTAATGAATTAGAATGGATCGTACGAATGAATTAGAATAGATTGTGCGAATGAATTAGAATGGATCGTGCGAATGAATTTAAATGTATGCATTCGTGCGAATGAATTAGAATGGACCGTATGAATGAATTAGAATGGATCGTGCGAATGAATTAGAATGGATACATTCGTGCGAATGAATTAGAATGGATCGTACGAATGAATTAGAATGGATTGTATGAATGAATTAGAATGGATCGTACGAATGAATTAGAATGGATCATACGAATGAAATAGATGGATACATTCGTGCGAAAGAATTAGAATAGATCGTACGAATGAGTAAGAATGGATCGTACCAATGAAATAGAATGGATTGTACGAATGAATTAGAATGGATCGTACGAATGAACTAGAATGGATTGTACGAATAAATTAGAATGGATTCATTCGTACGAATGAATTAGAATGGATCGTACGAAAGAATTAGAATGGATCGTATGAAGGAATAAGAATAGATCGTACGAATGAATTAGAATGGATACATTCATGCAAAAGAATTAGAATGGATTGTATGAATGAATTAGAATGGATCGTGCGAATAAATTAGAATGGATCGTGCGAATGAATTAGAATGGATCGTACGAATGAATTAGAATGGATACATTCGTGCGAATGAATTAAAATGGATCATATGAATGAATTAGAATGGATCGTACGAAGGAATTAGAATGGATCGTACGAATGAATTAGAATGGATACATTCGTGCAAAAGAATTTGAATCGATTATATGAATGAATTAGAATGGATCGTGCGAATGAATTAGAATGGATCGTGCGAATGAATTAGAATGGATCGTACGAATGAATTAGAATAGATTGTGCGAATGAATTAGAATGGATCGTACGAAGGAATTAGAATGGATCGTACGTACGAAGGAATTAGAATGGATCGTACGAAGGTATTTGAATGGATCGTACGAATGAATTAGAATGGATCGTACGAATGAATTAGAATGGATCGTGGAAATGAATTAGAATGGATCGTATGAATGAAATAGAATGGATCGTATGAATTAGAATGGATCGTACGAATGAATTGGAATAGATTGTGCGAATGAATTAGAATGGATCGTACGAATGAATTATAAAGGATACATTCGTGCGAATGAATTAGAATGGATCGTATGATCCATTCTAATTCATTCGCACGAATGTATCCATTCTAATTCATTCGTACATGTATGAATGAATTAGAATGGATCGTACGAATGAATTAGAATAGATACATTCGTGCGAATGAATTAGAATGGATTATACGATTGAGTAAGAATGGATCGTACGATCCATTCTTACTCATTCGTACGATCCATTCTAATTTATTCGCACGAATGTATCCATTCTAAGTCATTCGTACGATCCATTCTAATTCATTCGTACGATCCATTCTAATTCATTCGCACGATCCATTCTAATTCATTCGTGTCATCCATTCTAATTCATTCGCACGATCCATTCTTATTCATTCGCACGAATGAATCCATTCTAATTCATTCGTACAATCCATTCTATTTCATTCATACAATCCATTCTAATTCATTTGCACGATCCATTCTAATTCATTCGTACGATCCATTCTAATTCATTCGCACGATCCATTCTAATTCATTTGCATGAATGTATCCATTCTAATTCATTCGTACAATCCATTCTAATTATTCGTACGATCCATTCTAATTCATTCGTACGATCCATTCTAATTCATTCGCATGATCCATTCTAATTCATTCGTACAATCCATTCTATTTCATTCGTACGATCCATTCTTACTCATTCGTACGATCCATTCTAATTCATTCGTATGAATGAATCCATTCTAATTCATTCGTACAATCCATTCTATTTCAATCGTACGATCCATTCTTACTCATTCGTACGATCCATTCTAACTCATTCGCACGAATATATCCATTCTAATTCATTCGTACAATCAATTCTATTTCATTCGTACGATCCATTCTTACTCATTCGTACGATCCATTCTAATTCATTCGCACGAATGTATCCACTTTAATTCATTTGTACGATCAATTCTAATTCGTTCGCATAATCTATTCTAATTCATTCGTACAGTCCATTCTAATTCATTACGTACGTATGAATTAGAATGGATACATTCATGGGAATGAATAAGAATGGATCATACGAAGGAATTAGAATGGATCATACGAATGATATAGAATGGATCGTATGAAGGAATTAGAATGGATCGTATCAAGGAATTAGAATGGATCGTACGAAGGAATTAGAATGGACCGTACGAATGAATTAGAATGGATACATTCGTGCGAATGAATTAGAATGGATCATTAGAATGGATAGAATGGATCGTACGAAGGAATTAGAATGGATCGTACGAAGGAATTAGAATGGATCGTGCGAATGAATTAGAATGGATAGTAGATTAGAATGGATTGTATGAATGAATTAGAATGGATCGTATGAATGAATTAGAATGGATCGTGCGAATGAATTAGAATGGATCGTGCGAATGAATTAGAATAGATCGTATGAATGAATTACATTGGACTGTATGAATGAATTAAAATGGATCGTGCGAATGAGTTAGAATGGATCGTACGAATGAATTAGAATGGATCGTACGAAGGAATTAGAATGGATCATACGAAGGAATTAGAATGGATCGTATGAATGAATTAGAATGGATATATTCGTGCGAATGAATTAGAATGGATCGTACGAATGAGTAAGAATTGATCGTACGAATGAATTAGAATGGATACATTCGTGCGAATGAATTAGAATGGATCATACGATTGAGTAAGAATGGATCGTACGAATGAAATAGAATGGATCGTACGAAGGAATTAGAATGGATCATACGAATGAATTAGAATGGATATATTCGTGCAAATGAATTAGAATGGATCGTATGAATGAATTAGAATGGAACGTACGAATGAATTAGAATGGATACATTCGTGCGAATGAATTAGAATGGATCGTATGAATGAGTAAGAATGGATCGTGCGAATGAATTAGAATGGATCGTACGAATGAATTAGAATGGATACATTCATGCGAATGAATTAGAATGGATCGTGCGAATGAATTAGAATGGATCGTACGAATGAATTAGAATGGATCGTATGAATGAATTAGAATAGATTGTGCGAATGAACTAGAATGGATCGTATGAATGAATTAGATTGGATCGTATGAATGAATTAAAATGGATCGTGCGAATGAATTAGAATGGATCGTGCGAATGAATTATAATGGATCTTGATACATTCGTGCGAATGAATTAGAATGGATCGTACGAATGAGTAAGAATAGATCGTACGAATGAAATAGAATGGATCGTACGAATGAATTAGAATGGATCATACTAATGAATTAGAATGGATCGTACGAATGAATTAGAATGGATCGTATGCGAATGAATTAGAATGGATTGTACGAATGAATTAGAATGGATCGTAATAATGGATCGTACAAATGAAATAGAATGGATCGTACGAATGAATTAGCATGGATTGTGCTAATGAATTAGAATGGAACGTACGAATGAATTAGAATAGATTGTGCGAATGAATTAGAATGGATCGTACAAATGAATTAGAATGGATAAATTCGTGCGAATGAATTAGAATGGATTGTATGAATGAATTAGATTGGATCGTATAAATGAATTAGAATGGATCGTACGTATGAATTAGAATGGATACATTCATGGGAATGAATAAGAATGGATCATACGAAGGAATTATAATGGATCAAACGAATGAAATAGAATGGATCGTACGAAGGAATTAGAATGGATCGTACGAAGAATTAGAATGGATCGTACGAAGGAATTAGATTGGATCGTACGAATAAATTAGAATGGATATATTCGTGCAAATGAATTAGAATGGATCATATGAATGAATTAGAATGGATCGTATTTATGAATTAGAATGGATCGTACGAATGTATTAGAATGGATACACGACCCATTCTAATTCATTCATAGGATCTATTCCAATTCATTCGTACGATCCATTCTAATTCATTCGCACGATCCACTCTAATTCATTCATACGATCCAATCTAATTCATTCATACGATCCATTCTAATTCATTCGCACGAATGTATCCATTCTAATTCATTCGTACGATCCATTCTAATTCATTCGCACAATCTATTCTAATTCATTCATACGATCCATTCAAATTCATTCGCAAGATCCATTCTAATTCATTTGCACGATCCATTCTAATTCATTCATACAATCCATTTTAATTCTTTTGCACGAATGTATCCATTCTAATTCATTCGTACGATCCATTCTAATTCCTTCGTACGATCCATTCTAATTCCTTCGTACGATCCATTCTAATTCATTCGTATGATCTATTCTAATTCCTTCGTACGATCCATTCTAATTCATACGATCCATTCTATTTCATTCATACGATCCATTCTAATTCATTCGCATGATCCATTCGAATTCACTCATAAGATCTATTCTAATTAATTCATACGTTCTATTCTAATTCATTCGCACGAATAAATCCATTCTAAATCATTCGTATGATCCTTTCTAATTTATTCGCACAATCTATTCTAATTCATTCATACGATCCATTCTAATTCATTCGCACGATCCATTCTAATTCATTTGCACGATCCATTCTAATTCATTCATACAATCCATTCTAATTCTTTTGCATGAATGTAGCCATTCTAATTCATTTGTACGATCCATCCTAATTCCTTCGCACGATCCATTCTAATTCCTTCGTACGATCCATTCTAATTCCTTTGTACGACCCATTATATTTCATTCGTATGATCCATTCTAATTCCATTGTACGATCCATTCTAATTCATTCCCATGAATGTATCCATTCTAATTCATAAGTACGATCCATTCTAATTCATTCGCACGATCCATTCTAGTTCAAAAGTACGATCCAATCCAATTCCTTCATATGATCCATTCTAGTTCATTCGCATGAATGTATCCATTCTAATTCATTCGTACGATCCATTCGAATTCATTCGCACAAACTATTCTAATTCATTCGTACGATCAATTCTAATTCATTAGCACGATCTATTCTATTTCATTCGTACGATCTGTTCTATTTCATTCATACGATCCATTCTTACTCAATCGTATGATCCATTCTAATTCATTCGCACGAATGTATCCATTCTAATTCATTCGTACGAATCATTCTAATTCATTCGCACGATCCATTCTAATTCATTCGCACGAATGTATCCATTCTAATTCTTTCGTACGAACCATTCTAATTCATTTGCACGATCCATTCTAATTCATTAATACGATCCAATCTAATTCATTCATAGGATCCATTGTAACTCATTCGCACGAATGTATCCATTCTAATTCATTCGTACGATCCATTCTAATTCATTCGCACAATCTATTCTAATTCATTCGTACGATCCATTCTAAGTCATTAGCACGATCCATTCTAATTCATTCGTACGATCCATTCTATTTCATTCGTACGATCTATTCTTACTCATTCGTACGATCCGTTCTAATTCATTCGCACGAATGTATCCATTCTAATTCAATCGTACGATCCATTCTAATTCATTCGCACGATCCATTCTAATTCATTCTTACGATCCATTCTAATTCATTCGTACGATCCATTCTAATTCATTCATATGATCCATTCTAATTCATTCGCACGAATGTATCCATTCTAATTCATTCGTACGATCCACCCTAATTCCTTCGTATGATCCATTCTAATTCATTCGCACGAATGTATCCATTCAAATTCATTCGTACGATCCAATCGAATTCATTCGCACGATCCATTCTAATTCATTCATACAATCCATTCTAATTCATTCATACGATCCATTCTAATTCATTCGCACGAATGTATCCATTCTAATTCATTCGTACGATCCATTCTAATTTATTCGTACGAAAGTATCCACTTTAATTCATTCATACGATCCATTATAATTCATTCGCATGAATGTATCCATTCTAATTCATTCGTACGATCCATTCTAATTCATTCGCACAATCTATTCTAATTCATTCGTACGATCAATTCTAATTCATTAGCACGATCCATTCTAATTCATTCGTACGATCTATTCTGTTTCATTCATACGATCCATTCTTACTCAATCGTATGATCCATTCACTCATTTGCGCGAATGTATCCATTCTAATTCATTCGTACGATCCATTCTAATTCATTCGCACGATCCATTCTAATTCATTAATACAATCCAATCTAATTCATTCATACGATCCATTCTAATTCATTCGTACGATCCATTCTAATTCATTCGCACAATCTATTCTAATTCATTCGCACGATCCATTCTAATTCATTCGCACGATCCATTCTAATTCATTCACACGAATGAATCCATTCTAATTCATTCGTGCAATCCATTCTATTTTATTCGTATGATCCATTCTTACTCATTCGTACGATCCATTCTAATTCATTCGCACGAATATATCCATTCTAATTCATTCGTACGATCCATTTTAATTCATTCGTACGATCGTACAAATGAATTAGAATGGATACACGATCCATTCTAATTCATTCATACGATCCATTCTAATTCATTCGTACGATCCATTCTTATTCATTCGCACGATCCATTCTAATTCATTCATACGATCCAATCTAATTCATTCATACGATCCATTCTAATTCATTCGCACGAATGTATCCATTCTAATTCATTCGTATGATCCATTCTAATTCATTCATACGATCCATTCTAATTGCTTTACACGAATATATCAATTCTAATTCATTCGTACGATCCATTCTAATTCCTTCGTACGATCCATTCTAATTCATTCGTACGATCCATTCTAATTCATTCACACGAATATATCCATTCTAATTCATTCGTACGATCCATTCTAATTCATTCGCAACGATCCATTCTAATTCATTCATACGATCCATTTTAATTCTTCGTACGATCCATTCTAATTCATTCGTACGATCCATTCTAATTCATTCATACGATCCATTCTAATTCATTCGTATGATCCTTTCTAATTCCTTCGTACAATCCATTCTATTTCATTCATACGATCCATTCTTACTCAATAGTATGATCCATTCTAATTCATTCGCACGAATGTATCCATTCTAATTCATTCGTACGATCCATTCTACTTCATTCGCACGATCCATTCTAATTCATTCATACGATCCATTCTAATTCATTCGTACGATCCATTCTAATTCATTCGCACGATCCATTCTAATTCATTCATACGATCCAATCTAATTCATTCATACGATCCATTCTAATTCATTCGTATGATCCATTCTAATTCATTCGTATTATCCATTCTAATTCATTCATACGATCAATTCTAATTTATTCGTACAATCCATTCTAATTCATTCGCATGATCCATTCGAATTCACTCATACGATCCATTCTAATTCATTCATACGATCCATTCTAATTCATTCGCACGAATGTATCCATTCTAATTCATTCATACGATCCATTCTAATTCATTCGCACGATCCATTCTAATTCATTCACACGAATGAATCCATTCTAATTCATTCGCACGAATGTATCCACTCTAATTCATTCGTACGATGCATTCTAATTCATTCGCACGATCCATTCTAATTCATTCATACGATCCATTCTAATTCATTCGTACGATCCATTCTAATTCATTCGCACGATCCATTCTAATTCATTCATACGATCCATTCTAATTCATTCATACAATCCATTCTAATTCTTTCACACGATCCATTCTAATTCATTCGTACGATCCATTCGAATTCATTCGTACAATCCATTCTATTTCATTTGTACGATCCATTCTTACTCATTCGTACGATCCATTCTAATTCATTCGCACGAATGTATCCATTCTAATTCATTCGTACGATCCATTCTTATTCATTCGTACAATCCATTCTAATTCATTCATACGATCCATTCTAATTCATTCGCACGATCCATTCTAATTCATTCATACGATCCATTCTAATTCTTTCATACGATCCATTCTAATTCTTTCACACGATCCATTCTAATTCATTCGTACGATCCATTCTAATTCATCTGTACGATCTTTTCTAATTCATTTGCTTAGAATGTATCCATTCTAATTCATTCGTACGATCCATTCTAATTAATTCTAATTCATTCGTATGATCCATTCTGATTCATTCATACGATCTATTCTAATTCATTCGCACGATCCATTCTAATTTATTCGCACGAATGTATACATTCTAATTCATTCGTACGATATATTCTAATTCATTCGTACGATCCATTCTAATTCACTAGAACGATCGTACGAATTTATTAGAATGGATCGTGCGAATGAATTAGAATGGATCGTACGAATGAATTAGAATGGATCGTACGAATGAATTAGAATGGATCGTACGAATGAGTAAGAATGGATCGTACGAATGAAATAGAATGGATAGTACGAATGAATTAGAATGGATTCATTCGTGCGAATGAATTAGAATGGATCGTGCGAATGAATTAGAATGGATCGTACGAATGAATTAGAATGGATCGTACGAATGAATTAGAATGGATACATTCGTGCGAATGAATTAGAATGGATCATACGAATGAGTAAGAATGGATCGTACGAATGAAATAGAATGGATTATACGAATGAATTAAAATGGATTCATTCGTGCGAATGAATTAGAATGGATCGTGCGAATGAATTAGAATGGATCGTACGCATGAATTAGAATGGATCGTACGAATGAATTAGAATGGATCGTACGAATGAAATAGAATGGATTGTACGAATGAATTAGAATGGATTGTACGAATGAATTAGAATAGATCGTGCAAATGAATTAGAATGGATCGTACGAATGAGTAAGAATGGATCGTACGAATGAAATAGAATGGATTGTACGAATGAATTAGAATGGATCGTACGAATGAATTAGAATGGATCATGTGAAAGAATTAGAATGGATTGTATGAATGAATTAGAATGGATCGTATGAATGAATTAGAATGGATCGTGCGAATGAATTAGAATGGATTGTGCGAATGAATTAGAATGGATCGTATGAATGAATTAGAATAGATCGTACGAATGAATTAGAATGGATACATTCATGCGAATGAATTAGAATGGATCGTACGAATGAGTAAGAATGGATCGTACGAATGAAATAGAATGGATTGTACGAATGAATTAGAATGGATTCATTCGTGCGAATAAATTAGAATGGATTGTATGAATGAATTAGATTGGATCGTATAAATGAATTAGAATGGATCGTACGAAGGAATTAGAATGGATCGTACGAAGGAATTAGAATGGATCATACGAATGAAATAGAATGGATCGTATCAAGGAATTAGAATGGATCGTACGAAGGAATTAGAATGGATCGTACGAAGGAATTAGAATGGATCGTACGAATGAATTAGAATGGATATATTCGTGCAAATGAATTAGAATGGATCGTATGAATGAATTAGAATGGATCGTACTTATGAATTAGAATGGATCGTACGAATGAATTAGAATGGATACATTCGTGCAAAAAAATTAGAATGGATTGTATGAATGAATTAGAATGGATCGTGCAAATGAATTAGAATGGATCGTGCGAATGAATTAGAATGGATCGTACGAATGAATTAGAATAGATTGTGCAAATGAATTGGAATGGATCGTACGAATGAATTAGAATGGATACATTCGTGCGAATGAATTAGAATGGATCGTATGAATGAATTAGATTGGATCGTATGAATGAATAAGAATGGATCGTATGAATGAATTAGAATGGATCGTGTATCCATTCTAATTCATTCGTTCGATCCATTCTAATTCATAAGTATGATCCATTCTAATTCATTCATACGATCCATTCTAATTCATTTCCACGAATATATCCATTTTAATTCATTCGTATGATCCATTCTAATTCCTTCGTACGATCCATTCTTTTTCATTCGTATGATCCATTCTAATTCCTTCGTACGATCAATTTTTATTCATTCCCATGAATGTATCCATTCTGATTCATACGTACGTAATGAATTAGAATGGAACGTACGAATGAATTAGAATAGATTGTGCGAATGAATTTGAATGGATCCTACGAATGAATTAGAATGGATAAATTCGTGCGAATGAATTAGAATGGATTGTATGAATGAATTAGATTGGATCGTATAAATGAATTAGAATGGATCGTACGTATGAATTAGAATGGATACATTCATGGGAATGAATAAGAATGGATCGTACGAAGGAATTAGAATGGATCGTACGAAGGAATTACGAAGGAATTAGAATGGATCGTATGAAGGAATTAGAATGGATCGTACGAATGAATTAGAATGGATCGTACGAATGAATTAGAATAGATTGTGCGAATGAATTAGAATGGATCGTACGAATGAGTTAGAATGGATCGTGCGAATGAATTAGAATGGATCGTGCGAATGAATTAGAATGGATCGTACGAATGAATTAGAATGGATCGTATGAATGAATTAGAAAGGATCGTGCGAATGAATTAGAATGGATCGTATGAATGAAATAGAATGGATCGTATGAATTAGAATGGATCGTACGAATGAATTAGAATGAATCATACGAATGAAATAGAATGGATCGTACGAAGGAATTAGAATGGATCGTACGAAGGAATTAGAATGGATACATTCGTGCGAATTAATTAGAATGGATCGTACAAATGAATTAGAATGGATACATTCGTGCGAGTGAATTAGAATGCATCGTATGAATGAATTAGAATGGATCGTACGAAGAAATTAGAATGGATCGTACGAAGGAATTAGAATGGATCGTACAAAGGAATTAGAATGGATCGTACGAATGAATTAGAAAGGATCGTACAAATGAATTAGAATGGATCATGGGAATGAATTAGAATGGATTGTATGAATGAATTAGATTGGATCGTATCGTGCGAATGAATTAGAATGGATCATGCTAATGAATTAGAATGGATCGCACGAATGAATTAGAATGGATCGTACGAATGAATTAGAATGGATCGTACGAATGAATTAAATTGTGCGAATGAATTAGAATGGATCGTACGAATGAATTAGAATGGATACATTCGTGCGAATGAATTAGAATGGATCGTATGAATGAATTAGATTCGATCGTATGAATGAATTAGAATGGATCGTACGAATAAATTAGAATAGATTGTGCGAATGAATTAGAATGGATCGTACGAAGGAATTAGAATGGATTGTACGTACGAACGAATTAGAATGGATCGTACGAAGGAATTAGAATGGATCGTACGAATGAATTAGAATAGATTGTGCGAATGAATTAGAATGGATCATATGAATGAATTAGATTGGATCGTATGAATGAATTAGAATGGATCGTGCGAATGAATTAGAATGGATCGTACGAATGAATTAGAATGGATCCTATGAATGAATTAGATTGGATCATATGAATGAATTAGAATGGATCATACGTATGAATTAGAATGGATACATTCATGGGAATGAATTAGAATGGATCGTACAAAGGAATTAGAATGGATCATAGGAATGAAATATAATGGGTCGTAGAAAGGAATTAGAATGGATCGTACGGAATGGAACGTACGAATGAATTAGAATGGATCGTGTGAAAGAATTAGAATGGATTGTATGAATGAATTAGAATGGATCGTACGAAGGAATCAAAATGGATTGTACGAAGGAATTAGAATGAAATGAATTAGAATGGATACATTCATGCGAATGAATTAGAATAGATCATATGAATGAATTAGAATGGATCGTATGAGTGAATTCAAATGGATCGTGCGAATGAATTAGAATGGATTGTACGAATGAATTAGAATGGATCGTACGAATGAATTAGAATGGATCGTACGAATGAGTAAGAATGGATCGTACAAATGAAATAGAATGGGTCGTACGAATGAATTAGAATGGATCGTGCTAATGAATTAGAATGGATCGTACGAATGAATTAAAATAGATTGTGCGAATGAATTAGAATGTGTCGTACGAATGAATTAGAATAGATACATTCGTGGTACAAATGAATTAGAATAGATTGTGCGAATGAATTAGAATGGATCGTACGAATGAATTAGAATGGATACATTCGTGCGAATGAATTAGAATGGGTCGTATTAATGAATTAGATTGGATCGTATGAATGAATTAGAATGGATCGTACATATGAATTAGAATGGATTCATTCGTGCGAATGAATTAGAATGGATCGTACGAATGAATTAGAATGGATCGTACGAATGAATTAGAAAGGATCGTACGAATGAAATAGAATGGATTGTACGAATGAATTAGAATGGATTGTACGAATGAATTAGAATAGATCGTGCGAATGAATTAGAATGGATCGTACGAATGAGTTAGAATGGATCGTACGAATGAAATAGAATGGATTGTACGAAGGAATTAGAATGGATCGTATGAATGAATTTGAATGGATCATATGAATGAATTAGAATGGATCGTGCGAATGAATTAGAATGGATTGTGTGAATGAATTAGAATGGATCGTACGAATGAATTAGAACAGATCGCACGTACGATCCATTCTATTTCATTCGTATGATCCATTCTAATTCCTTCGTACGATCCATTCTTATTCATTCCCACAATCTATTCTAATTCATTCGTGCGATATATTCTAATTCATTCGCACAATCTATTCTAATTCATTCGTGCGATCTATTCTAATTCATTCGCACGAATGTATCTATTCTAATTCATTCGTACGATCCATTCTAATTCATTCGTACGATCCATTCTAATTCATTCGCACGATCCATTCTGATTCATTCGCGCGATCCTACCTAATTCATTCATACGATCCATTCTAATTCATTCGCACGAATGTATCCATTCTAATTCATCCGTACCATCCATTCTAATTTATTCATACGATCCATTCTAATTCATTTGCACGAATATATCCATTCTAATTCATTCGTATAATCCACTCTAATTCATTCGTACGATCCATTCTAATTCATTCGTATGATCCATTCTAATTCATTCGTACGATCCATTCTAATTCATTCGTACGATCCATTCTAATTCATTCGCACGATCCATTCTAATTCATTCGTACGATCCATTCTATTTCATTCATACGATCTATTCTAATTCATTCGTACGATCCATTCTAATTCACTAGCACGATCGTACGAATTAATTAGAATGGATCGTGCGAATTAATTAGAATGGATCGTGCGAATGAATTAGAATGGATCGTACGAATGAATTAGAATGGATCGTATGAAGGAATTAGAATGGATCGTACGAAGGAATTAGAATGGATCGTACGAAAGAATTAGAATGGATACATTCGTGCGAATGAATTAGAATGGATCGTACGAATGAATTAGAATGGATTGTACGAATGTATCCATCCTAATTCATTCGTACGATCCATTCTAATTCTTTCGTACGATCCATTCTAATTCCTTTGTACGACCCGATCCATTCTAATTCATTCGTACGATCTATTCTATTTCATTAGTACGATCCATTCTTACTCAATCGTATGATCCATTCTAATTCATTCGCACGAATGTATCCATTCTAATTTATTCGTACGATCCATTCTAATTCATTCGCACGATCCATTCTAATTCATTAATACGATCCAATCTAATTCATTTATACGATCCATTCTAATTCATTCGTACGATCCATTCTAATTCATTCGCACAATCTATTCTAATTTATTCGTACGATCCATTCTAATTCATTCACACGATCCATTCTAATTCATTCGCACGAATGAATCCATTCTAATTCATTCGTACAATCCATTCTATTTCATTAGTATGATCCATTCTTACTCATTCGTACGATCCATTCTAATTCATTCGCACGAATATATTCATTCTAATTCATTCGTACGATCCATTCTAATTCATTTGTACGATCCATACTTACTCATTCGTACGATCCATTCTAATCTATTCTAATTCATTCGCACGAATGTATCCATTCTAATTCATTCATACGATCTATTCTAATTCATTCGTACGATCCATTCTAATTCATTCGCACGATCCATTCTAATTCATTCGCACGAATGAATCCATTCTAATTCATTCGTACAATCAATTCTATTTCATTCGTACGATCCATTCTTACTCATTCGTGCGATCCATTCTAATTCATGATCATACGAATGAGTAAGAATGGATCGTACGAATGAAATAGAATGGATTGAATGAATGAATTAGAATGGATCGTACAAAGGAATTAGAATGGATCATACGAATCGTATGATCCATTCTAATTCATTTGCACGATGTATCCATTCTAATTCATTCGTACGATCCATTCTAATTCATTCGCACGATCCATTCTAATTCATTAATACGATCCAATCTAATTCATTCATACAATCCATTCTAATTCATTCGTATGATCCATTCTAATTCATTCGCACGAATGTATCCAATCTAATTCATTAGTACGATCCATTCTAATTCATTCGCACAATCTATTGTAATTCATTCACACGATCCATTCTAATTCATTCATACGATCCATTCTAATTCATTCATACGATCCATTCTAATTCATTCGTACAATCCATTCGAATACATTCGTACGATCCATTCTATTTCTAATTCTTTCACACGATCCATTCTAATTCATTCGTACGATCCATTCTAATTCATTCGTACGATCTATTCTAATTCATTTGCACGATCAATTCTAATTCATTAGCACGATCCATTCTAATTCATTCGAACGATTTATTCTATTTCATTCGTACGATCCATTCTTACTCAATCGTATGATCCATTCTAATTTATTCGCACGAATGTATCATACGATCCATTCTAATTCATTCGCATGATCCATTCTAATTCATTCATACGATCCATTCTAATTCATTCGTACGATCCATTCTAATTCATTCGCATCATCCATTCTAATTCTTTCACACGATCCATTCTAATTCATTCATACGATCCATTCTTACTCATTCGTACGATCCATTCTAATTCCTTCATACGATCCATTCTAATTCCTTCGTACGATCCATTCTAATTCCTTTGTACGACCCATTATATTTCATTCGTATGATCCATTCTAATTCGTTTGTACGATCCATTCTAATTCATTCGTACGATCCATTCTAATTCATTCGTACGATCCATTCTAATTCATTCGCATGATCCATTCTAATTCATTCATACGACCCATTCTAATTCATTCGTACGATCCATTCTAATTCATTCGCACGATCCATTCTAATTCATTCGTACGATTTATGAAGGAATTAGAATGGATCGTACGAATGAATTAGAATGGATACATTCGTACAATCCATTCTAATTCATTCGTACGATCCATTCTAATTCATTCGCACGAATGTATCCATTCTAATTCATTTGTACGATCCATTCTAATTCCTTCGTACGATCCATTCCAATTCCTTCTTACGATCCATTCTAATTCCTTTGTACGACCCATTATATTTCATTCGTATGATCCATTCTAATTCATTAGCACGATCTACTCTAATTCATTCAGACGATTTATTCTAATTCATTCGCACGATCCATTCTAATTCATTCGCACGAATGAATCCATTCTAATTCATTCGTACAATCCATTCTATGTCATTCGTACGATCCATTATTACTCATTCGTACGATCCATTCTAATTCATTTGCACGAATGTATCCAATCTAATTCATTCATACGATCCATTCTAATTCATTCGCACGATCCATTCTAATTCATTCATACGATCCATTCTAATTCATTCGTACGATCCATTCTAATTCATTCGCACGATCCATTCTAATTCATTCGCACGAATGTATCCATTCTAATTAATTCGTACGATCTATTCTAATTTATTTGTACGATCCATTCTAATTCACTTGCACGATCGTACGAATTAATTAGAGTGGATCGTGCGAATAAATTAGAATAGATCGTGCGAATGAATTAGAATAGATCGTGCGAATGAATTAGAATGGATCGTACGAATGAATTAGAATGGATCGTATAAATGAATTAGAATGGATCGTATGTATGAATTAGAATGGATACATTCATGGGAATGAATAAGAATGGATCGTACGAACGAATTAGAATGGATCATACGAATGAAATAGAATGGATCGTACAAAGGAATTAGAATGGATCGTACATACGAAGTAATTAGAATGGATCGTACGAAGGAATTAGAATGGATCGTACGAATGAATTAGAATAGATTGTGCGAATAAATTAGAATGGATCATATGAATGAATTAGATTGGATCGTATGAATGAATTAGAATGGATCGTGCGAATGAATTAGAATGGATCGTACGAATGAATTAGAATGGATCGTATGAATGAATTAGAATGGATCGTACAAAGGATGGATACATTCGTGCGAATGAATTAGAATGGATCGTACGAATGAATTAGAATGGATCGTGCGAATGAATTAGAATGGATCGTACGAATGAATTAGAATGGATCGTATGAATGAATTAGAATAGATCGTGCGAATGAATTAGAATGGATTGTACGAATGAGTAAGAATGGATCGTACGAATGAAATAGAATGGATTGTACGAATGAATTAGAATGGATCGTACGAATGAATTAGAAAGGATCGTGTGAAAGAATTAGAATGGATTATATGAATGAATTAGAATGGATCGTATGAATGAATTAGAATGGATCGTGCGAATGAATTAGAATGAATCGTACGAATGAATTAGAATAGATCGTACGAATGAATTAGAATGGATACATTCGTGCAAATGAATTAGAATGGATCGTACGAATGAGTAAGAATGGATTGTACGAATGAATTAGAATGGATCGTGCGAATGAATTAGAATGGATCGTGCGAATAAATTAGAATGGATCTGGATACATTCGTGCGAATGAATTAGAATGGATCATACGAATGAGTAAGAATGGATCGTACGAATGAAATAGAATGGATCGTACGAATGAATTAGAATGGATCGTGCTAATGAATTAGAAAGGATCGTACGAATGAATTAGAATGGATCATATGAATGAATTAGAATGGATCGTGCGAATGAATTAGAATGGATCGTATGAATGAAATAGAATGGATCGTATGAATTAGAATGGATCATACGAAGGAATTAGAATGGATCGTATGAATGAATTAGAATGGATCATACGAATGAAATAGAATGGATCGTACGATCCATTCTAATTCATTCGCACGATCCATTCTAATTCATTCGTGTGATCCATTCTAATCATTCACACGAATGTATCCATTCTAATTCATTCGTACGATCCATTCTAATTCATTTGCACAATCTATTCTAATTAATTCGTACAATCCATTCTAATTCTTTCACACGATCCATTCTAATTCATTCGTATGACCCATTCTAATTCATTCGTACGATCTCTATTTCATTCGTACGATCCATTCTAATTAATTCGTACGATCGTGCTAGTGAATTAGAATGGATCGTACAAATGAATTAGAATAGATTGTGCGAATGAATTAGAATGGATCGTATGAATGAATTAGAGTGGATACATTCGTGCGAATGAATTAGAATGGATCGTGCGAATGAATTAGAATGGATCGTACGAGTGAATTAGAATAGATCGTACGAATGAATTAGAATGGATCCTGTGAAAGAATTAGAATCGATTGTATGAATGAATTAGAATGGATCGTATGAATGAATTAGAATGGATCGTGCGAATGAATTACAATGGATCATACGAATGAATTAGAATGGATACATTCGTGTGAATGAATTAGAATGGATCGTATGAATGAATTAGATTGGATCGTATGAATGAATTAGAATGGATCGTGCGAATGAATTAGAATGGATCGTACGAATGAATTAGAATGGATCGTATGAATGAATTTGAATAGATCGTACGAATGAATTAGAATGGATACATTCGTGCGAATGATTTAGAATGGATACATTCATGGGAATGAATTAGAATGTATCGTACAAAGGAATTAGAATGGATCATACGAATGAAATATAATGGGTCGTACAAAGGTATTAGAATGGATCGTACGAAGGAATTAGAATGGATCGTACGAAGGAATTAGAATGGATCGTACGAATGAATTAGAATGGATACATTCGTGCGAATGAATTAGAATGGATCATACGTCGCACGAATGTATCCATTCTAATTAATTCGTACGATCCATTCAAATGAGTAAGAATGGATCGTACGAATGGATCGTACGAATGAAATAGAATGGATCGTGCGAATGAGATAGAATGGATCGTACGAATGAGATAGAATGGATTGTACGAATGAAATAGAATGGATCGTGCTAATGAATTAGAATTGATCGTACGAATGAATTAGAATAGATTGTGCGAATGAATTAGAATGGATCGTAAGAATGAATTAGAATGGATCATACGAATGAATTAGAGTGGATATATTCGTGAAAATTAATTAGAATGGATCATATGAATGAATTAGAATGCATCGTACGAAACGAATGAGTACAAATGGATCGTACGAATGAAATAGAATGGATTGTACGAATGAATTAGAATGGATTCATTCATGAGAATGAATTAGAATGGATCGTATGAGTGAATTCGAATGGATCGTGCTAATGAATTAGAATGGATCGTACGAATGAAATAGAATGGATACATTCGTACGAATGAATTAGAATGGATCGTACGAATGAGTAAGAATGGATCGTACGAATGAAATAGAATTAGAATGTATCGTACAAATGAATTAGAATGGATCATACGAATGAAATATAATGGGTCGTACAAAGGTATTAGAATGGATCGTACGAAGGAATTAGAATGGATCGTACGAAGGAATTAGAATGGATCGTACGAATGAATTAGAATGGATACATTCGTGCGAATGAATTAGAATGGATCATACGTCGCACGAATGTATCCATTCTAATTAATTCGTACGATCCATTCAAATGAGTAAGAATGGATCGTACGAATGGATCGTACGAATGAAATAGAATGGATCGTACGAATGAGATAGAATGGATTGTACGAATGAAATAGTATGGATCGTGCTAATGAATTAGAATTGATCGTACGAATGAATTAGAATAGATTGTGTGAATGAATTAGAATAGATCGTAAGAATGAATTAGAATGGATCATACAAATGAATTAGAGTGGATATATTCGTGAAAATTAATTAGAATGGATCATATGAATGAATTAGAATGCATCGTACGAAACGAATGAGCACAAATGGATCGTACGAATGAAATAGAATGGATTGTACGAATGAATTAGAATGGATTCATTCGTGAGAATGAATTAGAATGGATCGTATGAGTGAATTCGAATGGATCGTGCGAATGAATTAGAATGGATCGTACGAATGAAATAGAATGGATACATTCGTACGAATGAATTAGAATGGATCGTACGAATGAGTAAGAATGGATCGTACGAATGAAATAGAATTAGAATGTATCGTACAAAGGAATTAGAATGGATCATACGAATGAAATATAATGGGTCGTACAAAGGTATTAGAATGGATCGTACGAAGGAATTAGAATGGATCGTACGAAGGAATTAGAATGGATTGTATGAATGAATTAGAATGGATACATTCGTGCGAATGAATTAGAATGGATCATACGTCGCACGAATGTATCCATTCTAATTAATTCGTACGATCCATTCAAATGAGTAAGAATGGATCGTTCGAATGGATCGTACGAATGAAATAGAATGGATCGTACGAATGAGATAGAATGGATTGTACGAATGAAATAGTATGGATCGTGCTAATGAATTAGAATTGATCGTACGAATGAATTAGAATAGATTGTGCGAATGAATTAGAATGGATCGTAAGAATGAATTAGAATGGATCATACGAATGAATTAGAGTGGATATATTCGTGAAAATTAATTAGAATGGATCATATGAATGAATTAGAATGCATCGTACGAAACGAATGAGTACAAATGGATCGTACGAATGAAATAGAATGGATTGTACGAATGAATTAGAATGGATTCATTCGTGAGAATGAATTAGAATGGATCGTATGAGTGAATTCGAATGGATCGTGCGAATGAATTAGAATGGATCGTACGAATGAAATAGAATGGATACATTCATACGAATGAATTAGAATGGATCGTACGAATGAGTAAGAATGGATCGTACGAATGAAATAGAATGGATTGTATGAATGAATTAGAATGGATCGTGCTAATGAATTAGAATTGATCGTACGAATGAATTAGAATAGATTGTGCGAATGAATTAGAATGGATCGTAAGAATGAATTAGAATGGATCATACGAATGAATTAGAGTGGATATATTCATGAAAATTAATTAGAATGGATCATATGAATGAATTAGAATGCATCGTACGGTACGAATGAGTACAAATGGATCGTACGAATGAAATAGAATGGATTGTACGAATGAATTAGAATGGATTCATTCGTGTGAATGAATTAGAATGGATCGTACGAAAGAAATAGAATGGATACATTCGTACGAATGAATTAGAATGGATCGTACGAATGAGTAAGAATGGATCGTACGAATGAAATAGAATGGATTGTACGAATGAATTAGAATGGATCGTACAATGAATTAGAATGGATCGTGCGAATGAATTAGAATGGATCATATGATTGAGTAAGAATGGATCGTACGAATGAAATAGAATGGATCGTACGAATGAATTAGAATGGATCGTGCTAATGAATTAGAAAGGATCATACGAATGAATTAGAATAGATTGTGCGAATGAATTAGAATGGATCGTACGAATGAATTAGAATGGATATATTCGTGCAAATGAATTAGAATGGATCGTATGAATGAATTAGAATAGATCGTACGGATCGTACGAATGAAATTGAATAGATCGTACGTACGATCTATTCTATTTCATTCGTACGATCCATTCTTACTCAATCGTATGATCCATTCTAATTCATTCGCACGAATGTATCCATTCTAATTCATTCGTACGATCCATTCTAATTCATTCGCATGATCCATTCTAATTCATTGATACGATCCAATCTAATTCATTCATACGATCCATTCTAATTCATTCGCACGAATGTATCCATTCTAATTCATTCGTACGATCCATTCTAATTCATTCACATAATCTATTCTAATTCATTCGACGTACGATCTATTCTATTTCATTCGTACGATCCATTCTTACTCATTCGTACGATCCATTCTAATTCATTCGCAAGAATGTATCCATTCTAATTCATTCGTACGATCTATTCTAATTTTTTCGTACGATCCATTCTAATTCCTTCGTACGATCCATTCTAATTCCTTTGTACGACCCATTATATTTCATTCATATGATCCATTCTAATTCCTTTGTACGATCCATTCTAATTCATTCATACGATCCATTCTAATTCATTCGTACGATCCATTCTAATTCATTCGCACGATCCATTCTAATCCATTCATACGATCCAATCTAATTCATTCATACGATCCATTCTAATTCATTCGCACGAATGTATCCATTCTAATTCATTCGTACGATCCATTTCCTTCGTACGATCTATTCTAATTCCTTCGTACGATCCATTCTAATTCATTCGTACGATCCATTCTAATTCATTCATACGATCCATTGTAATTCATTCGCCCGATCTATTCTAATTCATTCGCACAATCTATTCTAATTCATTCACACGATCTATTCGAATTCACTCATACGATCCATTCTAATTCATTCATACGATCCATTCTAATCCATTCGTACGATCCATTCTAATTCATTCCCACAATCTATTCTAATTTATTCGTACGAACCATTCTAATTCCTTCGTACGATCCATTCTAATTCATTCGCACGAATGTATCCATTCTAATTCATTTGTACGATCCATTCTAATTCATTCGTACGATCCATTCTAATTCCTTCGTACGATCCATTCTAATTCCTTCGTACAATCCATTCTTTTTTATTCGTATGATCCATTCTAATTCCTTCGTACGATCCATTCTTATTCATTCCCATGAATGTATCCATTCTAATTCATACATATGTAATGAATTCGAATGGAACGTACGAATGAATTAAAATAGATTGTGCGAATGAATTAGAATGGATCGTACGAATGAGTAAGAATGGATCGTACGAATGAAATAGAATGGATCGTACGAATGAATTAGAATGGATCGTGCTAATGAATTAGAATGGATCGTACGAATGAATTAGAATGGATCGTGCTAATGAATTAGAATGGATCGTATGAATGAATTAGAATTGATCGTGCGAATGAATTAGAATGGATCAAACGAATGAATTAGAATAGATTGTGCGAATGAATTAAAATGGATCGTGCGAATGAATTAGAATGGATACATTCGTGCGAATGAATTAGAATGGATCATACGAATGAATTAGAATGGATCGTGAGAATGAATTAGAATGGATCGTACGAATGAGTAAGAATGGATCGTACGAATGAATTAGAATGGATCGTACGAATGAATTAGAATGGATCGTACGAAGGAATTAGAATAGATTGTGCGAATGAATTAGAATGGATCATGCGAATGAATTAGAATGGATCGTATTAATGAATTAGAATGGATCGTGCGAATGAATTAGAATGGATCGTACGAATAAGAATGGATCATACGAATGAAATAGAATGGATTGTACGAATGAACTAGAATGGATCGTACGAATGAATTAGAATGGATCATGCGAAATGAATTAAAATGGATCGTACGAAGGAATTAGAATGGATCGTGCTAATGAATTAGAATGGATCGTACGAATGAATTAGAATAGATTGTGCGAATGAATTAGAATGGATCGTCATACGATCCAATCTAATTCATTCATACGATCCATTCTAATTCATTTGTATGATCCATTCTAATTCCTTCGTACGATCCAGTCTATTTCATTCGTACGATCCATTCTTACTCAATCGAATGATCCATTCTAATTCATTCGCACGAATGTATCCATTCTAATTCATTCGTACGATCCAATCTAATTCATCTATACGATCCATTCTAATTCATTCGCACGATCCATTCTAATTCATTCATACGATCCATTCTAATTCATTCGTACTATCCATTCTAATTCATTCGCACGTACGATCCATTCTATTTCCTTCGCACGATCCTTTCTAATTCATTCATACGATCCAATCTAATTCATTCATACGATCCATTCAAATTCATTCGCACGAATGTATCCATTCTAATTCATTCGTACGATCCATTCTAATTCATTCGCACAATCTATTCTAATTCATTCGTACGATTAATTCAAATTCATTAGCACGATCCATTCTAATTCATTCGTACGATCTATTCTATTTCATTCGTACGATCCATTCTTACTCAATCGTATGATCCATTCTAATTCATTCGCACGAATGTATCCATTCTAATTCATTCGTACGATCCATTCTAGTTCATTCGCATGATCCATTCTAATTCATTAATACGATCCAATCTAATTCATTCATACGATCCATTCTAATTCATTCGCACGAATGTATCCATTCTAATTCATTCATACAATCCATTCTAATTTATTCGCACAATCTATTCTAATTCATTCGTACGATCCATTCTAATTCATTAGCACGATCCATTCTAATTCATTCGTACGATCCATTCTATTTCATTCGTACGATCCATTCTTACTCATTCATACGACCTATTCTAATTCATTCGCACGAATGTATCCATTCTAATTCATTCGTACGATCCATTCTAATTCATTCGCACGATCCATTCTAATTCATTCATATGATCCATTCTAAGTCATTCGTACGATCCATTCTAATTCATTCGCACGATCCATTCTAATTCATTCATACAATCCATTCTAATTCTTTCGCACGATCCTTTCTAATTCGTTCGTATGATCCATTCTAATTCATTCATACAATCCATTCTATTTCATTCGTACGATCCATTCTTACTCATTCGTATGATCCATTCTAATTCATTCGCACGAATGTATCCATTCTAATTCATTCGTACGATCCATTCTAATTCATTCGTACGATCCATTCTAATTCATTCATACGATCCATTCTAATTCATTCATACAATCAATTCTAATTCTTTCTTACGATCCATTCTAATTCATTCATACGTACAAATTTATACGTACGATCCATTATTACGATCCATTCTAATTCATTCGTACGATCCATTCTATTTCATTCATACGATTCATTCTAATACCTTCGTACGATCCATTCTATTTCATTCGTATGTGTTGTGATATTTTAATTGTACTCGCAAGTGCACGAATCGTGGATTATAGTGCAGCGGAGCGAGGTCGATCCCACAGGGACTTTGCTAGGAAACTTAATAAATCTAAAGTCGATTGAAACCTAATCTAGCTAACAATGGTTGAGATTCTGATTATATTAGCTAAGCAATTAAATTAACAAAAACTAATTATTTAGTTAAATCAATTTAATTATGGAAAGGTACTTAGATTAGGGGAAAACTTAGGCTTCAGGGTTCATCCTAGCATCCTATGATAGTTTAGGGTTGATCATTCTATTGTACTCAATTAGATCGTCGTAAGGACAGATTCTAATCAGACGATTTAGCAATGAAAGCAGGCATGGTGCATACATATATAGAATATTTATAAAAAGATAGGCATTAGGCATACTATTGCATGTAACATTGATTCTTAGCATTACCCATCATATGATCATAATGAACCTAAGATAAGCATTCACTATATCTAATGCATGGAAAATCTAGAGAATATATCAACATGCGTTAGCGGAATATTCTATTTTTAAACATTAAAACACGGTTAATCATCAACCACAAAACATCATAAAACACTAGTAATTCCCCATTGGCCTAAGCTATGGAATTTAGCTACACATCATATCATATGATAGCATTGTTTATTTTATAATAAACAAATAACAAAAAGGACAGAAGAACCAGATGATGACGATCTTCTTGGCTTCGCCCGTCTTTGCTTCTTTGCTTCCATGTAATCCGGCTCGATGATGGTGACGTGCAGCACGGCTTCGATGGTACGGATGAGGGATGACGGCTCGGATGACCGACTGGCAAAGGATTATCGGAGGTTTGGTTTCGGTCCAGAATGGTAGAGAGTGGCCGGTGGTGAATGGGTTCGGTGGTGAAGAAGATGGTCTAGTGCTGAAGATGGATGATGATGGGATCGTGTGTGGCGGCCAAGGTAGGTGATAGAAGATGGTCGTCCAAAGCCTCCCTTTTCTTTTCCCGAGCCCCCCCCCTATATAGGAGAGAGAGAGAGTCCCGGATGAGTTGAGAGAGATTCCAAGATCTCGGGCTGCTGTTGGGTCGGGTTAGAATGAGAGAGAGAAGTTCGGTGGGTTGTTAAGGAAGGAAATAGAGAGAGAATCCCGGGAGGAGAAAGGAAAGTTCGGTAGGATCCGGTACATGCATGGTGGCTCGTCGGGTAGATAGAGAAAAAAAGGAAAGAGAGAGACGTCCGGACTAGAGAGAGAAAGTAGGAAGAGAGAGAGCTGGACCTACGAACGGCTCGAAGATGGGAAAGAGATCCGGAAAGAGATCCGGCTAGAGAGAGAATCAAGGAGGGAGAGAGCAGCTCGGGCTACAGGGTTCGGTTGAGAGAAAACAGGGAGAGAGAAGAAGTCGGGCACGGGATGGCTGGCCGCTGGGTTTGCATGGGCTGATGCACGCATGGGAGAGGAAAACGGATCGGACGGCTGCATGCATTTGTTTGGCCGGGGTCTGATGCACCGCATGGAGAGGTGGAGCTGATGGTTACATGGGTTTGGACGTGTGGGGCTCGATCAGGTCGAGCTGATGCAAGGGATATGAACGGCTGCGATGGGTGGCTGTATATCAGTTTTTAGAAAGATAAATTGGTTGCATGGGGGTCTCTGCATGTGATCAAATAGAACGGACGGCTGTGATCTGTTTGGTTTAAATGGAGCTGTGTTGTAGGATTAAAAAGAGAAGAACTTGAATATAAGGGTTCGGGTTTTAGATCTGGTAAGGGACGGTTGTGATTCAGACTCCGGATGAGAAATAAGAAGAAAAGAGATAGACGGGAGAAATGCATGGATGGAATCATGGATCGGACGGTTGTGATCGAGTCGGACCGAGATGGACGGACAGTGTGTGCATGCATGAGGAGTGCGTTGGTTAGGCTGGGTTTGCATGGGATATGTGGGATCAGACAGATGGGATTAAATAGAAGAAAAGAGAGAAGAGAGCTGATGATGCAATGGGGTTTTAAGGGTCCGGGACGCATGAGCTAGGGAATGGGCGACTTGGGTTGGTTAATGGGTTCAAGCGCGATGGGTTCGTGAATGTGGAAAACTTGATCACCATCCTCCGACTCATCATCGCTTATTTATATGCCTGTAGTCATCCTCTGGCTCGTATAATGCAATTCGTCCGCCCGATGAAGTCACTTCTCCGTTTCGAGGTTTGCTCATCTATTGTTCATCGATTCTCTTGTCATCCGAATACGACCTCCCTCTATTCCAAAGCCAATTGAGATGATATCGACCCGTAGCCTTGCATCACTGTAGTCGTGCGTGTCGAGATCCGGTTTCTGAAAAATACATATGAAATAACGCATATAAGGTTCAAATACTATTATCGATAAAAGAATAATTTGGGCTATCGGGCTCTGTATCTTTCATGCATGCAATGTATGAGAGCGAACCAATATGCCGTTGGGTTCGTATGAGAGTCTACTATATTACGGTGCAAAGAAATTCATGCAGTTTACGTGAAGTATGAAAGTTTTACGTAGCAAAGTGATGCTATATGCATGATAAAGAAGAGATAATTCGCACAAAATGGACGCTCAACACACCCCCAAACTTAAATCTTTCTAGTCCTCGAGAAAGCAAACAAAATAAACGACGAAGATAATGAAAAAATAAAAATAACTTAACTCACTTTTGCAGAAATCGCGATTGCACTTAGCACGTGCAACAAGCCGTTAAACCCCTAGGTCACCCTAGTGGACGAGTTTTGTCTCGTGAGGGTTTGCAGTGAATCTACCCACAAAATTCAAGACCCTTTTTTTTTTTTTTCATTTTTTCATTATAAAAATAAGAAATAAGAAAAGTCGGTTCCGCAGAATAATTAAAAGTACTCAAAAATAGAATTTCTAAGGCACAAGACTTGCAAGGTATCTAGCCTAAGCTTCGGCTTTCGAAGTAAGCACTTTAGGTTCTAACTATTAGTTTCCCGTTAGAAAAGGTCAAGGTCAACTATGCTCAAGTGCACGGTGCTGTTTGGGCTAAACACAACTGGGGGTTTGGTTCTCTACATTCATATCATTCTAATAGTCTCCTAGAACGGTCAAAGTCGACCTTAGAACCTGAGTCAAAACCAGCTAATCTAGACAGGCTAGTGAGAGTTGTGGATATTCACCTTAATACCTTTCGGCTTTATATGTGATATTCCAGTTTCCCCACATTGTTTATAGCGACGGCTTTCACACTATTTTCTTTTTCTTTTCTTTTTTTTTTCTCTTTTTTTTTTTTTGGTCATATTTTTTTTTTTCTGGATCTAATTATATATCCCTTCCTAACTTGTACCATGCCAGCTGCACTCTATGCCCATGACACGCTGCCAATGCTCTCATGAGTTAGGTAGCCATCCTCATGTTGCCTTTATATTTGATTCACTCTGCATCCATAGGATCATTCTCATAACCCTATGGACCAGGCTTCACTCATATTAGGGCATACAGGTTAAGACTTTTACATAATTAGGTCCTAGACCATGCTAATAGGTAGCCCTTTTCGCTATACCTTAGAATTCACTGGTCGCTTTTCTAATGATATTTTTTCAAACCAAGTGAACCAGATCCGCATGGTTCATCAGGACTCCAAGTGACTATTAGGTGATATGAAAGCTTTGAATCTAGACCCTAGAGGTGTAAGCCAGATGTGAAGTGAAAGGTAGAGTCCAATTTGTTTTGACAATCTCTAAAAGGTTACTAAGGGTCAGAACCAGATTATACTTACTTTTTCTAGCTAATCCTTAGTCTTTTTACCTTGATTACCAAGTGCCTTATAGTCATATTCGAGTACAATAGAATTAGACTACAAACCCTGAAATAAAGGTAAAATAATTTTTTTTTTTTTTTTTAGAGAAAAGAGATCGAAGGCAATAAAAATGCCACGAAAAGACACTAACACAAAAAGAAAAAACATGCATATGCAATTTCTAAAAGATTATATACGAACGCTGCAGTTTAGGTAGGGGACTACAGACTGGACACACATATGCCAAGACGTATGTGCCGAGCTGTCCCACTGCAGCGTAAGTTGATGCAACAAATAATATATTATTATTATCTAATTAAAACTAAAACTGATAGTTTTGTAGAAACTAGATGCAATTTTTTTTTTTTTTTTTTAAGAGGTACACCACACAAAAGTACACCATACACCCCCAAACTTAGATTAAGCATTGTCCTCAATGTATGAAATAACATGCTCATGAATGAGATAATAACAATTTATGATATCGGTTGGAGTGACAGTTATGTTTGAAATGAAGTACGAAGTTATAAGGGTGGATAGTACCTTAAGTGTTTTGCATCATTATTTCCTGTAAAAAAGTTAGTGACACAGAGACATAAAACAAAACAATGACATAGAAACTAATTAAGATAGTAGATGACATAACGAGATAAACTGATTTAACTACTATAGTACAAAATGGGATTCTTATCAGATTATTAGATTATTCCTGATAAACAGGGTCATCCAGAGATATGGATTCATCATATGGGTTCAAATATTCAAGGTATGGCTTTAAGCGGTGTCCGTTAACTTGAAAGGTGCTACCATCCTCAGTATTATGAATTTCTACTGCACCATGTGGGTGAACTTTTTCAATAATATAAGGCCCAGTCCAGCGGGACTTTAGCTTTCCAGGAAATAAATGCAATCTAGAATTATATAATAGGACTTTCTGACCAGGTTGGAAATCCTTACGTAAGATGACTTTATCATGCATAGCTTTCATACGATCTTTATACTTTTTCGCACAATCATATGCGTCCATCCTGATCTCTTCCAGCTCATCAAGTTGAAGCTTTCTGTGCTCGCCTGCCTTATCGAGATCGAAATTGAGGCGTTTGATCGCCCAATAAGCCTTATGTTCTAGTTCGACAGGAAGATGGCAGGCCTTTCCATAAACCAATCTAAATGGCGACATTTCAATGGGAGTTTTATAAGCAGTACGGTAAGCCCACAAGGCATCAGTCAATCGAAGTGACCAATCTTTTCTTGTGGAGTTTACCGTCTTCTCCAATATGGTCTTTATCTCCCTATTCGATATTTTGACCTGGCCACTTGTTTGTGGGTGGTATGGGGTGGTGACCTTATGAGTAATAGCATACTTTCTCATTAGAGCTTCAAAGATACGATTACAAAAATGCTTACCCCTATCGCTAATAATTGTGCGAGGGGTGCCAAAACGAGATAATATATTATCCTTTAAGAACTGGACCACCACTTTATGGTCATTAGTTTTGCATGCAATTGCCTCTACCCATTTAGAGACGTAGTCAACGGTAACTAAAATGTACTGATTTCCATATGACATAGGAAATGGTCCCATAAAGTCGATGCCCCAGACATCAAAGATTTCGATAATCAATATTGGATTCAGAGGCATCTCATTCCTTCTTGAGATCTTTCCTAGCCGTTGACATTTATCACATGTTTGACAGTAAGTGTGTGCATCTTTGAATAAAGTAGGCCAATAAAAGCAACATTGTAAGACCTTAGCTGCCGTTTTCTTGCCACTGAAATGACCACCACAAGCATGGTCATGACAAAGTGACATAATTTTTCTTTGGTCCCATTCAGGGATGCACCGTCTTATAATTTGATCAGGACAATATTTAAATAAATACGGGTCATCCCAAAAGTACCATTTGGCTATGGAAAGAAAACGGAATCGTTCTTGCTTTGGCTAGAAAGATGGCATTTGTCCAGTTACAAGGTAGTTGACAATGTCAGCATACCAAGGAGCCTTTGTATTAGAGATGGACATTAACTGCTCATCGGGAAAGGTCTCTAGCACAGGTTGTGATTCTAATGTAGACTCCACTAGTAATCTAGACAAGTGATCAGCAACTATATTCTCAGAACCTTTTCTGTCACGGATTTCAAGATCAAATTCTTATAGCAATAATATCCATCGAATTAACCGAGCCTTAGCCTCCTTTTTTGTAAGAAGATACTTTAGGGCTGCATGATCAGTATATATGATAATCTTCGAACCTATCAAGTAAGGATGAAATTTATCGAGGGCAAAGACGATAGCCAATAATTCTTTCTCCGTTGTTGAATAGTTGAGTTGGGCGTCGTTTAAAGTCTTACTTGCATATTGAATGACATGTGGGAGTTTATTGACTCAGTGACCTAGTACAGCACCTATGGCATAGTCTGAAGCATCACACATCACCTCAAATGAAATATTCCAATCAGGAGGTCGGATGATGGGTGCCGAGGTTAACTCGGTTTTAAGTTTCTCAAAGGACTCCATACAAGCAGGTGTGAAATCAAAAGGGGCATCTTTCGCTAATAGATCGCATAGAGGCTTGGAAATTTTACTAAAATCTTTTATAAATCGACGATAAAATCCAGCATGGCCTAAGAAGGATCGCACAGCCTTAACGGTAGTTGGAGGTGGCAGATGTGCAATCAGTTCTACTTTGGCCTTATCGACTTGAATTCCTTTTTCTGACACAATATGTCCTAGAACAATACCAGATTTGACCATAAAATGACATTTCTCCCAATTGAGAATTAGATTCTTTTCTTTGCAATGTTCTAAGACAAGTGTCAAATGATGCAGACATTTATCAAATGTTGAACCAAATATTGAGAAATCATCCATGAAGATCTCTACAAATCGTTCTACCATGTCCGAAAAGATACTCAGCATGCATCGTTGAAAGGTGGCTGGTGCATTACATAGCCCAAAGGGCATGCAACGATATGCAAATGTACCAAATGGACATGTAAATGTAGTTTTTTCTTGGTCTTCAGGGGCAATAGCAATTTGATTATAGTCTGAATACCCGTCAAGGAAGCAGTAGTAAGCGTGGCCGGCTAAGCGTTCTAACATTTGGTCGATAAAAGGTAAAGGAAAATGATCTTTTCTGGTCATAGAATTCAACTTTCTATAGTCGATGCACACTCGCCAACCAGTTTGGATCCTTATTAGGATCAACTCATTGCTTTCATTAGTGATGACTGTGACACCAGATTTCTTAGGCACTACTTGAACTGGGCTGACCCATTGACTATCAGATATTGGGTATATGATTCCTGCATCAAGAAGTTTTATAACCTCCCCTCGTACTACTTCCTTTAGAGTAGGATTTAGTCTTTTTTGTGATTCTCTCGATGGTTTTGAATTATCTTCGAGATGAATTTGATGCATAACCACAGAGGGACTGATCCCTTTGATATCAGAGATGGACCATCCTATTGCCTCCCTATGTATAGAAAGAATATCGAGTAACTTCTTATCTTGGTCCTTATCCAAATGAGATGCGATTATGACAGGTAAGGTTTCAACATCACCAAGAAATGCATACTTCAATGTTTCAGGCAGAGGCTTAAGCTCTAACTTCGGGGGTTCAATGATTGGTGGCACATGTATTGAAGTGGGTATTTGCAAGGGCTCTATTCTTGCTTTCCATTTATTAGTGTCTAAGAGCGGAACTGAATCTAATAAGGCATTAACCTCTCTAAAAGACTCATCATTATCAATATCATGATCTCCAAAGTAGGCTAGACATGCCTCTAAAGGATCTAAAGGTACCAAGGGTTTTTCAATGATTGTATCGATTATATTAACCTCTTGAACCTCATCTAGATCTTCATCAGCTGGTTGTTTACTCATGTGAAAAATATTAAGCTCTACGGTCATATTTCCAAAGGAAAGTTTCATGGCTCCATTTCGGCAATTAATTAGGGCATTAGTAGTTGCTAGAAATGGACGACCAAGAATGACCGGAATCGAGGTGTTCACATATGCTGTTGGTTGTGTATCCAAGACAATAAAATCCACAGGAAAATAAAATTTGTCAACCTGGACAAGCACATCTTCGACTATTCCTCTTGGTACTTTCACTGATTGGTCAGCCAATTGTAGCGTGACCTTAGTAGGTTTCAACTCGCCTAAGCCTAATTGTTTGTAGACAAAGTAGGGTAGCAGGTTAACACTAGCTCCTAGATCAAGAAGGGCTTGTTCTATCCTATTGTTTCCAATGATGCAAGAGATGGTAGGACAGCCCGGATCTTTGTACTTGGGAGGAGTGTTGTATTTAAGAATAGAACTGACTTGTTTAGTTAAGAAGGTCTTCTTTTGCACGTAGAGTTTACGTTTGACGGTGCAAAGGTCCTTCAAAAATTTGGCATATGTTGGAATTTGTTTGATGGCATCTAGAAATGGGATGTTAATCTTCACTTGTTTAAAAATCTCTAAGATTTCATTGTCAGTTGTCCCCTTCTTAGGTGCAATGAATCTTTGAGGAAATGGAATAGGTGGCTTATAAGTAGGTTCAGATTCATTATTTTTCTGTTGGTTGTTGGTGCCAAGCTCTTCCTCATCCTTATCTTTTGAAGTATCCTCAGGTTAATCATCTTTCGTGGGAGTGTTCTCACGTTGATCATCTTTCGTTGGAAGGTCCTTGTTGATAGTCTTTCCACTTCTAAGGGTGGTAATAGACTTGGCATGCCCTACTTGAGAGGATGGGTTTGTTGCATTGGAGGTACCTACTTCATGTTGCCCTCTTGGATTTGGAATAGGTTGATTTGGGAATTTCCCCCTCTCACGTTCATTTAGTGCAGTTGCAAGCTGTCCAACAGTTGTTTCAAGAAGAGATAGCTTGTGAGTTGCTTTGAATATTTGTTTGCATAGTTTGCATGATCTGTTGATTAGACTGCATCAATTGATAGATAGTTTCTTCAAGCGAGGGTCTCCTATGTTGTTGTGTAGCAAAACCGGGGGGCTGCACTAGAGGATGTATTGGATTTGATGATTGTCCCCCAAAGTTTTGTTGAGGTTTCCATGAGAAGTTCGGGTGATCCCTCCAACCTTGGTTGTAGGTTTCTGAAAATGGGTTCCCGAAAGGTTTTCTATAGTTATTATTTAGGACATTGACATGCTCAACATGACAATCTGGATTGTTAAATCTAGATGGACAAGTTTGGGAAGTATGCATAGGACTCGCACAGACAGTGCATATTTCATTAGGACTTTGGTTAATAGGTTCAATATTCATATTCAGAGCCATAACCTCTACTTTTCTAGAAAGATTTTCTATCTTACCCTTCAGGTCAAATTCTTCTTTGAATTCGTAAATCCCTCCTCTTTTAGGTTTTGGGGCTGATCTGTCTTGATGACTAGAAAAATCCCATTGCTGAGAACTTTCTGATAGTCCCTCAAGAATTTGATAAGCTGTATCGTCCCCAAGACTCAAGAACGAGCCACCGTTCATAGATTCGATCATGTTTCGGTGAGTTTGAGTTAACCCGTTATAGAAATATTGAACGAGTCTTAATATTTCGAATCCGTGGTGAGGACACTTTAAAAGTAGGTCTTTGAATCGCTCCCAACTCTCGTAGAATTTCTCATTTTCTTCTTGTGTAAAGTCAGCAATTGCCCTCCTAAGGGCATTAGTTTTAGACATTGGGAAGAATTTTGAAAGTAATTTTGTTACCAAAATATCCCATGAATTGATTGATCTAGAGGGAAAGGAATTAAGCCATACTTTTGCTTTATCGATCTTTCAAAGAAAAGGGAAATAACCATAAGCGAACAGATTCATCAGGGAAGTTTTGGAATTTGAAAGTCGAGCATATCTCGAGAAATTCTTTGATATGCATGTAAGGATTGTCAGTCGCCAGGCCATAGAAGGTAGGTAGGAGTTGAATGATCTGTGGCCTTAGTTCAAAGTGTGCCGCAGTGGTTGCGGGCAACACTATGCAAGATGGCGGATTGGTCGTTATTGGAGAGAATAACTCGCGAAGAGTTTTTGGATCTTGCACGTTATCTCCCATTGTAGCATATTCAATTCGAATAAGACGGTTTGTGTGATCACGTAGCCACGTGCTCATGCACCGTCAAGAAAAACTATTTTTTTTTTAAATTTTTTATTATTATTATTTATTTTTTAAAATTTTTTTACTTTTATTTAAAACTAGTAGAAGGAAGCAATCTAATCAGATTTAAATATTTTCCTAAAACAAGGTCCCCGGCAACGGCGCCAAAAACTTGTTATGATATTTTAATTGTACTCGCAAGTGCACGAATCGTGGATTATAGTGCAGTGGAGTGAGGTCGATCCCATAGGGACTTTGCTAGGAAACTTAATAAATCTAAAGTCGATTGAAACCTAATCTAGCTAACAATGGTTAAGATTCTGATTATATTAGCTAAGCAATTAAATTAACAAAAACTAATTATTTAATAAAGATTAAATCAATTTAATTATGGAAAGGTACTTAGATTAGGGGAAAACTTAGGCTTCAGGGTTTATCCTAGCATCCTATGAAGTTTAGGGTTGATCATTCTATTGTACTCAATTAGATCGTCGTAAGGACATATTCTAATCAGACGATTTAGCAATGAAAGCAGGCATGGTGCATACATATATAGAATATTTATAAAAAGATAGGCATTAGGCATACTATTGCATGTAACATTGATTCTTAGCATTACTCATCATATGATCATAATGAATCTAAGATAAGCATTCACTATATCTAATGCATGGAAAATCTAGAGAATATATCAATATGCGTTAGCGGAATATTCTATTTTTAAATATTAAAACACGGTTAATCGTCAACCCCAAAACATCATAAAACACTAGTAATTCCCCATTGGCCTAAGCTATGGAATTTAGCTACACATCATCTCATATGATAGCATTGTTTGTTTTATAATAAACAAACAACAAAAAGGACAGAAGAACCAGATGATGACGATCTTCTTGGCTTCGCCCGTCTTTACTTCTTTGCTTCCTTGTAATCCGGCTCGATGATGGTGACGTGCAGCACGGCTTCGATGGTACGGATGATGGATGACGGCTCGGATGACCGACTGGCGGAGGATTATCGGAGGTGTAGGATAGGGTTTGGTTTTGGTCCAGAATGGTAGAGAGTGGCCGGTGGTGAATGGGTTCGGTGGTGAAGAAGATGGATGATGATGGGATCGTGTGTGGCAGCCAAGGTAGGTGATAGAAGATGGTCTTCCAAAGCCTCCCTTTTCTTTACCTGAGCCCCCCTATATAGGAGAGAGAGAGAGTCCCGGATGAGTTGAGAGAGATTCCAAGATCTCGGGCTGCTGCTGGGTCGGGTTAGGATGAGAGAGAGAAGTTCGGTGGGTTGTTAAGGAAGGAAATAGAGAGATAATCCCGGGAGGAGAAAGGGAAGTTCGGTGGGATTCGGTACATGCATGGTGGCTTGTCGGGTAGATAGAGAGAAAAAGGAAAGAGAGAGAGACGTCCGGACTAGAGAGAGAAAGTAGGAAGAGAGAGAGCTGGACCTGTGGACGGCTCGAAGATGGGAAAGAGATCCGGAAGGAGATCCGGCTAGAGAGAGAATCAAGGAGGGAGAGAGCGGCTCGGGCTACAGGGTTCGGTTGAGAGAAAACAGGGAGGGAGATGAAGTCGGGCATGGGATGGCTGGCCGCTGGGTTTGCAGGGGCTGATGCACGCATGGGAGAGGAAAACGGATCGGATGGCTGCATGCATTTGTTTGGCCGGGGTCTGATGCACTGCATGGAGAGGTGGAGCTGACGGTTACATGGGTTTGGACGTATGGGGCTCGATCAGGTCGAGCTGATGCAAGGGATATGAACGACTGCGATGGGTGGCTGTATATCAGTTTTTAGAGAGATAAATTGGTTGCATGGGGGCTCTGCATGTGATCAAATAGAACGGACGGCTGTGATCTAATTGGTTTAAATAGAGCTGTATTGTAGGATTAAAAAGAGAAGAACTTGAATGTAAGGGTTCGGGTTTTAGATCTGGTAAGGGACGGCTGTGATTTAGACTCCGGATGAGAAATAAGAAGAAAAGAGATAGACGGGAGAAATGCATGGATGGAATCATGGATCGGACGGTTGTGATCGAGTCGGACCGAGATGGACGGACAGTGCGTGCATGCATGAGGACTGCGTTGGTTAGGCTAGGTTTGCATGGGATATGTGGGATCGGACGGATGGGATTAAATAGAAGAAAAGAGAGAAGAGAGCTGATGATGCAATGGGGTTTTAAGGGTCCGGGACGCATGTGCTAGGGAATGGGCGACTTGGGTTGGTTAATGGGTTCAAGCGCGATGGGTTCGTGAATGTGGAAAACTTGATCACCATCCTCCGACTCATCATCGCTTATTTATATGCCTATAGTCATCCTCTGGCTCGTATCATGCAATTCGTCCGCCCGATGAAGTCACTTCTCCGTTTCGAGGTTTGCTCATCTATTGTTCGTCGATTCTCTTGTCATCCGAACATGACCTCCCTCTATTCCAAAGCCAATTGAGATGATATCGATCCGTAGCCTTGCATCACTGTAGTCGTGTGTGTTAAGATTCGGTTTCTGAAAAATACACATGAAATAACGCATATAAGGTTCCAATACGATTATCAATAAAAGAATAATTTGGGCTATCGAGCTCTTTATCTTTCATGCATGCAATGTATGAGAGCGAACCAATATGCCGTTGGGTTCGTATGAGAGTCTACTATATTACGGTGCAAAGAAACTCATGCAGTTTACCTGTAGTATGAAAGTTTTACGTAGCTAAGTGATGCTATATGCATGATAAAGAAGAGATAATTCGCACAAAATGGACGCTCAACAGTATGATCCATTCTAATTCATAAGTACGATCCATTCTAATTCATTCATATGATCCATTCTAATTCATTCGCACGATCCATTCTAATTCATTCATACGATCCAATCTAATTCATTCATACGATCCATTCTAATTCATTCGCACGAATGTATCCATTCTAATTCATTCGTACGATCCATTCTAATTTATTCGCACGATCCATTCTAATTCATTCGCACGATCCATTCAAATTCATTCATACAATCCATTCTAATTCTTTCGCACGATCCTTTCTAATTCATTCATACGATCCATTCTAATTCATTCGTACGATCCATTCTAATTCATTCGCACGATCAATTCTAATTCATTAGCACGATCCATTCTAATTTATTCGCACGAATGTATCCATTCTAATTCATTCGCACGATCCGTTCTAATTCATTTATACGATCCAATCTAATTCATTCATACGATCCATTCTAATTCATTCGCACGAATGTATCCATTCTAATTCATTCATACGATCCATTCTAATTCATTCGCACAATCTATTCTAATTCATTCGTACGATCCATTCTAATTTATTAGCACGATCCATTCTAATTCATTCGTACGATCCATTCTATTTCATTCGTACGATCCATTCTTACTCATTCGTACGATCCATTCTAATTCATTCGCACGAATGTATCCATTCTAATTCATTCGTACGATCCATTCTAATTCATTCGTACGATCCATTCTAATTCATTCCCACGATCCATTCTAATTCATTCGCATGAATGTATCCATTCTAATTCCTTCTTACGATCCATTCTAATTCATTCGTACGATCTATTCTAATCCTTTCATATAATCCATTCTAATTCATTCGTACGATCTATTCTAATTCATTCATACGATCCATTCTAATTCCTTCGTACGATCCATTCTAATTCCTTTGTACGACCCATTATATTTCATTCGTATAATCCATTCTAATTCCTTTGTACGATCCATTCTAATTCATTCGTACAATCCATTCTATTTCATTCGTACGATCCATTCTTACTCATTCGCACGATCTATTCTAATTCATTCATACGATCCATTCCAATTCATTCATACAATCCATTCTAATTCTTTCACACGATCCATTCTAATTCATTCGTACTTTCCATTCTAATTCATTAGCACGATCCATGCTAATTCATTCATACGATCCATTCTAATTCATTCGCAAGATCCATTCTAATTCATTCGTACGATCCATTCTAATTCATTCGCACAATCTATTCTAATTCATTCGCACAATCCATTCTAATTCATTCGTATGATCCATTCTAATTCATTCGCACGATCCATTCTAATTCATTTGTACGATCCATTCTATTTAATTCGTACGATCCATTCTTACTCATTCGTACGATCCATTCTAATTCATTCGCACGAATGTATCCATTCTAATTCATTCGTACGATCCATTCTAACTCCTTCGTACGATCCATTCTAACTCCTTCGTATGATCCATTCTAATTCCTTCGTACGATCCATTCTAATTCCTTTGTATGACCCATTATATTTCATTCGTATGATCCATTCTAATTTCTTTGTACGATCTATTCTGATTCATTCCCATGAATGTATCCATTCTAATTCATACGTACGATCCATTCTAATTTATTCATACGATCCAATCTAATTCATTCATACGATCCATTCTAATTCATTCGCACGAATGTATCCATTCTAATTCATTCGTACGATCCATTCTAATTCCTTCGTACGACCCATTCTAATTCATTCGCACAATCTATTCTAACACACAATCTATTCTAATTCATTCGTATGATCAATTCTAATTCATTAGCACGATCCATTCTAATTCATTCGCATGAATGAATCCATTCTAATTCATTCATACAATCCATTCGTACGAATGAATTAGAATGGATCGTACGAATGAATTAGAATGGATCATACGAATGAATTAGAATGTATACATTCGTGCAAATGAATTAGAATAGATTGTACGAATGAATTAGAATAGATCGTACGAATGAATTAGAATGGATCGTGTGAAAGAATTAGAATGGATTGTATGAATGAATTAGATCTAATTCATTCGTATGATCCATTCTAATTCATTCGTACGATCCATTCTAATTCATTCGCACGAATGTATCCATTCTAATTCCTTCGTACGATCCATTCTAATTCATACGATCCATTCTAATTCATTCGTACAACCCATTCTAATTCATTAATACGATCCAATCTAATTCATTCATACGATCCATTCTAATTCATTTGTACGATCCATTCTAATTCATTCGTACGATCCATTCTAATTGATTTGAACGATCCATTCTAATTCATTCATACGATCTATTCTAATTCATTCGTACGATCGAATAAGAATGGATCGTAAATGTGAATTCGAATGGATCGTGCGAATGAATTTGAATGGATCGTATGAATAAATTAGAGTGGATACATTCGTGCGACTGAATTAGAATGGATCGTACGAATGAATTAGAATGGATCGTGCAAAGGAATTAGAATGGATCGTACGAAGGAATTAGAACGGATCGTACGTACGAAGGAATTAGAAAGGTTCGTATGAAGGAATTAGAATGGATCGTACGAATGAATTAGAATGGATACATTCGTGCAAATGAATTAGAATGGATCGTACGAAAGAATTAGAAGGGATCGTACGTACGAAGGAATTAGAATGGATCGTACGAAGGAATTAGAATGGATCGTACGAATGAATTAGAATGGATACATTCGTGCGAATGAATTAGAATGGATCGTGTGAATGAATTAGAATGGATCGTGCGAATGAATTAGAATGGATCGTACGAATGAATTAGAATAGATTGTGCAAATGAATTAGAATGGATCGTGCGAATGAATTAGAATGGATCGTACGAATGAATTAGAATAGATTGTGCGAATGAATTAGAATGGATCGTACGAATGAATTTGAATGGATACATTCGTGCGAATGAATTAGAATGGATCGTATGAATGAGTTAGATTGGATCGTATAAATGAATTAGAATGGATCGTGCGTATGAATTAGAATGGATCGTACGAATGAATTAGAATGGATCGTATGAGTGAATTCGAATGGATCGTGCGAATGAATTAGAATGGATCGTATGAATGAATTTGAGTGGATACATTCGTGCGAATGAATTAGAATGGATCGTGCGAATGAATTAGAATGGATCGTGCGAAGGAATTAGAATGGATCATACGAATGAATTAGAATGGATGCATTCATGCGAATGAATTTGAATGGATCGTACGAAGGAATTAGAATGGATCGTACGTACGAAGGAATTAGAATGGATCGTACGAAGGAATTAGAATGGATCGTACGAATGAATTAGAATGGATTCATTCGTGCGAATTAATTAGAATGGATCGTACGAAGGAATTAGAATTGATCGTACGTACGAAGGAATTAGAATGGATCGTACGAATGAATTAGAATGGATACATTCGTGCGAATGAATTAGAATGGATCGTGCGAATGAATTAGAATGGATCGTACGAATGAATTAGAATAGATTGTGTGAATGAATTAGAATGGATCGTGCGAATGAATTAGAATGGATCGTACGAATGAATTAGAATAGATTGTGCGAATGAATTAGAATGGATCGTACGAATGAATTAGAATGGATACATTCGTGCGAATAAATTAGAATGGATCGTACGAAGGAATTAGATTGGATCGTACGAAGGAATTAGAATGGATCTTACGAATGAATTAGAATGGATACATTCGTGCGAATGAATTAGAATGGATCGTACGAATGAATTAGAATGGATTGTACGAATGTATCCATTCTAATTCATTCGTACGATCCATTCTAATTCGTTCGTACGATCTATTCTAATTCCTTTGTACGACCCGATCCATTCTAATTCATTCGTACGATCTATTCTATTTCATTTGTACGATCCATTCTTACTCAATCGTATGATCCATTCTAATTCATTCGCACGAATGTATCCATTCTAATTGATTCGTACGATCCATTCTAATTTATTCGCACGATCCATTCTAATTCATTAATACGATCCAATCTATATCATTCATACGAACCATTCTAATTCATTCTCACGACTGTATCTATTCTAATTCATTCGTGCGATCCATTCTAATTCATTCGCACAATCTATTCTAATTTATTAGTACGATCCATTCTAATTCATTCGCACGATCCATTCTAATTCATTCGCACGAATGAATCCATTCTAATTCATTCGTACAATCAATTCTATTTCATTCGTACGATCCATTCTTACTCATTCGTACGATCCATTCTAATTCATTCGCACAAATATATCCATTCTAATTCATTCGTATAATCTATTCTAATTCATTCGTATGATCCATTCTTACTCATACGTACGATCCATTCTAATCTATTCTAATTCATTCGCACAAATGTATCCATTCTAATTCATTCGTACGATCTATTCTAATTCATTCGTACTTTCCATTCTAATTCATTCGCACGATCCATTCTAATTCATTCGCACGAATGAATCCATTCTAATTCATTCGTACAATCCATTCTATTTCATTCGTACGATCCATTTTACTCATTCGTATGATCCATTCTAATTCATGATCATACGAATGAGTAAGAATGGATCGTACGAATGAAATAGAATGGATTGTACGAATGAATTAGAATGGATCGTACAAAGGAATTACAATGGATCATACGAATCGTATGATCCATTCTAATTCATTCGCACGAATGTATCCATTGTAATTCATTCGTACGATCCATTCTAATTCATTCGCACGATCCATTCTAATTTATTAATACGATCCAATTTAATTCATTCATACAATCCATTATAATTCATTCGTACGATCCATTCTAATTCATTCGCACGAATGTATTCAATCTAATTCATTCGTACGATCCATTCTAATTCATTCGCACAATCTATTATAATTCATTCGCACGATCCATTCTAATTCATTCATACGATCCATTCTAATTCATTCATACGATCCATTCTAATTCATTCATACGATCCATTCTAATACACTCGTACGATCCATTCTATTTCTAATTCTTTCACACGATCCATTCTAATTCATTCGTACGATCCACTCTAATTCATTCGTACGATCTATTCTAATTTATTTGCACGATCAATTCTAATTCATAAGCACGATCCATTCTAATTCATTCGAACGATCTATTCTATTTCATTCGTACGATCCATTCTTACTCAATCGTATGATCCATTCTAATTCATTCGCACGAATGTATCGTACGATCCATTCTAATTCATTCGCACGATCCATTCTAATTCATTCATACTATCCATTCTAATTCATTCGTACGATCCACTCTAATTCATTCGCACGATCCATTCTAATTCTTTCACACGATCCATTCTATTTCATTCGTACGATCCATTCTTACTCATTCATACGATCCATTCTAATTCCTTCGTACGATCCATTCTAATTCCTTCGTACGATCCATTCTAATTCCTTTGTACGACCCATTATATTTCATTCGTATGATCCATTCTAATTCGTTTGTACGATCCATTCTAATTCATTCATACGATCCATTCTAATTCATTCGCACGATCCATTGTAATTCATTCGCGTGATCCATTCTAATTCATTCATACGATCCATTCTAATTCATTCATACGATCCATTCTAATTCATTCGCACGATCTATTCTAATTCATTCGTACGATCTATGAAGGAATTAGAATGGATTGTACGAATGAATTAGAATGGATACATTCGTACAATCCATTCTAATTCATTCGTACGATCCTTTCTAATTCATTCGCACGAATGTATCCATTCTAATTCATTCGTACGATCCATTCTAATTCCTTCATACGATCCATTCCAATTCCTTCGTACGATCCATTCTAATTCCTTTGTACGACCCATTATATTTCATTCGTATAATCCATTCTAATTCATTAGCAGGATCCATTCTAATTCATTCATACGATCTATTCTAATTCATTCGCACGATCCATTCTAATTCATTCGCATGAATGAATCCATTCTAATTCATTCGTACAATCCATTCTATTTCTTTCGTACGATCCATTCTTACTCATTCGTTTGATCCATTCTAATTCATTTGCACGAATGTGGATAATTCTAATTCATTCGTACGATCCATTCTAATTCATTCGCACGATCCATTCTAATTCATTCGTACGATCCATTCTAATTCATTCGGACGATCCATATTCATTCGCACGAATGTATCCATTCTAATTAATTCGTACGATCTATTCTAATTCATTCGTACGATCCATTCTAATTCACTTGCACGATCGTAGGAATTAATTAGAATGGATCGTGCGAATGAATTAGAATGGATCGTACGAATGAATTAGAATGGATCGTATAAATGAATTAGAATGGATCGTACGAATGAATTAGAATGGATACATTCATGGGAATGAATAAGAATGGATCGTACGAAGGAATTAGAATGGATCATGCGAATGAAATAGAATGGATCGTACGAAGGAATTAGAATGGATCGTACATACGAAGGAATTAGAATGGATCGTACGAAGGAATTAGAATGGATCGTACGAATGAATTAGAATAGATTGTGCGAATGAATTAGAATGGATCGTATGAATGAATTAGATTGGATCGTATGAATGAATTAGAATGGATCGTGCGAATGAATTAGAATGGATCGTATGAATGAATTAGAATGGATCGTATGAATGAATTAGAATGGATCGTACAAAGGATGGATACATTCGTGCGAATGAATTAGAATGGATCAGACGAATGAATTAGAATGGATCGTATGAATGAATTAGAATGGATCGTGCGAATGAATTAGAATGGATCGTACGAATGAATTAGAATGGATCGTATGAATAAATTAGAATAGATCGTGCGAATGAATTAGAATGGATCGTACGAATGAGTAAGAATGGATCGTACGAATGAAATAGAATGGATTGTACGAATGAATTAGAATGGATCGTACGAATGAATTAGAATGGATCGTGTGAAAGAATTAGAATGGATTATATGAATGAATTAGAATGGATCGTATGAATGAATTAGAATGGATCGTGCGAATGAATTTGAATGGATTGTTCAAATAAATTAGAATGGATCGTACGAATGAATTAGAATAGATCGTACGAATGAATTAGAATGGATACATTCGTGCAAATGAATTAGAATGGATCGTACGAATGAGTAAGAATGGATTGTACGAATGAATTAGAATGGATTGTGCGAATGAATTCGAATGAATCGTGCGAATGAATTAGAATGGATCTGGATACTTTCGTGCGAATGAATTAGAATGGATCATACGAATGAGTAAGAATGGATCGTACGAATGAAATAGAATGGATCGTACGAATGAATTAGAATGGATCGTGCTAATGAATTAGAATGGATCGTACGAATGAATTAGAATGGATCGTTTGAATGAATTAGAATGGATCGTGCGAATGAATTAGAATGGATCGTATGAATGAAATAGAATGGATCGTATGAATAAGAATGGATCGTACGAAGGAATTAGAATGGATCGTACGAATGAATTAGAATGGATCATACGAATGAAATAGAATGGATCATACGATGCATTCTAATTCATTCGCATGATCCATTCTAATTCATTTGTATGATCCATTCTAATTCATTCACACGAATGTATCCATCCTAATTCATTCGTACGATTCATTCTAATTCATTCGCACAATCTATTCAAATTCATTCCTACAATCCATTCTAATTGTTTCACACGATCAATTCTAATTCATTCGTACGATCCATTCTAATTCATTCGTACGATCTCTATTTCATTCATACGATCCATTCTAATTAATTCGTACGATCGTGCTAGTGAATTAGAATGGATCGTACGAATGAATTAGAATAGATTGTGCGAATGAATTAGAATGGATCGTATGAATAAATTAGAGTGGATACATTCGTGCGAATGAATTAGAATGGATCGTGCGAATGAATTAGAATGGATCGTACGAATGAATTAGAATGGATCGTATGAATGAATTAGAAAGGATCGTGTGAAAGAATTAGAATGGATTGTATGAATGAATTAGAATGGATCGTATGAATGAATTAGAATGGATCGTGCGAATGAATTAGAATGGATCGTACGAATGAATTAGAATGGATACATTCGTGTGAATGAATTAGAATGGATCGTATGAATGAATTAGATTGGATCGTATGAATGAATTAGAATGGATCGTGCGAATGAATTAGAATGGATCGTACGAATGAATTAGAATGGATCGTATGAATGAATTAGAATAGATCGTACGAATGAATTAGAATGGATACATTCGAGCGAATGAATTAGAATGGATTCATTCATGGGAATGAATTAGAATGTATCGTTCAAAGGAATTAGAATGGATCATACGAATGAAATATAATGGGTCGTACAAAGGAATTAGAATGGATCGTACGAAGGAAATAGAATGGATCGTACAAAGGAATTAGAATGGATCGTACGAATGAATTAGAATGGATACATTCATGCGAATGAATTAGAATGGATCGTACGAATGAGTAAGAATGGATCGTACGAATGGAATAGAATGGATCGTACGAATAAATAAGAATGGATCGTGCGAATGAATTAGAGTGGATCGTACGAATGAGTAAGAATGGATCGTACGAATGAAATAGAATGGATTGTACGAATGAATTAGAATGGATTCATTCGTGCGAATAAATTAGAATGGATCGTGCTAATGAATTAGAATTGATCGTACGAATGAATTAGAATAGATTGTGCGAATGAATTAGAATGGATCATAAGAATGAATTAGAATGGATCATACGAATGAATTAGAATGGATATATTCGTGAAAATTAATTAGAATGGATCATATGAATGAATTAGAATGGATCGTACGGTACGAATGAGTAAGAATGGATCGTATGAATGAAATAGAATGGATTGTACGAATGAATTAGAATGGATTCATTCGCGCGAATGAATTAGAATGGATCGTATGAGTGAATTCGAATGGATCGTGCGAATGAATTAGAATGGATCATACGAATGAAATAGAATGGATACATTCATACGAATGAATTAGAATGGATCGTACGAATGAGTAAGAATGGATCGTAGGAACAAAATAGAATGGATTGTACGAATGAATTAGAATGGATCGTACAATGAATTAGAATTGATCGTGCGAATGAATTAGAATAGATCGTACGAATGAGTAAGAATGGATCGTACGAATGAAATAGAATGGATCGTACGAATGAATTAGAATGGATCGTGCTAATGAATTAGAAAGGATCGTACGAATGAATTAGAATAGATTGTACGAATGAATTAGAATGGATCGTATGAATAAATTAGAATGGATATATTCGTGCAAATGAATTAGAATGGATCATATGAATGAATTAGAATGGATCGTACGGATTGTACGAATGAAATAGAATAGATCGTACGTACGATCTATTCTATTTCATTCGTATGATCCATTCTTACTCAATCGTATGATCCATTCTAATTCATTCGCACGAATGTTTCTATTCTAATTCATTCGTACGATCCATTCTAATTCATTCGCACGATACATTTTAATTCATTAATACGATCCAATCTAATTCATTCATACGATCCATTCTAATTCATTCGCACGAAAGTATCCATTCTAATTCATTCGTACGATCCATTCTAATTCATTCGCACAATCTATTCTAATTCATTCGATGTACGATCCATTCTATTTCATTCGTACGATCCATTCTTACTCATTCGTACGATCCATTCTAATTCATTCGCACGAATGTATCCATTCTAATTCATTCGTCCGATCCATTCTAATTTTTTCGTATGATCCATTCTAATTCCTTCGTACGATCCATTCTAATTCCTTTGTACGACCCATTATATTTCATTCATATGATCCATTCTAATTCCTTTGTACGATCCATTCTAATTCATTCATACGATCCATTCTAATTCATTCGTACGATCCATTATAATTCATTCGCATGATCCAATCTAATTCATTCATACGATCCAATCTAATTCATTCATACGATCCATTCTAATTCATTCGCACGAATGTATCCATTCCAATTCATTCGTACGATCCATTTCCTTCGTACGATCCATTCTAATTCCTTTGTACGATCCATTTTAATTCATTCATACGATCCATTCTAATTCATTCATACGATCCATTCTAATTCATTCGCACGATCCATTCTAATTCATTCGCACAATCTATTCTAATTCATTCGCACGATCCATTCGAATTCACTCATACGATCCATTCTAATTCATTCATACAATCCATTCTAATTCATTCGTACGATCCATTCTAATTCATTCGCACGATCCATTCTAATTCCTTCGTACGATCCATTCTAATTCATTCGCACAAATGTATCCATTCTAATTCATTCGTATGATCCATTCTAATTCCTTCGTACGATCCATTCTAATTCCTTCGTACAATCCATTCTATTTTATTCGTATGATCCATTCTAATTCCTTCATATGATCCATTCTTATTCATTCCCATGAACGTATCCATTCTAATTCATACGTACGTAATGAATTAGAATGGAACGTACGAATGAATTAGAATAGATTATGTGAATGAATTAGAATGGATCGTACGAATGAGTAAGAATGGATCGTACGAATGAAATAGAACGGATCGTACGAATGAATTAGAATGGATTGTGCTAATGAATTAGAATGGATGGTATGAATGAATTAGAATGGATCGTGCGAATGAATTAGAATGGATCGTACAAATGAATTTGAATAGATTGTGCGAATGAATTAGAATGGATCGTACGAATGAATTAGAATGGATACATTTGTGCGAATGAATTAGAATGGATCATACGAATGAATTAGAATGGATCATGCGAATGAATTAGAATGGATCGTACGAATGAGTAAGAATGGATCGTACGAATGAATTAGAATGGATCGTAGGAATGAATAAGAATGGGTCGTACGAAGGAATAAGAATAGATTGTGCGAATGAATTAGAATGGATCGTGGGAATGAATTAGAATGGATCGTATTAATGAATTAGAATGGATCGTGCGAATGAATTAGAATGGATCGTACGAATGAGTAAGAATGGATCGTACGAATGAAATAGAATGGATTGTACGAATGAATTTGAATGGATCGTACGAATGAATTAGAATGGATCGTACGAAATGAATTAGAATGGATCATACGAAGGAATTAGAATGGATCGTGCTAATGAATTAGAATGGATCGTACGAATGAATTAGAATAGATTGTGTGAATGAATTAGAATGGATCGTCATACGATCCAATCTAATTCATTCATACGATCCATTCTAGATCATTCATATGATCCATTCTAATTCCTTCGTACGATCCATTCTATTTCATTCGTACGATCCATTCTTACTACATCGTATGATCCATTCTAATTCATTCGCACGAATGTATCCATTCTAATTCATTCGTACGATCCAATCTAATTCATTCATACGATCCATTCTAATTCATTCGCACGATCCATTCTAATTCATTCATACGATCCATTCTAATTCATTCGTACAATCCATTCTAATTCATTCGCACGTACGATCCATTCTAATTCCTTCGCACGATCCATTCTAATTCATTCATACGATCCATTCTAACTCATTCATACAATCCATTCTAATTCATTAGCACGATCCATTCTAATTCATTCATACAATCCATTCTAATTCTTTTGCACGAATGTATCCATTCTAATTCATTCGTACGATCCATTCTAATTCCTTCGTACGATCCATTCTAATTCCTTCGTACAATCCATTCTATTTCATTCGTATGATCCATTCTAATTCCTTCGTACGATCCATTCTTATTCATTCCCATGAACGTATCCATTCTAATTCATACGTACGTAATGAATTAGAATGGAACGTACGAATGAATTAGAATAGATTGTGCGAATGAATTAGAATTGATCGTACGAATGAGTAAGAATGGATCGTACGAATGAAATAGAATGGATCGTACGAATGAATTAGAATGGATCGTGCTAATGAATTAGAATGGATCGTATGAATGAATTAGAATGGATCGTGCGAATGAATTAGAATGGATCGTACGAATGAATTAGAATAGATTGTACGAATGAATTAGAATGGATCGTACGAATGAATTAGAATGGATACATTCGTGCGAATGAAATAGAATGGATCATTATATTTTATTCGTATGATCCATTCTAATTCCTTTGTACGATCCATTCTAATTCATTCATACGATCCAATGTAATTCATTCGTACGATCCATTCTAATTCATTCGCACGATCCATTCTAATTCATTCGCACGAACGTATCCATTCTAATTCATTCGAATGAATTAGAATAGATTGTGCGAATGAATCAGAATGGATCGTACGAATGAATTAGAATGAATACATTCGTGCGAATGAATTAGAATGGATCGTATGAATGAATTAGAATAGATCGTATGAGTGAATTCGAATGGATCGTGCGAATGAATTAGAATGGATTGTACGAATGAATTAGGATGGATACATTTGTGCGAATGAATTAGAATGGATCGTACGAATGAGTAAGAATGGATCATACGAATGAAATAGAATGGATCGTACAAATGAATTAGAATGGATCGTGCTAATTAATTAGAATGGATCGTACGAATGAATTAGAATAGATTGTGCGAATGAATTAGAATGGATCGTACGAATGAATTAGAATGGATACATTCATGAGAATGAATTAGAATGGGTCATATGAATGAATTAGATTGGATCGTATTAATGAATTAGAATGGATCATGCGAATTAATTAGAATGGATCGTACGAATGAATTAGAATGGATACATTCGTGCGAATGAATTAGAATGGATCGCACTAATGTATCCATTCTAATTCATTCGTACGATCCATTCTAATTTATTCACACAATCTATTCTAATTTATTCGTACGATCAATTCAAATTCATTAGCACGATCCATTCTAATTCATTCGTACGATCTATTCTATTTCATTCGTACGATCCATTCTTACTCAATCATATGATCCATTCTAATTCATTCGCACGAATGTATCCATTCTAATTCATTCATACGATCCATTCTAATTCATTCGCATGATCCATTCTAATTCATTAATACGATCCAATCTAATTCATTCATATGATCCATTTTAATTCATTCGCACGAATGTATCCATTTTAATTCATTCGTACGATCCATTCTAATTCATTCGCACAATCCATTCTAATTCATTCGCACGATCCATTCTAATTTATTCATACGATCCATTCTAAGTCATTCGTACGATCCATTCTAATTCATTCGCATGATCTATTCTAATGCATTCATACAATCCATTCTAATTCTTTCACACGATCTTTTCTAATTCATTCGTACGATCCATTCTAATTCATTCATACAATCCATTCTATTTCATTCGTACGATCCATTCTTACTCATTCGTATGATCCATTCTTATTCATTCGCACGAATGTATCCATTCTAATTCATTCGTACGATCCATTCTAATTCATTCTTACGATCCATTCTAATTCTTTCATATGATCCATTCTAATTCAATCATACGTACAAATTTATACGTACGATCCATTATTATGATCCATTCTAATTCATTCGTACGATCCATTCTATTTCATTCATACGATTCATTCTAATTTTTTCATACGATCCATTCTAATTCCTTCGTACGATCCATTCTATTTCTTTCGTATGATCCATTCTAATTCATAAGTACGATCCATTCTAATTCATTCATACGATCCATTCTAATTCATTCGTACAATCCATTCTAATTCATTCGCACGATCCATTCTAATTCATTCATACGATCCAATCTGATTCATTCATACGATCCATTCTAATTCATTCGCACAAATATATCCATTCTAATTCATTTGTACGATCCATTCTAATTCATTCGCACGATCCATTCAAATTCATTCGCACGATCCATTCAAATTCATTCATACAATCCATTCTAATTCTTTCGCACGATCCCTTCTAATTCATTCGTACGATCCATTCTAATTTATTCGTACGATCCATTCTAATTCATTCGCACGATCAATTCTAATTTATTAGCACGATCCATTCTAATTCATTCGCACGAATGTATCCATTCTAATTCATTCGCACGATCCATTCTAATTTATTTATACGATCCAATCTAATTCATTCATACGATCTATTCTAATTCATTCGCATGAATGTATCCATTCTAATTCATTCGTACGATCCATTCTAATTCATTCGCACAATCTATTCTAATTTATTCGTACGATCCATTCTAATTCATTAGCACGATCCATTCTAATTCATTCGTACGATCCATTCTATTTCATTCGTACGATCCATTCTTACTCATTCGTACGATCCATTCTTACTCATTCGTACGATCCATTCTAATTCATTCGCACGAATGTATCCATTCTAATTCATTCGTACGATCCATTCTAATTCATTCGTACGATCAATTATAATTCATTCGCACGATCCATTCTAATTCATTCGCACGATCCATTCTAATTCATTCGCACGAATGTATCCATTCTAATTCCTTCGTACGATCCATTCTAATTCATTCGTACGATCTATTCTAATTCATTCATATAATCCATTCTAATTCATTCGTACGATCTATTCTAATTCATTCATACGATCCATTCTAATTCCTTCGTACGATCCATTCTAATTCCTTCGTACGATCCATTCTAATTCCTTTGTACGACCCATTATATTTCATTTGTATGATCCATTCTAATTCCTTTGTACGATCCATTCTAATTCATTCGTACAATCCATTCTATTTCATTCATATAATCCATTCTTACTCATTCGCACGATCCATTCTAATTCATTCATATGATCCATTCTAATTCATTCATACAATCCATTCTAATTTTTTCACACGATCCATTCTAATTCATTCGTACGTTCCATTCTAATTCATTAGCACGATCCATGCTAATTCATTCGTACGATCCATTCTAATTCATTCGTACGATCCATTCTAATTCATTCGCACAATCTATTCTAATTCATTCGCACAATCCATTCTAATTCATTCGTACGATCCATTCTAATTCATTCGCACGATCCATTCTAATTCATTCGTACGATCCATTCTATTTTATTCGTACGATCCATTCTTACTCATTCGTACGATCCATTCTAATTCATTTGCACGAATGTATCCATTCTAATTCATTCGTACGATCCATTCTAATTCCTTCGTACGATCCATTCTAATTCCTTTGTACAACCCATTATATTTCATTCGTATGATCCATTCTAATTCCTTTGTACAATCCATTCTAATTCATTCCTATGAATGTATCCATTCTAATTCATACGTACAATCCAATCTAATTCATTCATACGATCCAATCTAATTCATTAATACGATCCATTCTAATTCATTCGGATGAATGTATCCATTCTAATTCATTCGTACGATCCGTTCTAATTCCTTCGTACGACCTATTCTAATTCATTCGCACAATCTATTCTTACGCACAATCTATTCTAATTCATTCGTACGATCAATTCTAATTCATTAGCACGATCCATTCTAATTCATTCGCACGAATGAATCCATTCTAATTCATTCATACAATCCATTCGTACGAATGAATTAGAATGGATCGTACGAATGAATTAGAATGGATACATTCGTGCAAATGAATTAGAATAGATCGTGTTCGGGGGATTTTTCGCTGGTCCGTGCGGGCTGCCTGCAAGACAAAGAAAAGAGAACGTGAGAACGGCTGGCTCCCTTAGGAGCGCAGACCCTCCGACGCTCAAGTCAGTCACAGTGGCACAACGGCGAGCTGTAATGGACCAAAGAGGAAGGAAAAGGGATTTCGAACCTGTACTATGGAGCCTGGGGGTGAGCATTTATAGCAATCGGCGGCCTACCGTGGCCCGACACGTGGAGATTCTTCCGGCGCCTTCTAGACCCCCCACGTTCTGGCTCGCGTGGGTCTGACAGTCCTTGGTACTTGCGCCCTGACATTCTGTCGTCAGGCCTGCCAGGCGGTTTGAGTGGGGGAGGGAATCTTTCTTGTCGTGGCCAGGTGGCCATTCTGGAATGTTCAAGTCTGGGAGGTCTCGAACTGATTCGAGCGAGCTTCCGTGGACCACGTTTGTCCACGTAGTTTCCGTGGGGTTTTGACACCTGGCATCCTCTCATACATTGTGGGCGACCTCCGACGGGGAGCTAAGGTGAGCTCGCCCTCCATTGCTCCGCCTTCTCTTCCACATCTATCAAGAGTCGGACCTCGCGGGAGCAACCTCTTCTATAAACTGGGGAATTCTGGCGAGCTTGGGCGAGCTCCTGAGCGAGCTAGGGGCGAGCTCCTGCGCGAGCTAGGGGCGTTCGCGATGCCGGTGTCTTCGTTATGCATGACGGTCTAACTCCCGCTATCACTGCCAGCGAGTTCTCGCGCGGGCTTGGCGAACTCCGGGGCGAGCTCCTGAGCGAGCTTAGGCGAGCTCCTGGGTGAGCTTGGCGAGCTACGGGGCGAGCTCCTGAGCGAGCTTCTGGGCGATCTCAGGCGAGCTCCATCGAGCTCAGGCGAGCTCCTGAGCGAGCTTCTGGGCGATCTCAGGCGAGCTCTATCGAGCTCAGGCGAGCTCTTAAGAGTGCTCTTGGCCTGGGCCCTTTCAGCCTAATGTGGATCTCGCTCCCTGTCAAGGTGATTTGGTGAGCACGGGGGAGCGAACTCCTGCGAGCTGCACTCAGATACAAGGTGTCCATCCAGCTCCCTGTGGGGCGAGCTCCTGAGGGGTTGGGAGAGGCGAGCTTTTTGGACAGGCTCCCTCGAGAACTCTTATCTCAGATGCGTTTGCAATGCTACCCAAGATATGTGGTTTCTGTCTACCCCCAACATTACCCCCTCCTGAGGGAGTGATCGAGGAAAGTCGACGCTTGCTCAGGAGTCTTAGCGAACTCCTATCCCCGGCAATGTGCCTGATATCAATGTCTGCCGTAACAGTTTTCTTGCGGGGCGGAGATAGTAGCGATGGCGGCCTGCGCCGAGAGCTTTGACTGCCAGTATTTCACAAACGCTGGGCGGGCCACGAGCATCAGCCATGAGCGATCTCCAGCGATGCGAGCTCCTCACCTGCGGTCAGGATCAGCTTCGGGCAAGCTGGGGCGCCTACCGTGGGCGGTCTGCATCGAGAGTTTTGACTCTCAGTACTTTTCAAAAACGCTGGGCGGGCCACGAGCGTCAGCCACGAGCGATCTCCTTCCGGTGCGAGCTTGTCACACGCGGCCAGGGTCTGCCTCGGGCGAGCTGCGGGCACCTGCCGCGAGCGATCTGCGTCGAGAGTTTTGACTCCCAGTATTTCACAAACGCTGGGCGGGCCACGAGCGTCAGCCACGAGCGATCTCCTTCCGGTGCGAGCTTGTCACACGCGGTCAGGGTCTGCTTCGGGCGAGCTTGGGGCGCCTGCCGCGGGCGATCTTGTGACTTGGGTATCGCACCGAATCTCCAACGGTCGCTTCACCTTAACTGCGGTGCGAGGCTCAACACTGATACAGCGAATCTAATCATGAGACCCCGATCGGCGCGAGACGCGTGTCTCCTCCTCATTTGTCCCTTTCTTTGTCAATAAAGGACAGTGCTGGTGCCGGCGCAGCTTTTTCCACGCGTGGTCCACGTGGCGCTCGACGATTTGAGAGAAGCGAGCTGTCGCTTTGATCGCCGTCATGTCGCCTCGCCGAGCGTGCTTGGGCATTAACTGCGGATCGATTCACCTGTCTCTCGCTCGCCTTTAAATAGGGGACGGGGGGCAATTTTTACTGCTGCGTGAAAACAGCTCTCCCTTCTCCCTTTGCTTCTAGCGCTTTCAGCTCGCTTTAGCCCTTCTGCTCTCATGGCTTCCGCTGCTGACGTTGCTGCTGCTGTTGCTGCCGCTGCTGCCGCCGCCCAGGCCGCTGAGCCCGCCACCGAAAGGGCGGTGGTCTGGCTGCAAAACCCCGTCGGGGTGCCTGTCGGGGACAGTATCCGGGCGGCGATCGATCTCCCTCGGGAGATCCTCGTCACCGAGATGCCACTCTCGGGGAGGCCGCCCCAGGGCACAGTAGCTTCTGTCGGGCTGCTGTGGTCCGGGCTGCGGTTCCCCCTGAGTCATCTCGCCGGGGAGCTCCTGGAGTTGACGGGGCTTTGCCCCGCCCAACTCTCAGGAAACTCCTGGGGGATACTCTATGGGCTGTCCCAGCTGGAGACCGCTCTGAAGGCGAGGATCCCACTGAGCTACTTGCTCAAAAAGTGGCTCCTCAAGCCCTCACCGGTCTTCAGCACCGCGGGCTGCGGCTACTTCTACCTCGCCGGGCGGCCTGGCGAGGTGCTCCCCTTCTCCACCATCGAGAGCAAGGACCGCCACTGGAAGGACTATCCTTTCGTGGCGGTCGGCGACTGGCGCGGGCGGCACAGCGGAGTCCCGGCTCACCCCGGGGTTCCCCCGACGGCGGTCTTCCGGGAGATCTCCTTCTACAAGGCGGGGAAGAAGAAGTGCATCGCTCCCGACCGGGAGCGATCTCTGGACGATGCGATCCTCCACTACCTCGGTGGGCGGACTCCGGAGAAGATCACCGCCCCCGACTTCGCCTTCCAGCTGAAGGACGGGAAGACCGGCGCTATTCTGCTGAAGCAGAAGACCGTCCGGAAGAAGAAAGAGGAGGAGGTCGGCGCTATTCCGCCGATGCAGAACGCCCCTCCCTCCAAAGGGGCCAGCAAGGGGGCCGGGAGCTCGGGAGGCAACCCCCGTAAGAAGACGGTCCGGAGGCGGGCTTCGCCCATCCGCCTCAACGACCCCGATACCATGGAGATGCTTCACCAGGGCGAAGCTTCCGCTCCTCCGCAACCTCCTCGCCCGGACGCCGGCCCAGGTCAGCCTCCCGCCCCAACTCCAATTGTCCGCCGCAAGATCCAAATGGTTGAGCCCGACGACCCGAACATCGACCTCCCGCTTACCATGGCGGAAGTCGAATCCGGGATGGCTCAAATTCTAATGGGCTACTTCCCGGGCGATCTGACCGTCCCGCTTCGTGTAGCAGTGCTGACGCCGGAGATGGAGGCCCGCGGGAAGAAGAAGGCCAAACGCGCGGGGCCCGCGCCTTCTAATGTCCAGGCGGAGCAACGGCGGAAAGCGCTGGAGGAGGCGGGCTTGGACTCGGAGCCCAGCTGGACGGACTCTGCGGAGGAGGCAACAGGCTCCGAGGAAGAAGCCGCCCCTCAAGCTCCCCGGGCGGAGCCTGTTGCTCCCGCCCAAGGGGAGAAGCCCGCGACTCCATCAGCTCCCGCACCAGGGCCGGGATCGAGCGGGCAGGAGCCTCCATCTCCCGCCGATGGGGCAGGGGTCCAGCAGGGCGAGTCCGACGCCGTCGCTGCGACCTCCTTGCCGGCCTCGGCTCCGCCTCCCGCGGCCTCTACACCGGCGGCCGCTCCAGCTCCCGCTCCCGCCCCTCCGGCCTCGCCTCCTGCAGAAGGCCAGGAGGGAGCGGGCTCCCAGCAGGGCTTAGGGGACCTGGTCTACAGGTCCCCTAGCTTTGTAGACATTGGCTCCGACTCCGAGTCCTTCAGCTCGGAGCCAGAGGCCAAGGGGGCCACCGCGGACCCTCCGAGCCCGCCAGGATCCAGAGCTCGCCCGGGGGAGGTGATAGCCCCCACTCCTCCTGGCGTGCCCCCTCCTTCCGGAGCTCCCGGGGGTCCCAGCGCGGGCTCCTCTGCGGAGGAGGGGAGGGCGCCCCACTACGTGCGGCAGCTACTGGGCCGCAACGTTTTCGCGCGGGCTCCCTTCGCTTCCATAAGCGAACGCCTTGCCGAGGTACTCACCGCACCTGTCTCCTTATAAATCTTAGTCTCAATTTTTGCTAACTCTTTCACCTTCCTTATGCAGGCGGAGAAGCAGAGCCAGGCGCTGGCCGCGGAGGTCGCTGGGGCCGGGAAGGCACTGGCCGCCTTGTTCGATGATTCCCTTCGGGGGTCCGAGCGCAAGGTAGACGAGCACATCCACGAGCTTCAGCGAGCCAAGGGCTCCGAGGAGCTGAGGGTGGAGTCAGAGGCACTGCACCGCAGGGTCAAAACCCTGGCGTCAGGCCTCGCCATGGCCGAGGTAGCCAAAGGCCTATCCGCTACTGCCCTCCTCAAGGCCAAGGCGGAGCGAGACGAAGCTGTGTCCGCCCGGGAGGTCGCACAGCGGGAGGCGGCTCAACTTCAAGGCGAGGTCGCTGCTCTGAAGACGGAGATTGCGGCCTTGAAGGAGACACACGCCAACGGCCTTCGGGCTCAGCAAGGCCGCCTCCAAGCCCAACTGGACGATCTCCTCAAGAAAGGCGCCCTGGCCGCTGTGGAGAAATACAAGACCGAAAGGTCGAAGAAGCGGCGCCGAGGGGACGACAGTGGGGCGGAGACAAGCAAGCCTTGAGCTTGCTGCCTTGTAACTACTTTTGTAATTTTTGCTAATCAATGAAATTTATCTTTCTGGGCCCGCATATGCGTTTCTTTCTTTCTATGTGCCTTTTATGAGTCCGCTTTGGGAGTTCGCAGCGACCTCGAGAGCGATACCCCGGGCGAGGCAGCTAATTCGATTCAACCCTTTTATTTTTAAGTATATGCAAACGAAAAACTCGGCATGCTCGTAAAAACTCGATAGTCTCTGAGCCCGGAAAACGTTAAAACGAACCAAAAGACTTCAAAAACTTCCCTACACTCAGAGACTTAAACGATTTTTATTTTTAAAGGAAACTAATAAGTGCTAGCTGCCCCCTGCCCGGTTAATTTCTCTCGATGATCCTGTTTGGCGGGCTCGCCCTTTGAGGGGTTTGCCAACGCCAGGATGCTTCCGTTCATGGCAGGTGAACGCGAAGGATCCTGGTTAGGTTTAGAGTCCACTAGGCAGCTGACTTCCCCGGGAAGCTCAAGGTCGCCCACCGGCTGCCTCTGAGGATCCCGGTCTTGCTTTAAGTCCGCACAACGGCGGACTGCTCCGGGAAGCTCAAGGTCGCCCACTGGCTGCCTCTGAGGATCCCGGTCTTGCTTTAAGTCCGCACGACGGCGGACTGCTCCGGGAAGCTCAAGGTCGCCCACTGGCTGCCTCTGAGGATCCCGGTCTTGCTTTAAGTCCGCACAACGGCGGACTGCCCCGGGAAGCTCAAGGTCGCCCACTGGCTGCCTCTGAGGATCCCGGTCTTGCTTTAAGTCCGCACAACGGCGGACTGTCCCGGGAAGCTCAAGGTCGCCCACTGGCTGCCTCTGAGGATTCCGGTCTTGCTTTAAGTCCGCACAACGGCGGACTGCCCCGGGAAGCTCAAGGTCGCCCACTGGCTGCCTCTGAGGATTCTGGTCTTGCTTTAAGTCCGCACAACGGCGGACTGCTCCGGGAAGCTCAAGGTCGCCCACTGGCTGCCTCTGAGGATCCCGGTCTTGCTTTAAGTCCGCACAACGGCGGACTGTTTTGTAGATTAAGCGAGCTCTTGGTGCGGCGAGCTTCCGGGTGGAATTCTTTGTGGAAAATCCCATCATTCATTCATAACCTCTTCAAAAAGAAAATTTTACAAAAATTTCCTTAGGCATAGAACTTGCGAAGGTGTAAAGCATTCCAAGGCCGCTCTAACAGGTCGCCTTCAGCGGTCATCAACTGGTAAGCCCCCTGGCCTCGCGCTTCGCGTATTATGTAAGGGCCTTCCCAGTTCGCCGCGAGCTTTCCTGCATTAGGCTCTTGAGTGTTTGCGAACACCTTCCTCATCACCATGTCCCCGGCTTTGAATGCCCGATGGCGGACTCTTTTATCATAGGCGCGCTTCATCTCTTGTCGGTATCCGGCGAGGTGTAGATTGGCGCGCTCTCGTCTTTCTTCGAGTTGATCAAGGGAGTCGACTAGCAGTTTGTCATTGTCGACCTCCGCCGACGCAAACCTTCTTTCAGTGGGCAGCTCGGCCTCTATGGGTAGCACGGCTTCGCAACCAAAAGTGAGACTGAAAGGGGATTCGTTAGTTGAGCGACGTGGAGTAGTGCGATAGGCCCATAAGACTCCATCGAGCTCCTGCTCCCACAATCCTTTTTTCCCTTCCAGCCTCTTCTTGAGGTTGTCCAAGATCACGCGATTCGTCGCTTCGGCCTGCCCGTTGCTTTGAGGGTACCTCGGGGATGAGAACCTTAGGTCGACCCCATATTCAACACAAAAGCTTCTGATCAAGCGATTGTCGAACTGGCGACCATTGTCGGTGATCAGCACTCGTGGCAGCCCAAAGCGGCAGAAGATATTCTTCCAAAGGAAGTCCTTGACTTGCTTCTCGCCTATCTTAGCTAGCGGGACCGCTTCCACCCATTTGGTGAAGTAGTCCGTAGCTACTAGGATGAATTTCTTTTGCCGGGCTGACACAGGGAAAGGTCCCACAATGTCCAACCCCCATTGCTGGAAAGGTCAGGGGCTCGCCAGAGGATGCAGTTCTTCTGCGGGCATATGGTTCGTGGTGGCGTGCTTCTAGCACTGGATGCACCTCTCGGCGACCTTCAAAGCGTCTTGCTCCAGAGTGGGCCACCAGTATCCTTGCCTTCGTACTTTCGCAGCAAGAGACCGCCCACCAGCGTGGTTTCCCAGCTCGCCAGAGTGAATGCACTTTAGAACTTCTTCGGTTTCCGGGCTCTCGACGCAACGGAGACTTGGCCCGCCGAAGGATCTTCGAAAAAGGCGATCCCAGCGAATGAGATAGCGCCCAGCGCATTTCTCCACTCGCCGGGCTTCCTCTCTATCCTCTGGTAGCTCGCCCTTCTGGAGAAAGCGAAAAATGGGGGCGGTCCACCCGCTGAGTGGTACGTTGGCGGAGACTTGGTTAACAGCGGGCTCCATCAGTTGGAGCCGAGACTGATTTTGGACTTCGATGAGAATCTGGCGAGCCTCTGATGTTCCCAGCAAAGAGGCGGCGTTTGCCAAAGCATCAGCTCGCCTATTATCGGCTCGCGGAATTTGCTCGAAGGAGATCTTTTCGAACTCCGCGGCCTTGTGCTTCACCAGATCCACGTAGCCCGCCATTCGTGCGTCCCGAGAGGCGTACTCCCCATTGACTTGGCAAACAATTAGCTGGGAATCGCTAAAGACCTTCAGGCGTTCGGCGCCTACCTCTTTGGCGAGCTCCAGGCCGGCCAGCAGCGCCTCATATTCCGCCTCATTGTTGGTAGCGGCGAAATCCAGTCGGACTGACTTCTCCAGAAGTACCGACTGGGCGATCAGTGCGACCCCGATCCCAGCCCCCAAAGCGTTGGAGGATCCATCGACGAATAATTCCCAGCCTGCCTCCTCTGAACGCTTAGTTGGAGGATGCTCGCCTTGATTGTCCAAGAGCCTCGCCTTCCCAGGGTGTGCCTCAGTTGGCTCATCCTCCCGGTACTGGACCGGTTCTTCTATGGGGAAGTCCGCCAAGAAATCGGCGAGCGCCTGTCCTTTGACCGCAACTCGAGGGACATACTCCAAGCCATAGGCGGCGAGCTCGGCGGACCAACGGTAGAGCCTGCCGGCTACTGAGGGCCTGGAGAGCGCGCTCTTTAGAGGGTGCTCTGTGATGACCCTGACAGGGTGCGCCGAGAAGTAGGGGTGGAGCTTTCTCACGGTAAGGACCAAGGCCAATGCGACCTTCTCGATTGGTCGATACCGGAGCTCGGCGGGAAGCATCGTGTGGCTTACAAAGTAGACAGGCCGCTCCACCTTTGCTTCTTCCACAACCAGGACCCCGCTCACCGCATTCTCAGTGACCGCAAGGTACACGCCGAGTTCGGCGCCCTCTTTGGGTGCCGCTAAGATCGGTGGGCTCGCCAGGTAGTCCTTGATCTTTTGGAAGGCGTGCTCGCACTTCTCATCCCAACAAATGCTTGCTCCTTTTCGTAGCAGCTCGAAAAGAGGTCGGCAGTTGTCTGAGGATTTGGAGATGAACCGATTGAGCGCGGCGATTCGCCCGCTCAGCCTCTGGACTTCCTGCCGGGTCCTCGGCGCGGGCATCTCGACAAGTGCTCGGATTTGCCCAGGGTCGGCCTCGATCCCCCTGTGGGTGACCAGGTACCCGAGGAATTTCCCCGACGTCACCCCGAATGCGCACTTCGCCGGGTTTAGCCTCATTTGGTACTTTCTCAGTACCTCGAAGGTTTCGCGGAGATCGGCAACATGCCCCTCCCTCTCCCGACTCTTCACCAGGAGGTCGTCTATATAAACTTCGACGTTTCTGCCGATCTGATCTTTGAACATCTGAGTGACTAGCCTTTGGTAGGTCGCTCCAGCGTTCTTAAGTCCGAACGGCATCACTCGATAGCAGTACAACTTTTGGTAGCCCGCTCCGGAGTAGAAGGCGGTCTTCTCCTGATCATCGGCGTGGAGAGGTATCTGGTTATACCCAGAATATCCATCCATGAAGGACAGGGCCTGGAACCCGACAGCTGCGTCGACCAGTGCGCCTATTCTCGGAAGAGGAAATCCATCCTTCGGGCATGCCTTGTTGAGGTCGGAGAAGTCGATGCACACCCTGACCGCTCCGCTCTTCTTTGGCACCGCCACGATATTGGAGATCCACTCGGGGAAGTGCGCCTCGCGGATGAAGCCGGCTCGCTCCAGCTTGTCTATCTCTGCCGCCACTGCAATGGACTTTGCAGCAGGTATGTGCTGAGCTTTCTGCTTGACCGGCGGGAACTCCTTCATGGTGTGCAGACGATGACAGGCGACCTCCGGGTCAATCCCTGGCATGTCCGCGAAGCTCCAGGCGAATACGTCACGGTATTCCCTGAGCAAGTTGGTTATGGCCAGGACCTCGCCCTTGGTTAGCAAGGTCCTGAGGCTAACAACTCTTGGCCCTTCCTTGCCGCCAATGTCGACCTCTTGAAGTGGTTCGGCAATTGGAAAACTTCCTCTCTTGGGGGTTGTCGGGCGACCTCCCTCCTCCAACTTAAGGTCCACACCGCTCCCACCCGGGGGTGGAGTAGGGGACTTAAGCGAGGAGGCCTCCAGCGGGCTCCCCAATAGCTCGCTCGTAGCGGGCGGTAATTGCTAGGAGGGTGCGGGCCTCTTGGCCTCGGCGACCTCCATGTCCCTGAGGTGAAGGACATCCTGCTCGCATCGGGTAGCGGCTACCTGATCACCCCGAATTACTACGACCCCGCTCGCGGTCGGGAATTTGAGGGCCTGATGGTTGGGTGAAGCTACCGCATTCATTTGCCTTAGCCAAGGCCGCCCAAGGATGGCGTTAAATGCGGAACTTCCATCCACTACCGCGAAGCGGACTTGGCGAGCCTCCGGGCCAGCGGTCACCGTAAGGGTTATCTCCCCTGCCACTCTGGCGACCTCTCCGGTGAACCCACTGAGGGAGCTCGTCGAGGGAGACAGGTCGGCGAGTCTCAACCCCATTCGCAGGTAGGCCGACAGAAAAAGGATGTCCACGGCGCTCCCCGGATCAACCAGAGCTCGCCTCACCTCGATGTTAGCCATCATCAGGCGTATGACGAGGGGGTCATTGTGGGGCGTAACGACCCCAGTCATGTCATCTTCCGAAAACCAGAGAAAATCGCGGGCTTCCACCCTTGGTGCTTGAAGTAAAGTAGGAGTTAGCGAGACGGAAAATACCTTTTGTGCCCGCTCCATCTCCCTGACTCGTCGGCGGGCTTCATTACTGGATCTCGGGCCGCACAGCCGCCCGCTAATGGTATGGCAGATCGCCGGTCCTTCCGCGGGAGGCGGAGGCAGGGCGGGCTCAGCGGGCCCCGGGCGATCTCCCTCCCGAGGGGCTCGTGTCGGTACTACCTCGAACCTCCTTGGAGGCGAAATAAACTGATTCAAGTGGCCCTGGGTGACCAAATCCTCGAGGTGGTTCTTGAGAGCCCGGCATCTGTTAGTGTGATGCCCAGGGCTTCGATGAAAGGCGCACCGCCGCGAGTTGTCGGTAGAGCCAGGCTCTCCGACCTGTAGGGGTGGCGGGTACTGGAAGAAAGGTTCATTCCGAATCTGATGGAAGATTTGTCCTGGCGAGTGGGTCAGCACGGTGAAATCCCGCTCCCCGGGTCCTGGAGGCAGGCGCCAGTTCGCCGGCCTTCCAGCGACAGCCGTGGGGGCTTCAGCGGGCTGTTCAGCAGGAACAGCGGGCGGTCCAGGCAAAGCCACCGCCAGGGGCACCTCCCTTCTCTCCACGGCCTTGACGACGAGCGGTCGCGGGGCCGGAGGAGGTCGCTACTCGACTGCCTTTCCCTTTCGGTCTAGCACAGCGTCTTCGAGCTTGATGTGTTGCTGGACCAGGGCAAATAGTTCAACCATCGTGCGAGGGTCCTTGATCACTAGAGCGTCATGAAGCTTGCAACCCTCGGGGAGGGCGCTTCTGAAAGCGCTCACCACGGTACGATCTTGGCCCGCCGCGTCTTCCAGAGCAAGGTAGGCGCTCCAGAATCGCGTTGCGAAGCACCGGAGCGTCTCGCGAGCTCCCATGGTTAAAGTAAACAGAGACTCGATTCTCTTCGGGGGCTGCCTATTGCAGCGATACTGCTCCAGGAATAGCCTAGAGAGAGTTGGAAAGTCGGGGATCGTGCCGGGCAGCAACTTGTGGAACCAGTTCAATGCCGAGCTGGTCAAACTGCTCGGGAATGCTCGGCACAAGACGTGGTCTTGGTCCCGGAAAAACAGAAGCTTTCTGTAAGCCAAGAGATGGTCAACGGGATCCTGCGACCCGTCGAACAATACAAACTTCGGGGGGGTCCAGTGGTGCGGAAAACCCCCTTGGTGGACCTCGCTGGTGAAAGGCGAGCTACCTCCGTGGGCGGCAAGGTCTTCAAGTAAATCTACTGGCGCACTAGGTCGCCGCCAGCGCCCGGGGAGAACTCCCAGAGGCGGCTGCGCAGGTCCTAGGCGGTTTCGTACGCTCCCTTGTGGCGATGTCGGCCCCACCCCGCGGCGACCTTCGGGGGCAACCGCTAGGCGGGCTCCTTGCTGTCCACCCACGGATTCCTTCGGCGCGTCAGTTGGTCTGTGGGAGGCCGTTGCCTCTCGAGCTCCTGAAGATATTTCCACCGCGGGCTCTTTCCCTCGTCGCCGATGGCGTGGGTCGCGATCCCGCTCTAGAGATCTTGCCTCCGACCCCTCAGAATCGGCACTCCGGCTACGGCGGCAGGGAATGGTCGCGCGCGAGGTCGCCTGGTTGCTAGATCGCTGGGTGACTAGCTTCTGCAACCTTGTGAGCGGGGTTTCAGGCACCCCGCGTACAGCCGCTCTCCCGACTGGGGGTTTCGGTTGGGAAACCTGCCGCACCGGAGCGACCGTGGGTGGTCGCGATGTTGACGCCGGTGGTCGCACCGGAGACGCCGTCTTCGTCGGCCCAGATCGTCGGCTGGCCGCCGGAGCCTGACGCAATCGTGTCAGCTCCTCCATCATCGCCCGCTGGGTGGCCAACATCTCCAACAAGAGTTGGTCGCTGAGCGGGACCTGGGGCTGAGGGGTCTCGACCGGAGGCTCGCTGCGCGCAGATCTGGCACGAGTCCTCGGTCGCCTGCGTCCCCTTGTCGCCGGAGCCATCCTTTAGGTTACGAGAGCGAACTGCGCTCAACCGCTTGGTCGTGGGCGTTCTCGCAGGAACCAGTCGAAGATCCCACAGACGGTGCCAAATGTTCGGGGGATTTTTCGCTGGTCCGTGAGGGCTGCCTACAAGACAAAGAAAAGAGAACGTGAGAACGGCTGGCTCCCTTAGGAGCGCAGACCCTCCGATGCTCAAGTCAGTCACAGTGGCACAACGGCGAGCTGTAATGGACCAAAGAGGAAGGAAAAGGGATTTCGAACCTGTACTATGGAGCCTGGGGGTGAGCATTTATAGCAATCGGCGGCCTACCGTGGCCCGACACGTGGAGATTCTTCCGGCGCCTTCTAGACCCCCCACGTTCTGGCTCGCGTGGGTCTGACAGTCCTTGGTACTCGCGCCCTGACATTCTGTCGTCAGGCCTGCCAGGCGGTTTGAGTGGGGGAGGGAATCTTTCTTGTCGTGGCCAGGTGGCCATTCTGGAATGTTCAAGTCTGGGAGGTCTCGAACTGATTCGAGCGAGCTTCCGTGGACCACGTTTGTCCACGTAGTTTCCGTGGGGTTTTGACACCTGGCATCCTCTCATACATTGTGGGCGACCTCCGACGGGGAGCTAAGGTGAGCTCGCCCTCCATTGCTCCGCCTTCTCTTCCACATCTATCAAGAGTCGGACCTCGTGGGAGCAACCTCTTCGATAAACTGGGGAATTCTGGCGAGCTTGGGCGAGCTCCTGAGCGAGCTAGGGGCGAGCTCCTGCGCGAGCTAGGGGCGTTCGCGATGCCGGTGTCTTCGTTATGCATGACGGTCTAACTCCCGCTATCACTGCCAGCGAGTTCTCGCGCGGGCTTGGCGAACTCCGGGGCGAGCTCCTGAGCGAGCTTAGGCGAGCTCCTGGGTGAGCTTGGCGAGCTACGGGGCGAGCTCCTGAGCGAGCTTCTGGGCGATCTCAGGCGAGCTCCATCGAGCTCAGGCGAGCTCCTGAGCGAGCTTCTGGGCGATCTCAGGCGAGCTCCATCGAGCTCAGGCGAGCTCTTAAGAGTGCTCTTGGCCTGGGCCCTTTCAGCCTAATGTGGATCTCGCTCCCTGTCAAGGTGATTTGGTGAGCACAGGGGAGCGAACTCCTGCGAGCTGCACTCAGATACAAGGTGTCCATCCAGCTCCCTGTGGGGCGAGCTCCTGAGGGGTTAGGAGAGGCGAGCTTTTTGGACGGGCTCCCTCGAGAACTCTTATCTCAGATGCGTTTGCAATGCTACCCAAGATATGTGGTTTCTGTCTACCCCCAACAGATCGTACGAATGAATTAGAATGGATCGTACGAATGAATTAGAATGGATCGTGTGAAAGAATTAGAATGGATTGTATGAATGAATTAGATTTAATTCATTCGTACGATCCATTCTAATTCATTCGTACGATCCATTCTAATTCATTCGCACGAATGTATCCATTCTAATTCCTTCGTACGATCCATTCTAATTCATACGATCCATTCTAATTCATTCGTACGACCCATTCTAATTCATTAATACGATCCAATCTAATTCATTCATACGATCCATTCTAATTCATTCATACGATCCATTCTAATTCATTCATACGATCCATTCTAATTCATTCGAACGATCCATTCTAATTCATTCATACGATCCATTCTAATTCATTCATACGATCCATTCTAATTCATTCGTACGATCGAATTAGAATGGATCGTATAAGTGAATTCGAATGGATCGTGCGAATGAATTGGAATGAATCGTATGAATGAATTAGAGTGGATACATTCGTGCGACTGAATTATAATGGATCGTACGAATGAATTAGAATGGATCGTGCGAAGGAATTAGAATGGATCGTACGAATGAATTAGAATGGATACATTCGTGCGAATGAATTAGAATGGATCGTACGAAGGAATTTGAATGGATCGTACGTACGAAGGAAATAGAATGGATCGTATGAAGGAATTAGAATGGATCGTACGAATGAATTAGAATGGATACATTCATGCAAATGAATTAGAATGGATCGTACGAAGGAATTAGAATGGATCGTACGTACGAAGGAATTAGAATGGATCGTACGAAGGAATTAGAATGGATCGTACGAATGAATTAGAATGGATACATTCGTGCGAATGAATTAGAATGGATCGTGCGAATGAATTAGAATGGATCGTACGAATGAATTAGAATAGATTGTGCGAATGAATTAGAATGGATCGTGCGAATGAATTAGAATGGATTGTACGAATGAATTAGAATAGATTGTGCGAATGAATTAGAATGGATCATACGAATGAATTAGAATGGATACATTCGTGCGAATGAATTAGAATGGATCGTATGAATGAATTAGATTGGATCGTATGAATGAATTAGAATGGATTGTGCGAATGAATTAGAATGGATCGTATGAATGAATTAGAATGGATCGTATGAGTGAATTCGAATGGATTGTGCTAATGAATTAGAATGGATCGTATGAATGAATTTGAGTGGATACATTCGTGCGAATGAATTAGAGTGGATCGTGCGAATGAATTAGAATGGATCGTGCGAAGGAATTAGAATGGATCGTATGAATAAATTAGAATGGATACATTCGTGCGAATGAATTAGAATGGATCGTACGAAGGAATTAGAATGGATCGTACGTACGAAGGAATTAGAATGGATCGTACGAAAGGATTAGAATGGATCGTACGAATGAATTAGAATGGATACATTCGTGCGAATTAATTAGAATGGATCGTACGAAGGAATTAGAATGGATCGTACGTACGAAGGAATTAGAATGGATCGTACGAATGAATTAGAATGAATACATTCTTGCGAATGAATTAGAATGGATCGTATGAATGAATTAGATTGGATCGTATGAATGAATTAGAATAGATCATGCGAATGAATTAGAATGGATCGAACGATCTATTCTAATTCATTCATACGATCCATTCTAATTCATTCATACAATCCATTCTAACTCATTCACACGATCTATTCTAATTCATTCGTACGTTCCATTCTAATTCATTCGTACGATCCATTCTTATTCATACGATCCATTCTATTTTATTCAAACGATCCATTCTAATTTATTAGCACATACGATCCATTCTAATTCATTCGTACAATCCATTCTAATTCAATCGCACGATCCATTCGAATTCACTCATACGATCCATTCTAATTCATTCATACGATCCATTCTAATTCATTCGTACGATCAATTCAAATTCATTCGCACAATCCATTCTATTTCATTAGTACAATCCATTCTTACTCTTTTGTATGATCCATTTTAATTCATTCGTACAATCTATTCTAATTCATTCGTACGATCCATTCTAATTCACTAGCACGATCGTACAAATTAATTAAAATGGATCGTACGAATGAAATAGAATGGATCATACGAATGAAATAGAATGGATCGTACGATCCATTCTAATTCATTCACACGATTCATTCTAATTCATTCGTGTGATCCATTCTAATTCTTTCATACGATCCATTCTAATTCATTCGTACAATCCATTCTATTTCATTCGTACGATCCATTCTTACTCATTCGTACGATCCATTCTTATTCATTCGGACGAATGTATCCATTCTATATCATTCGTACGATCCATTCTAATTCATTCGTACGATCGATTCTAATTCATTCGTACGATCCATTCTAATTCTTTCGCACGATCCATTTTAATTCATTCGCATGAATGTATCCATTCTAATTCCTTCGTATGATCCATTCTAATTCATTCGTACGATCTATTCTAATTCATTCATACAATCCATTCTAATTCATTCGTACGATCTATTCTAATTCATTCGTACGATCCATTCTAATTCATTCGCACAAATGTATCCACTCTAATTTATTCATACGATCCATTCTAATTCATTCGTACGATCCATTCTAATTCATTCGCACGATCCATTCTAATTCATTCATACGGTCCAATCTAATTCATTCATACGATCCATTCTAATTCATTCGTATGATCCATTCTAATTCATTCGTACGATCCATTCTATTTCATTCGTACGATCGATCCATTCTTACTCAAACGTATGATCCATTCTAATTCATTCGCACGAATGTATCCATTCTAATTCATTCGTACGATCCACTCTAATTTATTCGTACTATCCATTCTAATTCATTCGGACGATCCATTCGAATTCACTCATACGATCCATTCTAATTCATTCATACGATCCATTCTAATTCATTCGCGCGAATGTATCCATTCTAATTCATTCGTACGATCCATTCTAATTCATTTGCACAATCTTATTCTAATTCATTCGTACGATCCATTCTAATTCATTCGCGTGATCCATTCTAATTCATTCATACGATCCATTCTAATTCATTCGTATGATCCATTCTAATTCATTCGCACGATCCATTCTTACTCATTCTAATTCATTCGCACGATCCATTCTAATTCATTACTACGATCCATTCTAATTTATTTGCACGATCCATTCTAATTCATTAATACGATCCATTCTAATTTATTTGCACGATCCATTCTAATTCATTCGCATAATCTATTCTAATTCCTTCATACGATCCATTCTAATTCATTCGCATGATCCATTCTAATTCATTCGTACGATCCATTCTTACTCATTTGTACGATCCATTCTAATTCATTCGCACGAATGTATCCATTCTAATTCCTTCGTACGATCCATTCTAATTCCTTCGTACGATCCATTCTAATTCATTCGCACGATCCATTCTAATTCATTCATACGATCCATTCTAATTCATTCGTACAATCCATTCTAATTCATTCGCACGATCTATTCGAATTCACTCATACGATCCATTCTAATTCATTCATACGATCCATTCTAATTAATTCGTACGATCCATTCTAATTCATTCATACGATCTATTATAATTCATTCGTATGATCCATTCTAATTCATTCGCACGATCCATTCTAATTCATTCATATGATCCATTCTAATTCATTCATACAATCCATTCTAATTCTTTCACACGATCGATTCTAATTCATTCGTACGTTCCATTCTAATTCATTAGCACGATCCATGCTAATTCATTCGTACGATCCATTCTAATTCATTCGCACGATCCATTCTAATTCATTCATACGATCCATTCTAATTCATTCGTACAATCTATTCTAATTCATTCATATGATCCATTTTAATTCATTCGCACAATCTATTCTAATTCATTTGTACGGTCCATTCTAATTCATTCGCACGATCCATTCTAATTCATTCGTACGATCCATTCTATTTCATTCGTACGATCCATTCTTACTCATTTGTACGATCCATTCAAATTCATTCGCATGAATGTATCCATTCTAATTCATTCGAACGATCCATTATAATTCCTTCGTACGATCCTTTCTAATTCCTTTGTACGACCCATTATATTTCATTCGTATGATCTATTCTAATGATCGTACGAATGAATTAGAATGGATCGTATGAGTGAATTAGAATGGATCGTGCGAATGAATTAGAATGGATCGTATGAATGAATTAGAGTGGATACATTCGTGCGAATGAATTAGAATGGATCGTACGAATGAGTAAGATTGGATCGTACGAATGAAATAGAATGGATTGTACGAATGAATTAGAATGGATCGTGTGAAAGAATTCGATTGGATTGTATGAACGAATTAGAATGGATCGTATGAATGAATTAGAATAGATCGTGCGAATGAATTAGAATGGATCGTACGAATGAATTAGAATGGATACATTCATGCGAATGAATTAGAATGGATCATACGAATGAGTAAGAATAGATCATACGAATAAAATATTATGGATCGTACGAACGAATTAGAATGGATCATACGAATGAATTAGAATAGATCATATGAATGAGTTAGATTGGATCGTATGAATGAATTAGAATGGTTCGTGCGAATGAACTAGAATGGATCGTACGAATGAATTAGAATGGATCGTGTGAAAAAATTTGAATGGATTGTATGAATGAATTAGAATGGATCGTGTGAATGAATTAGAATGGATCATACGAATGAGTACGAATGGATCGTACGAATGAAATAGAATGGATTGTACGAATGAATTAGAATGGATCGTACGAATGAATTAGAATGGATCGTATGAATGAATTAGAATGGATCATGCGAATAAATTAGAATGGATCGTACGATCCATTCTAATTCATTAATTCAATCCAATCTAATTCAGTCATACGATCCATTCTAATTCATTGGCACGAATGTATCCATTCAAATTCATTCGTACGATCCATTCTAATTCATTCGCACAATGTATTCTAATTCATTCGTACGATCCATTCTAATTCATTAGCACGATCCATTCTATTTCCTTCGTACGATCCATTCTTACTCAATGAATTAGAATAGATACATTCGCACGAATGAATTAGAATGGATCGTACGAAGGAATTAGACTGGATACATTCGTGCGAATGAATTAGAATTGATCGTACGAAGGAATTAGAATGGATCGTATGAATGAATTAGAATAGATTGTGTGAATGAATTAGAATGGATCGTACGAATGAATTAGAATGGACACATTCATCGGAATGAATTACAATGGATCGTACGAAGGAATTAGAATGGATCATTCGAATGAAATAGAATGGATCGTATGAATGAAATAGAATGGATTGTACAAATGAATTAGAATGGATTCATTCATGCGAATGAATTAGAATGGATCATGCAAATGAATTAGAATGGATCGTACGAATGAATTAGAATAGATTGTGCGAATGAATTAGAATGGATCGTACGAATGAATTAGAATGGATACATTCGTGCGAATCAATTAGAATGGATCTTATGAATGAATTAGATTGGATCGTATTAATGAATTAGAATGGATCGTGCGAATGAATTAGAACGGATCGTACGAATGAATTAGAATAGATACATTCGTGCGAATGAATTAGAATGGATCATACGATTGAGTAAGAATGGATCGTACGAATGAAATAGAATAGATCGTACGAATGAATTAGAATGGATCGTGCTAATGAATTAAATTGATCGTACGAATGAATTAGAATAGATTGTGCGAATGAAATAGATTGGATCGTACGAATGAATTAGAATGGATACATTCGTGCGAATGAATTAGAATAGATTGTGCGAATGAATTAGAATGGATCATACGAATGAATTAGAATGGATACATTCGTGCGAATGAATTAGAATGGATCATACGAATGAGTAAGAATGGATCATACGAATAAAATAGAATGGATTGTATGAATGAATTAGAATGGATCGTACGAATGAATTAGAATGGATCGTGTAAAAGAATTAGAATGGATTGTACGAATGAATTAGAACGAATCGTATGAATGAAATAGATTGGATCGTGCGAATGAATTAGAATGGATCGTACGAATGAATTAGAATGGATACATTCGTGCGAATGAATTAGAATGGATCGTACGAATGAGTAAGAATGGATCGTACGAATGAAATAGAATGGATCGTACGAATGAAGTAGAATGGATCGTACGAATGAATTAGAATGGATCGTGCTAATGAATTAGAATTGATCGTACGAATGAATTAGAATAGATTGTGCGAATGAATTAGAATGGATCGTACGAATGAATTAGAATGGATACATTCGTGCGTATGATCCATTCTAATTCATTCGTACGATCCATTCTAATTCATTCGTACGATCCATTCTATTTCATTCGCACGATCCATTCAAATTCATTCGCACGAATGTATCCATTCTAATGCATTCATACGATCCATTGTAATTCATTCGTACAATCCATTCTATTTCATTCGTACGATCCATTCTTACTCATTCGTACGATCCATTCTAATTCATTCGCACGAATGTATCCATTCTAATTCATTGAGTAAGAATGGATCGTACGTACGATCCATTCTTATTCATTCCCATGAATATATCCATTCTAATTCATATGTACGATCCATTATTACTTAATGAATTAGAATGGATACATTCGTGCGAATGAATTAGAATGGATCGTACGAATGAGTAAGATGTACGAATGAATTAGAATGGATCGTACAAATGAATTAGAATGGATCGTACGAAGGAATTAGAATGGATTGTACGAATGAATTAGAATGGATATATTCGTGCGTACGATCCATTATAATTCCTTCGTACGATCCATTCTAATTCATTCGTATAATCCATTCTAATTCATTCATACGATCCATTCTAATTCATTCGCACGAATGTATCCATTCTAATTCATTCGTACGATCCATTCTAATTCATTCTACAATCCATTCTTTTTCATTCGTACGATCCATTCTTACTCATTCGTACGATCCATTCTAATTCATTCGCACAAATGTATCCATTCTAATTCATTGAATGAGAATGCATGGATCGTACGTACGATCCGTTCTTATTCATTCCCATGAATGTATCCATTCTAATTCATATGTACGATCCATTCTTACTCAATGAATTAGAATGGATACATTCGTGCGAATGAATTAGAATGGATCATACGAATGAGTAAGAATGGATCATATGAATGAAAAAGAACGGATCGTACGAAGAAATTAGAATGGATCATACGAATGAATTAGAATGGATCGTATGAATGAATTAGATTGGATCGTATGAATGAATTAGAATGGATCGTGCGAATGAATTAGAATGGATCGTACGAATGAATTAGAATAGATTGTGCGAATGAATTAGAATGGATCGTATGAATGAATTAGAATGGATCGTACGAATGAATTAGAATGGATACATTCGTGCGAATGAATTAGAATGGATCGTGCGAATGAATTAGAATGGATCATACGAATGAATTAGAATGGATCGTACGAATGAATTAGAATGGATACATTCGTGCGAATGAATTAGAATGGATCGTACGAATGAGTAAGAATGGATCGTACGAATGAAATAGAATGGATTGTACAAATGAATTAGAATGGATCGTACGAATGAATTAGAATGGGTACATTCGTGCGAATGAATTAGAATGGATCGTGCGAATGAATTAGAATGGATCGTACGAATGAATTAGAATGGATCGTACGAATGAATTAGAATGGATACATTCATGGGAATGAATTAGAATGGATCGTACAAAGGAATTAGAATGGATCATACGAATGAAATATAATGATTCGTACAAAGGAATTAGGATCGTACGGAATGGAACGTACGAATGAATTAGAATGGATCGTGTGAAAGAATTAGAATGGATTGTATGAATGAATTAGAATGGATCGTATGAAGGAATTAGAATGGATCGTACGAAGTAATTAGAATGGATCGTACGAATGAATTAGAATGGATACATTCGTGCGAATGAATTTGAATGGATTGTACAAATGAATTAGAATAGATTGTGCGAATGAATTAGAATGGATCGTACAAATGAATTAGAATGGATACATTCGTGCGAATGAATTAGAATGTATCATACGAATGAATTAGAATGGCTAGTGAATTAGAATGGATCGTACGAATGAATTAGAATGGATCGTACGAATGAATTATAATGGATCATACGAATGAATTAGAATGGATACATTCGTGCGAATGAATTAGAATGGATCGTACGAATGAGTAAGAATGGATCGTACGAATAAAATAGAATGGATTGTACGAATGAATTAGAATGGATCGTACGAATGAATTAGAATGGATCGTGTGAAAGAATTAGAATGGATTGTACGAATGAATTAGAATGGATCGTATGAATGAATTAGAATGGATCGTGCGAATGAATTAGAATGGATCCTACGAATGAATTAGAATGGACCGTACGAATGAATTGGAATGGATCATACGAATGAATTAGAATGGATACATTCGTGCGAATGAATTAGAATGGATCGTACGATCCATTCTATTTCATTTGTATGATCCTTCGTACGATCCATTCTACTTCCTTCGTACGTACGATCCATTCTAATTTCTTCGTATGATGCATTCTATTTCATTCGTATGATCCATTCTAATTCCTTCGTACGATCCATTCTTATTCATTCCCATGAATGTATCCATTCTAATTCATACGTACGATCCATTCTAATTCATTTATACGATCCAATCTAATTCATTCATACAATCCATTCTAATTCATTCGCACGAATTTATCCATTCTAATTCATTCGTACGATCCATTCTAATTCATTCGCACAATCTATTCTAATTCATTCGTACGTTCCATTCTAATTCATTACGTACGTATGAATTAGAATGGATACATTCATGGGAATAAATAAGAATGGATCGTACGAAGGAATTAGAATGGATCATACGAATGAAATAGAATGGATCGTACGAAGGAATTAGAATGGATCGTACGAAGGAATTAGAATGGATCGTGTGAATGAATTAGAATGGATATATTCGTGCAAATGAATTAGAATGGATCGTATGAATGAATTAGAATGGATCGTACTTATGAATTAGAATGGATCGTACGAATGAATTAGAATGGATACACGATCCATTCTAATTCATTCATACGATCCATTCTAATTCATTCGTACGATCCATTCTAATTCATTCGCACGATCCATTCTAATTCATTCATACGATCCAATCTAATTCATTCATACAATCTATTCTAATTCATTCGCACGATCCATTCTATTTCATTCACACGAATGTATCCATTCTAATTCATTCGTACGATCCATTCTAATTCATTCATACGATCCATTCTAATTCATTTGCACGAATATATCCATTCTAATTCATTCGTATGATCCATTCTAATTCATTAGCATGATCCATTCTAATTCATTCGTACGATCTATTCTAATTCATTCGCATGTTCGATCCAATCTAATTCATTCATATGATCCATTCTATTTCATTCGTACGATCCATTCTAATTCATTCGCACGATCCATTCTAATTCATTCGTATGATCCATTCTAATTCATTCATACGATCCATTCTAATTCATTCATACGATCTATTCTAATTCTTTTGCATGTATGTATCCATTCTAATTCATTCGCACGAATGTATCCATTATATTTCATTCGTACGATCCATTCAAATTCATTCGTACGATCCATTCTAATTCATTCGCACGATCCATTCTAATTCATTGGCACGAATGTATCCATTCTAATTCATTCATACGATCCATTCTAATTCATTCGCACGATCCATTCTAATTGATTCATACGATCCATTCTAATTCATTCATACAATCCATTCTAATTCTTTTGCACGAATGTATCCATTCTAATTCATTCGTACGATCCATTCTAATTCCTTCGTACGATCTATTCTAATTCATTTGCACGATCCATTCTAATTCATTCATACGATCCATTCTAATTCATTCGTACGATCCATTCTAATTCATTCGCACGATCCATTCTAATTCATTCATACGATCCAATCTAATTCATTCATACGATCCATTCTAATTCATTCGCACAATCTATTCTAATTCATTCGTACGATCCATTCTAATTCATTCGCACGATCCATTCTAATTCATTCGTACGATCCATTCTAATTCCTTCGTACGATGCATTCTAATTCATTTATACGATCCATTCTAATTCATTCATATGATCCATTCTAATTCATTCGCACGATCCATTCTAATTCCTTCGTACGATCCATTCTTATTCATTCCCATGAATATATCCATTCTAATTCATACGTACGATCCATTCTAATTTATTTATATGATCCAATCTAATTTATTCATACAATCCATTCTAATTCATTCGCACGAATTTATCCATTCTAATTCATTCGTACGATCCATTCTAATTCATTCGCACAATCCATTCTAATTCATTCATACGATCCATTCTAATTCATTCGTACGATCCATTCTAATTCATTCGCACGATCCATTCGCCCGATCCATTTTAATTCATTCGTACGTACGAATGAATTAGAATAGATAAATTCATGCGAATGAATTAGAATGGATTGTATGAATGAATTTGATTGGATCATATAAATGAATTAGAATGGATCGTACTTATGAATTAGAATGGATACATTCATGGGAATGAATAAGAATGGATCGTACGAAGGAATTAGAATGGATCATACGAATGAATTAGAATGGATTGTATAAATTAATTAGAATGGATCGTATGAATGAATTTGAATGGATCGTGCGAATGAATTAGAATGGATCGTACGAATGAATTAGAATGGATCGTGCGAATGAATTAGAATGGATCGTACGAATGAATTAGAATAGATACATTCATGCGAATGAATTAGAATAGATCGTATGAATGAATTAGAATGGATCGTATGAATGAATTAGAATGGATCGTGTGAATGAATTAGAATAGATCGTACGAATGAATTAGAATGGATCGTATGAATGAATTGGAATGGATCGTACGAAGGAATTAGAATAGATCGTACGAAGGAATTAGAATGGATCGTACGAATGAATTAGAATGGTTCATACAAATGAATTAGAATGGATATATTCGTGCGAATGAATTAGAATTGATCATACGAATGAGTAAGAATGGATCGTACGAATGAAATACAATGGATTGTACGAATGAATTAGAATGGATCGTACGAATGAATAAGAATGGATCGTGTGAAAGAATTAGAATGGATTGTATGAATGAATTAGATTGGATCGTATGAATGAATTAGAATGGATCGTGCGAATGAATTAGAATGGATCGTACGAATGAATTAGAATGGATCGTGTGAATGAATTAGAATGGATCGTGCGAATGAATTAGAATGGATCGTACGAATGATTTAGAATGGATACATTCGTGCGAATTAATTAGAATGGATCGTAGTACGAATGAATTAGAATGGATCGTACCAATGAATTAGAATAGATTGTGTGAATGAATTAGAATGGGTCGTACGAATGAATTAGAATGGATACATTCGTGGAATGAATTAGAATGGATCGTACTTATGAATTAGAATGGATTGTACGAATGAATTAGAATGGATCGTGTGAAAGAATTAGAATGGATTGTATGAATGAATTAGAATGGATCGTACAAATGAATTAGAATAGATTGTGTGAATGAATTAGAATGGATCGTACGAATGAATTAGAATGGATACATTCATTCGAATGAATTAGAATGGATCGTATGAATGAATTAGAATGGATCGTGTGAATGAATTAGATAGAATGGATCGTACGAATGAATTAGAATGGATCATGTGAAAGAATTAGAATGGATACATTCTTGCAAAAGAATTAGAATGGATAGTATGACATTCGTGCAAATGAATTAGAATGGATTGCATGAATGAAATATAATGGGTCGTACAAACGAATTAGAATGGATCGTACGAAGAAATTAGAATGGATCGTACGAATGAATTAGAATGGATACATTCGTGCAAATGAATTAGAATGAATCGTATGAATGAATTAGAATTGATCGTGCGAAGGAATTAGAATGGATCGTATGAATGAATTAGAATGGATCGTACGAATGAATTAGAGTGGATCGTATGAATGAATTAGAATGGATACATTCGTGCAAAAGAATTAGAATCGATTAGAATGGATACATTCGTGCGAATGAATTAGAATGGATCGTATGAATGAATTAGATTGGATCGTACGAATGAAATAAAATGGATCATACGAATGAATTAGAATGGATCGTGCAAATGAATTAGAATAGATCGTACGAATGAATTAGATCGTACGAATTAATTAGAATGGATACATTCGTGCGAATGAATTAGAATAGATTGTACGAATGAATTAGAATAGATTGTGCGAATGAATTAGAATGGATCGTACGAATGAATTAGAATGGATACATTCGTGCGAATGAATTAGAATGGATCATATGAATGAAATAGAATGGATCGTGCGAATGAATTAGAATGGATCGTACGAATGAATTAGTATGGATCGTATGAATGAATTAGAATGGATCGTGTATCCATTCTAATTCATTCGTACGATCAATTCTAATTCATTCGTACGATCCATTCTATTTCATTCGCACGAATGTATCCATTCTAATTCATTCGTACGATCCATTCTAATTCATAAGTACGATCCATTCTAATTCATTCATACGATCCATTCTAATTCATTTTCACGAATATATCCATTCTAATTCATTCGTACAATCCATTCTATTTCATTTGTATGATCCATTCTTACTCATTCGTACGATCCATTCTAATTCATTCGCACGAATGTATCCATTCTAATTCATTCGTACGATATATTCTAATTCATTCGTACGATCCATTCTAATTCACTAGCACGATCGTATGAATTCACTCATACGACCCATTCTAATTCATTCATACAATCCATTCTAATTCTTTTGCACGAATGTCTCCATTCTAATTCATTCGTACGATCCATTCTAATTCATTTGCACGATCCATTCTAATTAATTCATACGATCCATTCTAATTCATTTTCATGATCTATTCTAATCCATTCGTACGATCCATTCTAATCAATTCGCATTCTCCATTCTAATTCATTCGCACGATCCATTCTAATTCATTCGCACGATCCATTCTAATTCATTCGCACGATCCATTCTAGTTCATTCGTACGATCCATTCTAATTCATTCGTACGATCCATTCTAATTCATTCGCACGATCCATTCTAATTCATTCATACAATCCAATCTAATTCATTCATACGATCCATTCTAATTCATTCGCACAATCTATTCTAATTCATTCATACGATCCATTCTAATTTATTCGTACGATCCATTCTAATTCATTCGCACGATCCATTCTAATTCATTTGCACGAATGTATCTATTCTAATCCATTCGTACGATCCATTCTAATTCATTCGCACGATCCATTCTAATTCATTCATACAATCGATTTTAATTCTTTGCACGAATGTAACCATTCTAATTCATTCGTACGATCCATTGTAATTCCTTCGTATGATCCATTCTAATTCCTTCGAACAATTCATTCTAATTCATTCCCATGAATGTATCCATTCTAATTGATACATACAATCCATTCTATTTCATTCGTACGATCCATTCTTACTCATTCGTACGAACCATTCTAATTCATTCGCACGAATGTATCCATTCTAATTCATTCGTACGATCCATTCTAATTCATTCGTACGATCCATTCTAATTCATTTATACGATCCAATCTAATTCATTCATACAATCCATTCTAATTCATTCGCACGAATTTATCCATTCTAATTCATTCGTACGATCCATTCTAATTCATTCGTACAATCCATTCTTTTTGATTTGTACGATCCATTCTTACTCATTCGTACGATCCATTCTAATTCATTCGTACATACGATCCATTCTAATTCATTTGCATGAATACATTCGTACGATCCAATCTTGCTCATTCGTACGATCCATTCTAATTCATTCGCACCAATGTATCCATTCTAATTCATTCGTACGATCCATTCTAATTCATAAGTACGGTCCATTCTAATTCATTCATATGATCCATTCTAATTTATTTGCACGAATATATCCATTCTAATTCATTCATACAATCCATTCTATTTCATTCGTACGATCCATTTTTACTCATTCGTACGATCCATTTTAATTCATTCGCACGAATGTATCCATTCTAATTCATTCGTACGATCTATTCTAATTCATTCATACGATCCATTCAAATTCACTAGCACGATCGTACAAATTAATTAGAATGGATCGTGCAAATGAATTAGAATGGATCGTATGAATGAATTAGATTGGATCGTATGAATGAATTAGAATGGATCGTGCAAATGAATTAGAATGGATCGTATGAATGAATTAGAATGGATCGTACTTATGAATTAGAATGGATCGAATGGATCGTACGAATGAATTAGAATAGATAAATTCGTGCGAATGAATTAGAATCGATTATATGAATGAATTAGATTGGATCGTATAAATGAATTAGAATGGATCGTACGTATGAATTAGAATGGATACACTCATGGGAATGAATTAGAATGGATCGTACGAAGGAATTAGAATGGATCGTACGAAGGAATTAGAATGGATCGTACGAATGAATTAGAATGGATCCTACGAATGAATTAGAATGGATCGTGCGAATAAATTAGAATGGATCGTATGAGTAAAATAGAATGGATCGTATGAATTAGAATGGATCGTACGAATGAAATAGAATGGATCGTACGAATGAATTAGAATGGATTGTGCGAATGAATTAGAATGGATCATACGAATGAATTAGAATGGATCGTATGAATGAATTAGAATGGATCGTGCAAATGAATTAGAATGGATTGTACGTACGAATGAATTAGAATGGATCGTACAAAGGAATTAGAATGGATCGTACGAATAAATTAGAATAGATTGTGCGAATGAATTAGAATGGATCGTATGAGTGAATTAGATTGGATCGTATGAATGAATTAGAATGGATCGTGCGAATGAATTAGAATGGATCGTACGAATGAATTAGAATGGATACATTCGTGCGAATGAATTAGAATGGATCATACGATTGAGTAAGAATGGATCGTACGAATGAAATAGAATAGATTGTACGAATGAATTAGAATGGATCATGCTAATGAATAATAATTGATCGTACGAATGAATTAGAATAGATTGTGCGAATGAATTAGAATGGATCGTACGATCCATTCTATTTCATTTGTAAGATCCATTCTAATTCATTCGTACGATCCATTCTAATTCCTTCGTACGATCCATTCTAATTCATACGATCCATTCTATTTCATTCATACGATCCATTCTAATTCATTCGCACGATCCATTCTAATTCATTCATACGATCCATTCTAATTTATTAGCACGATCCATTGTAATTCATTCGTACAATCCATTCTATTTCGTTCGTACGATCCATTCTTACTCATTCGTACGATCCATTCTTATTCATTCGCACGAATGTATCCAGATCCATTCTAATTCATTCGCACGATCCATTCTAATTCATTCGCACGATCCTTTCTAATTCATTCGTACAATCCATTCTTACTCATTCGTACGATCCATTCTAATTCATTCGCACGAATGTATCCATTCTATTTCATTCGTACGATCTATTCTAATTCAACGTACGATCCATTCTAATTCATTCGCACAATCCATTCTAATTCATTCGCAGGATCCATTGTAATTCATTCATACGATCCATTCTAATTCATTCATACAATCTATTCTAATTCTTTCACACGATCCATTCTAATTTATTCGTACGATCCATTCTAATTCATTCGTACAATCCATTCTATTTCATTCGTACGAATGAATTAGAATAGATTGTGCGAATGAATTAGAATGGATCGTACGAATGAATTAGAATGGATACATTCGTGCGAATGAATTAGAATGGATCGTATGAATGAATTAGATTGGATCGTATGAATGAATTAGAATGGATCGTACGTATGAATTAGATTGGATACATTCATGGGAATGAATTAGAATGGATCATACAAAGGAATTAGAATGGATCATACGAATGAAATATAATGGGTCGTATAAAGGAATTAGAAAGGATCGTACGAAGGAATTAGAATGGATCGTGCGAATGAATTAGAATGGATCATACGAATGAATTAGAATGGATCATATGAATGAATTAGTATGGATCGTGCGAATGAATTAGAATGGATCGTACGAATGAATTAGAATGGATCGTACGTATGAATTTGTACGTACGAATGAATTTGAATGGATCGTGCTAATGAATTAGAATTGATCGTACGAATGAATTAGAATAGATTGTGCGAATGAATTAGAATGGATCGTACGAATGAATTAGAATGGATACATTCGTGCAAATGAATTACAATAGATCGTATGAATGAATTAAATTGGATCGTATGAATGAATTAGAATGGATTGTACGTATGAATTAGAATGGATACATTCATGGGAATGAATTAGAATGGATCATACAAAGGAATTAGAATGGATCATACGAATGAAATATAATGGGTCGTACAAAGGCGCACAATCCATTCTAATTCATTCCCATGAATGTATCCATTCTAATTGATACGTACGATCCATTCTATTTCATTCGTACGATCCATTCTAATTCATTCATACGATCCATTCTAATTTATTCGCACAAATGTATCCATTCTAATTCATTCGTACGATCCATTCTTACTCATTCGTACGATCCATTCTAATTCATTCGCACAATCTATTCTAATTCATTAGATCGTACGAAGGAATTAGAGTGGATCGTACGAATGAATTAGAATGGATACATTCATGCGAATAAATTAGAATGGATCGTATGAATGAATTAGAATGGATCGTACGAATGAAATAGAATGGATCGTACGTATCAATTAGAATGGATACATTCATGGGAATGAATTAGAATGGATCGTGCTAATGAATTAGAATGGATTGTGCGAATGAATTAGAATGGATCGTACGAATGAATTAGAATAGATTGTGCGAATGAATTAGAATGGATCGTACGAATGAATTAGAATGGATCGTAATAATGGATCGTACGAATGAAATAGAATGGATCGTACGAATGAATTAGCATGGATCGTGCAATAGATCGTACGAATGAATTAGAATGGATCATATGAATGAGTAAGAACGGGTCGTACGAATGAAATAGAATGGATCGTGCGAATGAATTAGAATGGATTGTGCGAATGAATTAGAATGGATCGTACGAATGAATTAGAATGGATACATTTGTGCGAATGAATTAGAATGGATCGTATGAATGAATTAGATTGGATCGTATGAATGAATTAGAATGGATCGTGCGAATGAATTAGAATGGATCGTACGAATGAATTGGAATAAATTGTGCGAATGAATTAGAATGGATCGTACGAATGAATTAGAATGGATATATTCGTGCGAATGAATCAGAATGGATCGTATGAATGAATTAGATTGGATCGTATGAATAAATTAGAATGGATCGTGCGAAGGAATTAGAATGGATCGTACGAATGAATTAGAATGGAACGTACAAATGAATTAGAATGGATCGTACGAATGAAATAGAATGGATCGTACGAATGAATTAGAATAGATCATTCGTATGATCCATTCTAATTCCTTCGTACGATCCATTCTTATTCATTCGCATGAATGTATCCATTCTAATTCATAAGTATCCATTCTAATTTATTTATACGATCCAATCTAATTCATTCATATAATCCATTCTAATTCATTCACATGAATTTATCCATTCTAATTCATTCGTACGATCCATTCTAATTCATTCGCACAATCTATTCTAATTCATTCACACGAATGAATCCATTCTAATTCAATCGTACAATCCATTCTATTTCATTCGTACGATCCATTCTTACTCATTCGTATGATCCATTCTAATTCATTCGCACGAATGTATCCATTCTAATTCATTCTTATGGATACATTCGTGCGAATGAATTAGAATGGATCGTATAAATGAATTAGAATAGATTGTGCGAATGAATTAGAATAGATCGTACGAATGAATTAGAATGGATACATTCGTGCGAATGAATTAGAATGGGTCGTACGAATGAATTAGAATGGATCGTACGAATGAAATAGAATGGATTGTACGAATGAATTAGAATGGATCATACGAATGAATTAGAAAGGATCGTGTGAAAGAATTATAATGGATTATATAAATGAATTAGAATGGATCGTACGAATGAATTAGAATGGATACATTCGTGCGAATGAATTAGAATGGATCGTACAATTGAGTAAGAATGGATCGTACGAATGAATTAGAATGGATCGTGCTAATTAATTAGAATGGATCGTGCGAATGAATTAGAATGGATCGTGCGAATGAATTAGAATGGATCGTACGAATGAATTTGAATGGATCGTATGAATGAATTAGAAAGGATCGTGCGAATAAATTAGAATGGATCGTATGAATGAAATAGAATGGATCATATGAATTAGAATGGATCGTACGAAGGAATTAGAATGGATCCTGCGAATGAAATAGAATGGATCGTACGAATGAATTATAATGGATACATTCGTGCGAATGAATTAGAATAGATCGGACGAATGAGTAAGAATGGATCGTACGAATGAAATAGAATGGATCGTAAGAATGAATTAGAATGGATCGTGCTAATGAATTAGAATGGATCGTGCGAATGAATTAGAACGGATCGTGCGAAAGAATTAGAATGGATCGTACGAATGAATTAGAATGGATCGTATGAATGAATTAGAATGGATCGTGCGAATGAATTAGAATGGATCGTATGAATGAAATAGAATGGATCGTATGAATTAGAATGGATCGTACGAAGGAATTAGAATTGATTGTACAAAGGTGCGAATGAATTAGAATGGATCGTGCGAATGAATTAGAATGGATCGTACGAATGAATTAGAATAGATTGTGCGAACGAATTAGAATGGATCGTGCGAATGAATTAGAATGTATCGTATGAATGAATTAGATTGGATCGTATTAATGAATTAGAATGGATCGTGCGAATGAATTAGAATGGATCGTACGAATGAATTAGAATGGATACATTCGTGCGAATGAATTAGAATGGATCATATGATTGAGTAAGAATGGATCGTACGAATGAAATAGAATAGATCGTGCGAATGAATTAGAATGGATCATGCTAATGAATTAGAATTGATCGTACGAATAAATTAGAATAGATTGTGTGAATGAATTAGAATGGATCGTACGAATGAATTAGAATGGATACATTCGTGCGAATGAATTTGAATGGATCGTATGAGTGCGAATGAATTAGAATGGATCGTGCGAATGAATTAGAATGGATCGTATTAATGAATTAGAATGGATCGTGTGAATGAATAAGAATGGATCGTACGAATGAGTAATAATGGATCGTGCGAATGAATTAGAATGGATCATACAAATGAATTAGAATGGATCGTATGAATGAATTAGAATGGATCGTGCAAATGAATTAGAATGGATCGTATGAATGAATTAGAATAGATTGTGCGAATGAATTAGAATGGATCGTACGAATGAATTAGAATGGATACATTCGTGCGAATGAATTAGAATGGATCGTATGAATGAATTACAATGGATCGTATGAGTGAATTCGAATGGATCATGCGAATAAATTAGAATGGATTGTACGAATGAATTAGAATGGATCGTACGAATGAATTAGAATCGATACATTCGTGCGAATGAATTAGAATGGATCATACGATTGAGTAAGAATGGATCGTACAAATGAAATAGAATGGATCGTACGAAGGAATTAGAATGGATCATTCGAATGAATTAGAATGGATCATATGAATGAATTTGATTGGATCGTATGAATGAATTAGAATGGATACATTCATGTGAATGAATTAGAATGGATCGTATGAATGAATTAGAATGGATCGTATGAATAAATTAGAATGGATCGTACAAAGGAATTAGAATGGATCGTATGAATGAATTAGAATGGATCGTATGAATGAATTAGAACGATCCATTCTAATTCATTCGCACGATCCATTCTAATTCATTAATACGATCCAATCTAATTCATTCATAAGATCCATTCTAATTCATTCGCACGAATGTATCCATTCTAATTCATTCGTACGATCCATTCTAATTCATTGGTACAATCCATTCTAATTCATTTGCACGATCCATTCTAATTCATTCGGACGAATGTATCCATTCCAATTCATTCGTACGATCTATTCTAATTCATTCGTACGATCCATTGTATTTCCTTCGTACGATCCATTCTAATTCCTTCGTACGATCCATTCCAATTCATTCCCATGAATGTATCCATTCTAATTGATAAGTACGATCTATTCTATTTCATTCGTATGATCCATTCTTACTCATTCGTACGATCCATTCTAATTCATTCGCACGAATGTATCCACTTTAATTCATTCGTACGATCAATTCTAATTCATTAGCACGATCCATTATATTTCATTCGTACGATCTATTCTATTTCATTCGTACGATCCATTCTTACTCAATCGTATGATCCATTCTAATTCATTCGCACGAATGTATCGATTCTAATTCATTCGTATGATCCATTCTAATTCATTCGCACGATCCATTCTAATTCATTAATATGATCCAATCTAATTAATTCATACGATCCATTCTAATTCATTCCCACGAATGTATCCATTCTAATTCATTCGTACGATCCAATCTAATTCATTCGCACAATCTATTCTAAATTATTCGTACGATCCATTCTAATTCATTCGCACGAATGAATCCATTCTAATTCATTCATACAATCCATTCTATTTCATTCGTACGATCTATTCTTACTCATTCGTACGATCCATTCTAATTCATTCGCACGAATATATCCATTCTAATTCATTCGTACGATCCATTATAATTCATTTGTACGATCCATTCTTACTCATTCATACGATCTATTCTAATTCATTCGCACGAATGTACCCATTCTAATTCATTCGTACGATCTATTCTAATTCATTCGTACGATCCATTCTAATTCATTCGCACGATCCATTCTAATTCATTCGCACGAATGAATCCATTCTAATTCATTCGTACAATCCATTCTATTTCATTCATACGATCCATTCTTACTCATTCGTACGATCCATTCTAATTCATGATCATACGAATGAGTAAGAATGGATCGTACGAATGAAATAGAATGGATTGTACGAATGAATTAGAATGGATCGTACAAAAGAATTAAAAGGGATCATACGAATCGTATGATCCATTCTAATTCATTCGCACGAATGTATCCATTCTAATTCATTCATACGATCCATTCTAATTCATTCGCACGATCCATTCTAATTCATTAATACGATCCAATCTAATTCATTCATCTAATCCATTCTAATTCATTCGTACGATCCATTCTAATTCATTCGCACGAATGTATCCATTCTAATTCATTCGTACGATCCATTCTAATTCATTCGCACAATCTATTCTAATTCATTCGCATGATCCATTCTAATTCATTCATACGATCCATTCTAATTCATTCATACGATCCATTCTAATTCATTCGTACGATCCATTAGAATACATTCGTACGATCCATTCTATCTCTAATTATTTCACACGATCCATTCTAATTCACTCATACGATCCATTCTAATTCATTCGTACGATCTATTCTAATTCATTTGCACGATCAATTCTAATTCATTAGCAAGATCCATTCTAATTCATTCGTACGATCTATTCTATTTCATTCGTACGATCCATTCTTACTCAATCGTATGATCCATTCTAATTCATTCGCACGAATGTATCGTACGATCCATTCTAATTCATTCGCACGATCCATTCTAATTCATTCATACGATCCATTCTAATTCATTCGTACGATCCATACTAATTCATTCGCACGATCCATTCTAATTCTTTCACACGATTCATTCTAATTCATTCGTACGATCCATTCTTACTCATTTGTACGATCCATTCTAATTCCTTCGTACGATCCATTCTAATTCCTTTATACGACCCATCATATTTCATTCGTATGATCCATTCTAATTCGTTTGTACGATCCATTCTAATTCATTCATACGATCCATTCTAATTCATTCGCACGATCCATTCTAATTCATTCGCATGATCCATTCTAATTCATTCATACGATCCATTCTAATTCATTCGTACGATCTATTCTAATTTATTCGCACGATCCATTCTAATTCATTCATACGATCTATGAAGGAATTAGAATGGATCGTACGAATGAATTAGAATGGATACATTTGAACAATCCATTCTAATTCATTCGTACGATCCATTCTAATTCATTCGCACGAATGCATCCATTCTAATTCATTCGTACGATCCATTCTAATAATTTCGTACGATCCATTCCTATTTCTTCGTACGATCCATTCTAATTCCTTTGTAAGACCCATTATATTTCATTCGTATGATCCATTCTAATTCATTAGCACGATCCATTCTAATTCATTCATACGATCGATTCTAATTCATTCGCACAATCCATTCTAATTCATTCGCACGAATGAATCCATTATAATTCATTCGTACAATACATTTTATTTCATTCGTACGATCCATTCTTACTCATTCGTATGATCCATTCTAATTCATTTGCACGAATGTATCCATTCTAATTCATTCGCACGATCCATTCTAATTCATTCGCACGATCCATTCTAATTCATTCATACGATCCATTCTAATTCATTCGTACGATCCATTCTAATTCTTTCGCACGAATGTATCCATTCTAATTCATTCGTACGAATGAATTCATACATGTACGAATGAATTAGAATGGATACATTCGTGCGAATGAATTAGAATTAGAATGGATCGTGCTAATGAATTAGAATGGATCGTATGAATGAATTAGAATGGATCGTGCGAATGAATTAGAATGGATCGTACGAACGAATTAGAATAGATTGTGTGAATAAATTAGAATGGATCGTACGAATGAATTAGAATGGATACATTCGTGCGAATGAATTAGAATGGATCATACGAATGAATTAGAATGGATCGTGGAAATGAATTAGAATGGATCCTACGAATGAGTAAGAATGAATCGTACGAATGAATTAGAATGCATCGTATGAATGAATTAGAATGGATCGTACGAAGGAATTAGAATAGATTGTGCGAATGAATTAGAACAGATCGTGCGAACGAATTAGAATGGATCGTATTAATGAATTAGAATGGATCCTGCGAATCAATTAGAATGGATCGTAAGAATGAGTAAGAATGGATGGTGCGAATGAAATAGAATGGATTGTACGAATGAATTAGAATGGATCGTACAAATGAATTAGAATGGATCGTACGAAATGAATTAGAATGGATCGTACGAAGGAATTAGAATGGATCGTGCTAATATATTGGAATGGATCGTACAAATGAATTAGAATAGATTGTGTGAATGAATTAGAATGGATTGTCATACGATCCAATCTAATTCATTCATACGATCCATTCTAATTCATTCGTATGATCCATTCTAATTCCTTCGTACGATTCATTCTATTTCATTCATACGATCCATTCTTACTCAATCGTATGATCCATTCTAATTCATTCGCACGAATGTATCCATTCTAATTCATTCGTACGATCCAATCTAATTCATTCATAAGATCCATTCTAATTCATTCGCACGATCCATTCTAATTCATTCATACGATCCATTCTAAGTCATTCGTACAATCTATTCTAATTCATTCGCACGTACGATCCATTCTAATTCCTTCGCACGATCCATTCTAATTCATTCATACGATCCAATCTAATTCATTCATACAATCCATTCTAATTCATTCGCACGAATGTATCCATTCTAATTCATTCGTACGATCCATTCTAATTCATTCGCACAATCTATTCTAATTCATTCGTACGATCAATTCAAATTCATTAGCACGATCCATTCTAATTCATTCGTACGATCTATTCTATTTCATTCGTATGATCCATTCTTACTCAATCGTATGATCCATTCTAATTCATTCGCACGAATGTATCCATTCTAAATCATTCGTACGATCCATTCAAATTCATTTGCACGATCCATTTTAATTCATTAATACTATCCAATCTAATTCATTCATACGATCCATTCTAATTCATTCGTACGAATGTATCTATTCAAATTTATTCATACGATCCATTCTAATTCATTCGCACAATATATTCTAATTCATTCGTACGATCCATTCTAATTCATTAGCACGATCCATTCTAATTCATTCATACGATCCATTCTATTTAATTCGTACGATCCATTCTTACTCATTCGTACGATCCATTCTAATTCATTCGCACGATCCATTCTAATTCATTCGTACCATCCATTCTAATTCATTCGCACGATCCATTCTAATTCATTCATACAATCCATTCTAATTCTTTCGCACGAACCTTTCTAATTCATTCGTACGATCCATTCTAATTCATTCGTACGATCCATTCTAATTCATTCGCACGATCAATTCTAATTCATTAGCACGATCCATTCTAATTCCTTCGCACGAATGTATCCATTCTAATTCATTCGCACGATCCATTCTAATTCATTTATACTATCCATTCTAATTCATTCATACGATCCATTCTAATTCATTCGCACGAATGCATCCAATCTAATTCATTCGTACGATCCATTCTAATTCATTTGCACAATCTATTCTAATTTATTCGACGTACGGTCCATTCTATTTGATTCGTACGATCCATTCTAATTCATTTATACGATCGATTCTAATTCATTCATACAATCCATTCTAATTCTTTCATACGATCCATTCTAATTCATTCATACGTACAAATTTATACGTACGATCTATTATTACGATCCATTCTAATTCATTCGTACGATCCATTCTATTTCATTAATACGATTCATTCTAATTCCTTCGTACGATCCATTCTAATTCATTCGTACGATCCATTCTATTTCATTCATACGATTCATTCTAATTCATTCATACGATCCATTCAAATTCATTCGTCCGATCCCTTCTAATTCATTCGCACGATCCATTCTAATTCATTCATACAATCCAATCTAATTCATTCATACGATCCATTCTAATTCATTCACACAAATGTATCTATTCTAATTCATTCGTATGATCCATTCTAATTCATTTGCACGATCCATTCTAATTCATTCGCACGATCCATTCAAATTCATTCATACAATACATTCTAATTCTTTCACATGATCCTTTCTAATTCATTCGTACGATCCATTCTAATTCATTCGTACGATCCATTCTAATTCATTCGCACGATCAATTCTAATTCATTAGCACGATCCATTCTAATTCATTCGCACGAATGTATCCATTCTAATTCATTCTTACGATCCATTCTAATTCAATTATACGATCCAATCTAATTCATTCATACGATCCATTCTAATTCATTCGCACGAATGTATCCATTCTAATTCATTCGTACGATCCATTCTAATTCATTCGCACAATCTATTCTAATTCATTCGTACGATCCATTCTAATTCATTAGCACGATCCATTCTAATTCATTCGTACGATCCAATCTATTTCATTCGTACGATCCATTCTTACTCATTCGTACGATCCATTCTTACTCATTCGTACGATCCATTCTAATTCATTCGCACGAATGTATCCATTCTAATTCATTCGTTCGATCCATTCTAATTCATTCATACGATCCATTCTAATTCATTCGTATGATCCATTCTAATTCATTCGCACGATCCATTCTAATTCATTCGCACGAATGTATCCATTCTAATTTCTTCGTACGATCCACTCTAATTCATTCGTACGATCTATTCTAATTCATTCTTATAATCCATTCTAATGCATTCGTACGATCTATTCTAATTCATTCATACGATCCATTCTAATTCTTTCGTGCGATCCATTCTAATTCCTTCGTACGATCCATTCTAATTCCTTTGTACGACCCATTATATTTCATTCATATGATCCATTCTAATTCCTTTGTACGATCCATTCTAATTCATTCGTATAATCCATTCTATTTCATTCGTACGATCCATTCTTACTCATTCGCACGATCCATTCTAATTCATTCATACGATCCATTCTAATTCATTCATACAATCCATTCTAATTCTTTCCAACGATCCATTCTAATTCATTTGTGCGTTCCATTCTAATTCATTAGCACGATCCATGCTAATTCATTCGTACGATCCATTGTAATTCATTCGCACGATCCATTCTAATTCATTCGTACGATCCATTCTAATTCATTCGTATGATCCATTCTAATTCATTTGCACGATCTATTCTAATTCATTCACACAATCCATTATAATTCATTCGTACGATCCATTCTAATTCATTTGCACGATCCATTCTAATTCATTCATACGATCGTGCAAATGATCCATTCTAATTCATTCAAACGATCCATTCTAATTCATTCATATGATCCATTCTAATTCATTCGTACGATCCATTCTAATTCATTCGAATGATCCATTCTAATTCATTCATACGATCCATTCTAATTCATTCGTACGATCGAATTAGAATGGATCGTATAAGTGAATTCGAATGGATCGTGCGAATGAATTGGAATGGATCGTATGAATGAATTAGAGTGGATACATTCGTGCAACTGAATTAGAATGGATCGTACGAATGAATTAGAATGGATCGTGCGAAGGAATTAGAATGGATCGTACGAATGAATTAGAATGGATACATTCGTGCGAATGAATTAGAATGGATCATATGAAGGAATTAGAATGGATCGTACGTACGATGGAATTAGAATGGATCGTATGAAGTAATTATAATGGATCGTACGAATGAATTAGAATGGATACATTCGAGCGAATGAATTAGAATGGATCGTACGAAGTAATTAGAATGGATCGTACGTACGAAGGAATTAGAATGGATCGTACGAAGGAATTAGAATGGATCGTACGAATGAATTAGAATGGATGCATTCGTGCGAATGAATTAGAATGGATCGTGCGAATGAATTAGAAAGGATCGTACGAATGAATTAGAATAGATTGTGCGAATGAATTAGAATGGATCGTACGAATGAATTAGAATAGATTGCGCGAATGAATTAGAATGGATCGTACGAATGAATTAGAATTGATACATTCGTGCGAATGAATTAGAATGGATCGTATGAATGAATTAGATTGGATCGTATGAATGAATTAGAATGGATTGTGCAAATGAATTAGAATGGATCGTACGAATGAATTAGAATGGATCGTATGAGTGAATTCGAATGGATCGTGCGAATGAATTAGAATGGATCGTATGAATGAATTAGAGTGGATACATTCATGCGAATGAATTAGAATGGATCGTGCGAATGAATTAGAATGGATCGTGCGAATGAATTAGAATGGATTGTACGAATGAATTAGAATGGATACATTCGTGTGAATGAATTAGAATGGATCGTACGAAGGAATTAGAATGGATCGTACGTACAAAGGAATTAGAATGGATCGTACGAAGGAATTAGAATGGATCGTGCGAATGAATTAGAATGGATACATTCGTGCGAATTAATTAGAATGGATCGTACGAAGGAATTAGAATGGATCGTACGTACGAAGGAATTAAAATGGATCGTACGAATGAATTAGAATGGATACATTCGTACGAATGAATTAGAATGGATCGTGCGAATGAATTAGAATGGATCGTACGAATGAATTAGAATAGATTGTGCGAATGAATTTGAATGGATCATGCGAATGAATTAGAATGGATCGTACGAATGAAATAGAATAGATTGTGCGAATGAATTAGAATTGATCGTACGAATGAATTAGAATGGATACATTTGTGCGAATGAATTAGAATGGATCGTATGAATGAATTAGAATGGATCGTTCGAATGAATTAGAATGGATCGCACGATCCATTCTAATTCATTTATACGATCCATTCTAGTTCATTCATACAATCCATTCTAATTCTTTCACACGATCCATTCCAATTCATTTGTACGTTCCATTCTAATTCATTCGTACGATCCATTCTAATTCATTCGTACGATCCATTCTAATTCATACGATCCATTCTATTTTATTCATACGATCCATTCTAATTCATTAGCACATACGATCCATTCTAATTCATTCGTACAATCCATTCTAATTCATTCGTACGATCCATTCGAATTCACTCATACGATCCATTCTAATTCATTCATACGATCCATTCTAATTCATTCGTATGATCCATTCTAATTCATTCGTACAATCTATTCTATTTCATTCGTACGATCCATTCTTACTCTTTCGTACGATCCATTCTAATTCATTCGTACAATATATTCTAATTCATTCGTACGATCCATTCTAATTCACTAGCACGATCGTACGAGTTAATTAGAATGGATCGTACGAATGAAATAGAATGGATCATACGAATGAAATAGAATGGATCGTACGATCCATTCTAATTCATTCGCACGATCCATTCTAATTCATTCGTATGATCCATTCTAATTCATTCGCACGAATGTATCCGTTCTAATTCATTCGTATGATCCATTCTAATTCATTCGTACAATCCATTCAATTTCATTCGTACGATCCATTCTTACTCATTCGTACGATCCATTCTAATTCATTCGCACGAATGTATCCATTCTAATTCATTCGTACGATCCATTCTAATTCATTCGTACGATCCATTCTAATTCATTCGTACGATCCATTCCAATTCATTCGCACGATCCATTCTAACTCATTCGCACGAATGTATCCATTCTAATTCCTTCGTACGATACATTCTAATTCATTCGTGCGATCTATTCTAATTCATTCATACAATCCATTCTAATTCATTCGTACGATCTATTCTAATTCATTCGTAGGATCCATTCTAATTCATTCGCTCGAATGTATCCACTCTAATTCATTCATACGATCCATTCTAATTCATTCGTACGATCCATTCTAATTCATTCGCACGATCCATTCTAATTCATTCATACGATCCAATCTAATTCATTCATAAGATCCATTCTAATTCATTCGTATGATCCATTCTAATTCCTTCGTACGATCCATTCTATGTCATTCGTACGATCGATCCATTCTTACTCAAACGTATGATCCATTCTAATTCATTCGCACGAATCTATCCATTCTAATTCATTCGTACGATCCATTCTAATTCATTCGTATAATCCATTCTAATTCATTTGCACGATCCATTCGAATTCACTCATACGATCCATTCTAATTCATTCATATGATCCATTCTAATTCATTCGCATGAATGTATCCATTCTAATTCATTCGTACGATCCATTTTGATTCATTCGCACAATCTATTCTAATTCATTCGTACGATCCATTCTAATTCATTCACACGATCCATTCTAATTCATTCATACGATCCATTCTAATTCATTCGTATGATCCATTCTAATTCATTTATACGATCTAATCTAATTCATTCCTACAATCCATTCTAATTCATTCGCACAAATTTATCCATTCTAATTCATTCATACGATCCATTCGATCCATTCTAATTCATAAGTACGATCCATTCTAATTCATTCATACGATCCATTCTAATTCATTTGCACGATCCATTCTAGTTCATTCATACGATCCAATCTAATTCATTAATACGATCCATTCTAATTCATTCGCACGATCCATTCTAATTAATTCGTACGATCGTGCTAGTGAATTAGAATGGATCGTACGAATGAATTAGAATAGATCGTAAGAATGAATTAGAATGGATACATTCGTGCGAATGAAGTAGAATGGATCGTACGAATGAGTAAGAATGGATGGTACGAATGAAATAGAATGGATTGTATGAATGAATTTGAATGGATATATTCGTGCAAATGAATTAGAATGGATCGTACGAATGAGTAAGAATGGATCGTACTTATGAATTAGAATGGATCGTACGAATGAATTAGAATGGATCGTACGAATGAATTAGAATGGATAAATTCATGCGAATGAATTAGAATGGATTGTATGAATGAATTAGATTGGATCGTATAAATGAATTAGAATGGATCGTACGAATGAATTAGAATAGATTGTGCGAATGAATTAGAATGGATCGTGCGAATGAATTAGAATGAATCGTACGAATGAATTAGAATGGATACATTCGTGCGAATGAATTAGAATGGATCGTATGAATGAATTAGAATAAATTAGAATGGATTAGAATGAATTAGAATGATTGTACGTATCAATTAGAATGGATACATTCATGGGAATGAATTAGAATGAATCGTACGAAGGAATTAGAATGGATCGTACGAATGAATTAGAATGGTTACATTCGTGCAAAGAATTAGAATGGATTGTATGAATGAATTAGAATAGATCGTGCGAATGAATTAGAATGGATCGTACGAATGAATTAGAATAGATACATTCGTGCGAATGAATTAGAATGGATCGTGCGAATGAATTAGAATGGATCGTACGAATGAATTAGAATGGTTACATTCGTGCAAAGAATTAGAATGGATTGTATGAATGAATTAGAATAGATCGTGCGAATGAACTAGAATGGATCGTATGAATGAATTAGAATAGATACATTCGTGCGAATGAATTCGAATGGATCATGCGAATGAATTAGAATGGATCGTACGAATGAATTAGAATGGATCGTATGAATGAATTAGAATAGATTGTGCGAATGAATTAGAATGGATCGTATGAATGAATTAGATTGGATCGTATGAATGAATTAGAATGGATCGTGCGAATGAATTAGAATGGATAGTACGAATGAATTAGAATGGATCGTACAAATGAATTAGAATGGATCGTACGAATGAATTAGAATGGATCGTGTGAAAGAATTAGAATGGATTGTATGAATGAATTAGAATGGATCGTATGAATGAATTAGAATAGATCGTGCGAATGAATTAGAATGGATTGTACGAATGAATTAGAATGGATTCATTCGTGCGAATGAATTTGAATGGATCGTGCGAATGAATTAGAATGGATCGTACGAATGAATTAGAATGGATCGTATGAATGAATTAGAATGGATCGTGCGAATGAATTAGAATGGATCGTACGAATGGATTAGAATGGATCGCGCAAATGAATTAGAATGGATCGTACGAAGGAATTAGAATGGGTCGTACGAATGAATTAGAATGGATATATTCGTGCAAAAGAATTAGAATGGATTGTATGAATGAATTAGAATGGATCGTATGAGTGAATTCGTATGATCATGCAAGTGAATTAGACTGGATCGTACGAATGAATTAGAATAGATCATACGAATGAATTAGAATGGATACATTCGTGCGAATGAATTAGAATGGATCGTACGAATGAGTAAGAATGGATCATACGAATGAAATAGAATGGATTGTACGAATTAATTAGAATGGATATATTTGTGCAAATGAATTAGAATGGATCGTATGAATGAATTAGAATGGATCGTACTTATGAATTAGAATGGATCGTACGAATAAATTAGAATGGATACATTCATGAATGAATTAGAATAGATTGTGCGAATGAATTAGAATGGATCATACGAATGAATTAGAATGGATCGTATAAATAAATTATAGTAGATCGTGCGAATGAATTAGAATGGATCGTACGTACGAAGAAATTAGAATGGATCGTACGAAGGAATTAGAATGGATCGTACGAATGAATTAGAATAGATTGTGTGAATGAATTAGAATGGATCGTATGAATGAATTAGATTGGATCGTATGAATAAATTAGAATGGATCGTTCGAATGAATTAGAATGGATCGTACGAATGAATTAGAATGGATACATTCGTGCGAATGAATTAGAATGGATCATACGATTGAGTAAGAATGGATCGTACGAATGAAATAGAATAGATCGTACGATTGAATTAGAATGGATCATGCTAATGAATTAGAACTGTTCGTATGAATGAATTAGAATAGATTGTGTGAATGAATTAGAATGGATCGTACGACCCATTCTATTTCATTCGTATGATCCATTCTAATTCATTCGTACGATCCATTCTAATTCCTTCGTACGATCCATTCTAATTCATACGATCCATTCAATTTCATTCATATGATCCATTCTAATTTATTCGCACGATCCATTCTAATTCATTCATACGATCCATTCTAATCCATTCGTACGATCCATTCTAATTCATTCGCACGAATGTATCCAGATCTATCCTAATTCATTCGCACGATCCATTCTAATTCATTCGCACGATCCATTCTAATTCATTCGTACAATGCATTCTTACTCATTCGTACGATCCATTCTAATTCATTCGCACGAATGTATCCATTCTAATTCATTCGTACGATATATTCTAATTCATTCGTACGATCCATTCTAATTTATTCGCACAATCTATTCTAATTCATTCGCAGGATCCATTCTAATTCATTCATACGATCAATTTTAATTCATTCATACAATCCATTCTAATTCTTTCACACGATCCATTCTAATTCATTCGTACGATCCATTCTAATTCTTTCGTACAATCCATTCTATTTCATCGTACGAATGAATTAGAATAGATTGTGCGAATGAATTTGAATAGATCGTACGAATGAATTAGAATGGATACATTCGTGCGAATGAATTAGAATGGATCGTATGAACGAATTAGATTGGATCGTATGAATGAATTAGAATGGATCGTACGTATGGATTAGAATGGATCGTACGAAGGAATTAGAATGGATCGTGCGAATGAATTAGAATGGATCGTACGAATGAATTAGAATGGATCGTATGAATGAATTAGAATGGATCGTGCGAATGAATTAGAATGGATCGTACGAATGAATTAGAATGGATCGTAATAATGGATCGTACGTATGAAGTTGTACGTACGAATGAATTAGAATGGATCGTGCTAATGAATTAGAATTGATCTTACGAATAAATTAGAATAGATTGTGCGAATGAATTAGAATGGATCGTAAGAATGAATTAGAATGGATACATTCGTGCGAATGAATTAGAATGGATCGTATAAATGAATTAGAATGAATTAGAATGAATCGTATGAATGAAATAGAATGGATCATACGTATCAATTAGAATGGATACATTCATGGGAATGGATTAGAATGGATCGTGCAAATGAGTTAGAATGGATTGTGCGAATGAATTAGAATGGATCGTACGAATGAATTAGAAAAGATTGTGCGAATGAATTAGAATGGATCGTACGAACGAATTAGAATGGATCGTAATAATGGATCGTACGAATTAAATAGAATGGATCGTACGAATGAATTAGCATGGATCGTGCAATGGATCGTACAAATGAATTAGAATGGATCATACGAATGAAATAGAATGGATCGTGCGAATGAATTAGAATGGATCGTGCGAATGAATTACAATGAATCGTACGAATGAATTAGAATGGATATATTTGTGCAAATGAATTAGAATGGATCGTATGAATGAATTAGAATGGATCGTACGAATGAATTAGAATGGATACATTCGTGCGAATGAATTAGAATGGATCGTACGAATGAGTAAGAATGGATCGTGCGAATGAATTAGAATGGATCGTACGAATGAATTAGAATGGATACATTCGTGCGAATGAATTAGAATGGATCGTATGAATGAATTAGATTGGATCGTATGAATGAATTAGAATGGATCATGTGAAGGAATTAGAATGGATCGTATGAATGAATTAGAATGGAACGTATGAATGAATTAGAATGGATCATACGAATGAAATAGAATGGATCGTACGAATGAATTAGATGGATCATTCGTATGATCCATTCTAATTCCTTCGTACGATCCATTCTTATTCATTCACATGAATGTATCCATTCTAATTCATACGTACGATCCATTCTAATTTATTTATACGATCCAATCTAATTCATTCATACAATCCATTCTAATTCATTCGCACGAATTTATCCATTCTAATTCATTCGTACGATCCATTCTAATTCATTCACACAATCTATTCTAATTCATTCGCACGAATGAATCCATTCTAATTCATTCGTACAATCCATTCTATTTCATTCGTACGATCCATTCTTACTCATTCGTATGATCCATTCTAATTCATTCGCACGAATGTATCCATTCTAATTCATTTGTATGGATACATTCGTGCGAATGAATTAGAATGGATTGTATGAATGAATTAGAATCGATTGTGCGAATGAATTAGAATGGATCGTACGAATGAATAAGAATGGATACATTCGTGCGAATGAATTAGAATGGATCGTATAAATGAATTAGAATGGATCGTACGAATGAAATAGAATGGATTGTACGAATGAATTAGAATGGATCGTACGAATGAATTAGAATGGATCGTGTGAAAGAATTAGAATGGATTGTATGAATGAATTAGAATGGATCGTATGAATGAATTACAATGGATACATTCGTGCGAATGAATTAGAATGGATCGTACGAATGAGTAAGAATGGATCGTACAAATGAAATAGAATGGATCGTACAAGTGAATTAGAATGGATCGTGCTAATGAATTAGAATGAATCGTGCGAATAAATTAGAATGGATCGTGTGAATGAATTAGAATGGATCGTACGAATGAATTAGAATGGATCGTATGAATGAATTAGAAAGGATCGTGCGAATGAATTAGAATGGATCGTATGAATGAAATAGAATGGATCGTATGAATTAGAATGGATCGTACGAAGGAATTTGAATGGATCGTGCGAATGAAAAAGAATGGATCGTACGAATGAATTAGAATGGATACATTCGTTCGAATGAATTAGCATGGATCGTACGAATGAGTAAGAATGGATCGTATGAATGAAATAGAATGGATCGTACGAATGAATTAGAATGGATCGTGCTAATGAATTAGAATGGATCGTGCGAATGAATTAGAAAGGATCGTGCGAATGAATTAGAATGGATCGTGCGAATGAATTAGAATGGATCGTACGAATGAATTAGAATGGATCGTGCGAATGAATTAGAATGGATCGTATGAATGAAATAGAATGGATCGTATGAATTAGAATGGATCATACGAAGGAATTAGGATTGATCGTACGAAGGTGCGAATGAATTAGAATGGATCGTGCGAATGAATTAGAATGGATCGTACGAATGAATTAGAATAGATTGTGCGAATGAGTTAGAATGGACCGTACGAATGAATTAGAATCGATACATTTGTGCGAATGAATTAGAATGTATCGTATGAATGAATTAGATTGGATCGTATTAATGAATTAGAATGGATCGTGCGAATGAGTTAGAATGGATCGTACGAATGAATTAGAATGGATACATTCGTGCGAATGAATTAGAATGAATCGTATTAATGAATTAGAATGGATCGTGCGAATGAATTAGAATGGATCGTACGAATGAATTAGAATGGATAAATTCATGCGAATGAATTAGAATGGATTGTATAAATGAATTAGATTGGATCGTATAAATGAATTAGAATGGATCGTACGAATGAATTAGAATAGATTGTGCGAATGAATTAGAATGGATCGTGCAAATGAATTAGAATAAATCGTACGAATGAATTAGAATGGATACATTCGTGCGAATGAATTAGAATGGATCGTACGAATGAGTTAGAATGGATCGTACGAATGAAATAGAATGGATCGTACGTATCAATTAGAATGGATACATTCATGGGAATGAATTAGAATGGATCGTACGAAGGAATTAGAATGGATCGTACGAATGAATTAGAATGGTTACATTCGTGCAAAGAATTAGAATGGGTTGTATGAATGAATTAGAATAGATCGTGCAAATGAATTAGAATGGATCGTACGAATGAATTAGAATAGATACATTCGTGCGAATGAATTAGAATGGATCAGGCGAATGAATTAGAATGGATCGTACGAAGGAATTAGAATGGATCGTACGAATAAATTAGAATGGTTACATTCGTGCAAAGAATTAGAATGGATTGTATGAATGAATTAGAATAGATCATGCGAATGAATTAGAATGGATCGTATGAATGAATTAGAATAGATATATTCGTGCGAATGAATTAGAATGGATCGTGCGAATGAATTAGAATGGATCGTACGAATGAATTAGAATGGATCGTATGAATGAATTAGAATAGATTGTGCGAATGAATTAGAATGGATCGTATGAATGAATTAGATTGGATCGTATGAATGAATTAGAATGGATCGTGCGAATGAATTAGAATGGATCGTACGAATGAATTAGAATGGATACATTCGTGCGATCCATTATAATTTATTTATACGATCCAATCTAATTCATTCATACAATCCATTCTAATTCATTCGCATGAATTTATCCATTCTAATTCATTTGTACGATCCATTCTAATTCATTCGCACAATCTATTCTAATTCATTCGCACGAATAAATCCATTCTAATTCATTCGTACAATCCATTCTATTTCATTCGTATGATCCGTTCTTACTCATTCGTATGATCCATTCTAATTCATTCGCACGAATGTATCCATTCTAATTCATTCGTATGGATACATTTATGCGAATGAATTAGAATGGATCGTATGAATGAATTAGAATAGATTGTGCGAATGAATTAGAATGGATCGTACGAATGAATTAGAATGGATACATTCGTGCGAATGAATTAGAATGGATCGTATAAAAGAATTAGAATGGATTATACGAATGAAATAGAATGGATTGTACGAATGAATTAGAATGGATCGTACGAATGAATTAGAATGGATCGTGTGAAAGAATTAGAATGGATTGTATGAATGAATTAGAATGGATCGTATGAATGAATTAGAATGGATACATTCGTGCGATTGAATTAGAATGGATCGTACGAATGAGTAAGAATGGATCGTATGAATGAAATAGAATGGATCGTACGTATCAATTAGAATGGATACATTCATGGGAATGAATTAGAATGGATCGTACGAAGGAATTAGAATGGATCGTATGAAGGAATTAGAATGGATCGTACGAATGAATTAGAATGGTTACATTCGTGCAAAGAATTAGAATGGATTGTATGAATGAATTAGAATAGATCGTGCGAATGAATTAGAATGGATCGTACGAATGAATTAGAATAGATACATTCGTGCGAATGAATTAGAATGGATCGTGTGAATGAATTAGAATGGATCGTACGAAGGAATTAGAATGGATCGTACGAAGGAATTAGAATGGATCGTACGAATGAATTAGAATGGTTACATTCGTGCAAAGAATTAGAATCGATTGTATGAATGAATTAGAATAGATCGTGCGAATGAATTAGAATGGATCGTATGAATGAATTAGATTAGATACATTCAAGCGAATGAATTAGAATGGATCGTGCGAATGAATTAGAATTGATCGTACGAATGAATTAGAATGGATCGTATGAATGAATTAGAATAGATTGTGCGAATGAATTAGAATGGATCGTATGAATTAATTAGATTGGATCGTATGAATGAATTAGAATGGATCGTGCGAATGAATTAGAATGGATCGTACGAATGAATTAGAATGGATCGTACGAATGAATTAGAATGGATCGTGTGAAAGAATTAGAATGGATTGTATAAATGAATTAGAATGGATTGTATGAATGAATTAGAATAGATCGTGCGAATGAATTAGCATGGATTGTACGAATGAATTAGAATGGATTCATTCGTGCGAATGAATTTGAATGGATCGTGCGAAAATTCATTCATACGATCTATTCTAATTCATTCGTATATATCCATTCTAATTCATTCATACGATCCATTCTAATTCATTCGTACGATCCATTCTAATTCATTCACACGATCCATTGTAATTCATTAATACGATCCAATTTAATTCATTCGTAAAATCCATTCTAATTCATTAATTAGAATGGATCGTACGAATGAATTAGAATGGATCGTAACGAATGAATTAGAATAGATTATGCGAATGAATTAGAATGGATCGTATGAATGAATTAGAATGGATCGTACGAATGAATTAGAATGCATATGAATGAGTAAGAATGGATCGTACGAATGAGTAAGAATAGATCGTACGAATGAATTAGAATGGATCGTACGAATGAAATAGAATGGATTCGCACGAATGTATCCATTCTAATTCATTCGTACGATCCATTCTAATTCCTTCGTACGATCCATTCTAATTCCTTCGTACGATCCATTCTAATTCATTCCCATGAATGTATCCATTCTAATTGATACGTATAATCCATTCTATTTCATTCGTACGATCCATTCTTACTCATTCGTACGATCCATTCTAATTCATTCGCACGAATGTATCCACTCTAATTCATTCGTACGATCCATTCTAATTCCTTCGTACGATCCATTCTAATTCAATCCATTCTAATTCATTCATACGTACAAATTCATATGTACGATCCATTCTAATTCATTCGTACGATCCATTCTAATTCCTTCGTACGATCCATTCTAATTCATTCGTACAATCCATTCTAATTCCTTCGTATGATCCATTCTAATTCCTTCGTACGATCCATTCTAATTCATTCGCACGATCCATTCTAATTCATTCGCACGATCCATTCTATTTCATTCGCACGATCCATTCAAATTCATTCGTACGATCCATTCTAATTCATTCGTACGATCCATTCCAATTCATTCATACGATCCATCCTAATTCATTCGCACAATTCATTCTAATTCATGCATACGATCCATTCTAATTCATTCGCACGAATGTATCCATTCTAATTCATTCGTATGATCCATTCTAAATCATTAGCACAATCTATTCTAATTCATTCGTACACATACGATCCATTCTAATTCATTCGTACGATCCATTCTAATTCATTCATACAATCCATTCTATTTCATTCGTACGATCTATTCTTACTCATTCGTACGATCTATTCTAATTCATTCGCACGAATGTATCCATCTATTTCATTCGTATGATCCATTCTAATTCATTCGTACGATCCATTCTAATTCATTTGTACGATCCATTCTAATTCATTCGCCCGATCCATTCTAATTCATTCATACGATCCAATCTAATTCATCCATATGATCCATTCTAATTCATTCACACAATCTATTCTGATTTATTCGTACGATCCATTCTAATTCATTCGCACGAATGTATACATTCTAATTCATTCGTACGATCCATTCTAATTCATTCGTATGATCCATTCTAATTCATTCATACGATCCATTCTAATTCATTCGTATGTATCCATTCTAATTCATTCATACGATCCATTCTAATCCATTCTGTTTCATTCGTCCGATCCATTCTTACTCATTCGTTTGATCCATTCTAATTCATTTGCACGATTGTATCCATTCTAATTCATTCCTACGATGCATTCTAATTCATTCGTACGATCCATTCTAATTCATTCATACAACCCATTCTAATTCTTTCACACGATCCATTCTAATTCATTTGTACGATCCATTCTAATTCATTCGCACGAATGTATCCATTCTAATTCATTCGTACATGTATGAATGAATTAGAATGGATCGTACGAATGAATTAGAATAGATACATTCGTACGAATGAATTAGAATGGATCGTACGAATGAGTAAGGATGGATCGTACATTCATACGAATGAATTAGAATGGATTGTATGCATGAATTAGAGTGGATACATTGGTGCGAATGAATTAGAATGGATCGTATGAATGAATTAGAATAGATCGTACGAATGAATTAGAATACATCGTGCTAATGAATTAGAATGGATCGTGCGAATTACGAATAAATTAGAATGGATACATTCCTACGAAGGAATTAGAATGGATCGTACGAATTACAAATAAATTAGAATGGATACATTCGTACGAAGGAATTAGAATGGATCGTACGAAGGAATTAGAATGGATCGTACGAAGGAATTAGAATGGATCGTACGAATGAATTAGAATAGATCGTACGAATGAATTAGAATGGATACAATCGTGCGAATAAATTAGAATGGATCATACGAAGGAATTAGAATGGATCATACGAATGTTTTAGATTGGATCGTACGAATGAATTAGAATGGATATATTCGTGCGAATGAATTAGAATGGATCATACGAAGGAATTAGAATGGATCGTACGAATGAAATAGAATGGATCGTACGAATGAAATAGAATAGATTGTGCGAATGAATTAGAATGGATCGTACGAATGAATTAGAATGCATACATTCGTGCGAATGAATTAGAATGGATACATTCGTGCGAAAGAATTAGAATAGATCATATGAATGAATTAGAATGGATCGTATGAATGAATTAGAATAGATCGTGCGAATGAATTAGAATAGATCAGTCGAATGAATTAGAATGGATCGTATGAATGAATTAGAATGGATCATACGAATGAGTAAAAATTGACTGTACGAATGAATTAGAATGGATCGTGCGAATGAATTAGAATGGATCATACGAATGAATTAGAATGGATCGTACGAAGGAATTAGAATGGATCGTACATAGGAATTAGAATGGATCGTATGAATGAAATAGAATGGATCGTACGAATGAATTAGAATGGATCGTAATAATGGATCGTACGTATGAATTTGTACGTATTAATGAATTAGAATGGATCGTATGAATGAATTAAAATGGATCGTGCGAATGAATTAGAATAGATCGTACGAATGAATTAGAATGGATACATTCGTGCGAATGAATTAGAATGGATCGTACGAATGAGTAAGAATGGATCATATGAATGAAATAGAATGGATATATTCGTGCAAATGAATTAGAATGGATCGTATGAATGAATTAGAATAGATTGTGCTAATGAATTAGAATGGATTGTACGAATGAATTAGAATGGATACATTCGTGCGAATGAATTAGAATGGATCGTATGAATGAATTAGAATGGATCGTATGAGTGAATTCAAATGGATCATGCGAATGAATTAGAATGGATCATATAAATGAATTAGAATGGATACATTCGTGCGAATGAATTAGAATGGATCATACAAAAGAATTTGAATGGATCGTATGAATGAATTAGAGTGGATACATTCGTGCGAATAAATTAGAATGGATCGTACGAATGAGTAGGAATGGATCGTACGAATGAAATAGAATGGCTCGTACGTATCAATTAGAATGGATATATTTATGGAAATGAATTAGAATGGATCGTAAGAAGCAATTAGAATAGATCGTACGAAGGAATTAGAATGGATCGTACGAATGAATTAGAATGGATACATTCGTGCGAATCCATTCTATTTCATTCGTACGATCCATTCTAATTCATTCGTACGATCCATTCTTACTCATTCGTACGATCCATTCTTACTCATTCGTATGATCCATTCTAATCCATTCGCACGAATTTATCCATTCTAATTCATTCATACGATCCATTCTATTTCATTCGTACGATCCATTCTAATTCATTCGCACGATCCATTCTAATTCTAATTCCTTCGTACGTACGATCCATTCTAATTTCTTCGTACGATCTATTCTATTTCATTCATACAATCCAATCTAATTCATTCATACAATCCATTCAAATTCATTCGCACGAATGTATCCATTTTAATTCATTCGTACGATCCATTCTATTTCATTCGTACGATATATTCTTACTCATTCGTACGATCCATTCTAATTCATTCGCACGATCCATACTAATTCATTTGTACAATCCATTCTATTTCTTTCGTACGATCCATTCTTACTCATTCGTATGATCCATTCTAATTCATTCGCACGAATGTATCCATTCTAATTCATTCGTACGATCCATTCTAATTCATTCGTACGATTTATTCTAATTCATTCATACGATCCATTCTAATTCATTCATACGATCCATTCTAATTCTTTCGCACGAATGTATCCATTCTAATTCATTCGTACGTTTCATTCTAATTCATTCGCACGAATGTATCCATTCTAATTCATTCGTACGATCTATTCTAATTCATTCGCACAATATATTCTAATTCATTCGCACGATCCATTCTAATTCATTCATACGATCCATTCTAATTCATTCGCACGATCCATTCTAATTCTAATTCATTCGTACGAATGTATCCATTCTAATTCATTCGTACATGTATGAATTCATTCGTACGATCCATTCTAATTCATTCGTACGATCCATTCTTACTCATTCGTATGATCCATTCTAATTCATTCGCACGAATGTATCCATTCTAATTCATTCGTATGATCTATTCTAATTCATTCGTACGATCCATTCTAATCCATTCATACGATCCATTCTAATTCTTTCATACGATCTATTCAAATTCACTCAATAGATCCATTCTAATTCATTCGTACGATCCATTCTTATTCATTCCCATGAATGTATCCATTCTAATTCATTCGTACTAATGAATTAGAATGGATCGTATAAATGAATAAGAATGGATCGTGCGAATGAATTAGAATAGATTGTGCGAATGAATTAGAATAGATCGTACAAATGAATTAGAATGGATACATTCGTGCGAATGAATTAGAATGGAACGTATGGATGAAGTAGAATGGATACAATCATGCGAAAGAATTAGAATGGATCGTATGAATGAATTAGAATGGATCATACAAATGAATTAGAATAGATCGTACGAATGAATTAGAATGGATCGTACGAATGAATTAGAATCGATACATTCGTGCGAATGAATTAGAATTAGAATGGATCGTGCGAATGAATTAGAATGGATCGTATGAATTAATTAGAATGGATCGTGCGAGTGAATTAGAATAGATTGTGCGAATGATTTAGAATGGATCGTACGAATGAATTAGAATGGATCGTGTGAAAGAATTAGAATGGATTGTATGAATGAATTAGAATGGATCTTATGAATGAATTAGAATGGATCGTACGAATAAATTAGAATGGATCGTACGAATGAATTAGAATGGATACATTCGTGCGAATGAATTAGAATGGATCCATTCTAATTCATTTGCACGATCCATTCTAATTCATTCGTCACACGATCCATTCTAATTCATTCGCACAATCTATTCTAATTCATTCGTACGATCCATTCTAATTCATTTATACGAATGTATCCATTCTAATTCATTCGTATGATCCATTCTAATTCATTCGTACAAAGGAATTAGATCATACGAAGGAATTAGAATAGATCGTACGAATGAATTAGAATAGATCGTATGAATGAATTAGAATGAATAAGAATAGATCTTACTTATTCATATAATCCATTCTAATTCATTCGTACGATCCATTCTATTTCATTCGTACGATCCATTCTTACTCAATCGTATGATCCATTCTAATTCATTCACATGAATGTATCCATTCTAATTCATTCGTACGATCCATTCTAATTCATTCGCACGATCCATTCTAATTCATTCATACGATCCATTCTTATTCATTCGCACGAATGTATCAACTCTAATTCATTCGTATGATCCATTCTAATTCATTCATGCATGTACGAATGAATTAGAATGGATACATTCGTGCGAATGAATTAGAATGGATCGTATGAATGAATTAGATTGGATCGTATGAATGAATTAGAATGGATCGTGCGAGTGAATTAGAATGGATCGTACGAATGAATTAGAATGGATATATTCGTGCAAAAGAATTAGAATGGATTGTATGAATGAATTAGAATGGATCGTGCGAATGAATTAGAATGGATCGTACGAATGAATTAGAATGGATATATTCGTGCAAATGAATTAGAATGGATCGTATGAATGAATTAGAATGGATCGTGTGAATGAATTAGAATGGATCGTACGAACGAATTAAAATAGATTGTGCGAATGAATTAGAATGGATCGTACGAATAAATTAGAATGGATACATGATCCATTCTAATTCATTCATATGATCCATTCTAATTCATTCGTTCGATCCATTCTAATTCATTCGTTCGATCCATTCTAATTCATTCATACGATCCATTTTAATTCATTCATATGATCTATTCTAATTCTTTCGCACGAATGTATCCATTCTAATTCATTCGTACAATCCATTCTAATTCATTCGCACGATCCATTCTAATTCATTCATACAATCCATTCTAATTCTTTTGCACAAATGTATCCATTCTAATTCATTCGTACGATCCATTCTAATTCATTTGCATGATCCATTCTAATTCATTCATACGATCCAATCTAATTCATTCATACGATCCATTCTAATTCATTCGCACGAATGTATCCATTCTAATTCATTCGTATATAAATGAATGAATTAGAATGGATCGTACGAATGAATTAGAGTTGATAGATTCGTGCGAAAGAATTAGAATGGATTGTACGAATGAGTAAGAATGGATCGTACGAATGAATTGGAATGGATCGTATGAATGAATTAGAATGGATCGTGCGAATGAATTAGAATGGATCGTACGAATGAATTAGAATGGATACAATCGTGCGTATGAATTAGAATTGATCATACGATTGAGTAAGAATGGATCGTACGAATGAAATAGAATGGATCGTATGAAGGAATTAGAATGGATCATACGAATGATTTAGAATGGATCGTATGAATGAATTAGATTGGATCATATGAATGAATTAGAATGGATCGTACTTATGAATTAGATTGGATCATATGAATGAATTAAAATGGATCGTGCGAATGAATTAGAATGGATCGTACGAATGAATTAGAATGGATCGTACGAATGAATTAGAATGGATCGTGCGAATGAATTAGAATAGATCGTACGAATGAATTAGAATGGATCGTACGAATGAATTCGAATGGATCATACGTATGAATTAGAATGTCATACGAATGAATTAGAATGGATCGTATGAATGAATAAGAATGGATCGTGCGAATGAAGTAGAATGAATCGTACGAATGAATTAGAATGGATCGTATGAATGAATTAGAATAGATTGTGTGAATGAATTAGAATAGATCGTACGAATGAATTAGAATGGACACATTCATGGGAATGAATTAGAATGGATCGTACGAAGGAATTAGAATGGATCATTCGAATGAAATAGAATAGATCGTACGAAGAAATTAGAATGGATCGTACGAAGGAATTAGAATGGATCGTACGAATGAATTAGAATAGATATATTCATGCGATCCATTCTAATTCATGGATCGTACGAATAAATTAGAATGAATTAGAAAGGATTGTATGAATGAATTAGAATGGATCGTATGAATGAATTAGAATGGATCGTGCGAATGAATTAGAATGGATCGTACGAAGGAATTAGAATGGATCGTACGAATGAATTCGAATGTATCCATTCTAATTCATTCGTACGATCCATTCTAATTCCTTCGTACGATCCATTCTAATTCATTCGTACGATCCATTCTAATTCATTCGCACGATCCATTCAAATTCATTCATACGATCCATTCTAATTCATAAGTACGATCCATTCTAATTCATTCATACGATCCATTCTAACGTACGAATGAATTAGAATGGATCGTACGAAGGAATTAGAATGGATCGTACGAATGAATTAGAATGGATACATTCGTGCGAATGAATTAGAATGGATCGTACGAATGAATTAGAATGGATCGTACTTATGAATTAGAATGGATCGTACGAATGAATTAGAATGGATACACGATCCATTCTAATTCATTCGTATGATCCATTCTAATTCATTCGCATGAATGTATCCATTCTAATTCATTCATACGATCTTTCTAATTCATTCGAACAATCTATTCTAATTCATTCGCACAATCTATTCTAATTCATTCGTACGATCAAATCTAATTCATTAGCATGATCCATTCTAATTCATTCGCACGAATGAATCCATGCTAATTCATTCGTACAATCCATTCTATTTCATTCGTATGATCTATTCTAATTCATTCGTACGATCTATTCTAATTCATTCGCATGATCCATTCTAATTCATTCGTACGTTAGAATGGATCGTATGAATGAATTAGAATGGATCGTACTTATGAATTAGATTGGATCGTATGAATGAATTAAAATGGATCGTGCGAATGAATTAGAATGGATCGTACGAATGAATTAGAATGGATCGTACGAAGGAATTAGAATAGATCGTACGAATGAATTAGAATGGATACATTCGAATTCATTCGTACGATCCATTCTAATTCCTTCGTACGATCCATTCTAATTCATTCGCACGATCCATTCTATTTCATTCGCACGATCCGTTCTAATTCATTCATACGATCCATTCTAATTCATTCATACAATCCATTCTAATTCATTCTAATTTATTCGTACGATCCATGAATTAGAATGGATCGCACGAATGTATCCATTCTAATTCATTCGTACGATCCATTCTAATTCCTTCATACGATCCATTCTATTTCAATCGAATGATCCATTCTAATTCCTTCGTACGATCCATTCTAATTCATTCCCACGAATGTGTCCATTCTAATTCAATCTTACGATCCATTCTAATTCATTCACACAATCTATTCTAATTCATTCATACGATCCATTCTAATTCATTCGTACGATTCATTCTAATTCATTCGCACGATCCATTCTTATTCATTCATACGATCCATTCTAATTCATTCGTACGACATTCTAATTCATACGTATGATCCATTCTAATTCATTCGTACGATCCATTCTAATTCATTCGCACGATCCATTCTAATTCATTTGTACGATCCATTCTAATTCATTCGTACGATCCATTCTAATTCATTCGCACGATCCATAATAATTCATTCATACGATCCAATCTAATTCATAAGTACGATCCATTCTAATTCATTCATACGATCCATTCTAATTCATTCGCACGAATGTATCCATTCTAATTCATTCGTACGATCCATTCTAATTCATTCGCACAATCTATTCTAATTCATTCGTACGATCCATTCTAATTCCTTCGTACGATCCATTTTAATTCATTCATACGATCCATTCTAATTCATTCGTATGATCCATTCTAATTCATTCGCACGATCCATTCTAATTCATTCATACGATCCATTCTAATTCATTCATACAATCCATTCTAATTCTTTCACACGATCCATTCTAATTCATTCATACGTCACACGATCCATTCTAATTCATTCGTACGATCCATTCTAATTCATTCGTACAATCCATTCTAATTCATTCGTACGATCCATTCTAATTCATTCGTACAATCCATTCTACTTCATTCGTACGATCCATTCTTACTCATTCATACGATCCATTCTAATTCATCCGCACGAATGTATCCATTCCAAATCATTCGTACATCGCACGAATTTATCCATTCTAATTCATTCGTATGATCCATTCTAATACCTTCGTACGATCCATTCAAATTCTTTCGTACAATCCATTCTAATTCCTTTGTATGACCCGTTATATTTCATTCGTATGATCTATTCTAATTCCTTTGTACGATCCATTCTAATTCATTCCCATGAATGTATCTATTCTAATTCATTCGTACGATCAATTCTAATTCTTTAGCACGATCCATTCTAATTCATTCGTACGATCTATTCTTTTTCATTCGTACAATCCATTCTTACTCAATCGTATGATCCATTCTAATTCATTCGCACGAATGTATCCATTCTAATTCATTCATACGATCCTTTCTAATTCATTCGCACGATCCATTCTAATTCATTAATACGATCTAATCTAATTCATTCATACGATCCATTCTAATTCATTCGCACGAATGTATCTATTCTAATTCATTCGTACGATCCATTCTAATTCATTCGCACAATCTATTCTAATTCATTCGTACGATCCATTCTAATTCATTAGGACGATCCATTCTAATTCATTCGTACGATCCATTCTATTTCATTCGTACGAACCATTCTTACTCATTCATACGATCCATTCTAATTCATTCGCACGAATGTATCCATTCTAATTCATTCGTACGATCCATTTTACTTCATTCGCACGATCCATTCTAATTCATTCATACGATCTATTCTAAGTCATTCGTACGATCAATTCTAATTCATTCACACGATCCATTCTAATTCATTCATACAATCCATTCTAATTCTTTCGCACGATCCTTTCTAATTCATTCGTACGATCCATTCTAATTCATTTGTACAATCCATTCTGTTTCATTCGTACGATCCATTCTTACTCATTCGTATGATCCATTCTAATTCATTCACACGAATGTATCCATTCTAATTCATTCGTACGATCCATTCTAATTCGTTCGTACGATCCATTCTAATTCATTCATACGATCCATTCTAATTCATTCATACAATCCATTCTAATTCTTTCATACGATCCATTCTAATTCATTGATATGTACAAATTCATACGTACGATTCATTATTACGATCCATTCTAGTTCATTCGTACGATCCATTCTAATTCATTCACACGATCCATTCTAATTCATTCATACGATCCATTCTAATTCATTCGTATGATCCATTCTAATTCATTCGCACGATCCATTCTAATTCATTCATACGATCCATTCTAATTCATTCATATAATCCATTCTAATTCTTTCCCACGATCCATTCTAATTCATTCGTACGATCCATTCTAATTCAATCGTACAATCCATTCTATTTCATTCGTACGATCCATTCTTACTCATTCATACGATCCATTCTAATTCATTCGTACGAATGTATCCATTCTAATTCATTCGTACGAATGTATCCATTCTAATTCATTCGTACGATCCATTCTAATTCATTCGTACGATCCATTCTAATTCATTCGCACGATCCATTCTAATTCATTCGCACGAATGACTCCATTCTAATTCATTCATACAATCCATTCCATTTCATTCGTACGATCCATTCTTACTCATTCGTACGATCCATTCTAATTCATTCGCACAAATGTATCCATTCTAATTCATTCGTACGATCCATTCTAATTCATTCGTATGATCCATTCTAATTCATTAGCACGATCCATTCTAATTCATTCGTACGATCAACTCTAATTCATTAGCACGATCCATTCTAATTCATTCGTACGATTTATTCTATTTCATTCGTACGACCTATTCTTACTCAATTGTATGATCCATTCTAATTCATTCGCACGAATGTATCCATTCTAATTCATTTGTACGATCCATTCTAATTCATTCGCACGATCCATTTTAATTCATTCATACGATCCAATCTAATTCATTCATATGATCCATTCTAATTCATTCGCACGAATGTATCCATTCTAATTCATTCGTACAATCCATTCTAATTCATTCGCACAATCTATTCTGATTCATTCGTACGATCCATTCTAATTCATTAGCACGATCCATTCTAATTCATTCGTATGATCCATTCTATTTCATTCGTACGATCCATTCTTACTCATTCGTACGATCCATTCTAATTCATTCGCACGAATCTATCCATTCTAATTCATTGAGTAAGAATGGATCGTACGAAGGAATTAGAATAGATCGTGCTAATGAAGTAGAATGGATCATACGACTGAATTAGAATAGTTTGTGCGAATGAATTAGAATGGATCGTACGAATGAATTAGAATGGATACATTCGTGCGAATGAATTAGAATGGATCATGCGAAGGAATTAGAATGGATCGTATGAATGAATTAGATTGGATCGTATGAATGAAATAAAATGGATCGTACGAAGGAATTAGAATGGATCGTACGTACGAAGGAATTAGAATGGATCGTACGAAGAAATTAGAATGGATCGTACTAATGAATTAGAATGGATACATTCATGTGAATGAATTAGAATGGATCGTGCGTACGAATGAATTAGAATGGATACATTCGTGCGATTGAATTAGAATGGATCGTATGAATGAATTAGATTGGATCGTATAAATGAATTAGAATGGATCATACGTATGAAGTAGAATGGATACATTCATGGAAATGAATTAGAATGGATCGTACAAAGGAATTAGAATGGATCATACGAATGAAATATAATGGGTCGTACAAAGGAATTAGAATGGATCGTACGAAGAAATTAGAATGGATCGTACAAAGTAATTAGTATGGATCGTGCTAATGAATTAGAATGGATCATGCGAATGAATTAGACTAGATTGTGCGAATGAATTAGAATGGATCGTACGAATGAATTAGAATGGATACATTCGTACGAAGGAATTAGAATGGATCGTATGAAGGAATTAGAATGGATCGTACGAATGAATTAGAATAGATCGTACGAATGAATTAGAATGGGTACATTCGTGCGAATGAATTAGAATGGATTGCGCGAATGAATTAGAATGGATCGTACGAATTAATTAGAATGGATCGTACGAAGGAATTAGAATGGATCGTACGAATGAATTAGAATGGATACATTCGTCGCACAATCTATTCTAATTCATTCGTACGATCCATTATAATTCATTCGTACGATCCATTCTATTTCATTCGCACGATCCATTTTAATTCATTCGCACGAATGTATCCATTCTAATTCATTCATACGATCTATTCTAATTCATTCATACAATCCATTCTAATTCTTTCACACGATCCATTCTAATTCATTCGTACGATCCATTCTAATTCATTCGTACAATCTATTCTATTTCATTCGTACGATCCATTCTAATTCATTCGTACGATCCATTCTAATTCATTCGTACGATCCATTCTAATTCATTCGCACGAATGTATCCATTCTAATTCATTCGTACGATCCATTCTAATTCATTCGCATAATCTATTCAAATTCATTCAAACGATCCATTCTAATTCATTCGCACGAATGTATCCACTCTAATTCATTCGTACGATCCATTCTAATTCATTCGCACGAATGTATCCATTCTAATTCATTCGTACGATCCATTCTAATTCATTCGCACAATCTATTCTAATTGATTCGTACGATCTATTCTAATTCATTAGCACGATCCATTCTAATTCATTCGTACGATCCATTCTAATTCATTCAAACGATCCATTCTAATACATTCGTACGATCCATTCTAATTCATTCGCACGATCCATTCTAATTCATTCGCATGATCCATTCTAATTCATTCATACGATCCAATCTAATTCATTCATACGATCCATTCTAATTCATTCGCACAATCTATTCTAATTCATTCATACGATCCATTCTAATTCATTCGCACGATCCATTCTAATTCATTCGCACGATCCATTCTAATTCATTCTCACGAATGTATCCATTCTAAATCATTCGTACGATCCATTCTTACTTATTCGTATGATCCATTCAAATTCATTCATACGAATGTATCCATTCTAATTCATTCATACTATCCATTCTAATTCCTTCGTACGATCCATTCTAATTCCTTCGTACGATCCATTCTAATTCCTTTGTACGACCCATTATATTTCATTCGTATGATCCATTCTAATTCCTTTGTACGATCCATTCAAATTCATTCATACGATCCATTCTAATTCATTCGTACGATCCATTCTAATTCATTCGCATGGAAGGTATCATACGAATGAATTAGAATGGATACATTCGTGCGAATGAATTCGAATGGATCGTACGAATGAATTAGAATGGATAAATTCATGCGAATGAATTAGAATGGATTATATGAATGAGTTAGATTGGATCGTATAAATGAATTAGAATGGATCGTACATATGAATTAGAATGGATACATTCATGGGAATGAATAAGAATGGATCATACGAAGGAATTAGAATGGATCATACGAATGAAATAGAATGGATCGTACGAAGGAATTAGAATGGATCGTACGATGGAATTAGAATAGATCATATAAAGGAATTAGAATGGATCGTACGAATGAAATAGAACAAATCGTACGAAGGAATTAGAATGGATCGTACGAAGGAATTAGAATGGAATGTACGAACGAATTAGAATGGATCGTACGAATGAATTACAATGGATCGTATGAATGGATTAGAATGGATCGTGCGAATGAATTAGAATGGATCGTATGAATGAAATAGAATGGATCGTATGAATTAGAATGGATCGTACGAATGAAATAGAATGGATCGTACGAATGAATTAGAATAGATTGTGCGAATGAATTAGAATGGATCATACGAATGAATTAGAATGGATCGTATGAATGAATTAGAATGGATCGTGCGAATGAATTAGAATGGATCGTACGTACGAAGGAATTAGAATGGATCATACGAATGAATTAGAATAGATTGTGCGAATGAATTAGAATGGATCGTATGAATGAATTAGATTGGATCGTATGAATGAATTAGAATGGATCGTGCGAATGAATTAAAATGGATCGTACGAATGAATTAGAATGGATACATTCGTGCGAATGAATTAGAATGGATCATACGTCGCACAAATGTATCCATTCTAATTAATTCGTACGATCCATTCTAATTCATAAGTACGATCCATTCTAATTCATTCATACGATCCATTCTAATTCATTTGCACGATCCATTCTAATTCATTCATATGATCCATTCTAATTCATTCGTACGATCCATTATAATTCATTCGCACGAATGTATCCATTCGAATTTATTCATACGACCCATTCTAATTCATTCGTACGATCTATTCTAATTCATTCGTACGATCCATTCTAATTCATTTGCATGAATATATCCATTCTATTTCATTCGTACAATCCATTCTAATTTATTCGTACGATCCATTCTAATTCCTTCGTACGATCCAGTCTAACTCATTTATACAATCCATTCTTATTCTTTCGCACGATCCTTTCTAATTCATTTGTACGATCCATTCTAATTCATTCGTACGATCCATTCTTATTTATTCGTACGATCTATTCTATTTCATTCGTACGATCCATTCTTACTCAATCGTATGATCCATTCTAATTTATTCGAACGAATGTATCCATTCTAATTCGATCCATTCTAATTCATTCGCACGATCCATTCTCATTCATTCGCACGAATGTATCCATTCTAATTCATTCAATACGAATGAATTAGAATGGATCGTGTGAATGAACTAGAATGGATCGTACGAATGAATTAGAATGGATCGTATGAATGAATTAGAATGGATCGTGCGAATGAATTAGAATGGATCGTATGAATGAATTAGAATGGATCGTAATAATGGATCGTACGAATGAATTAGAATGGGTACATTCGTGCGAATGAACTAGAATGGATCATACGAATGAGTAAGAATGGAGCGTACGAATGAAATAGAATGGATTGTACGAATGAATTAGAATGGATCATACGAATGAATTAGAATAGATTGTATAATTGAATTAGAATGGATACATTCGTGTGAATGAATTAGAATAGATCGTACGAATGAATTAGAATGGATCGTACAAATGAATTAGAATAGATTATGCGAATGAATTAGAATGGATCGTATGAATGAATTAGAATTGATACATTCGTGCGAATGAATTAGAATGGATCGTACGGATACACGATCCATTCTACTTCATTCATACGATCCATTCTAATTCATTCGTACGATCCATTCTAATTCCTTTGTACGATCCATTCTAATTCATTCATACGATCCATTCTAATTCATTCGTACGATCCATTCTAATTCATTCACACGATCCATTCTAATTCATTCGCAAGGAATTAGAATGGATCGTACGAATGAATTAGAATGGATCGCATGAATGAATTAGAATTGATCATATGAATGAAATAGAATGGATCGTACGATCGTACGAATGAATTAGAATGGATCGTATGAATGAATTAGAATGGATCTTATGAATGAATTAGATTGGATCGTATGAATGAATTAGAATGGATCGTGCGAATGAATTAGAATGGATCGTACGAATGAATTAGAATGGATCGTACGTACGAATGAATTAGAATGGATCGTACGAAGGAATTAGAATGGATCGTACGAATGAACGAGAAAAGATTGTTCGAATGAATTAGAATGGATCGTATGAATGAATTAGAATGGATCGTGCGAATGAATTAGAATAGATCGTCTGAATGAATTAGAATGGATTATACGAATGAATTAGAATGGATCGTATGAATGAATTAGAATGCATCATGTGAAAGAATTATATTGGATTGTATGAATGAATTAGAATGGATCGTATGAATGAATTAGAGTGAATCGTGTTTTTTCGTGCTAATGAATTAGAATGGATCGTACGAATGAATTAGAATGGATACATTCGTGCGAATGAATTAGAATGGATTGTATGAATGAATTAGATTGGATCGTATGAATGAATTTGAATGGATCGTGTGAATGAATTAGAATGGATCGTGCGAATGAATTAGAATGGATTGTATGAATGAATTAGAATGGATCGTGCGAATGAATTAGAACGGATCGTACGAATGAATTCGAATAGATAAATTTGTGCGTACAAATGTATCCACTCTAATTCTTTCATACGATCCATTCTAATTCATTTGTACAATCCATTCTAATTCATTCATACGATCCATTCTAATTCATTCATACGATCCATTCTAATTCATTCGCACGATCCATTCTAATTCATTCGTACAATCCATTCTATTTCATTCGTACGATCCATTCTTACTCATTCGTACGATCCATTCTAATTCATTAGCACGAATGTTTCCATTCTAATTCATTCGTACGATCCATTCTAATTCATTCGTACGATTCATTCTAATTCATTTGTATGATCCATTCTAATTCATTCGCACGATCCATTCTAATTCATTTGCACGAATGTACCCATTCTAATTACTTCGTACGATCCATTCTAATTCATTCGTACGATCTATTCTAATCCATTCATACAATCCATTCTAATTCATTCGTACGATCCATTGTATTTCATTCGTACGATCCATTCTTACTTATTCGTACGATCCATTCTAATTCATTTGCACGAATATATCCATTCAAATTCATTCGTACGATCCATTCTAATTCTTTCGTACGATCCATTCTAATTCATACGATCCATTCTATTTCATTCGTACGATCAATTCTAATTCATTCGTACGATCCATTCTATTTCATTCTACGATCCATTCTTACTCATTCATACGATCCATTCTAATTCATTCGTATGATCCATTCTAATTCATTCGCACGAATGTATCCATTCTAATTCATTTGTACGTTCCATTCTAATTCATTCGCACAATCTATTCAAATTCATTCGTACAATCCATTCTAATTCATTCGCACGATCCATTCTAATTCATTCATACGATCTATTCTAATTCATTCATACAATCCATTCTAATTCTTTCACACGATCCATTCTATTTCATTTGTACGATCCATTCTAATTCATTCGTTCAATCCATTCTATTTCATTCGTACGATCCATTCTTACACATTCGTACTCGTACGATCCATTCTAATTCATTCCTACAATCCAATCTAATTCATTCGCACGAATGTATCCAGATCCATTCTAATTCATTCGCACGATCCATTCTAATTCATTCATAAAATCCATTCTTACTCATTCGTACGATCCATTCTAATTCATTCGCACGAATGTATCCATTCTAATTCATTTGTATGATCCATTCTAATCCAGTCATACAATCCATTCTAATTCTTTCACACAATCCATTCTAATTCATTCGTACGATCCATTCTAATTCATTCGCACAATCTATTCTAATTCATTCGTACAATCCATTCTAATTCATTCGCACGATCCTTTCTAATTCATTCGAACGAATGAATCCATACGAATGAATTAGAATGGATCGTGTGAAAGAATTAGAATGGATTGTAGGAATGAATTAGAATGGATCGTATGAATGAATTAGAATGGATCGTGCGAATGAATTAGAATGGATACATTCGTGCGAATGAATTAGAATGGATACATTCGTGCGAATGAATTAGAATAGATTGTGCGAATGAATTAGAATGGATCGTACGAATGAATTAGAATAGATTGTGCGAATGAATTAGAATGGATCGTACGAATGAATTAGAATGGATACATTCGTGCGAATGAATTAGAATGGATACATTATTGCGAATGAATTAGAATGGATCGTGCGAATGAATTAGAATGGATACATTCGTGCGAATCAATTAGAATGGATCGTATGAATGAATTAGAATGGATCGTATGAGTGAATTCGAATGGATCGTACGAATGAAATAGAATGGATTGTATGAATGAATTAGAATGGATCGTACTAATGAATTAGAATGGATCGTATGAATGAATTAGAATAGATTGTGCGAATGAATTAGAATGGATCGTACGAATGAATTAGAATGGATACATTCGTTCGTATGAATTAGAATGGATCGTATGAATGAATTAGATTGGATCGTATGAATGAATTAGAATGGATCGTACATATGAATTATAATGGATACATTCATGGGAATGAATTAGAATGGATCGTACAAAGGAGTTAGAATGGATCATATGAATGAAATATAATGGGTCGTACAAAGGAATTAGAATGGATCGTACGAAAGAATTAGAATGGATCGTACGAAGGAATTAGAATGGATCGTACGAATGAATTAGAATGGATAAATTCGTGCGATGTACGAATGAATTAGAATAGATACATTCGTGCGAATGAATTAGAATGGATCTTATGAATGAGTAAGAATGGATCGTACGAATGAAATAGAATGGATTGTACGAATGAATTAGAATGGATCGTACAAATAAATTAGAATGGATTGTACGAATGAATTAGAATGGATCGTACGAATGAATTAGAATGGATCGTGTGACGTTTGAATGAATTAGAATGGATCGTGTGAAAGAATTAGAATGGATTGTATGAATGAATTAGAATGGATCGTATGAATGAATTAAAATGGATCGTGCGAATGAATTAGAATGGATCGTACGAATGAATTAGAATGGATCGTATGAATGAATTAGAATTGATCGTACGAATGAATTAGAATAGATTGTGCGAATGAATTAGAATGGATCGTACGAATGAATTAGAATGGATACATTCGTGTGAATGAATTAGAATGGATCATATGAATGAATTAGAACGGATCGTACTTAGGAATTAGATTGGATCGTATGAATGAATTAGAATGGATCGTGCGAATGAATTAGAATGGATCATACGAATGAATTAGAATGGATCGTACGAATGAATTAGAATGGATCGTGTCGCACAATCTATTCTAATTCATTCGCACGAATGTATCCATTCTAATTCATTCGTACGATCCATTCTAATTCCTTCGTACGATCCATTCTAATTCGTACGAATGAATTAGAATGGATCGTACGAATGAATTAGAATAGATGGTGCGAATGAATTAGAATGGATCGTATGAATGAATTAGAATGGATACATTCGTGCGAGTGAATTAGAATGGATCGTATGAATGAATTAGATTAGATCGTATAAATGAATTAGAATGGATCGTGCGAATGAATTAGAATGGATCGAGCTAATGAATTAGAATTGATCGTGCGAATGAATTAGAATGGATCATACGAATGAATTAGAATGGATCGTACGAATGAATTAGAAAGGATCGTGCGAAAGAATTAGAATTGATTGTATGAATGAATTAGAATGGATCGTGCGTATGAATTAGAATGGATCGTGCAAATGAATTAGAATGGATCGTACGAATGAATTAGAATGGATACATTCATACAAACCATTCTAATTCATTCATACAATCCATTCTAATTCTTTCACACGATCCATTCTAATTCATTTGTACGTTCCATTCTAATTCATTAGCACGATCCATGCAAATTCATTCGTAGGATCCATTCTAATTCATTCGCACGATCCATTCTAATTCATTCATACGATCCATTCTAATTCATTTGTACGATCCATTCTAATTCATTCGTACGATCCATTCTAATTCATTCGCACAATCTATTCTAATTCATTTGTACGATCAATTCTAATTCATTCGCACGATCCATTCTAATTCATTCGTCGTACGAAGGAATTAGAATGGATACATTCGTGCGAATGAATTAGAATGGATCGTGCGAATGAATTAGAATGGATCTTACAAATGAATTAGAATGGATCGTACGAATAAATTAGAATGGATACATTCGTGCGAATGGATCGTACGAAGGAATTAGAATGGATCGTACGAATGAATTAGAATGGATACATTCGTGCGAATGAATTAGAATGGATCGTACGAATGAATTAGAATGGATCGTACTTAGGAATTAGAATGGATCGTACGAATGAATTAGAAAGGATACACGATCCATTCTAATTCTTTCGTACGATCCATTCTAATTCATTCGGACGAATGCATCCATTCTAATTCATTCGTTCGATCCATTCTAATTCATTCGCACAATCTATTCTAATTCATTCGCACAATCTATTCTAATTCATTCGTACGATCAATTCTAATTCATTAGCATGAACCATTCTAATTCATTCGCACGAATGAATCCATTCTAATTCATTCGTACAATCCATTCTATTTCATTCGTGCGATCCATTCTAATTCATTCGTATGATCCATTCTAATTCATTCGTATGTTAGAATGGATCATATGAATGAATTAGAATGGATCGTACTTATGAATTAGATTGGATCGTATGAATGAATTAGAATGGTTCGTGTGAATGAATTAGAATAGATCGTACGAATGAATTAGAATGGATCGTACGAAGGAATTAGAATGGATCGTACGAATGAATTAGAATGGATCGTATGAATGAATTAGAATGTATCGTGCGAATGAATTAGAATGGATCGTATGAATGAAACAGAATGGATCGTATGAATTAGAATGGATCGTACGAAGGAATTAGAATGGATCGTATGAATGAATTAGATTGGATCATATTAATGGTTTAGAATGGATCGTACGAATGAATTAGAATGGATCGTACGAATGAATTATAATGGATACGAATGGATCATACGAATGAGTAAGAATGGATCGTACGAATAAAATAGAATGGATTGTACGAATGAAATAGAATGGATACATTCGTGCGAATGAATTAGAATGGATCGTATGAATGAATTAGAATAGATTGTGCGAATGAATTAGAATGGATCGTACGAATGAATTAGAATGGATACATTCGTGCGAATGAATTAGAGTGGATTGTATGAATAAATTAGAATGGATCGTATGAGTAAATTAGAATGGATACGAAGGAATTAGAATGGATCGTACGAAGGTATTAGAATGGAGAATGGATCGTGCTAATGAATTAGAATTGATCGTACGATCCATTCTAATTCCTTCTTATGATCCATTCTATTTCATTCGTATGATCCATTCTAATTCATTCGCACGATCCATTCTATTTCATTCGTATGATCCATTCTAATTCATTCGCACAATCTATTCTAATTCATTCGCACGAATGTATCCATTCTAATTCATTCATACTATCCATTCTAATTCATTCGCACGATCCATTCTAATTCATTCGCACGAATGAATCCATTCTAATTCATTCGTACAATCCATTCTATTTCATTCATACGATCTATTCTTACTTCATTCGTACAATCCATTCTATTTCATTCGTATGATCCATTCTTACTCATTCGTACAATCCATTCTAATTCATTCGCACGATCTATTCTAATTCATTCATACGATCCATTCTAATGCATTCGTACGATCCATTCTAATTCATTCGCACGATCCATTCTAATTCATTCATACGATCCATTCTAATTCATTCGTACGATCCATTCTAATTCATTCGCACGAATGTATCCATCCTTTGTACGATCCACGATCAATTCTAATTCATTAGCACGATCCATTCTAATTCATTCGTACGATCTATTCTATTTCATTCGTACGATTTATTCTTACTCAATCGTATAATCCATTCTAATTCATTCACACGAATGTATCCATTCTAATTCATTCGTACGATCCATTCTAATTCATTCGCACGATCCATTCTAATTCATTAATACGATCCAATCTAATTCATTCATATGATCCATTCTAATTCATTCGCACGAATGTATCCATTCTAATTATTTCGTACGATCCATTCTAATTCATTCGCACAATCTATTCTAATTCATTCGTACGATCCATTCTAATTCATTAGCACGATCTATTCTAATTCCTTTGTACGATCCATTCTTACTCAATGAATTAGAATGGATACATTCGTGTGAATGAATTAGAATGGATCGTACGAATGAGTAAGAATGGATCGTTCGAATGAAATAGAATGGATCGTACGAATGAATTAGAATGGATCGTATGAATGAATTAGAATGGATCGTACGAATGAATTAGAATGGATCGTGCGAATGAATTAGAATGGATCATACGAATGAATTAGAATGGATCGTAATAATGGATCGTACGTATGAATGAATTAGAATGGATCGTGTGATCCATTCTAATTCATTCGCATAATCTATTCTAATTCATTGGATCGTACGAAGGAATGGATCGTACGAATGAATTCGAATGAATACATTCGTGCGAATGAATTAGAATGGATTGTACGAATGAATTAGAATGGATTGTATGAATGTATCCATTCTAATTCATTCGTACAATCCATTCTAATTCCTTCGTACGATCCATTCTAATTCCTTCGTACGATCCATTCTAATTCCTTTGTACGACCCATTATATTTCATTCGTATGACCCATTCTAATTCCTTTGTACGATCCATTCTAATTCATTCATACGATCCATTCTAATTAATTCGTACAATCCATTCTAATTCATTCATACGATCCATTCTAATTAATTCGTACGATCCATTCTTACTCATTCGTATGATCATGAATTAGAATGGATCGTACGAATGAGTAAGAATGGATCGTACGTCATACGATCCATTCTAATTCATTCATACAATCCATTCTAATTCATTCGCACGATCCATTCTAATTCATTCACGAATGTATCCATTCTAATTCATTCGTACGATCCATTCTAATTCATTCGTATGATCCATTCTAATTCAATTCATACGATCCATTCTAATTCATTCTATGATCCATTCTAATTCATTCATACGATCCATTCTAATTCATTCATACAATCCATTCTAATTCTTTCACACGATCCATTCTAATTCATTCGTACAATCCATTCTAATTCATTCGCACGATCTATTCGAATTCACTCATACGATCCATTCTAATTCATTCATATGATCCATTCTAATTCATTCACATGATCCATTCTAATTTGAATGAATTAGAATGGATCGTGTATCCATTTTAATTCATTCGTATTTTTTTTTTTTTTAGAACCCCTCCTTAGTGGAGGGAGGGTTTGGCGGACCCCAACCCGAAGTCATTACGAACTAAGAAAGGAAAATGTTACAGAAATTGTTAGCCTCCACCCCTAGCTTATCCCGCCATGGTACAATCCAGGCATTAAAAAGGGAGATGATAGACTGCTCCAACTTCTCCTGCCCTGCGGCCTTGGCATTGAAGACCCGGTTGTTCCGTTCTAGCCAGATGACCCACACAATAGCCATGACCAGAACGTCCCACGGTGTCCGGATCGTCATCGGAATTCGCCTCCGTCTCCAAGATGTCCGAAGGGCCCTGAGTGTCCTCGGGTGGGAAGAGAGCTCCGCTCTACTCTCAAAATGATCCCATAATGGCCTGACAAAAGAGCACCCTAGCAACAAATGCGAGGCTGTCTCCTCCTCCGAACCGCAGAAGGTGCAAGAGGCATCCGACACACGATCCATTCTAATTCATTCGTATGATCCATTCTAATTCATTCATTCGATCCATTCTAATTCATTCACACGAATGTATCCATTCTAATTCATTCGTACGATCCATTCTAATTCATAAGTACGATCCATTCTAATTCATTTATACGATCCATTCTAATTCATTTGCACGATCCATTCTAATTCATTCATACGATCCATTCTAATTCATTCGTACGATCCATTCTAATTCATTCGCACTAATGTATCCATTCTAATTCATTCATACGATCCAATCTAATTCATTCATATGATCCATTCTAATTCATTCGTATGATACATTCTAATTCCTTCGTACGATCCATTCTAATTCATTCGTATTATCCATTCTAATTCATTCGCAAGGAACAAGAATGGTACGAATGAATTAGAATGGATCGTATGAATGAATTAGAATGGATCATACGAATGAAATAGAATGGATCGTACGATCGTACGAATGAATTAGAATGGATCGTATGAATGAATTAGAATGGATCGTATGAATGAATTAGATTGGATCGTATGAATGAATTAGAATAAATCGTGCGAATGAATTAGAATAGATCGTATGAATGAATTAGAATGGATCGTTCGTACGAAGGAATTAGAATGGATCGTACGAAGGAATTAGAATGGATCTCACGAATGAATTAGAATAGATTGTGCGAATGAATTAGAATGGATCGTATGAATGAATTAGAATGGACCGTATGAATGAATTAGAATGGATCGTGGGAATGAATTAGAATGGATCGTATGAATGTATTAGAATGGATCGTACGAATGAATTAGAATGGATCGTACGAATGAATTAGAAAGGATCGTAAGAATGAATTAGAATAGATCGTACGAATGAATTAGAATGGATCGTACGAATGAATTAGCATGGATCGTGCTAATGAATTAGAATGGAACGTACGAATGAATTAGAATGGATCGTACGAATGAATTAGAATGGATCGTATGAATGAAATAGAATGGATCGTGCGAATGAATTAGAATGGATCGTATGAATGAAATAGGATGGATCGTATGAATTAGAATGGATCGTACGAAGGAATTAGAATGGATCGTATGAATGAATTATATTGGATCGTATTAATGAATTAAAATGGATCGTACGAATGAATTAGAATGGATCGTACGAATAAATTAGAATGGATCGTACGAATGAATTAGAATAGATTGTGCGAATGAATTAGAATGGATCGTATGAATGAATTAGATTGGATCGTATGAATGAATTAGAATGGATCGTGTGAATGAATTAGAATGGATCGTACGAATGAATTAGAATGGATTGTATGAATGAATTAGAATGGATCGTACGAACGAAATAGAATGGATCGTACGAATGAATTAGAATGGATAAATTTGTGCGTACGAATGTATCCACTCTAATTCATTCATACGATCCATTCTAATTCATTCGTACGATCCATTCTAATTCCTTCGTACGATCCATTCTAATTCATTCATACGATCCATTCTAATTCATTCGTACGATCAATTCTAATTCATTCGCACGGTCCATTCTAATTTATTCGCACGATCCATTCTAATTCATTCATACGATCCATTCTAATTCATTCGTACGATCCATTCTAATTCATTCGCACGATCCATTCTAATTCATTCGCACGAATGTATCCATTCTAATTCATTCGTACGATCCATTCTAAATTATTCGCACGATCCATTCTAATTCATTCATACAATCCATTCTAATTCTTTTGCACGAATGTATCCATTCTAATTCATTCGTACGATCCATTCTAATTCATTCGCACGATCAATTCTAATTCATTCATACGATCCATTCTAATTCATTCGTACGATCCATTCCAATTCATTCGCATGAATGATCCATCCTTTGTACGATCCACGATCAATTCTAATTCATTAGCACGATCCATTCTAATTCATTCGTACGATCTATTCTATTTCATTCGTACGAACCATTCTTACTCAATCGTATAATCCATTCTAATTAATTCGCACGAATGTATCCATTATAATTCATTCGTATGATCCATTCTAATTCATTCGCACGATCCATTCTAATTCATTAATACGATCCAATCTAATTCATTCATACGATCCATTCTAATTCATTCGCACGAATGTATCCATTCTAATTATTTCGTATGATCCATTCTAATTCATTCGCACAATCTATTCTAATTCATTCGTACGATCCAATCTAATTCATTAGCACGATCTATTCTAATTCCTTCGTACGATCCATTCTTACTCAATGAATTAGAATGGATACATTCGTGTGAATGAATTAGAATGGATCGTACGAATGAGTAAGAATGGATCGTTCGAATGAAATAGAATGGATCGTACGAATGAATTAGAATGGATCGTATGAAGGAATTAGAATGGATCTTACGAATGAATTAGAATGGATTGTACGAAGGAATTAGAATGGATCTTACGAATGAATTAGAATGGATCGTACGAATGAATTAGAATGGATCGTACGTATGAATTTGTACGTATGAATGAATTAGAATGGATCGTGTGATCCATTCTAATTCATTCGCACAATCTATTCTAATTCATTGGATCGTACGAAGGAATTAGAATGGATCGTACGAATGAATTAGAATGGATACATTCGTGCGAATGAATTAGAATGGATTGTACGAATGAATTAGAATGGATTGTACGAATGTATCCATTCTAATTCATTCGTACAATCCATTCTAATTCCTTCGTACAATCCATTCTAATTCCTTCGTACGATCCATTCTAATTCCATTGTACGACCCCTTTTATTTCATTCGTATGATCCATTCAAATTCCTTTGTACGATCCATTATAATTCATTCATACGATCCATTCTAATTCATTCGTACGATCCATTCTTACTCATTCGTAAGATCATGAATTAGAATGGATCGTACGAATGAGTAAGAATGGATCGTACGTCATACGATCCATTCTAATTCATTCGTACAATCCATTCTAATTCAATTCGTACGATCCATTCTAATTCATTCACGAATGTATCCATTCTAATTCATTCGTACAATCCATTCTAATTCATTCGTACGATCCATTCTAATTCAATTCATACGATCCATTCTAATTCGTTCCACGATCCATTCTAATTCAATCATACGATCCATTCTAATTCATTCATATAATCCATTCTAATTCTTTCACACGATCCATTCTAATTCATTCGTATAATCCATTCTAATTCATTCGCACGATCCATTCGAATTCACTCATACGATCCATTCTAATTCATTCATACGATCCATTCTAATTCATTCGCACGATCCATTCTAATTCGAATGAATTAGAATGGATCGTTTATCCATTTTAATTCATTCGTACGATTCATTCTAATTCATTCGCACGGTCCATTCTAATTCATTCATACGATCCATTCTAATTCATTCACACGAATGTATCCATTCTAATTCATTCGTACGATCCATTCTAATTCATAAGTACGATCCATTCTAATTCATTCATACGATCCATTCTAATTCATTTGCACGATCCATTCTATTTCATTCAAACGATCCATTCTAATTCATTCGTATGATCCATTCTAATTCATTCGCACTAATGTATTCATTCTAATTCATTCATACGATCCAATCTAATTCATTCATACGATCCATTCTAATTCATTCGTATGATCCATTCTAATTCCTTCGTACGATCCATTCTAATTCATTCGTACGATCCATTCTAATTCATTCACAAGGAATTAGAATGGTATGAATGAATTAGAATGGATCGTATGAATGAATTAGAATGGATCATACTAATGAAATAGAATGGATCGTACGATCGTACGAATGAATTAGAATGGATCGTATGAATGAATTAGAATGGATCGTATGAATGAATTAGATTGGATCGTATGAATGAATTAGAATGGATCGTCCGAATGAATTAGAATGGATCGTTCGTACGAAGGAATTAGAATGGATCGTACGAAGGAATTAGAATTGATCGTACGAATGAATTAGAATAGATTGTGCGAATGAATTAGAATGGACCGTATGAATGAATTAGAATGGATCGTGCGAATGAATTAGAATGGATCGTGCGAATGAATTAGAATGGATCGTACGAATGAATTAGAATGGATCGTACGAATGAATTAGAATGGATCGTACGAATGAATTAGAATGGAACGTACGAATGAATTAGAATGGATCGTACGAATGAATTAGAATGGATCGTATGAATGAAGTAGAATGGATCGTGGGAATGAATTAGAAACGATCGTATGAATGAAATAGATTGGATCGTATGAATTAGAATGGATCGTACGAAGGAATTAGAATGGATCGTATGAATGAATTATATTGGATCGTATTAATGAATTAAAATGGATCGTACGAATGAATTAGAATGGATCGTACGAATAAATTAAAATGGATCGTACGAATGAATTAGAATAGATTGTCCGAATGAATTAGAATGGATCGTATGAATGAATTAGAATGGATCGTACGAATGAATTAGAATGGATTGTATGAATGAATTAGAATGGATCGTGCGAATGAATTAGAATGGATCGTACGAATGAATTAGAATGGATAAATTCGTGCGTACGAATGTATCCACTCTAATTCATTCATACGATCCATTCTAATTCATTCGTACGATCCATTCTAATTCCTTCGTACGATCCATTCTAATTCATTCATACGATCCATTCTAATTCATTCGTACGATCCATTCTAATTCATTCGCACGATCCATTCTAATTCATTCATACGATCCATTCTAATTCATTCGTACGATCCATTCTAATTCATTCGTACGATCCATTCTAATTCATTCGCACGATCCATTCTAATTCATTCGCACGATCCATTCTAATTTATTCATACAATCCATTCTAATTCTCTTGCACGAATGTATCCATTCTAATTCATTCGTACGATCCATTCTATATCATTCGTACGATCCATTCTAATTCATTCGCACGATCCATTCTAATTCATTCATACGATTCATTCTAATTTATTCGCACGAATGTATCCAATCTAATTCATTCGTACATGTATGTATGAATTAGAATGGATCGTGCAAATGAATTAGAATGGATCGTACAAATGAATTAGAATGGATCGTACGAATGAATTAGAATGGATACATTCGTGCAAAAGAATTAGAATGGATTGTATGAATGAATTAGAATGGATCGTGCGAATGAATTAGAATGGATCGTACGAATGAATTAGAATGGATACATTCGTGCGAATGAATTAGAATGGATCATGCGTACGAATGAATTAGAATGGATACATTCGTGCGAATAAATTAGAATGGATCGTACGAATGAATTAGAATGGATCGTGTATCCATTCAAATTCATTCGTACGATCCATTCTAATTCATAAGTACGATCCATTCTAATTCATTCGTACGATCCATTCTAATTCATTCACACGAATGTATCCATTCTAATTCATTCGTACGATCCATTCTAATTCCTTCGTACGATCCATTCGCACGAATGTTTCCATTCTAATTCATTCGTACGATCCATTCTAATTCATTCGTACGATCCATTCTAATTCATTCGCACGATCCATTCTAATTCATTCGCACAATGTATCCATTCTAATTCCTTCGTACGACGAATGAATTAGAATGGATCGTGAGAATGAATTAGAATGGATTGTACGTATAAATTTGAATAGATCGTACGAATGAATTAGAATGGATCGTGCTAATGAATTAGAATTAATCGTACGAATGAATTAGAATAGATAGTGCGAATAAATTAGAATGGATCGTACGAATGAATTAGAATGGATACATTCGTGCGAATGAATTAGTATGGATCATACGAATGAATTAGAATAGATTGTGCGAATGAATTAGAATGGATCATACGAATGAATTAGAATGGATACATTCGTACGAATGAATTAGAATGGATCGTGTATCTATTCTAATTCATTCATACGATCCATTCTAATTCATTCGCACAAATGTATCCATTCTAATTCATTCGTACGATCCATTCTAATTCATTCGCACAATCTATTCTAATTCATTCGTACGATCCATTCTAATTCATTCGCACTAATGTATCCATTCTAATTTATTCGTACGATCCATTCTAATTCATTCGCACAATTTATTCTAATTCATTCGTACGATCAATTCTAATTCATTAGCACTATCCATTCTAATTCATTCGTATGATCCATTCTAATTCATTCGCACGATCCATTCTAATTCATTCATACGAATGTATCCATTCTAATTCATTCGCACGAATGTATCCATTCTAATTCATTCGTACGATCCATTCTAATTCATTCGCATAAGAATGAAATAGAATGGATCATACGAAGGAATTAGAATGGATCGTATGAATGAAATAGAATTAGAATGGATCATAGGAATGAAATAGAATGGATCGTACTAAGGAATTAGAATGGATCGTACGAATGAATTAGAATGGATCGTACGAATGAATTAGAATAGATTGTGCGAATGAATTAGAATGGATCGTGCGAATGAATTAGAATGGATCGTACGAATGAATTAGAATAGATTATGCGAATGAATTAGAATGGATCGTACGAATGAATTAGAATGGATACATTCGTGCGAATGAATTAGAATGGACCGTACGAAGGAATTAGAATGGATCGTGCTAATGAATTAGAATGGATCGTACGAATGAATTAGAATAGATTGTGTGAATGAACTAGATTGGATCGTCATACGATCCAATCTAATTCATTCATACGATCCATTCTAATACATTCGTATGATCCATTCTAATTCCTTTGTACGATCCATTCTAATTCCTTCGTATCCATTCTAATTCACTCATACGATCCATTCTAATTCATTCGCACGAATGTATCCATTCTAATTAATTTGTACGATCCATTCTAATTCATTCGCACAATATATTCTAATTCATTCGTACTATCTATTCTAATTCATTAGCACGATCCATTCTAATTTATTCATACGATCCACTAATTCTATTTCATTCGTACGATCCTTTCTTACTCATTCGTACGATCCATTCTAATTCATTCGCACGAATGTATCCATTCTAATTCATTCGTACGATCCATTCTAATTCATTCGCACGATCCATTCTAATTCATTCATACGATCCTTTCTAAGTCATTCGTACGATCCATTCTAATTCATTCGCATGATCCATTCTAATTGATTCATACAATCCATTCTAATTCTTTCGCACGATCCTTTCTAATTCATTCGTACGATCCATTCTAATTCATTCGTACAATCCATTCTATTTCATTAGTACGATCCATTCTTACTCATTCGTATGATCCATTCTAATTCATTCGCACGAATGTATCCATTCTAATTCATTCGTACAATCCATTCTAATTCATTCGTACGATCCATTCTATTTCATTCGTACGATCCATTCTTACTCATTCGTACGATTCATTCTATTTCATTCTTACCATCCATTCTAATTCATAGGATCCATTCTATTTCATTTATACGATCTATTCTAATTCATTCGCACGATCCATTCTAATTCATTCATACGATCCATTCTAATTCATTCGTACGATCCATTTTAACTTATTCGCACGATCCATTCTAATACATTCATACGATCCTTTCTAATTCATTCGTATGATCCATTCTAATTCATTTGTACGATCCATTCTATTTCATTCGTACGATTCATTCTTACTCATTCGTACGATCCATTCTAATTCATTCGCACAATCTATTCTAATTCATTCGTACGATCCATTCTAATTCACTAGCACAATCGTACGAATTAATTAGAATGGTTCGTGCGAATGAATTAGAATAGATTGTGCGAATAAATTAGAATGGATCGTACGAATGAGTAAGAATGGATCGTACGAATGAAATAGAATGGATTGTACGAATGAATTAGAATGGATTCATTCGAATGAACTACACGATCCATTCTAATTCATTCGTACGATCTATTCTAATTCATTCGTACGATCCATTCTAATTCTTTCACACGATCCATTCTATTTCATTCATACGATCTATTCTAATTCATTCGCATGATCCATTCTAATTAGAATGGATCGTACGAATGAATTAGAATGGATACATTCGTACGAATGAATTAGAATGGATCATACGAATGAGTAAGAATGGATCGTACGAACGAATTAGAATGGATACATTCATACGAATAAATTAGAATGGATCATGCTAATTCATTCGTACGAACCATTCTAATTCATTCGTACGATCCATTCTAATTCATTCGCACGAATGTATCCATTCTAATTCATTCGTACGATCCATTCTAATTTATTCATATGATCCATTCTAATTCATTTGCACGAATATATCCATTCTAATTCCTTCGTACGATCCATTCTAATTCATTCATATGATCCATTCTAATTCATTCGTACGATCCATTCTAATTCATTCGTACGATCCATTCTAATTCATTTCTATGATCCATTCTAATTCATTCGCACGATCCATTCTAATTCATTTGTACGATCCATTCTAATTTATTTGCACGAATGTATCCATTCTAATTCATTAGTACGATCTATTCTAATTCATTCGTACGATCCATTCTAATTCATTCGCACGAATGTATCCATTCTAATTCATTCGTACGATCTATTCTAATTTATTCATACGATCCATTCTAATTCATTTGCACGAATATATCCATTCTAATTCATTCGTATGATATATTCTAATTCATTCATACGATCCATTCTAATTCATTCGCATAATCCATTCTAATTCATTCGCACGATCCATTTTAATTCATTCGCATGATCCATTCTAATTCATTCATACGATCCATTCTAATTCATTCATACAATCCATTCAAATTCATTCTAATTTATTCGTGTGGATCGTACGAAGGAATTAGAATGGATCGTATGAATGAAATAGAGTGGATACTGTGGGGGAAAATCTTCGTGCCGACCCGAAGACCTTCGCAGCACCAGTCAATTGGAGTCGAAGTTAATGTCGAAGATCGTTGGTCGATCGGTTGGTTGAAGTTGTTGCTTTTTTGATATGTAAACAGAAAAGCAATCAGAGAGAGAGATTTTGACACAAGAGAAGTGATCTCGGAGTTCAGCCGAAGCCTACGTCTCCGTGCTATAGGGAGCAACCCGAATTCACTAACACTTATGTTGAAGTGACCTCGACAGGCCGAGTATCACTGAAAGCTCCCTGATCTCTTCGAAAGAGAGAAGAAGATCGAAGAGAGATGGTAGATCGGAGGTTAGAAATCCCAAAGCTCTGGTTCTGAAAGTCAGATCTCAGAGTAGAAATCAGATTTTCGGATCGGATCTTTTTTCATTCGAAGGCTCTGCTATTTATAGGATTTTTCAGGAGTGAGTCTGGTGGTAAATGGCGGTTTTTGCTGTCGTATCTGGGGATCCTCCAGGTAAAGTTGCGGGCCCTGTTACCATCTTCTGGGGGATTCCACTGGCTCTTGGTCCCACCAGGCAGGGCCGGTGGGTCCCGTGGTAGTCTTCGTGGGCCCACCAGGCAGGGCCAGTGGGTCCCGTGGTAGTCCTCGCGGGCCCACCAGGCAGGGCCGGTGGGTCCCGTGGTAGTATTCGTGGGCCCACCAGGCAGGGCCGGTGGGTCCCGTGGTAGTCTTCGTGGGCCCACCAGGCAGGGCCGGTGGGTCCCGCTGTAGTCTTCGTGGGCCCACCAGGCAGGGCCGGTGGGTCCCGCTGTAGTCTTCGTGGGCCCACCAGGCAGGGCCGGTGGGTCCCGCGGTAGTCCTCGTGGGCCCACCAGGCAGGGCCGGTGGGTTCCGTGGTGGATTTTTGCCAAAATTTGCACCCACAGTTACCCCCTCCAAGTTAGCTAGAGTGCATTCTGGCTGGCTTGGACTTGGTGCAAAAAATAGCAACTTCCTGTTTTAAAAAACGGACACGAAGAAACTTGTCGCATATTAGAGAAAAAAAGGGACTGATCGGTCAATTTGGACCGATCGGTCAAATTTGACCGATCGGTCAAATTTTGACCGATCGGTCAAATTTTGACCGATCGGTCAAAATTCAACCGGTCAAGAATCGGGTGATCGATCAAAAAACAGGGTTTTTTGACCGATCCAGTAGTAATTTTGACCGATCAGCTGAAATTTGACCGATCGGTTAAATTTTGACCGATCGGTCACTTTTGACCGATCGGTCAAATTTTGACCGATCGGGCAAAATTCAACCGGTCTAGAATCGGGTGATCGGTCAAAAAACAGGGTTTTTTGACCGATCCAGTAGTAAATTTGACCGATCAAATAACTTTCGCCGATCGGACATGTTTGTCCGATCGGTGAAAAATATCCGGTCAAGGTTCGAGTGATCGGCAAAAAACCTTGGTTTTTTGCCAGATCCAGTAGAAATCTGACCGATCAGATAACTTTCGCCGATCGGACATGTTTGTCCGATCGGTGAAAAATATCCGGTCAAGGTTCGAGTGATCGGCAAAAAACCTTGGTTTTTTGCCAGATCCGGTAGAAATTTGACCGATCAGATAACTTTCGCCGATCGGACATGTTTGTCCGATCGGTGAAAAATATTCGGTCAAGGTTCGAGTAATCGGCAAAAAACCTTGGTTTTTTGCCAGATCCGGTAGAAATTTGATCGATCAGATAACTTTCGCTGATCGGACATGTTTGTCTGATCGGTGAAAAATATCCGGTCAAGGTTCGAGTGATCGGCAAAAAACCTTGGTTTTTTGCCAGATCCAGTAGAAATTTGACCGATCAGATAACTTTCGCCGATCGGACATGTTTGTCCGATCGGTGAAAAATATCCGGTCAAGGTTCGAGTGATCGGCAAAAAACCTTGGTTTTTTTGCCAGATCCAGTAGAAATTTGACCGATCAGATAACTTTCGCCGATCGGACATGTTTGTCCGATCGGTGAAAAATATCCGGTCAAGGTTCGAGTGATCGGCAAAAAACCTTGGTTTTTTGCCAGATCCAGTAGAAATTTGACCGATCAGATAACTTTCGCCGATCGGACATGTTTGTCCAATCGGTGAAAAAATATCCGGTCAAGGTTCGAGTGATCGGTAAAAAACCTTGGTTTTTTGCCAGATCCAGTAGAAATTTGACCGATCAGATAACTTTCGCCGATCGGACATGTTTGTCCGATCGGTGAAAAATATCCGGTCAAGGTTCGAGTGATCGGCAAAAAACCTTGGTTTTTTGCCAGATCCGGTAGAAATTTGACCGATCAGATAACTTTCACCGATCGGACATGTTTGTCCGATCGGTGAAAAATATTCGGTCAAGGTTCGAGTGATCGGCAAAAAACCTTGGTTTTTTTGCCAGATCCGGTAGAAATTTGACCGATCAGATAACTTTCGCCGATCGGACATGTTTGTCCGATCGGTGAAAAATATCCGGTCAAGGTTCGAGTGATCGGTAAAAAACCTTGTTTTTTTGCCAGATCCAGTAGAAATTTGACCGATCAGATAACTTTCGCCGATCGGACATGTTTGTCCGATCGGTGAAAAATATCTGGTCAAGGTTCGAGTGATCGGCAAAAAACCTTGGTTTTTTGCCAGATCCAGTAGAAATTTGACCGATCAGATAACTTTCGCCGATCGGACATGTTTGTCCGATCGGTGAAAAATATTCGGTCAAGGTTCGAGTGATCGGCAAAAAACCTTGGTTTTTTGCCAGATCCAGTAAAAATTTGGCTGATCGAAGTAAAGTTTTGAACCTGCCCTTCAGAGAAGGTTTACTGCTTTGTTCTTCGATACTTTGGCAAAGTTTTGAACATTGATGGAGCTTGATTCTGGTTTTGAATCCTTGGTTGGCTTGATGGTTGCTTTAAACCGGCGGTCCGGTTTACCCAGACCGGTGGCTTACTTGGACCGTTGGTTCATGTGGACCGGTAGGTCCGACGCTTCGCCTGGTCGCGACTGTTCGCCTGGTTTTGCGCTTGCTACGGATGGATGCCACGTGTACCTACAAAAACACGCGATTTGATATGGTGAAGACACGTGTCTTCTCGATTTGCGCACCTGTTTTACTCTGGGTATAAAAGTTTTTTCTGGCTGCCATTTCGCCTCACGCTTCCAAAATTTTTCGAAGTCCAGACCCTTGTTCTCTTGATTTTCTGCTCTTGTTCTTGTTCTCGTTCTCGTTCGATCGGTCGAATGGCTTCATCTGGCAGTTCGAAGAAGTCCGGTACAGCACCCTCGAAGAGAAAGGGGAAGGAAATTGTCGAGGTTCAATCTCCTCCAAGGGGCCGTGGCAAAGGCAAGGCTGCTCTAGTTGAACTTGGCCAACTGGGCAAGAGGCACCAAGGGGTAGGTTTTGCTTCGGCGCCATCAAGGCCAGAGTTTATCCCCAAAGTGAAGTTTGTTCTGGGTCCGCTTATGCCACTGACAGAGGAGACAGAGTATATGTATAATACTGGCGGTGAGTTCACAGATACCAAAAGAAAGAAGTGGCAAACACTGCTCTCGTTCTTCACAGAAGGGAAAGGGGCGCAGCCTTCACTCCCTAGTATCCAGACGGCTTTCGGCATCGACAAGAAGACCGTCTTCACGAGCTTTGCCAGCAACGAGAAGGTCATGGGAACCATCGTGACCATTGGCCAAATGAACTGCGGTCTACGTCTGCCTCTGCCACCCTTCGCTGCCAGATTGCTAAATACTTCTGGCCTTTGCCCGGGACAAGTCACAGGGAATGCCTGGCGAATCATCTATGCATTCTGCCGGGTGGAGTCAGATTTCCAGGAAGACTTGAGGGCATGCTACTCCAGTATCCCGGAAGGTGAACCTGCCCGGATCGAGCTTGGATATTTTTTCTTTCATTATCGATGGAATTACAGGAAGGACAGCCCGTTCTACAATTTGACTGGTGTGTCTCCGCTTCGTCCGTTAACTGATACAGTTCCTTCGGACAAACTGTACACAGACTGGCCTATCTCTGTTTCCGGCGCGTGGACATCTATGTCAGTGCCCGACACCCCCCGAGACAGCGTGCACGACGCAGTTAAGATGTACAGCGCTGGAGGCATCTTTGCCTGGACCTCCGAGAGGGCTGGAGCAATCGACAATTTATTTCTCGAGTTGACCTGCGGGACCAGGTCATGGAAACAGTTCTCCAATTGCCCTGTGAGGTATGGCAAGGCCAATCTCCTCCACCGACAAAAGGATAGATACGAGGACAACGAAGTCCTATATTCTGATTATGAGGAGGACCCACATTCGGGTAAGATCATCCGGAAGGTTCGGGCCGAGAAGAAAATCTACACTGCGAGGCGCCGATTACCTACCATGGATGAGAAACTGGTGATCCAAAGAGGCCCAGTAAAGAAGAAGCGAAAAACTCTCGTCAAGCCTAAGGAAGATGAAGATGAAGGGAAGAAGAACGAAGAGGAAGAAGAAAAGAAGAAGAATGAAGAAGAAGAAGAGACAGAGAATGTCAGCCACGACATCAGTGGCAATGACGAAGACGAGGACGGGGACGGCGAGGACGATCCGTCTTCTACCCCCTCCAGTGGGGATGGTGAGAATGGGGGTGGTGAGGAAGAAATTCCTCCTACCCCCACTGGTGGTGCAACGGGGGAGGACTCGATCCCTATTCCCATTGACGAGGTTAAAGCCCGTCAGATGGAGGAAATTCTCGACACAGAAGGCGACGGCAAAAAGGTGGTTCCCACCTACAAATTTGACGAATTGAAGAGGCCGATGCGCTTCAAAATTAAACTATCGAAGAGTGCTGGGGTTGGAAGCAACCCCACGCCTCTTGATCAAATCCCCCCCGACGATCTTCGCATTGAGGGAGCAACAATGAGTGGGGGTGTAGAGGTTGAGCAACCCCCTCCCCCCTCTCACTCTCTGCTCAACGAGGTGGAGGCCATGGTGGCCGGGCTCATCCAGCCAGGCGGGTCGCAAGAAGAGAGAGCCTCACCTCCCAGGAATGCTTCCCCCCCTGCTAATTTGGAGAGGGGAAGTCGAGTGGGCGATGGGGCTCCTCAACCTCAACCAGCGCCAACCCCGATTCAGGAGAAATCGACTCCTCAGAGTGGCTCTGATTGTCGGAAGGGCAAAGAGCCGAGGGTCGAAACATCAGGTAATTGAACTTAACTTGCTTTGAATGTCTTGTCTCTGAAGTTCGAAAATAATCTAACACTTTGATTCCCTTTGATTGCAGGTGCGCCTGCTGAATTAACTCCAACAATAAAAAACTTGGGTGACGTTGATATCAACCGCCCCACTGCTGCGATCAGAAAACTCATCAACCTTCCGGGTGCCACTTTGGATGAAGCTTTCGATAGAATTAACCTGTTGGTAGGTGCATCTGCTTGATCGATCATTTGAATCGTATCTTTCTTCAGAATAATTCAACTCTTTTGTTCTTTTGCAGAACTCAGCACTTATGAATGTTGCAACCAAACTCTCCATGAGGGCGGGAGCAAAAGAAGCTGTAGCTGAAATAAATCAGTTGACCGCGGAGAGAGATGAGCTGAGAGAGCTCCTGACTTCGAAGAAAGCCTCTCTCAAAACCAAGATTGAGGAACTTCGCAAGGGAAAGCTGGAGATCAAGGGGCTGAAGGATCGATGTGAGGCACAGAGTCACGAGCTCGAATCCTTGAAGACTCGACTCTCCAAGGTTGAGGATGTGTCCTGTGGTCGCACCATCGAGATCCAAGAGCTGAAGCAACAACTTGCTACTCAGCACGCTGCCTTCACTGCCAGAGAGGAGACTTCCAAGAAGGCACTGGAGCATGCGCTGTCAGAGTGCAAGGTTTACAAGGAAACAGCAGAGAAGGCAACAGAAGCGCTCAGGACTCATGTAGCTAGCGTCCGATCCTCCAAGGCATCAGTGGCGAGTAAAGCTCGTCCTGGATCTGAAGGGGAGAAGTCGCATGCGAAGAGTGTGGCCAAGCCCTGAGACTTTTCTTCTTCTTCGTTGTTGTACTTGTAAATTTTTGAAATGTAACAGCTCCTTGTATCTGACATATTTTGATGATAATAGAAGACATCTTTTTGGTATTTGAAACTTGCACTTCTTTTGAGTTGAATGTCTTTGAATGTTGAGTTCTGGAATGCTATTTGACATGATTGAGTATTCATACATTTGAACGTAAGTTGAATACGCATATACTTGAATGTAAGGGGTTGAGTCGCTACTCAATCACCCAAACTTGTAACTTTGAAAATTGAATTTGAATTCGAATAACATTTGAATGTAAGGGGTCGAGTCGCAACTCAAACTCCCAAACCTGTTAGACGATATCGAATTGATTGAAATTGGATATTGAATTTCGAAGGTCAGTTTAACATTCGCTAGTAAGGGGTCGAGTCGCAACTCTAACACCCAAACATGTTAAGACCTGGTAACTTGAAAATGGTCAGTTTTTAACATTTGCTAGTAAGGGGTTGGGTCGCAACCCTAACACCCAAACTTGTTAAAAGACCTGGTAATTTGAATATGGATAACTTGAAACTGCTTCAGAACTTGGATTGAAAATCAGAACACTTGTACACTTGAACATTTGAAAGAGAGCTTTATTCATCACAGAATTTACATTATGGATAGAACAACTTGAGGTGTCTAGAATTCCAAGCTCGAGGCAATCTATCTCCTTCTGGTGTGATCAGTCTGTAAGAACCTTTGCCTCCAACTGACTCAATGATATATGGACCTTCCCAGTTTGGAGCAAGCTTTCCACTGCTGTGCTCTTTGGTATTGTAGAAAACTGCTCTGAGAACTAAACTACCCACTGGGAACTGTCTCTTGTGGACTTTCTTGTCATAGGCTCTTTTGATCTTCTGTTGATATTTGGCCACACGAAGTGATGCTAGATCTCGTAGTTCTTCAGAGAAGTCTAGATCATTGATCCGAAGTTCTTCATTGACTCCTTCTTCAACAGCTTTGGTCTTCAAAGTACTAGATATATTTTCTGTTGGGAGTATTGCTTCTGATCCATATGTTAGACGGAAGGGTGAGAACCCTGTTGATCTTCTCGGAGTTGTGCGATACCCCCAAAGAACTTCAGGTAGGACTTGCTCCCACAATCCTTTCTTGTCGTTGAGTTTCTTCTTGAGTATATCAAGTATAGATCTGTTTGAGGCTTCAGCTTGACCATTGCATTGAGGATATCTTGGAGTTGAATAGAATAACTTGATACCGTTGTTCAGACAGAACTCTCGGAATTTGTCTGAGTCAAATTGAGCTCCATTGTCAGCAACAAGAACTTGAGGTGTGCCAAATCTTGAGAAGATGTTGTGCCGAATGAATTTGATCACTTCGTCGTCAGTCTCTCGAAAGAGGGGCACAGCTTCAACCCATTTGGTGAAGTAATCAGTAGCCAGCAGTAGATATTTCTTCTTGCTTGGAGTTGGAGGGAAAGGACCCAAGAAATCTAACCCCCATTGATGGAAAGGCCAAGGACTTGATAATTGATGAAGTTCATCTGCAGGGAGATGGATAGCTCGAGCGTGTCGTTGGCAAGGCTCGCATCTTTGAACGACTTGTTGAGCATCCTTTGCCATTGTTGGCCAGTAGTACCCTTGTAGCTTCGTCTTGGCTTCAAGAGATCTTCCTCCTGAATGATTTCCACAAGCTCCAGAGTGTATATCAATCAGGATTGATTGTGCTTGCTCAGGACCAAGGCACTTGAGCAACATCCCGTTGTGAGATTTGAAGTATAGATCTTCTCCTTGCAAAATGTAGCACGGGAGTTTCCTCTGAAGTCTTCGGGCTTGATTTGGATCTTCCGGCATTTTGCCATGCTTGAAGAAGTCGAAAATTGGTCTTCTCCAGTCTTCAAGCTGATCTCCACCCCCAGATCCTTTTGTAGTAGTAAGAATCTGTTGATCGGGAATGGTCTTGGGCACTTCTTGATAATCGATCTGTATTTGCCTTCCTCCGAGTGAGTCTCCAAGAACTGAGGCAGCATTAGCTAAGGCATCTGCTTCTCGGTTCTCTGCTCTGGGGATTTGAATGAATTCAGCGCTAGTAAAACGTTGTTGAAGACGTCGTACTAAGGCCAAGTAGAGTTGCATTCTTTCTTCTCGAGCTGTGTACTCTCCATTGATTTGCCTTATGATCAATTGGGAGTCGCTGTATATGATGATTCGATCTACCCCCAGAGATTCTGCCATTTCGAGTCCGGAAATGAGTGCTTCATATTCAGCTTCGTTGTTGGTGGCATTAAACCCAAGGAGAGTGGCCTTCTGGAGATGATCGAGTTCGGGGGATATTAAGACTATCCCAGTTCCCGAACCGATCGAACTTGATGCTCCATCAGTATAAAGCTTCCATGGAGGAGTTGCTGAAATAACTTCAAGACTTGGATCAATTTTTGTTGCAGGATTGATCGGAGGAGTATCCTCATCTTCCAAGCGCATGTCGACATCCTCTTCCCAAGTGATGGGGTCTTCAACTGGAAAGTCAGCTAGAAAATCAGCAATTGCTTGACCTTTGATAGAAGTGCGAGATTCGAATTGAATCCCCAGAGCACTCATTTCGATCACCCATTTGGTCATTCGACCAGCTCGACCAGCTTTGTCAATGATATCTTTGAGTGAGTGTTCTGAAATGACAGTAATCTGGTAGGAGACGAAGTACGGTTGAAGACGACGCGAAGCAGTGAGCAAGGCCAAGATGACCTTCTCAGTTTTTGAGTAGCGAGTCTCAGCCGGAAGAAGAGTGTGGCTGATGTAGTAGACTGGATGTTCGATGCCTTCTCTTCTACTGACTAAGACCGCGCTGATTGCTTGATCGGTCACGGCAAGGTAGAGCCACAAGTCTTCTTTTGGAAGTGGAGCAGTCAGGATAGGAGCTTGCACCAGATATTTCTTGATACTTTGAAATGCTTCTTCACAGGTTGGACTCCAGCCGGAGGTATCCGCCTTTCGTAGTTTGTCGAAGAGTGGCTTGCACTTGTCTGAGGACTTTGAGATGAATCGATTGAGTGCTGCTAACCTTCCAGTGAGACGTTGAACTTCTTTTCGATTTGTAGGTGAAGGCATATCGATGATGGCTCGAATTTGATCAGGATTGGCTTCAATACCTCTCCTGGTCACAAGATGACCCAGGAATTTGCCAGATTGAACTCCGAAGGCGCACTTGGCTGGATTGAGCTTCATTCGATACTTTCGAAGGACTTGGAAGGTTTCAACTAGATCAGATAGATGCTTCCCTCTAGTGAAGCTCTTGGTAAGGAGATCATCTACATAGACTTCGACGTTGCGACCGATCTGATCTTCGAACATTTTCGTGACTAACCTTTGATAGGTGGAACCAGCATTTTTGAGGCCAAATGGCATGACATTGTAGCAGTAGAGACCTCGGCTAGTCACAAAACACGTTTTCTCTTGATCATCGGCGTGAAGAGGAATTTGATTGTACCCAGAATACCCATCCATGAAAGACAACAGCTCGTGGCCAGCAGTGGCGTCGACGAGTCTATCTATCCTTGGCATGGGAAAAGGATCTTTGGGGCAAGCCTTGTTGAGATTGGTAAAGTCGATGCAGACTCTGACTTTCCCATTCTTCTTTGGAACAGCCACTATATTAGAGATCCAAGTTGGATACTCTACTTCTCGGATGAATCCGGCTGCGAGTAGCTTGGTAATTTCTTCTTGAACAGCAACTTGCAGCTCTGGTCGAATGGTGCGAGGCTTTTGCTTGACGGGCTTCACCTCTTCTTTGATCGCAAGTCGGTGACAAGCGTCATCTGGATTGATCCCAGGCATGTCTTCGAAGCACCATGCGAAGACGTCGATATTGGACTGGAGGAAGGATACCATGTCTTGCGCTTCTACGTCGCTAAGACCGGTACCAATAAATGTTTGTCGAGGGAGATCTCCGCTGCCTATGTTGATCGGGATGATTTCTTCAATTGAAGGTGATGCTTCCCATTCGATTGGCGGAGGTTCGGTCAGCGGAATCTCCTTTGATTGCTATTTAGAAGAGGGACCAGCTTCATCTCGTGGCCACTTTGGAGGAGCAATATTGATCTTTCAATCTGTTTTAGCAGCAGCAGCTTCACAAGATCTTCCAGCTTGCTGATCGCCTCGAATGCAGACGATGCCTTCTCCAGTTGCAAACTTGAGTAGTTGATGGTAAGAGGAGGAGATGGCATTGATCTGATGGAGGAATGGTCGCCCAAGAATGGCGTTATAGCTAGACATTCCTTCGACGATTGCAAACCTCATCGAGACTCGAGTCTCTCGGCTGAGGTCGATGGTAAATCTGGATTCGCCCACTGTGATGCTTTGTTCACCATTGAAGCCGGTGATCACAGTCGGGACGACGTCGAGGCTTTGATACTTATGTCCCAGACGTTTGAAACAGTCTGAGAACATAATGTCAATGGAGCTTCCAGTGTCTATGAGGATTCGATTGACGGTGCTTCCGTCGATGATGAGTTTCAAGACCAGGGGGTCTCGATGGGGAGTGTGAACTCCTTGAAGATCGGTGTCGTTGAAGACTATGGATGGCCAAGCCAGACCTTCGATGGGCTTCTCGATCCAGGTATCTTCTTTGTTTGCAGTAGATCGAACATGGAAGATGCGTCGAACCTGCCGATCGACTTCCTTCCCGGTCAAAGCTTGATTGTGCAAGGTTCCATGAATGCCAAAGACATTGGCATTCACAGAAATTGGTTGCCGGTTGGAAGAGATTTGATGTATCCAACACACTTCTTTCCCCTTGGCAGAGGTTCGACGTTGATCGTGCCCATTGTTGACGAATTCTTGAAGGTGGCCTTCTCGTAGTAAGTCTTCAAGATGGAATTTCAGCCGAAAACACCGATCGGTGGAATGGCCGTGACTTCGATGGAATTCACAGTAGACTGTTTTGTCTGCTGTGAATTTGGAATTTGGTTGAAGAGGATTGGGCCTCCGAAGATACTCATCGTGTTGAATACGGTCGAGTATCTGCTCGACTGGCATGTTCCACTCGGTGAAAGTGGTCTTCGTTGGAGATCGACGCTCATCATTCTTTGATCTTTTGTTGGCCGGAGGGGCTGCTGCTTCAGTGTTGTGAGCCTTTGCAGCATATTTAGGTGCTTCTCTTTCAGCAGGCCTTCTCTTAGTTTCTCGCCCTTTTCGAGCGACTTGATCGTCTTCCACCTCAATCTCCCTCTGAATTCGATCGAACATAGCTCCCAGAGAAGGAGGGGGATTGCGGATGAAGTCGTTGTAGATGTGTAGATCGAAGCGGAGAGCGTTCTGGAAAGCCAACATGATGGCTTCATCATCCAGATGCCTTCCAGAGAGAGCAGCATGCTCGTTGCGAAACCTCCTCGTGAAGCTGCGGAGAGTCTCATCTGCACCCATCCTTAGTCGATATAGAGAGTCGAGCTTCTTCTCGGGTTTCAGGTTGAGCTGGTAATGCTGCACAAAGAGGTTAGCCAAAACACCGAACTGGGTAATGGATCCAGCTCGGAGATTGTGATACCAGTCGAGTGAAGGCTCGTCGAGACTTCCCGCGAAGGTGCGGCAGAGCACGTTGTTTTCCTCTTCGTGTGGCGTTAGAGCTTGCTTGAAGGCAAGTATATGGAGGCTTGGATCTCCTTGGACACAGTTGAATTTGGGGAGGGTAGGAGTTCTCCATCCTCTTGGAAATGCTGATTCGAAGAGGCTTCGATGAAGTGGCCCGGCAGAAGAGTAGCCATCCCTACGACCGTGTCCTCGACCTAGAGGTGGGTCAAGAGGTAAGATCGCAAGGTCTTGTTCTGGCATCGGAGTGTTCGCCGGTTGAAGTCGATGTCGAAGGTCCGATCCAAGTCTACGTTGAAATGGAATGGAAGGAGAGACTCTACTCTTTGAAGGAGCGCCTTTCATTTGGTGCTTCCTTGGCATGTTAATCTTTGAAGGTGCCGTCTTGTCGCAGTTGCGACCAGAAGAGGATTGGGAAGACTCGTCGTCGAGGCGATCCCAAACACTCTGCTTCCAAGGGGCAGCAGAGGGAGTTGGGTCACGGCGAATCCTCTCGGGGGCAGTAGTACCCATTGATCTCCGTTGCTCGGAGTGGATTGAACGTTGTGGAAGATTGATCCTCTCACTTGCAGAGGGGATCGGAATAGCAATTCCAGCTTCGGAAGCTGCCTTCTTCAGAGCATCCTTCTCAGCAGTGAGGGTGGCGTTTTGCTTCGCCAATTGGAGTAGTTGGAAATCGATTGCAGAGATCTGGTAAGTCGATGGAGGATCTTCAACATGAGCAGGGACAGTCTGCCCAATTGATTGATGAGGATGAGGGGCGATCGGTCGATTGACTGATCTCCCGCTTCCTGAGTGAACTCCCATCTCGGGGACAGCAAGGGGCTGCCCGAAGTTGAGCCTTTGACTCATTGAACGAGTCTCAGGACAAGGTTGATGTTGAGTGTTACTTCCTTCTGGTTGGCCCTGGTGTTTGGTTCTCGCCATTCAGAGTGCGAAGGGTACAACGAGATTGCCGATGTCCGATCAGTTGTCTGATCAACCGAGGGGGCGAGAAAGTTTGGCTATTGATCTGGTAGTCGAAGTAAAGAGAGAGAACACAGCTTCTCGCTCGGATCCCACAGACGGCGCCAAACTGTGGGGGAAAATCTTCGTGCCGACCCGAAGACCTTCGCAGCACCAGTCAATTGGAGTCGAAGTTAATGTCGAAGATCGTTGGTCGATCGGTTGGTTGAAGTTGTTGCTTTTTTGATATGTAAACAGAAAAGCAATCAGAGAGAGAGATTTTGACACAAGAGAAGTGATCTCGGAGTTCAGCCGAAGCCTACGTCTCCGTGCTATAGGGAGCAACCCGAATTCACTAACACTTATGTTGAAGTGACCTCGACAGGCCGAGTATCACTGAAAGCTCCCTGATCTCTTCGAAAGAGAGAAGAAGATCGAAGAGAGATGGTAGATCGGAGGTTAGAAATCCCAAAGCTCTGGTTCTGAAAGTCGGATCTCAGAGTGGAAATCAGATTTTCGGATCGGATCTTTTTACATTCGAAGGCTCTGCTATTTATAGGATTTTTCAGGAGTGAGTCTGGTGGTAAATGGCGGTTTTTGCTGTCGTATCTGGGGATCCTCCAGGTAAAGTTGCGGGCCCTGTTACCATCTTCTGGGGGATTCCACTGGCTCTTGGTCCCACCAGGCAGGGCCGGTGGGTCCCGTGGTAGTCTTCGTGGGCCCACCAGGTAGGGCCAGTGGGTCCCGTGGTAGTCCTCGCGGGCCCACCAGGCAGGGCCGGTGGGTCCCGTGGTAGTCTTCGTGGGCCCACCAGGCAAGGCCGGTGGGTCCCGTGGTAGTCTTCGTGGGCCCACCAGGCAGGGCCGGTGGGTCCCGCTGTAGTCTTCGTGGGCCCACCAGGCAGGGCCGGTGGGTCCCGCTGTAGTCTTCGTGGGCCCACCAGGCAGGGCCGGTGGGTCCCGCGGTAGTCCTCGTGGGCCCACCAGGCAGGGCCGGTGGGTTCCGTGGTGGATTTTTGCCAAAATTTGCACCCACAGATACATTCGTGCGAATGAATTAGAATGGATCGTGCGAATGAATTAGAATGGATCGTACGAATGAATAAGAATGGATCGTACGAAGGAATTAGAATGGATACATTCGTGCCAATGAATTAGAATGGATCGTATGTCGTATGAATGAATTAGAATGGATCGTATGTCGTATGAATGAATTAGAATGGATCGTGCGAATGAATTAGAATAGATCGTTTGAATGAATCGTACGAATGAAATAGAATGGAGTGGATACATTCGTGCGAATGAATTAGAATGGATCGTGCGAATGAATTAGAATGGATCGTGCGAATAAATTAGAATGGATCGTACGAATGAATAAGAATGGATCGTACGAAGGAATTAGAATGGATACATTCTTGCCAATGAATTAGAATGGATCGTATGTCGTATGAATGAATTAGAATGGATCGTATGTCGTATGAATGAATTAGAATGGATCGTGCGAATGAATTAGAATGGATCATTTGAATGAATCGTACGAATGAAATAGAATGGATTGTACGAATGAATTAGAATGGATTCATTCGTGCGAATGTATTAGAATGGATCATGTGAATGAATTAGAATCGATCGTGCGAATAAATTAGAATGGATCGTACGAATGAATTAGAATGGATCGTGTGAAAGAATTAGAATGGATTGTATGAATGAATTAGAATGGATCGTATGAATGAATTAGAGTGGATCGTTTTTTTTCGTGCTAATGAATTAGAATGGATCGTACGAATGAATCAGAATGGATACATTCGTGCGAAAGAATTAGAATGGATCGTATGAATGAATTAGATTGGATCGTATGAATGAATTATAATGGATCATGCGAATGAATTAGAATGGATCGTACGAATGAATTAGAATGGATTGTATGAATGAATTAGAATGGATCGTACGAATGAATTAGAATTGATCATACGAATGAAATAGATGGATACATTCGTGCGAATGAATTAAAATAGATCGTACGAATGAGTAAGAATGGATCGTACGAATGAAATAGAATGGATTGTACGAATGAATTAGAATGGATCGTACGAATGAAATAGAATGGATTGTACGAATGAATTAGAATGGATCGTACGAATGAAATAGAATGGATTGTACGAATGAATTAGAATGGATTCATTCGTACGAATGAATTAGAATGGATCGTACAAAGGAATTAGAATGGATCGTACGAATGAATTAGAATGGATACATTCGTGCGAATGAATTAGAATGGATCGTATGAATTAATTAGATTGGATCGTATTAATGAATTAGAATGGATCGTGCAAATGAATTAGAATGGATCGTACGAATGAATTAGAATGGATACATTCGTGCGAATGAATTAGAATGGATCGTATGAAAAAATTAGAATGGATTGTACAATGGAATTAGAATGGATCGTACGAATGAATTAGGATGGATACATTCGTGCAAAAGAATTAGAATGGATTATATGAATGAATTAGAATGGATCGTGCGAATGAATTAGAATGGATCGTGCGAATGAATTAGAATGGATTGTACGAATGAATTAGAATAGATTGTGCGAATGAATTAGAATGGATCGTACGAAGGAATTAGAATGGATCGTACGAATGAATTAGAATGGATCGTGCGAATGAATTAGAATAGATCGTATGAATGAAATAAAATGGATCGTATGAATTAGAATGGATCGTATGAATGAATTAGAATGGATCGTGCTAATGAATTAGAATGGATCGTACGAATGAATTAGAATAGATTGTGCGAATGAATTAGAATGGATCGTGCGATTGAATTAGAATGTATACATTCGTGCGAATGAATTAGAATGGATCGTATGAATGAACTAGAATGGATCGTACGAATGAATTAGAATGGATCGTACGAATGAATTAGAATGGATCGTACGAATGAATTAGAATGGATCGTGCGAATGAATTAGAATAGATCGTATGAATGAAATAGAATGGATCGTATGAATTAGAATGGATCGTATGAATGAATTAGAATGGATCGTGCTAATGAATTAGAATGGATCGTATGAATGAATTAGAATAGATTGTGCGAATGAATTAGAATGGATCGTGCGAATGAATTAAAATGTATGCATTCGTGCGAATGAATTAGAATGGATCGTTTGAATGAATTAGAATGGATCATGTGAATGAATTAGAATGGATACATTCGTGCGAATGAATTAGAATAGATCGTACGAATGAATTAGAATGGATTGTATGAATGAATTAGAATGGATCGTACGAATGAATTAGAATGGATCATACGAATGAAATAGATGGATACATTCGTGCGAATGAATTAGAATAGATCGTACGAATGAGTAAGAATGGATCGTACCAATGAAATAGAATGGATTGTACGAATGAATTAGAATGGATCGTATGAATGAACTAGAATGGATTGTACGAATGAATTTGAATGGATTCATTCGTACGAATGAATTAGAATGGATCGTACGAAGGAATTAGAATGGATCGTACGAAGGAATTAGAATGGATCGTACGAATGAATTAGAATGGATACATTCATGCAAAAGAATTAGAATGGATTGTATGAATGAATTAGAATGGATCGTGCGAATAAATTAGAATGGATCGTGCGAATGAATTAGAATGGATCGTAAGAATGAATTAGAATGGATACATTCATGCGAATGAATTAGAATAGATCATATGAATTAATTAGAATGGATCGTACGAAGGAATTAGAATGGATCGTACGAATGAATTAGAATGGATACATTCGTGCAAAAGAATTAGAATGGATTATATGAATGAATTATAATGGATCGTGCGAATGAATTAGAATGGATCGTGCGAATGAATTAGAATGGATCGTACGAATGAATTAGAATAGATTGTGCGAATGAATTAGAATGGATCGTACGAAGGAATTAGAATGGATCGTACATACAAAGGAATTAGAATGGATCGTACGAAGGTATTAAAATGGATCATACGAATGAATTAGAATGTATCGTACGAATGAATTAGAATAGATCATGGAAATGAATTAGAATGGATCGTATGAATGAAATAGAATGGATCGTATGAATTAGAATGGATCGTACGAATGAATTAGAATAGATTGTGCGAATGAATTAGAATGGATCGTACGAATGAATTAGAATGGATACATTCGTGCGAATGAATTAGAATGGATCGTATGAATGAATTAGATTGGATCATATTAATGAATTAGAATGGATCATGCGAATGAATTTTAATGGATCGTACGAATGAATTAGAATAGATACATTCGTGCGAATGAATTAGAAAGGATTATACGATTGAGTAAGAATGGATCGTACAATCCATTCTTACTCATTCGTACGATCCATTCTAATTTATTCGCACGAATGTATCCATTCTAATTCATTCGTACGATCCATTCTAATTCATTCGTACGATCCATTCTAATTCATTCGCACGATCCATTCTAATTCATTCGTGTGATCCATTCTAATTCATTCGCACGATCCATTCTTATTCATTCGCACGAATGAATCCATTCTAATTCATTCGTACAATCCATTCTAGTTCATTCGTACGATCCATTCTTACTCATTCGTACGATCCATTCTAATTCATTCGCACGAATATATCCATTCTAATTCATTCGTACAATCCATTCTAATTCATTCGTACGATCCATTCTAATTCATTCGTACGATCCATTCTAATTCATTCGCATGATCCATTCTAATTCATTTGCATGAATGTATCCATTCTAATTCATTCGTACAATCCATTCTAATTATTCGTACGATCCATTCTAATTCATTCGTACGATCCATTCTAATTCATTCGCATGATCCATTCCAATTCATTCGTACAATACATTCTATTTCATTCGTACGATCCATTCTTACTCATTCGTACGGTCCATTCTAATTCATTCGCATGAATGAATCCATTCTAATTCATTCGTACAATCAATTCTATTTCATTCGTACGATCCATTCTTACTCATTCGTATGATCCATTCTAATTCATTTGCACGAATATATCCATTCTAATTCATTCGTACAATCAATTCTATTTTATTCGTACGATCCATTCTTACTCATTCGTACGATCCATTCTAATTCATTCGCACGAATGTATCCACTTTAATTCATTTGTACGATCAATTCTAATTCATTCGCATAATCTATTCTAATTCATTCGTACGTTCCATACTAATTCATTACGTACGTATGAATTAGAATGGATACATTCATGGGAATGAATAAGAATGGATCGTACAAAGGAATTAGAATGGATCATACGAAAGAAATAGAATGGATCGTATGAAGGAATAAGAATGGATCGTATCAAGGAATTAGAATGGATCGTATGAAGGAATTAGAATGGACCGTACGAATGAATTAGAATGGATACATTCGTGCGAATGAATTAGAATGGATCATTTGAATGGATAGAATGGATCGTACGATGGAATTAGAATGGATCGTACGAAGGAATTAGAATGGATCATGCGAATGAATTAGAATGGATCGTAGATTAGAATGGATTGTATGAATGAATTAGAATGGATCGTATGAATAAATTAGAATAGATCGTGCGAATGAATTAGAATGGATCGTGCGAATGAATTAGAATGAATCGTGCGAATGAATTAGAATGGATCGTATGAATGAATTAGATTGGATCGTATGAATAAATTAAAATGGATCGTGCGAATGAATTAGAAGGGATCGTACGAATGAATTAGAATGGATCGTACGAAGGAATTAGAATGGATCGTACGAAGGAATTAGAATGGATCATACGAATGAATTAGAATGGATTGTATGAATGAATTAGAATGGATACATTCGTGTGAATGAATTAGAATGGATCGTACGAATGAGTAAGAATGGATCGTATGAATGAATTATAATGGATACATTCGTGCGAATGAATTAGAATGGATCATACGATTGAGTAAGAATGGATCGTACGAATGAAATAGAATGGATCGTACGAAGGAATTAGAATGGATCGTACGAATGAATTAGAATGGATATATTTGTGCAAATGAATTAGAATGGATCGTATGAATGAATTAGAATGGATCGTACGAATGAATTAGAATGGATACATTCGTGCGAATGAATTAGAATGGATCGTACGAATGAGTAAGAATGGATCGTGCGAATGAAGTAGAATGGATCGTACGAATGAATTAGAATGGATACATTCATGCGAATGAATTAGAATGGATCGTGCGAATGAATTAGAATGGATCGTACGAATGAATTAGAATGGATCGTATGAATGAATTAGAATAGATTGTGCGAATGAATTAGAATGGATCGTATGAATGAATTAGATTGGATCGTATGAATGAATTAGAATGGATCGTACGAATGAATTAGAATAGATCATGCGAATGAACTAGAATGGATCTGGATACATTCGTGCGAATGAATTAGAATGGATCGTACGAATGAGTAAGAATGGATCGTACGAATGAAATAGAATGGATCGTACGAATGAATTAGAATGGATCATGCTAATGAATTAGAATGGATCGTACGAATGAATTAGAATGGATCGTATGCGAATGAATTAGAATGGATCGTACGAATGAATTAGAATGGATCGTAATAATGGATCGTACGAATGAAATAGAATGGATCGTACGAATGAATTAGCATGGATCGTGCTAATGAATTAGAATGGAACGTACGAATGAATTAGAATAGATTGTGCGAATGAATTAGAATGGATCGTACGAATGAATTAGAATGGATAAATTCGTACGAATGAATTAGAATGGATTGTATGAATGAATTAGATTGGATCGTATAAATGAATTAGAATGGATCGTACGTATGAATTAGAATGGATACATTCATGGGAATGAATAAGAATGAATCATACGAAGGAATTAGAATGGATCATACAAATGAAATAGAATGGATCGTACGAAGGAATTAGAATGGATCGTACGAAGGAATTAGAATGGATCATACGAAGGAATTAGAATGGATCGTACGAATGAATTAGAATGGATATATTCGTGCAAATGAATTAGAATGGATCGTATGAAGGAATTAGAATGGATCGTATTTATGAATTAGAATGGATCGTACGAATGTATTAGAATGGATACACGACCCATTCTAATTCATTCATACGATCTATTCCAATTCATTCGTACGATCCATTCTAATTCATTCGCACGATCTATTCTAATTCATTCATACAATCCATTCTAATTCATTCATACGATCCATTCTAATTCATTCGCACGGATGTATCCATTCTAATTCATTCGTACGATCCATTCTAATTCATTCGCACAATCTTTTCTAATTCATTCGTACGATCCATTCAAATTCATTCACACGATCCTTTCTAATTCATTTGCACGATCCATTCTAATTCATTCATACAATCCATTCTAATTCTTTTGCACGAATGTATCCATTCTAATTCATTCGTATGATCCATTCTAATTCCTTCGTACGATCCATTCTAATTCCTTCGTACGATCCATTCTAATTCATTCGTATGATCCATTCTAATTCCTTCGTACGATCCATTCTAATTCATACGATCCATTCTATTTCATTCATACGATCCATTCTAATTCATTCGCACGATCCATTCTAATTCATTCATACGATCCATTCTAATTCATTCGTACAATCCATTCTAATTCATTCGCACGATCCATTCTAATTCATTCGCACGATCCATTCTAATTCATTCGCACGATCCATTCTAATTCATTCTAATTCTATTCTAATTAATTCATATGTTCCATTCTAATTCATTCGCACGAATGTATCCATTCTAATTCATTCGTACGATCCATTCTAATTTATTTGCACAATCTATTCTAATTCATTCGTACGATCCATTCTAATTCATTCGCACGATCCATTCTAATTCATTTGCATGATCCATTCTAATTCATTCGTACAATCCATTCTAATTCTTTTGCATGAATGTATCCATTCTAATTCATTTGTACGATCCATCCTAATTCCTTCGTACGATCCATTCTAATTCCTTCGTACGATCCATTCTAATTCCTTTGTACGACCCATTATATTTCATTCGTATGATCCATTCTAATTCCATTGTACGATCCATTCTAATTCATTCCCATGAATGTATCCATTCTAATTCATAAGTACGATCCATTCTAATTCATTCGCACAATCCATTCTAATTCATATGTACATCCAATCCAATTCATTCATATGATCCATTCTAATTCATTCGCATGAATGTATCCATTCTAATTCATTTGTACGATCCATTCTAATTCATTCGCACAATCTATTCTAATTCATTCGTACGATCAATTCTAATTCATTAGCACGATCAATTCTAATTCATTCGTACGATCTATTCTATTTCATTCATACGATCCATTCTTACTCAATCGTATGATCCATTCTAATTCATTCGCACGAATGTATCCATTCTAATTCATTCGTACGAACCATTCTAATTCATTCGCACGATCCATTCTAATTCGTTCGCACGAAAGTATCCATTCTAATTCATTCGTACGAACCATTCTAATTCATTCGCACGATCCATTCTAATTCATTAATACGATCCAATCTAATTCATTCATAGGATCCATTCTAACTCATTCGCACGAATGTATCCATTTTAATTCATTCGTACGATCCATTCTGATTCATTCGCACAATCTATTCTAATTCATTCGTACGATCCATTCTAATTCATTAGCACGATCCATTCTAATTCATTCGTACGATCCATTCTATTTCATTCGTACGATCTATTCTTACTCATTCGTACGATCCGTTCTAATTCATTCGCACGAATGTATCCATTCTAATTCAATCGTACGATCTATTCTAATTCATTCGCACGATCCATTCTAATTCATTCGTACGATCCATTCTAATTCATTTGTACGATCCATTCTAATTCATTCATACGATTCATTCTAATTCATTCGCACGAATGTATCCATTCTAATTCATTCGTACGATCCACCCTAATTCCTTCGTATTATCCATTCTAATTCATTCGCACAAATGTATCCATTCAAATTCATTCGTACGGTCCATTCGAATTTATTCGCACGATCCATTCTAATTCATTCATACGATCCATTCTAATTCATTCGCACGAATGTATCCATTCTAATTCATTCGTACGATCCATTCTAATTCATTCGTACGAATGTATCCACTTTAATTCATTCATACGATCCATTCTAATTCATTCGCATGAATGTATCAATTCTAATTCATTCGTACGATCCATTCTAATTCATTCGCGCAATCTATTCTAATTCATTCGTACGATCAATTCTAATTCATTAGCACGATCCATTCTAATTCATTCGTATGATCTATTCTATTTCATTCGTACAATCCATTCTTACTCAATCGTATGATCCATTCACTCATTTGTATGAATGTATCCATTCTAATTCATTCGTACGATCCATTCTAATTCATTCGCACGATCCATTCTAATTCATTAATACGATCCAATCTAATTCATTCATACGATCCATTCTAATTCATTCGCACGAATGTATCCATTCTAATTCATTCGTACGATCCATTCTAATTCATTCGCACAATCTATTCTAATTCATTCGCACGATCCATTCTAATTCATTCGAACAATCCATTCTAATTCATTCGCACGAATGAATCCATTCTAATTCATTCGCATGAATGAATCCATTCTAATTCATTCGTACAATCCATTCTATTTCATTCGTACGATCCATTCTTACTCATTCGTACGATCCATTCTAATTCATTGGCACGAATATATCCATTCTAATTCATTCATACGATCCATTTTAATTCATTCGTACGATCGTACGAATGAATTAGAATGGATACAAGATCCATTCTAGTTCATTCATACGATCCATTCTAATTCATTCGTACGATCCATTCTTATTCATTCACACGATCCATTCTAATTCATTCATACAATCCAATCTAATTCATTCATACGATCCATTCTAATTCATTCGCACGAATGTATCCATTCTAATTCATTCGTACGATCCATTCTAATTCATTCATACGATCCATTCTAATTCATTTGCATGAATATATCAATTCTAATTCATTCGTACGATCCATTCTAATTCCTTCGTACGATCTATTCTAATTCATTCGTACGATCCATTCTAATTCATTCGCACGAATATATCCATTCTAATTCATTCGTACGATCCATTCTAATTCATTCGCAACGATCCATTCTAATTCATTCATACGATCCATTCTAATTCATTCGTACGATCCATTCTAATTCATTCGCACGATCCATTCTAATTCATTCATACGATCCAATCTAATTCATTCATACGATCCATTCTAATTCATTCGTATGATCCTTTCTAATTCCTTCGTACAATCCATTCTATTTCATTCGTACAATCCATTCTTACTCAATTGTATGATCCATTCTAATTCATTCGCACGAATGTATCCATTCTAATTCATTCGTACGATCCATTCTACTTCATTCGCACGATCCATTATAATTCATTCATACGATCCATTCTAATTCATTCGTACGATCCATTCTAATTCATTCATACGATCCAATCTAATTCATTCATACGATCCATTCTAATTCATTCGTATGATCCATTCTAATTCATTCGCACGATCCATTCTAATTCATTCATACGATCTATTCTAATTCATTCGTACAATCCATTCTAATTCATTCGCATGATCCATTCGAATTCACTCATACGATCCATTCTAATTCATTCATACGATCCATTCTAATTCATTCGCACGAATGTATCCATTCTAATTCATTCATACGATCCATTCTAATTCATTCGCACGAATGTATCCACTCTAATTCATTCGTACGATGTATTCTAATTCATTCGCATGATCCATTCTAATTCATTCATACGATCCATTCTAATTCATTCGTACGATCCATTCTAATTCATTCGCACGATCCATTCTAATTCATTCATACGATCCATTCTAATTCATTCATATAATCCTTTCTAATTCTTTCACACGATCCATTCTAATTCATTCGTACGATCCATTCGAATTCATTCGTACAATCCATTCTATTTCATTCGTACGATCCATTCTTACTCATTCGTACGATCCATTCTAATTCATTCGCACGAATGTATCCATTCTAATTCATTCGTACGATCCATTCTAATTCATTCGTTTGATCCATTCTAATTCATTAATACGATCCATTCTAATTCATTCATACGATCCATTCTAATTCATTCGCACGATCCATTCTAATTCATTCATACGATCCATTCTAATTCATTCACACGATCCATTCTAATTCTTTCACACGATCCATTCTAATTCATTCGTACGATCCATTCTAATTAATTCGTACGATCTATTCTAATTCATTTGCACGAATGTATCCATTCTAATTCATTCGTACGATAAATTCTAATTAATTCTAATTCATTCGTACGATCCATTATAATTCATTCGTACAATCTATTCTAATTCATTCGCATGATCCATTCTAATTGATTCGCACGAATGTATACATTCTAATTCATTCGTACGATATATGCTAATTTATTCATACGATCCATTCTAATTCACTAGAACGATCGTACGAATTAATTAGAATGGATCGTGCGAATGAATTAGAATGGATCGTACGAATGAATTAGAATGGATTGTACGAATGAATTAGAATGGATACATTCGTGCGAATGAATTAGACTGGATCGTACGAATGAGTAAGAATGGATCGTACGAATGAAATAGAATGGATAGTACGAATGAATTAGAATGGATTCATTCGTGCGAATGAATTAGAATGGATCGTGCTAATGAATTAGAATGGATCAAACGAATGAATAAGAATGGATCGTACGAATGAAGTAGAATGGATACATTCCTGCGAATGAATTAGAATGGATCATACGAATGAGTAAGAATGGATCGTACGAATGAAATAGAATGAATTATACGAATGAATTAAAATGGATTCATTCGTGCGAATGAATTAGAATGGATCGTGCGAATGAATTAGAATGGATCGTACGAATGAATTAGAATGGATCGTACGAATGAATTAGAATGGATCGTACGAATGAAATAGAATGGATTGTACGAATGAATTAGAATGGATTGTACGAATGAATTAGAATGGATCGTACGAATGAGTAATAATGGATCGTACGAATGAAATAGAATGGATTGTACGATTGAATTAGAATGGATCGTACGAATGAATTAGAATGGATCGTGTGAAAGAATTAGAATGGATTGTATGAATGAATTAGAATGGATCGTATGAATGAATTAGAATGGATCGTGCGAATGAATTAGAATGGATTGTGGGAATGAATTAGAATGGATCGCATGAATGAATTAGAATAGATCGTACGAATGAATTAGAATGGATACATTCGTGCGAATGAATTAGAATGGATCGTACGAATGAGTAAGAATGGATCGTACGAATGAAATAGAATGGATTGTACGAATGAATTAGAATGGATTCATTCGTGCGAATGAATTAGAATGGATTGTATGAATGAATTAGATTGGATCGTATAAATGAATTAGAATGGATCGTATGAATGAATTAGAATGGATCGTACGAAGGAATTATAATGGATCATACGAATGAAATGGAATGGATCGTACGAAGGAATTAGAATGGATCGTACGAATGAATTAGAATGGATATATTCGTGCAAATCAATTAGAATGGATCGTATGAATGAATTAGAATGGATCGTACTTATGAATTAGAATGGATCGTACGAATGAATTAGAATGGATACATTCGTGCAAAAAAATTAGAATGGATTGTATGAATGAATTAGAATGGATCGTGCAAATGAATTAGAATGGATCGTGCGAATGAATTAGAATGGATCGTACGAATGAATTAGAATAGATTGTGCGAATGAATTGGAATGGATCGTACGAATGAATTAGAATGGATACATTTGTGCGAATGAATTAGAATGGATCGTATGAATGAATTAGATTGGATCGTATGAATGAACTAGAATGGATCGTATGAATGAATTAGAATGGATCGTATGAATGAATTAGAATGGATCGTGTATCAATTCTAATTCATTCGTTCGATCCATTCTAATTCATAAGTATGATCAATTCTAATTCATTCATACGATCCATTATAATTCATTTCCACGAATATATCCATTTTAATTCATTCGTACGATCCATTCTAATTCCTTCGTACGATCCATTCTATTTCATTCGTATGATCCATTCTAATTCCTTCGTACGATCAATTCTTATTCATTCCCATGAATGTATCCATTCTAATTCATACGTACGTAATGAATTAGAACGGAACGTACGAATGAATTAGAATAGATTGTGCGAATGAATTAGAATGGATCGTACGAATGAATTAGAATGGATAAATTCGTGCGAATGAATTAGAATGGATTGTATGAATGAATTAGATTGGATCGTATAAATGAATTAGAATGGATCGTACGTATGAATTAGAATGGATACATTCATGGGAATGAATAAGAATGGATCGTACGAAGGAATTAGAATGGATCAAACGAATGAAATATAATGGATCGTACGAAGGAATTAGAATGGATCGTACGAAGGAATTACGAAGGAATTAGAATGGATTGTACGAAGGAATTAGAATGGATCGTACGAATGAATTAGAATGGATCGTACGAATGAATTAGAATAGTTTGTGCGAATGAATTAGAATGGATCGTACGAATGAGTTAGAATGGATCATGCGAATGAATTAGAATGGATCGTGCGAATGAATTAGAATGGATCGTACGAATGAATTAGAATGGATCGTATGAATGAATTAGAATGGATCTTGCGAATGAATTAGAATGGATCATATGAATGAAATAGAATGGATCGTATGAATTAGAATGGATCGTACGAAGGAATTAGAATGGATCGTACGAATGAATTAGAATGGATCATACGAATGAAATAGAATGGATCGTACGAAGGAATTAGAATGGATCGTACGAAGGAATTAGAATGGATACATTCGTGCGAATGAATTAGAATGGATCGTACAAATGAATTAGAATGGATACATTCGTGCGAGTGAATTAGAATGGATCGTATGAATGAATTAGAATGGATCGTACGAAGAAATTAGAATGGATCGTATGAAGGAATTAGAATGGATCGTACAAAGGAATTCGAATGGATCGTACGAATGAATTAGAAAGGATCGTACAAATGAATTAGAATGGATCGTGGGAATGAATTAGAATGGATTGTATGAATGAATTAGATTGGATCGTATCGTGCGAATGAATTAGAATGGATCATGCTAATGAATTAGAATGGATCGCACGAATGAATTAGAATGGATCGTACGAATGAATTAGATTGTGCGAATGAATTAGAATGGATCGTACGATTGAATTAGAATGGATACATTCATGCGAATGAATTAGAATGGATCGTATGAATGAATAAGATTCGATCGTATGAATGAATTAGAATGGATCGTATGAATAAATTAGAATAGATTGTGCAAATAAATTAGAATGGATCGTACGCAGGAATTAGAATGGATCGTACGTACGAAGGAATTAGAATGGATCGTACGAAGGAATTAGAATGGATCGTATGAATGAATTAGAATAGATTGTGCGAATGAATTAGAATGGATCGTATGAATGAATTAGATTGGATCATATGAATGAATTAGAATGGATCGTGCGAATGAATTAGAATGGATCGTACGAATGAATTAGAATGGATCCTATGAATGAATTAGATTGGATCGTATGAATGAATTAGAATGGATCATACGTATGAATTAGAATGGATACATTCATGGGAATGAATTAGAATGAATCGTACAAAGGAATTAGAATGGATCATACGAATGAAATATAATGTGTCGTAGAAAGGAATTAGAATGGATCGTATGGAATGGAACGTACGAATGAATTAGAATGGATCGTGTGAAAGAATTAGAATGAATTGTATGAATGAATTAGAATGGACCGTACGAAGGAATCAGAATGGATTTTACGAAGGAATTAGAATGAAATAAATTAGAATGGATACATTCGTGCGAATGAATTAGAATGGATTGTATGAATGCATTAGAATGGATCGTATGAGTGAATTCAAATGGATCGTGCGAATGAATTAGAATGGATTTTACGAATGAATTAGAATGGATCATACGAATGAATTAGAATGGATCGTACGAATGAGTAAGAATGGATCGTACGAATGAAATAGAATGGATCGTACGAATGAATTAGAATGGATCGTGCTAATGAATTAGAATGGATCGTACGAATGAATTAAAATAGATTGTGCGAATGAATTACAATGTGTCGTACAAATGAATTAGAATAGATACATTCGTGGTACGAATGAATTAGAATAGATTGTGCGAATGAATTTGAATGGATCGTACGAATGAATTAGAACGGATACATTCGTGAGAATAAATTAGAATGGATCGTATTAATGAATTAGATTGGATCGTATGAATGAATTAGAATGGATCGTACATATTAATTAGAATGGATTCATTCGTGCGAATGAATTAGAATGGATCGTACGAATGAATTAGAATGGATCGTACGAATGAATTAGAAAGGATCGTACGAATGAAATAGAATGGATTGTACGAATGAATTAGAATGGATTGTACGAATGAATTAGAATAGATCGTGCGAATGAATTAGAATGGATCGTACGAATGAGTAAGAATGGATCGTACGAATGAAATAGAATGGATTGTACGAAGGAATTAGAATGGATCGTATGAATGAATTAGAATGGATCATATGAATGAATTAGAATGGATCGTGCGAATGAATTAGAATGGATTGTGCGAATGAATTAGAATGGATCGTACGAATGAATTAGAATAGATCGTACGTACGATCCATTCTATTTCATTCGTATGATCCATTCTAATTCCTTCGTACGATCCATACTTATTCATTCGCACAATCTATTCTAATTCATTCGTGCGATCTATTCTAATTCATTCGCACGAATGTATCTATTCTAATTCATTCGTACGATCCATTCTAACTCATTCGTACGATCCATTCTAATTCATTCACACGATCCATTCTTATTCATTCGCGCGATCCAACCTAATTCATTCATACGATCCATTCTAATTCATTCGCACGAATGTATCAATTCTAATTCATCCGTACCATCTATTCTAATTTATTCATACGATCCATTCTAATTCATCTGCACAAATATATCCATTCTAATTCATTCGTATAATCCACTCTAATTCATTCGTACGATCCATTCTAATTCATTCGTACGATCCATTCTAATTCATTCGTACGATCCATTCTAATTCATTCGTATGATCCATTCTAATTCATTCGCACGATCCATTCTAATTCATTCGTACGATCCATTCTAATTCATTCATACGATCTATTCTAATTCATTCGTACGATCCATTGTAATTCACTAGCACGATCGTACGAATTAATTACAATGGATCGTGTGAATGAATTAGAATGGATCATGCGAATGAATTAGAATGGATCGTACGAATGAATTAGAATGGATCATACGAAAGAATTAGAATGGATCGTACGAAGGAATTAGAATGGATCGTAAGAATGAATTAGAATGGATACATTCATGCGAATGAATTAGAACGGATCGTACGAATGAATTAGAATGGATTGTACGAATGTATCCATTCTAATTCATTCGTACGATCCATTCTAATTCTTTCGTACGATCCATTCTAATTCCTTTGTACGACCCGATCCATTCTAATTCATTCGTACGATCTATTCTATTTCATTCGTACGATCCATTCTTACTCAATCTTATGATCCATTCTAATTCATTCGCACGAATGTATCCATTCTAATTTATTCGTACGATCCATTCTAATTCATTCGCACGATCCATTCTAATTCATTCATACGATCCAATCTAATTCATTCATATGATCCATTCGAATTCATTCGCACGAATGTATCCAGTCTAATTCACTCGTACGATCCATTCTAATTCATTCGCACAATCTATTCTAATTTATTCGTACGATCCATTCTAATTTATTCGCACGATCCATTCTAATTCATTCGCACGAATGAATCCATTCTAATTCATTCGTACAATCCATTCTATTTCATTCGTACGATCCATTCTTACTCATTCGTACGATCCATTCTAATTCATTCGCACGAATATATTCATTCTAATTCATTCGTACGATCCATTCTAATTCATTCGTACGATCCATTCTTACTCATTCGTACGATCCATTCTAATCTATTCTAATTCATTCGCACGAATGTATCCATTCTAATTCATTCGCACGATCCATTCTAATTCATTCGCACGATCCATTCTAATTCATTCGCACGAATGAATCCATTCTAATTCATTCGTACAATCCATTCTATTTCATTCGTACGATCCATTCTTACTCATTCGTACGATCCATTCTAATTCATGATCATACGAATGAGTAAGAATGGATCGTACGAATGAAATAGAATGGATTGAACGAATGAATTAGAATGGATCATACAAAGGAATTAGAATGGATCATACGAATCGTATGATCCATTCTAATTCATTCGCACGATGTATCCATTCTAATTCATTCGTACGATCCATTCTAATTCATTGGCACGATCCATTCTAATTCATTAATACGATCCAATCTAATTCATTCATACAATCCATTCTAATTCATTCGAATAATCTATTCTAATTCATTCGCACGAATGTATCCAATCTAATTCATTCGTACGATCCATTCTAATTCATTCGCACAATCTATTCTAATTCATTCGCACGATCCATTCTAATTCATTCATACGATCCATTCTAATTCATTCATACGATCCATTCTAATTCATTCGTACGATCCATTCGAATACATTCGTACGATCCATTCTATTTCTAATTCTTTCACACGATCCATTCTAATTCATTCGTACGATCCATTCTAATTCATTCGTACGATCTATTCTAATTCATTTGCACGATCAATTCTAATTCATTAGCACGATCCATTCTAATTCATTCGAACGATCTATTCTATTTCATTCGTACGATCCATTCTTACTCAATCGTATGATCCATTCTAATTCATTCGCACGAATGTATCATACGATCCATTCTAATTCATTCGCATGATCCATTCTAATTCATTCATACGATCCATTCTAATTCATTCGTACGATCCATTCTAATTCATTCGCATTATCCATTCTAATTCATTCATACGATCCATTCTAATTCATTCGTACGATCCATTCTAATTCATTCGCATGATCCATTCTAATTCTTTCACACGATCCATTCTAATTCATTCGTACGATCCATTCTTACTCATTCGTACGATCCATTCTAATTCCTTCATACGATCCATTCTTATTCCTTCGTACGATCCATTCTAATTCCTTTGTATGACCCATTATATTTCATTCGTATGATCCATTCTAATTCGTTTGTACGATCCATTCTAATTCATTCATACGATCCATTCTAATTTATTCGTACGATCCATTCTAATTCATTCGCATGATCCATTCTAATTCATTCATACGACCCATTCTAATTCATTCGTACGATCCATTCTAATTCATTCGCACGATCCATTCTAATTCATTCGTATGATCTATAAAGGAATTAGAATGGATCGTACGAATGAATTAGAATGGATACATTCGTACAATCCATTCTAATTCATTCGTACGATTCATTCTAATTCATTCGCACGAATGTATCCATTCTAATTCATTTGTACGATCCATTCTAATTCCTTCGTACGATCCATTCCAATTCCTTCGTACGATCCATTCTAATTCCTTTGTACGACCCATTATATTTCATTCGTATGATCCATTCTAATTCATTAGCACGATCCACTCTAATTCATTCATACGATCTATTCTAATTCATTCGCACGATCCATTCTAATTCATTCGCACGAATGAATCCATTCTAATTCATTCGTACAATCCATTCTATTTCATTCGTATGATCCATTATTACTCATTCGTACGATCCATTCTAATTCATTTGCACGAATGTATCCAATCTAATTCATTCGTACGATCCATTCTAATTCATTCGCACGATCTATTCTAATTCATTCATACGATCCATAATAATTCATTCGTACGATCCATTCTAATTCATTCGCACGATCCATTCTAATTCATTCGCACGAATGTATCCATTCTAATTAATTCGTACGATCTATTCTAATTCATTCGTACGATCCATTCTAATTCACTTGCACGATCGTACGAATTAATTAGAGTGGATCGTGCGAATAAATTAGAATGGATCGTGCGAATTAATTAGAATGGATCGTGCGAATGAATTAGAATGGATCGTACGAATGAATTAGAATGGATCGTATAAATGAATTAGAATAGATCATACGTATGAATTAGAATGGATACATTCAAGGGAATGAATAAGAATGGATCGTACGAAGGAATTAGAATGGATCATACGAATGAAATAGAATGGATCGTACAAAGGAATTAGAATGGATCGAACATACGAAGGAATTAGAATGGATCGTACGAAGGAATTAGAATGGATCGTACGAATGAATTAGAATAGATTGTGCGAATAAATTAGAATGGATCGTATGAATGAATTAGATTGGATCATATGAATGAATTAGAATGGATCATGCGAATGAATTAGAATGGATCGTACGAATGAATTAGAATGGATCGTATAAATGAATTAGAATGGATCGTACAAAGGATGGATACATTCGTGCGAATGAATTAGAATGGATCGTACGAATGAATTAGAATGGATCGTATGAATGAATTAGAATGGATCGTGCGAATGAATTAGAATGGATCGTACGAATGAATTAGAATGGATCGTATGAATAAATTAGAATAGATTGTGCGAAAGAATTAGAATGGATCGTACGAATGAGTAAGAATGGATCGTACGAATGAAATAGAATGGATTGTACGAATGAATTAGAATGGATCGTACGAATGAATTAGAATGGATCGTGTGAAAGAATTAGAATGGATTATATGAATGAATTAGAATGGATCGTATGAATGAATTAGAATGCATCATGCGAATGAATTAGAATGGATCGTACGAATGAATTAAAAAGATCGTACGAATGAATTAGAATGGATACATTCGTGCAAATGAATTATAATGGATCGTACGAATGAGTAAGAATGGATTGTATGAATGAATTAGAATGGATCGTGCGAATGAATTAGAATGGATCGTGCGAATAAATTAGAATGGATCTGGATACATTCGTGCGAATGAATTAGAATGGATCATACGAATGAGTAAGAATGGATCGTACGAATAAAATAGAATGGATCGTACGAATGAATTAGAATGGATCGTGCTAATGAATTAGAAAGGATCGTACGAATGAATTAGAATGGATCGTATGAATGAATTAGAATGGATCGTGCGAATGAATTAGAATGGATCGTATGAATGAAATAGAATGGATCGTATGAATTAGAATGGATCATACGAAGGAATTAGAATGGATCGTATGAATGAATTAGAGTGGATCATACGAATGAAATAGAATGGATCGTACGATCCATTCTAATTCATTCGCACGATCCATTCTAATTCATTCTTGTGATCCATTCTAATTCATTCACACGAATGTATCCATTCTAATTCATTCGTACGATCCATTCTAATTCATTTGCACAATCTATTCTAATTAATTCGTATAATCCATTCTAATTCTTTCACACGATCCATTCTAATTCATTCGTACGATCCATTCTAATTCATTCGTACGATCTCTATTTCATTCGTACGATCCATTCTAATTAATTCGTACGATCGTGCTAGTGAATTAGAATGGATCGTATGAATGAATTAGAATAGATTGTGCGAATGAATTAGAATGGATCGTATGAATGAATTAGAGTGGATACATTCGTGCGAATGAATTAGAATGGATCGTGCGAATGAATTAGAATGGATCGTACGAATGAATTAGAATAGATCGTACAAATGAATTAGAATGGATCCTGTGAAAGAATTAGAATGGATTGTATGAATGAATTAGAATGGATCGTATGAATGAATTAGAATGGATCGTGCGAATGAATTACAATGGATCGTACGAATGAATTAGAATAGATACATTCGTGTGAATGAATTAGAATGGATCGTATGAATGAATTAGAATGGATACATTCGTGCGAATGATTTAGAATGGATACATTCATGGGAATGAATTAGAATATATCGTACAAAGGAATTAGAATGGATCATATGAATGAAATATAATGGGTCGTACAAAGGTATAAGAATGGATCGTACGAAGGAATTAGAATGGATCGTACGAAGGAATTAGAATGGATCGTAGGAATGAATTAGAATGGATACATTCGTGCGAATGAATTAGAATGGATCATATGAATGAGTAAGAATGGATCGTACGAATGAAATAGAATGGATCGTACGAATGAATTAGAATGGATCGTGCGAATGAATTAGAATGGATCGTACGAATGAGTAAGAATGGATTGTACGAATAAAATAGAATGGATTGTACGAATGAATTTGAATGCATCGTGCTAATGAATTAGAATTGATCGTACGAATGAATTAGAATAGATTGTGAGAATGAATTAGAATGGATCATAAGAATGAATTAGAATGGATCATACGAATGAATTAGAGTGGATATATTCGTCAAAATTAATTAGAATGGATCATATGAATGAATTAGAATGGATTGTACGAATGAAATAGAATGGATTGTACGAATGAAATAGAATGGATTGTACGAATGAATTCGAATGGATTCATTCGTGCGAATGAATTAGAATGGATCGTATGAGTGAATTCGAATGGATCGTGCGAATGAATTAGAATAGATCGTACGAATGAAATAGAATGGATACATTCGTACTAATAAATTAGAATGGATCGTACGAATGAGTAAGAATGGATCGTACGAATGAAATAGAATGGATTGTACGAATGAATTAGAATGGATCGTACAATGAATTAGAATGTATCGTGCAAATGAATTAGAATGAATCGTATGAATGAGTAAGAATGGATCGTACGAATGAAATAGAATGGATCGTACGAATGAATTAGAATGGATCGTGCTAATGAATTAGAAAGGATCGTACGAATGAATTGGAATAGATTGTGCGAATGAATTAGAATGGATCGTACGAATGAATTAGAATGAATATATTCGTGCAAATGAATTAGAATGGATCGTATGAATGAATTAGAATGGATCGTACGGATCGTACGAAAGAAATAGAATAGATCGTACGTACGATCTATTCTATTTCATTCGTACGATCCATTCTTACTCAATCGTATGATCCATTCTAATTCATTCGCACGAATATATCCATTCTAATTCATTCGTACGATCCATTCTAATTCATTCGCACGATCCATTCTAATTCATTAATACGATCCAATCTAATTCATTCATACGATCCATTCTAATTCATTCGCACGAATGTATCCATTCTAATTCATTTGTACGATCCATTCTAATTCATTCACATAATCTATTCTAATTCATTCGACGTACGATCTATTCTATTTCATTCGTACGATCCATTCTTACTCATTAGTACGATCCATTCTAATTCATTCGCACGAATGTATCCATTCTAATTCATTCGTACGATCCATTCTAATTTTTTCGTACGATCCATTCTAATTCCTTCGTACGATCCATTCTAATTCCTTTGTACGACCCATTATATTTCATTCGTATGATCCATTCTAATTCCTTTGTACGATCCATTTTAATTTATTCATACGATCCATTCGAATTCATTCCTACGATCCATTCTAATTCATTCGCACGATCCATTCTAATCCATTCATACGATCCAATCTAATTCATTCATACGATCCATTCTAATTCATTCGCACAAATGTATCCATTCTAATTCATTCATACGATCCATTTCCTTCGTACGATCTATTATAATTCCTTCATACGATCCATTCTAATTCATTCGTACGATCCATTCTAATTCATTCGTACGATCCATTGTAATTCATTCGCCCGATCCATTCTAATTCATTCGCACAATCTATTCTAATTCATTCACACGATCCATTCGAATTCACTCATACGATCCATTCTAATTCATTCATACGATCCATTCTAATTCATTCGTACGATCCATTCTAATTCATTCGCACAATCTATTCTAATTTATTCGTACGAACCATTCTAATTCCTTCGTACGATCCATTCTAATTCATTCGCACGAATGTATCCATTCTAATTCATTCGTACGATCCATTCTATTTCATTAGTACGATCCATTCTAATTCCTTCGTACGATCCATTCTAATTCTTTCGTACAATCCATTCTATTTCATTCGTATGATCCTTTCTAATTCCTTCGTACGATCCATTTTTATTCATTCCCATGAATGTATCCATTCTAATTCATACATATGTAATGAATTCGAATGGAACGTACGAATGAATTAAAATAGATTGTGCGAATGAATTAGAATGGATCGTACGAATGAGTAAGAATGGATCGTACGAATGAAATAGAATGGATCGTACGAATGAATTAGAATGGATCGTGCTAATGAATTAGAATGGATCGTACTAATGAATTAGAATGGATCGTGCTAATGAATTAGAATGGATCGTATGAATGAATTAGAATGGATCGTGCGAATGAATTAGAATGGATCGTACGAATGAATTAGAATAGATTGTGCGAATGAATTAGAATGGACCGTACGAATGAATTAGATTGGATACATTCGTGCGAATGAATTAGAATGGATCATACGAATGAATTAGAATGGATCGTGAGAATGAATTAGAATGAATCGTACGAATGAGTAAGAATGGATCGTATGAATGAATTAGAATGGATCGTACGAATGAATTAGAATGGATCGTACGAAGGAATTAGAATAGATTGTGCGAATGAATTAGAATGGATCATGCGAATGAATTAGAATGGATCGTATTAATGAATTAGAATGGATCGTGCGAATGAATTAGAATGGATCGTACGAATAAGAATGGATCATACGAATGAATTAGAATGGATCGTTCGAATGAATTAGAATGGATCGTACGAAATGAATTAGAATGGATCGTACGAAGGAATTAGAATGGATCGTGCTAATGAATTAGAATGGATCGTACGAATGAATTATAATAGATTGTGCGAATGAATTAGAATGGATCGTCATACGATCCAATCTAATTCATCCATACGATCCATTCTAATTCATTCGTATGATTCATTCTAATTCCTTCGTACGATCCATTCTATTTCATTCGTACGATCCATTCTTACTCAATCGTATGATCCATTCTAATTCATTCGCATGAATGTATTTATTCTAATTCATTCGTACGATCCAATCTAATTCATTCATACGATCCATTCTAATTGATTCGCACGATCCATTCTAATTCATTCATACAATCCATTCTAATTCATTCGTACAATCCATTCTAATTCATTCGCACGTACGATCCATTCTATTTCCTTCGCACGATCCATTCTAATTCATTCATACGATCCAATCTAATTCATTCATACGATCCATTCAAATTCATTCGCACGAATGTATCCATTCTAATTTATTCGTACGATCCATTCTAATTCATTCGCACAATCTATTCTAATTCATTCGTTCGATTAATTAAAATTCATTAGCACGATCCATTCTAATTCATTCGTACGATCTATTCTATTTCATTCGTACGATCCATTCTTACTCAATCGTATGATCCATTCTAATTCATTCGCACGAATGTATCCATTCTAATTCATTTGTACGATCCATTCTAATTCATTCGCATGATCCATTCTAATTCATTAATACGATCCAATCTAATTCATTCATACGATCCATTCTAATTCATTCGCACGAATGTATCCATTCTAATTCATTCGTACGATCCATTCTAATTCATTCGCACAATCTATTCTAATTCATTCGTACGATCCATTCTAATTCATTAGCACGAGCCATTCTAATTCATTCGTACGATCCATTCTATTTCATTCGTACGATCCATTCTTACTCATTCGTACGACCAATTCTAATTCATTCGCATGAATGTATCCATTCTAATTCATTCGTATGATCCATTCTAATTCATTCGCACGATCCATTCTAATTCATTCATATGATCCATTCTAAGTCATTCGTACGATCCATTCTAATTCATTCCCACGATCCATTCTAATTCATTCATACAATCCATTCTAATTCTTTCGCACGATCCTTTCTAATTCATTCGTATGATCCATTCTAATTCATTCATACAATCCATTCTATTTCATTCGTACGATCCATTCTTACTCATTCGTATGATCCATTCTAATTCATTCGCACGAATGTATCCATTCTAATTCATTCATATGATCCATTCTAATTCATTCGTACGATCCATTCTAATTCATTCATACGATCCATTCTAATTCATTCATACAATCCATTCTAATTCTTTCTTACGATCTATTCTAATTTATTCATACGTACAAATTTATACGTACGATCCATTATTATGATCCATTCTAATTCATTCGTACAATCCATTCTATTTCATTTATACGATTCATTCTAATACCTTCATACGATCCATTCTATTTCATTCGTATGTGTTGTGATATTTTAATTGTACTCACAAGTGCACGAATCGTGGATTATAGTGCAGCGGAGCGAGGTCGATCCCACAGGGACTTTGCTAGGAAACTTAATAAATCTAAAGTCGATTGAAACCTAATCTAGCTAACAATGGTTGAGATTCTGATTATATTAGCTAAGCAATTAAATTAACAAAAACTAATTATTTAATAAAGATTAAATCAATTTAATTATGGAAAGGTACTTAGATTAGGGGGAAACTTAGGCTTCAGGGTTCATCCTAGCATCCTATGATAGTTTAGGGTTGATCATTCTATTGTACTCAATTAGATCGTCGTAAGGACAGATTCTAATCAGACGATTTAGCAATGAAAGCAGGCATGGTGCATACATATATAGAATATTTATAAAAAGATAGGCATTAGGCATACTATTGCATGTAACATTGATTCTTAGCATTATCCATCATATGATCATAATGAATCTAAGATAAGCATTCACTATATCTAATGCATGGAAAATCTAGAGAATATATCAACATGCGTTAGCAGAATATTCTATTTTTAAACATTAAAACATGGTTAATCATCAACCCCAAAACATCATAAAACACTAGTAATTCCCCATTGGCCTAAGCTATGGAATTTAGCTACAAATCATCTCATATGATAGCATTGTTTGTTTTATAATAAACAAATAACAAAAAGGACAAAAGAACCAGATGATGACGATCTTCTTGGCTTCGCCCGTCTTTGCTTCTTTGCTTCCTTGTAATCCGGCTCGATGATGGTGACGTGCAGCACGGCTTCGATGGTACGGATGATGCATGACGGCTCGGATGACCAACTGGCGGAGGATTATCGGAGGTTTGGTTTCGGTCCAGAATGGTAGAGAGTGGCCGGTGGTGAATGGGTTCGGTGGTGAAGAAGATGGTCCAGTGCTGAAGATGGATGATGATGGGATCGTGTGTGGCGGCCAAGGTAGGTGATAGAAGATGGTCGTCCAAAGCCTCCCTTTTCTTTTCCCGATCCCCCCCCTATATAGGAGAGAGAGAGAGTCCCGGATGAGTTGAGAGAGATTTCAAGATCTCGGGCTGCTGCTGGGTCGGGTTAGGATAAGAGAGAGAAGTTCGGTGGGTTGTTAAGGAAGGAAATAGAGAGAGAATCCCGGGAGGAGAAAGGGAAGTTCGGTAGGATCCGGTACATGCATGGTGGCTCATCGGGTAGATAGAGAAAAAAAGGAAAGATAGAGAGACGTCCGGACTAGAGAGAGAAAGTAGGAAGAGAGAGAGCTGGACCTGCGAACGGCTCGAAGATGGGAAAGAGATCCGGAAGGAGATCCGGCTAGAGAGAGAATCAAGGAGGGAGAGAGCGGCTCGGGCTACAGGGTTCGGTTGAGAGAAAACAGGGAGAGAGAAGAAGTCGGGCACGGGATGGCTGGCCGTTGGGTTTGCATGGGCTGATGCACACATGGGAGAGGAAAACGGATCGGACGGCTGCATGCATTTGTTTGGCCGGGGTCTGATGCACCGCATGGAGAGGTGGAGCTGACGGTTACATGGGTTTGGACGTGTGGGGCTCGATCAGGTCGAGCTGATGCAAGGGATATGAACGGCTGCGATGGGTGGCTGTATATCAGTTTTTAGAAAGATAAATTGGTTGCATGGGGGTCTCTGCATGTGATCAAATAGACCGGACGGCTGTGATCTGTTTGGTTTAAATGGAGCTGTGTTGTAGGATTAAAAAGAGAAGAACTTGAATATAAGGGTTCGGGTTTTAGATCTGGTTAGGGACGGCTGTGATTCAGACTCCGGATGAGAAATAAGAAGAAAAGAGATAGACGGGAGAAATGCATGGATAGAATCATGGATCGGACGGTTGTGATCGAGTCGGACCGAGATGGACGGACAGTGCGTACATGCATGAAGAGTGCGTTGGTTAGGCTGTGTTTGCATGGGATATGTGGGATCAGGCGGATGGGATTAAATAGAAGAAAGGAGAGAAGAGAGCTGATGATGCAATGGGGTTTTAAGGGTCCGGGACGCATGAGCTAGGTAATGGGCGACTTGGGTTGGTTAGTGGGTTCAAGCGCGATGGGTTCGTGAATGTGGAAAACTTGATCACCATCCTCTGACTCAGCATCGCTTATTTATATGCCTGTAGTCATCCTCTGGCTCGTATCATGCAATTCGTCCGCCCGATGAAGTCACTTCTCCGTTTCGAGGTTTGCTCATCTATTGTTCGTCGATTCTCTTGTCATCTGAACACGACCTCCCTCCATTCCAAAGCCAATTGAGATGATATTGACCCGTAGCCTTGCATCACTGTAGTCGTGTGTGTCGAGATCCGGTTTCTGAAAAATACACATGAAATAACGCATATAAGGTTCCAATACGATTATCGATAAAAGAATAATTTGGGCTATTGGGCTCTGTATCTTTCATGCATGCAATGTATGAGAGCGAACCAATATGCCGTTGGGTTCGTATGAGAGTCTACTATATTACGGTGCAAAGAAATTCATGCCGTTTACGTGTAGTATGAAAGTTTTACGTAGCAAAGTGATGCTATATGCATGATAAAGAAGAGATAATTCGCACAAAATGGACGCTCAACACACCCCCAAACTTAAATCTTTCTAGTCCTCGAGAAAGCAAACAAAATAAACGACGAAGATAATGAAAAAATAAAAATAACTTAACTCACTTTCGCAGGAATCACGATTGCACTTAGCACGTGCAACAAGCCGTTAAACCCCTAGGTCACCCTAGTGGACGAGTTTTGTCTCGTGAGGGTTTGCAGTGAATCTACCCACAAAATTCAAGACCCTTTTTTTTTTTTTTTCATTTTTTCATTATAGAAATAAGAAAAGTCGGTTCCGCAGAATAATTAAAAGTACTCAAAAATAGAATTTCTAAGACACAAGACTTGCAAGGTATCTAGCCTAAGCTTCGGCTTTCGAAGTAAGCACTTTAGGTTCTAACTATTAGTTTCCCGTTAGAAAAGGTCAAGGTCAACTATGCTCAAGTGCACGGTGCTGTCTGGGCTAAACATAACTGGGGGTTTGGTTCTCTACATTCATATCATTCTAATAGTCTCCTAGAACGGTCAAAGTCGACCTTAGAACCTGAGTCAAAACCAGCTAATCTAGACAGGCTAGTGAGAGTTGTGGATATTTACATTAATACCTTTCGGCTTTATATGTGATATTCCAGTTTCCCCACATTGTTTATAGCAACGGCTTTCACACTATTTTCTTTTTCTTTTCTTTTTTTTTTCTTTTTTTTTTTTTTTGGTCGTATTTTTTTTTTTCTGGATCTAATTATATATCCCTTCCTAACTTGTACCATGCCAGCTGCACTCTATGCCCATGACACGCTGCCAATGCTCTCATGAGTTAGGTAGCCATCCTCATGTTGCCTTTATATTTGATTCACTCTGCATCCATAGGATCATTCTCATAACCCTATGGACCAGGCTTCACTCATATTAGGACATATAGGTTAAAACTTTTACATAATTAGGTCCTAGACCATGCTAATAGGTAGCCCTTTTCGCTATACCTTAGAATTCACTGGTCGCTTTTCTAATGATATTTTTTCAAACCAAGTGAACCAGATCCCCCTTGGTTCATCAGGACTCCAAGTGACTATTAGGTGATATGAAAGTTTTGAATCTAGACCCTAGAGGTGTAAGCCAGATGTGAAGTGAAAGGTAGAGCCCAATTTGTTTTGACAATCTCTAAAAGGTTACTAAGGGTCAGAACCAGATTATACTTACTTTTTCTAGCTAATCCTTAGTCTTTTTACCTTGATTACCAAGTGCCTTATAGTCATATTCGAGTACAATAGAATTAGATTACAAACCCTGAAATAAAGGTAAAATAATTTTTTTTTAGAGAAAAGAGATCGAAGGCAATAAAAATGCCACGAAAAGACACTAACACAAAAAGGAAAAACATGCATATGCAATTTCTAAAAGATTCTATACGAACGCTGCAGTTTTGGTAGGGGACTACAGATTGGACACACATATGCCAAGACGTATGTGCCGAGCTGTCCCACTGCAGCGTAAGTTGATGCAACAAATAATATATTATTATTATCTAATTAAAACTAAAACTGATAGTTTTGTAGAAACTAGATGCAATTTTTTTTTTTTTTTTTTTTAAGAGGTACACCACACAAAAGTACACCATCACCCCCAAACTTAGATTAAGCATTGTCTTCAATGTATGAAATAACATGCTCATGAATGAGATAATAACAATTTATGATATCGGTTGGAGTGACAGTTATGTTTGAAATGAAGTACGAAGTTATAAGGGTGGATAGTACCTTAAGTGTTTTGCATCATTATTTCCTGTAAAAAAGTTAGTGACACAGAGACATAAAACAAAACAATGACATAGAAACTAATTAAGATAGTAGATGACATAACGAGATAAACTGATTTAACTACTATAGTTCAAAATGGGATTCTTATCAGATTATTAAATTATTCCTGATAAACAGGTTCATCCAGAGATATGGATTCATCATCTGGGTTCAAATATTCAAGGTATGGCTTTAAGCGGTGTCCGTTAACTTGAAAGGTGCTACCATCCTCAGTATTATGAATTTCTACTGTACCATGTGGGTGAACTTTTTCAATAATATAAGGCCCAGTCCAGCGGGACTTTAGCTTTCCAGGAAATAAATGCAATATAGAATTATATAATAGGACTTTTTGACCAGGTTGGAAATCCTTACGTAAGATGACTTTATCATGCATAGCTTTCATACGATCTTTATACTTTTTCGCACAATCATATACGTCCTTCCTGATCTCTTCCAGCTCATCAAGTTGAAGCTTTCTGTGCTCGCCTGCCTTATCGAGATCAAAATTGAGGCGTTTGATCGCCCAATAAGCCTTATGTTCTAGTTCGACAGGAAGATGGCAGGCCTTTCCATAAACCAATCTAAATGGCGACATTCCAATGGGAGTTTTATAAGCAGTACGGTAAGCCCACAAGGTATCAGTCAATCGAAGTGACCAATCTTTTCTTGTGGAGTTTACCGTCTTCTCCAATATGGTCTTTATCTCCCTATTCGATATTTCGACCTGGCCACTTGTTTGTGGGTGGTATGGGGTGGTGACCTTATGAGTAATAGCATACTTTCTCATTAGAGCTTCAAAGATACGATTACAAAAATGCTTACCCCTATCGCTAATAATTGCGCGAGGGGTGCCAAAACGAGATAATATATTATCCTTTAAGAACTGGACCACCACTTTATGGTCATTAGTTTTGCATGCAATTGCCTCTACCCATTTAGAGACGTAGTCAACGGCAACTAAAATATACTGATTTCCATATGACATAGGAAATGGTCCCATAAAGTCGATGCCCCAGACATCAAAGATTTCGATAATCAATATTGGATTCAGAGGCATCTCATTCCTTCTTGAGATCTTTCCTAGCCGTTGACATTTATCACATGTTTGACAGTAAGTGTATGCATCTTTGAATAAAGTAGGCCAATAAAAGCAATATTGTAAGACCTTAGCTGTCGTTTTCTTGCCACTGAAATGACCACCACAAGCATGGTCATGACAAAGTGACATAATTTTTCTTTGGTCCCATTCAGGGATGCACCGTCTTATGATTTGATCAGGACAATATTTAAATAAATACGGGTCATCCCAAAAGTACCATTTGGCTATGGAAAGAAAACGGAATCGTTCTTGCTTTGGCCAGAAAGATGGCATTTGTCCAGTTACAAGGTAGTTGACAATGTCAGCATACCAAGGAGCCTTTGTGTTAGAGATGGACATTAACTGCTCATCGGGAAAGGTCTCTAGCACAGGTTGTGATTCTAATGTAGACTCCACTAGTAATCTTGACAAGTGATCAGCAACTATATTCTCAGAATCTTTTCTGTCACGGATTTCAAGATCAAATTCTTGTAGCAATAGTATCCATCGAATTAACCGAGCCTTAGCCTCCTTTTTTGTAAGAAGATACTTTAGGGCTGCATGATCAGTATATATGATAATCTTTTATCCTATCAAGTAAGGACGAAATTTATCGAGGGCAAAGACGACAGCCAATAATTCTTTCTCCGTTGTTGAATAGTTGAGTTGGGCGTCGTTTAAAGTCTTACTTGCATATTGAATGACATGTGGGAGTTTATTGACTCGTTAACCTAGTACAGCACCTATGGCATAGTCTGAAGCATCACACATCACCTCAAATGGAATATTCCAATCAGGAGGTCGGATGATGGGTGCCGAGGTTAACTCGGTTTTTAGTTTCTCAAAGGACTCCATACAAGCAGGTGTGAAATCAAAAGGGGCATCTTTCGCTAATAGATCGCATAGAGGCTTGGAAATTTTACTAAAATCTTTTATAAATCGACGATAAAATCCAGCATGGCCTAAGAAGGATCGCACAGCCTTAACGGTAGTTGGAGGTGGCAGATGTGCAATCAGTTCTACTTTGGCCTTATCGACTTGAATTCCTTTTTCTGACACAATATGTCCTAGAACAATACCAGATTTGATAATAAAATGACATTTCTCCCAATTGAGAATTAGATTCTTTTCTTTGCAATGTTCTAAGACAAGTGTCAAATGATGCAGACATTTATCAAATGTTGAACCAAATATTGAGAAATCATCCATTAAGATCTTTACAAATCGTTCTACCATGTCCGAAAAGATACTCAGCATGCATCGCTGAAAGGTGGCTGGTGCATTACATAGCCCAAAGGGCATGCGACGATATGCAAATGTACCAAATGGACATGTAAACGTAGTTTTTTCTTGGTCTTCAAGGGCAATAGCGATTTGATTATAACCTGAATACCCATCAAGGAAGCAGTAGTAAGCGTGGCCGGCTAAGCGTTCTAACATTTGGTCGATAAAAGGTAAAGGAAAATGATCTTTTCTAGTCATAGAATTCAACTTTCTATAGTCGATGCACACTCGCCAACCAGTTTGGATCCTCATTGGGATCAACTCATTGCTTTCATTAGCGATGACTGTGACACCAGATTTCTTAGGCACTACTTGAACTGGGCTGACCCATTGACTATCAGATATTGGGTATATGATTCCTGCATCAAGAAGTTTTATAACCTCCCCTTGTACTACTTCCTTTAGAGTAGGATTTAGTCTTCTTTGTGATTCTCTCGATGGTTTTGAATTATCTTCGAGATGAATTTGATGCATAACCATAGAGGGACTGATCCCTTTGATATCAGAGATGGACCATCCTATTGCCTCCCTATGTATAGAAAGAATATCGAGTAACTTCTTATCTTGGTCCTTATCCAAATGAGATGCGATTATGACAGGTAAGGTTTCAACATCACCAAGAAATGCATACTTCAATGTTTCAGGCAGAGGCTTAAGCTCTAACTTCGGGGGTTCAATGATTGGTGGCACATGTATTGAAGTGGGTATTTGCAAGGGCTCTATTCTTGCTTTCCATTTATTAGTGTCTAAGAGCGGAACTGAATCTAATAAGGCATTAACCTCTCTAAAAGACTCATCATTATCAATATCATGATCTCCAAAGTAGGCTAGACATGCCTCTAAAGGATCTAAAGGTACCAAGGGTTTTTCAATGATTGTATCGATCATATTAACCTCTTGAACCTCATCTAGATCTTCATCAGCTGGTTGTTTACTCATGTGAAAATATTAAGCTCTACGGTCATATTTCCAAAGGAAAGTTTCATGGCTCCATTTCGGTAATTAATTAGGGCATTAGCAGTTGCTAGAAATGGACGACCAAGAATGACCGGAATCGAGGTGTTCACATGTGCTGTTGGTTGTGTATCCAAGACAATAAAATCCACAGGAAAATAAAATTTGTCAACCTGGACAAGCACATCTTCGACTATTCCTCTTGGTACTTTCACTGATCGGTCAGCATATTGTAGCGTGACCTTAGTAGGTTTCAACTCGCCTAAGCCTAATTGTTTGTAGACAGAGTAGGGTAGCAGGTTAACACTAGCTCCTAGATCAAGAAGGGCTTGTTCTATCCTATTATTTCCAATGATGCAAGAGATGGTAGGACAGCCCGGATCTTGGTACTTGGGAGGAGTGTTGTATTTAAGAATAGAACTGACTTGTTCAGTTAAGAAGGCCTTCTTTTGCACGTAGAGTTTACATTTGACGGTGCAAAGGTCCTTCAAAAATTTTGCATATGTTGGAATTTGTTTGATGGCATCTAGAAGTGGGATGTTAATCTTCATTTGTTTAAAAATCTCTAAGATTTCATTGTCAGTTGTCCCCTTCTTAGGTGCAATGAATCTTTGAGGAAATGGAATAGGTGGCTTATAAGTAGGTTCAGATTCATCATTTTTCTGTTGGTTGTTGGTGCCAAGCTCTTCCTCATCCTTATCTTTTGAAGTATCCTCAGGTTGATCATCTTTCGTGGGAGTGTTCTCACGTTGATCATCTTCCGTTGGAAGGTCCTAGCTTGTTGATAGTCTTTCCACTTCTAAGGGTGGTAATAGACTTGGCATGCTCTACTTGAGAGGATGAGTTTGTTGCATTGGAGGTACCTACTTCATGTTGCCCTCTTGGATTTGGAATAGGTTGACTTGGGAATTTCCCCCTCTCACGTTCATTTAGTGCAGTTGCAAGCTGTCCAACAGTTGTTTCAAGAAGAGATAGCTTGTGAGTTGCTTTGAATATTTGTTTGCATAGTTTGCATGATCTGTTGATTAGACTGCATCAATTGATGGATAGTTTCTTCAAGCGAGGGTCTCCTATGTTGTTGTGTAGCAAAACCGGGGGGCTGCACTAGAGGATGCATTGGATTTGATGATTGTCCCCCAAAGTTTTGTTGAGGTTTCCATGAGAAGTTCGGGTGATCCCTCCAACCTTGGTTGTAGGTTTCTGAAAATGGGTTCCCGAAAGGTTTTCTATAGTTATTATTTAGGACATTGACATGCTCAGCATGACAATCTGGATTGTTAAATCTAGATGGACAAGTTTAGGAAGTATGCATAGGACTCGCACAGACAGTGCATATTTCATTAGGACTTTGGTTAATAGGTTCAATATTCATATTCAGAGCCATAACCTCTACTTTTCTAGAAAGATTTTCTAGCTTACCCTTCAGGTCAAATTCTTCTTTGAATTCGTAAATCCCTCCTCTTTTAGGTTTTGGGGCTGATCTGTCTTGATGACTAGAAAAATCCCATTGCTGAGAACTTTCTGATAGTCCCTCAAGAAATTGATAAGCTGTATCCTCCCCAAGACTCAAGAATGAGCCACCGTTCATAGATTCGATCATGTTTCGGTGAGTTTGAGTTAACCCGTTATAGAAATATTGAACGAGTCTCAATATTTCGAATCCGTGGTGAGGACACTTTAAAAGTAGGTCTTTGAATCGCTCCCAACTCTCGTAGAATTTCTTATTTTCTTCTTGTGTAAAGTCAGCAATTGCCCTCCTAAGGGCATTAGTTTTAGACATTGGGAAGAATTTTGAAAGGAATTTTGTTACCAAAATATCCCATGAATTGATTGATCCAGAGGGTAAGGAATTAAGCCATACTTTTGCTTTATCTTTCAAAGAAAAGGGAAATAACCGTAAGCGAACAGATTCATTAGGGAAGTTTTGGAATTTGAAAGTCGAGCATATCTCGAGAAATTCTTTGATATGCATGTAAGGATTGTCAGTCGCCAGGCCATAGAAGGTAGGTAGGAGTTGAATGATCTGTGGCCTTAGTTCAAAGTGTGCCGCAGTGGTTGCGGGCAATACTATGCAAGATGGCGGATTGGTCGTTATTGGAGATAATAACTCGCGAAGAGTTTTTGGATCTTGCACGTTATCTCCCATTGTAGCAGATTCAATTCGAATAAGACGGTTTGTGTGATCACATAGCCACGTGCTCATGCACCGTCTAGAAAAACTTTTTTTTTTTTTTAATTTTTTTTTTATTATTTATTTTTTAAAATTTTTTTATTTTTATTTAAAACTAGTAGAAGGAAGCAATCTAATCAGATTTAAATATTTTCCTAAAACAAGGTCCTCGGCAACGGTGCTAAAAACTTGTTATGATATTTTAATTGTACTCGCAAGTGCACGAATCGTGGATTATAGTACAGCGGAGCGAGGTCGATCCTATAGGGACTTTGCTAGGAAACATAATAAATCTAAAGTCGATTGAAACCTAATCTAGCTAACAATGGTTGAGATTCTGATTATATTAGCTAAGCAATTAAATTAACAAAAACTAATTATTTAATAAAGATTAAATCAATTTAATTATGGAAAGGTACTTAGATTAGGGGAAAACTTAGGCTTCAGGGTTCATCCTAGCATCCTATGATAGTTTAGGGTTGATCATTCTATTGTACTCAATTAGATCGTCGTAAGGACAGATTCTAATCGGACGATTTAGCAATGAAAGCAAGCATGGTGCATACATATATAGAATATTTATAAAAAGATAGGCATTAGGCATACTATTGCATGTAACATTGATTCTTAGCATTACCTATCATATGATCATAATGAATCTAAGATAAGCATTCACTATATCTAATGCATGGAAAATCTAGAGAATATATCAACATGCGTTAGCGGAATATTCTATTTTTAAACATTAAAACACGGTTAATCATCAACCCCAAAACATCATAAAACACTAGTAATTCTCCATTGGCCTAAGCTATGGAATTTAGCTACATATCATCTCATATGATAGCATTGTTTGTTTTATAATAAACAAATAACAAAAAGGACAGAAGAACCAGATGATGACGATCTTCTTGGCTTCGCCCGTCTTTACTTCTTTGCTTCCTTGTAATCCGGCTCGATGATGGTGACGTGCAGCACGGCTTCGATGGTACGGATGATGGATGACGGCTCGGATGACCGACTGGCGGAGGATTATCGGAGGTGTAGGGTAGGGTTTGGTTTTGGTCCAGAATGGTAGAGAGTGGCCGGTGGTGAATGGGTTCGGTGGTGAAAAAGATGGTCCAGCGCTGGAGATGGATGATGATGGGATCGTGTGTGGCGGCCAAGGTAGGTGATAGAAGATGGTCGTCCAAAGCCTCCCTTTTCTTTTCCCAAGCCCCCCCTATATAGGAGAGAGAAAGAGTCCCGGATGAGTTGAGAGAGATTCCAAGATCTCGGGCTGCTGCTGGGTCGGGTTAGGATGAGAGAGAGAAGTTCGGTGGGTTATTAAGGAAGGAAATAGAGAGAGAATCCCGGGAGGAGAAAGGGAAGTTCGGTGGGATCCGGTACATGCATGGTGGCTCATCGGGTAGATAGAGAGAAAAAGGAAAGAGAGAGAGACGTCCGGACTAGAGAGAGAAAGTAGGAAGAGAGAGAGCTGGACCTGCGGACGGCTCGAAGATGGGAAAGTGATCCGGAAGGAGATCCGGCTAGAGAGAGAATCAAGGAGGGAGAGAGCGGCTCGGGCTACAGGGTTCGGTTGAGAGAAAACAGGGAGAGAGAAGAAGTCGGGCACGGGATGGCTGGCCGCTGGGTTTGCATGGGCTGATGCACGCATGAGAGAGGAAAACGGATTGGACGGCTGCATGCATTTGTTTGGCCGGGGTCTGATGCACCGCATGGAGAGGTGGAGCTGACGGTTACATGGGTTTGGACGTATGGGGCTCGATCAGGTCGAGCTGATGCAAGGGATATGAACGACTGCGATGGGTGGCTGTATATCAGTTTTTAGAGAGATAAATTGGTTGCATGGGGGTCTCTACATGTGATCAAATAGAACGAACGGCTGTGATCTGTTTGGTTTAAATGGAGCTGTATTGTAGGATTAAAAAGAGAAGAACTTGAATATAAGGGTTCAGGTTTTAGATCTGGTAAGGGACGGCTGTGATTCAGACTCCGGATGAGAAATAAGAAGAAAAGAGATAGACGGGAGAAATGCATAGATGGAATCATGGATCGGACGGTTGTGATCGAGTCGGACCGAGATGGACGGACAGTGCGTGCATGCATGAGGAGTGTGTTGGTTAGGCTGGGTTTGCATGGGATATGTGGGATCGGACGGATGGGATTAAATAGAAGAAAAGAGAGAAGAGAGCTGATGATGCAATGGGGTTTTAAGGGTCCGGGACGCATGATCTAGGGAATGGGCGACTTGGGTTGGTTAATGGGTTCAAGCGCGATTGGTTCGTGAATGTGGAAAACTTGATCACCATCCTCCGACTCATCATCGCTTATTTATATGCCTGTAGTCATCCTCTGGCTCGTATCATGCAATTCATCCGCCCGATGAAGTCACTTCTCCGTTTCGAGGTTTGCACATCTATTGTTCGTCGATTCTCTTGTCACCCGAACACGACCTCCCTCTATTCCAAAGCCAATTGAGATGATATCGACCCGTAGCCTTGCATCACTGTAGTCGTGTGTGTCAAGATCCGGTTTCTGAAAAATACACATGAAATAACGCATATAAGGTTCCAATACGATTATCGATAAAAGAATAATTTGGGCTATCGGGCTCTGTATCTTTCATGCATGCAATGTATGAGAGCGAACCAATATGCCGTTGGGTTCGTATGAGAGTCTACTATATTACGGTCCAAAGAAACTCATGCAGTTTACCTGTAGTATGAAAGTTTTACGTAGCAAAGTGATGCTATATGCATGATAAAGAAGAGATAATTCGCACAAAATGGACGCTCAACAGTATGATCCATTCTAATTCATAAGTACGATCCATTCTAATTCATTCATATGATCCATCCTAATTCATTCGTACGATCCATTCTAATTCATTCGCACGATCCATTCTAATTCATTCATACGATCCAATCTAATTCATTCATACGATCCATTCTAATTCATTCGCACGAATGTATCCATTCTAATTCATTCGTACGATCCATTCTAATTCATTCGCACGATCCATTCTAATTCATTCACACGATCCATTTAAATTCATTCATACAATCCATTCTAATTCTTTCGCACGATCCTTTCTAATTCATTCGTACGATCCATTCTAATTCATTCATACGATCTATTCTAATTCATTCGCACGATCAATTCTAATTCATTAGCACGATCCATTCTAATTTATTCGCACAAATGTATCCATTCTAATTCATTCGCACGATCCGTTCTAATTCATTTATACGATCCAATCTAATTCATTCATACGATCCATTCTAACTCATTCGCACAAATGTATCCATTCTAATTCATTCATACGATCCATTCTAATTCATTCGCACAATCTAATCTAATTCATTCGTACGATCCATTCTAATTTATTAGCACGATCCATTCTAATTCATTCGTACGATCCATTCTATTTCATTCGTATGATCCATTCTTACTCATTCGTACGATCCATTCTAATTCATTCGCACGAATGTATCCATTCTAATTCATTCGTACGATCCATTCTAATTCATTCATACGATCCATTCTAACTCATTCGCACGATCCATTCTAATTCATTCGCATGAATGTATCCATTATTATTCCTTCTTACGAACCATTCTAATTCATTCGTACGATCTATTCTAATTCTTTCATATAATCGATTCTAATTCATTCGTACGATCTATTCTAATTCATTCATACGATCCATTCTAATTCCTTCGTACGATCCATTCTAATTCCTTTGTATGACCCATTATATTTCATTCGTATAATCCATTCTAATTCCTTTGTACGATCCATTCTAATTCATTCGTACAATCCATTCTATTTCATTCGTACGATCCATTCTTACTCATTCGCACAATCTATTCTAATTCATTCATACGATCCATTCTAATTCATTCATACAATCCATTCTAATTCTTTCACACGATCCATTCTAATTCATTCGTACGTTCCATTCTAATTCATTAGCACGATCCATGCTAATTCATTCGTACGATCCATTCTAATTCATTCGCACGATGCATTCTAATTCATTCGTACGATCCATTCTAATTCATTCGCACAATCTATTCTAATTCATTCGCACAATCCATTCTAATTCATTCGTACGATCCATTCTAATTCATTCGCACGATTCATTCTAATTCATTCGTACGATCCATTCTATTTCATTCGTACGATCCATTCTTACTCATTCGTACGATCCATTCTAATTCATTCGCACGAATGTATCCATTCTAATTCATTCGTACGATCCATTCTAACTCCTTCGTACGATCCATTCTAATTCCTTCATACGATCCATTCTAATTCCTTTGTATGACCCATTATATTTCATTCGTATGATCCATTCTAATTCCTTTGTACGATCCATTCTAATTCATTCCCATGAATGTATCCATTCTAATTCATACGTACGATCCATTCTAATTCATTCATACGATCCAATCTAATTCATTCATACGATCCATTCTAATTCATTCGCACGAATGTATCCATTCTAATTCATTCGTACGATCCATTCTAATTCCTTCGTACGACCCATTCTAATTCATTCGCACAATCTATTCTAACGCACAATCTATTCTAATTCATTCGTACGATCAATTCTAATTCATTAGCACGATCCATTCTAATTCATTCGCATGAATGAATCCATTCTAATTCATTCATACAATCCATTCGTGCGAATGAATTAGAATGGATCGTACGAATGAATTAGAATGAATTAGAATGGATCATACGAATGAATTAGAATGTATACATTCGTGCAAATGAATTAGAATAGATTGTACGAATGAATTAGAATGGATCGTACGAATGAATTAGAATGGATCATGTGAAAGAATTAGAATGGATTGTATGAATGAATTAGATCTAATTCATTCGTACGATCCATTCTAATTCATTCGTACGATCCATTCTAATTCATTCGCACGAATGTATCCATTCTAATTCCTTCGTATGATCCATTCTAATTCATACGATCCATTCTAATTCATTCGTAGGACCTAATCTAATTCATTAATACGATCCAATCTAATTCATTCATACGATCCATTCTAATTCATTTGTACGATCCATTCTAATTCATTCGTTCGATCCATTCTAATTCATTCGAACGATCCATTATAATTCATTCATACGATCCATTCTAATTCATTCGTACGATCGAATTAGAATGGATCGTATAAGTGAATTCGAATGGATCGTGCGAATGAATTTGAATGGATCGTATGAATAAATTAGAGTGGATACATTCGTGCGACAGAATTAGAATGGATCGTACGAATGAATTAGAATGGATCGTGCGAAGGAATTAGAATGGATCGTACGAATGAATTAGAATGGATACATTCGTGCGAATGAATTAGAATGGATCGTACGAAGGAATTAGAACGGATCGTACGTACGAAGGAATTAGAATGGTTCGTATGAAGGAATTAGAATGGATCGTACGAATGAATTAGAATGGATACATTCGTGCGAATGAATTAGAATGGATCGTACGAAAGAATTAGAATGGATCGTACGAAAGAATTCATTCGCACGAATGTATCCATTCTATTTCATTCGTACGATCCATTCTAATTCATTCGTACGACGCACGATCCATTCTAATTCATTCATACGATCCAATCTAATTCATTCATACGATCCATTGGTCGTACCAAGGAATTAGAATGGATCGTACGAAGGAATTAGAATGGATCATACGAATGAATTAGAATGGATACATTCGTGCGAATGAATTAGAATGGATCGTGCAAATGAATTAGAATGTATCGTACGAATGAATTAGAATAGATTGTGCGAATGAATTAGAATGGATCGTGCGAATGAATTAGAATGGATAGTACGAATGAATTAGAATAGATTGTGCGAATGAAGTAGAATGGATCGTACGAATGAATTAGAATGGATACATTCGTGCGAATGAATTAGAATGGATCGTATGAATGAATTAGATTGGATCGTATAAATGAATTAGAATGGATCGTGCGTATGAATTAGAATGGATCGTACGAATGAATTAGAATGGATCGTATGAGTGAATTCGAATGGATCATGTGAATGAATTAGAATGGATCGTATGAATGAATTAGAGTGGATACATTTGTGCGAATGAATTAGAATGGATCATGCGAATGAATTAGAATGGATCGTGCGAAGGAATTAGAATGGATCGTACAAATGAAATAGAATGGATGCATTCGTGCGAATGAATTTGAATGGATCGTACGAAGGAATTAGAATGGATCGTACGTACGAAGGAATTAGAATGGGTCGTACGAAGGAATTAGAATGGATCGTACGAATGAATTAGAATGGATTCATTCGCGCGAATTAATAAGAATGGATCGTACGAAGGAATTAGAATTGATCGTACGTTCGAAGGAATTACAATGGATCGTACGAATGAATTAGAATGGATACATTCGTGCGAATGAATTAGAATGGATCGTGCGAATGAATTAGAATGGATCGTACGAATGAATTAGAATAGATTGTGCGAATGAATTAGAATGGATCGTACGAATTAATTAGAATAGATCATACGAATGAATTAGAATAGATTGTGCGAATGAATTAGAATGGATCGTACGAATGAATTAGAATGGATACATTCGTGCGAATGAATGAGAATGGATCGTACGAAGGAATTAGAATGGATCGTACGAATGAATTAGAATGGATACATTCGTGCGAATGAATTAGAATGGATCGTACGAATGAATTAGAATGGATTGTACGAATGTATCCATTCTAATTCATTCGTACGATCCATTCTAATTCCTTCGTACGATCCATTCTAATTCCTTCGTACGATCTATTCTAATTCCTTTGTACGACCCGATCCATTCTAATTCATTCGTATGATCTATTCTATTTCATTTGTACGATCCATTCTTACTCAACCGTATGATCCATTCTAATTCATTCGCATGAATGTAACCATTCTAATTCATTCGTACGATCCATTCTAATTTATTCGCACGATCCATTCTAATTCAATAATACGATCCAATCTAATTCATTCATATGATCCATTCTAATTCATTCGCACGACTGTATCTATTCTAATTCATTCGTACGATCCATTCTAATTCATTCGCACAATCTATTCTAATTTATTCGTACGATCCGTTCTAATTCATTTGCACGATCCATTCTAATTCATTCGCACGAATGAATCCATTCTAATTCATTCGTACAATCTATTTTATTTCATTCGTACGATCCATTCTTACTTATTCGTACAATCCATTCTAATTCATTCGCACGAATATATCCATTCTAATTCATTCGTACGATCCATTCTAATTCATTCGTACGATCCATTCTAATTCATTCGTATGATCCATTCTTACTCATTCGTACGATCCATTCTAATATATTCTAATTCATTCGCACGAATGTATCCATTCTACGTCATTCGTACGATCTATTCTAATTCATTCGTATGATCCATTCTAATTCATTCGCATGATCCATTCTAATTCATTCGCACGAATGAATCCATTCTAATTCATTCGTACAATCCATTCTATTTCATTCGTACGATCCATTCTTACTCATTTGTACGATCCATTCTAATTCATGATCATACGAATGAGTAAGAATGGATCGTACGAATGAAATAGAAGGATTGTACGAATGAATTAGAGTGGATCGTACAAAGGAATTACAATGGATCATACGAATTGTATGATCCATTCTAATTCATTCGCACGAATGTATCCATTTTAATTCATTCGTACGATACATTCTAATTCATTTGCACGATCCATTCTAATTGATTAATACGATCCAATCTAATTCATTCATACAATCCATTCTAATTCATTCGTACGATCCATTCTAATTCATTCGCACGAATGTATGCAATCTAATTCATTCGCACGATCTATTCTAATTCATTCGCACGATCCATTCTAATTCATTCATACGATCCATTCTAATTCATTCATACGATCCATACTAATACATTCGTACGATCCATTCTATTTCTAATTCTTTCACACGATCCATTCTAATTCATTCGTACGATCTATTCTATTTCATTCGTACGATCCATTCTTACTCAATCGTATGATCCATTCTAATTCATTCGCACGAATGTATCGTACGATCCATTCTAATTCATTCGCACGATCCATTCTAATTCATTCATACGATCCATTCTAATTCATTCGTACGATCCATTCTAATTCATTCGCACGATCCATTCTAATTCTTTCACATGATCCATTCTAATTCATTCGTACGATCCATTCTTACTCATTCGTACGATCCATTCTAATTCCGTCGTACGATCCATTCTAATTCCTTCGTACGATCCATTCTAATTCCTTTGTACGACCCATTATATTTCATTCGTATGATCCATTCTAATTCGTTTGTACGATCCATTCTAATTCATTCATACGATCCATTCTAATTCATTCGTACGATCCATTCTAATTCATTCGCATGATCCATTCTAATTCATTCATACGATCCATTCTAATTCATTCGTACGATCCATTCTAATTCATTCGCACGATCCATTCTAATTCATTCGTACGATCTATAAAGGAATTAGAATGGATCGTACGAATGAATTAGAATGGATACATTCGTACAATCCATTCTAATTCATTCGTACGATCCTTTCTAATTCATTCGCACGAATGTATCCATTCTTATTCATTCGTACGATCTATTCTAATTCCTTCGTACGATCCATTCCAATTCCTTCGTACGATCCATTCTAATTCCTTTGTACGACCCATTATATTTCAATCGTATGATCCATTCTAATTCATTAGCACGATCCATTCTAATTCATTCATACGATCTATTCTAATTCATTCGCACGATCCATTCTAATTCATTCGCGCGATTGAATCCATTCTAGTTCATTCGTACAATCCATTCTATTTCTTTCGTACGATCCATTCTTACTCATTCGTATGATCCATTCTAATTCATTTGCACGAATGTATCCATTCTAATTCATTCGTACGATCCATTCTAATTCATTCGCACGATCCATTCTAATTTATTCGTACGATCCATTCTAATTTATTCGCACGATCCATATTCATTCGCACGAATGTATCCATTCTAATTAATTCGTACGATCTATTCTAATTCATTCGTACGATCCATTCTAATTCACTTGCACGATCGTACGAATTAATTAGAATGGATCGTGCGAATGAATTAGAATGGATCGTGCGAATGAATTAGAATGGATCGTACGAATGAATTAGAATGGATCGTATAAATGAATTAGAATGGATCGTACGAATGAATTAGAATGGATACATTCATGGGAATGAATAAGAATGGATCGTACGAAGGAATTAGAATGGATCATGCAAATAAAATAGAATGGATCATACGAAGGAAGTAGAATGGATCGTACATACGAAGGAATTATAATGGATCGTATGAAGGAATTAGAATGGATCGTACGAATGAATTAGAATAGATTATGCGAATGAATTAGAATGGATCGTATGAATGAATTTGATTGGATCATATGAATGAATTAGAATGGATCGTGCGAATGAATTAAAATGGATCGTACGAATGAATTAGAATGGATCGTATGAATGAATTAGAATGGATCGTACAAAGGATGGATACATTCGTGCGAATGAATTAGAATGGATCAGACGAATGAATTAGAATGGATCGTATGAATGAATTAGAATGGATCGTGCGAATGAATTAGAATGGATCGTACGAATGAATTAGAATGGATCGTATGAATGAATTAGAATAGATCGTGCGAATGAATTAGAATGGATCGTACGAATGAGTAAGAATGGATCGTACGAATGAAATAGAATGGATAGTACGAATGAATTAGAATGGATCGAACGAATGAATTAGAATAGATTATATGAATGAATTAGAATGGATCGTATGAATGAATTAGAATGGATCGTGCGAATGAATTAGAATGGATTGTGCGAATGAATTAGAATGGATCGTACGAATGAATTAGAAAAGATCGTACGAATGAATTAGAATGGATACATTCGTGCGAATGAATTAGAATGGATCGTACGAATGTGTAAGAATGGATTGTACGAATGAATTAGAATGGATTGTGCGAATGAATTCGAATGGATCGTGCGAATGAATTAGAATGGATCTGGATACTTTCGTGCGAATGAATTAGAATGGATCATACGAATGAGTAAGAATGGATCGTACGAATGAAATAGAATGGATCGTACGAATGAATTAGAATGGATCGTGCTAATGAATTAGAATGGATCGTACGAATGAATTAGAATGGATCGTTTGAATGAATTAGAATGGATCGTGCGAATGAATTAGAATGGATCGTATGAATGAAATAGAATGGATCGTATGAATAAGAATGGATCGTACGAAGGAATTAGAATGGATCGTACGAATGAATTAGAATGGATCATACGAATGAAATAGAATGGAACGTACGATGCATTCTAATTCATTCGCACGATCCATTCTAATTCATTAGTATGATCCATTTTAATTCATTCACACGAATGTATCCATCCTAATTCATTCGTACGATCCATTCTAATTCATTCGCACTATCTATTCTAATTCATTCGTACAATCCATTCTAATTGTTTCACACGATCCATTCTAATTCATTCGTACGATCCATTCTAATTCATTCGTACGATCTCTATTTCATTCATACGATCCATTCTAATTAATTCGTACGATCGTGCTAGTGAATTAGAATGGATCGTACGAATGAATTAGAATAGATTGTGCGAATGAATTAGAATGGATTGTATGAATGAATTAGAGTGGATACATTCGTGCGAATGAATTAGAATGGATCGTGCGAATGAATTAGAATGGATCGTACGAATGAATTAGAATGGATCGTAAGAATGAATTAGAATGGATTGTATGAATGAATTAGAATGGATCGTATGAATGAATTAGAATGGATCGTGCGAATGAATTAGAATGGATCATACGAATGAATTAGAATGGATACATTCGTGTGAATGAATTAGAATGGATCGTATGAATGAATTAGATTAGATCGTATGAATGAATTAGAATGGATCGTGCGAATGAATTAGAATGGATCGTACGAATGAATTAGAATGGATCGTATGAATGAATTAGAATAGATCGTACGAATGAATTAGAATGGATACATTCGAGTGAATAAATTAGAATGGATTCATTCATGGGAATGAATTAGAATGTATCGTACAAAGGAATTAGAATGGATCATACGAATGAAATATAATGGGTCGTACAAAGGAATTAGAATGGATCGTACGAAGGAAATAGAATGGATCGTACGAATGAATTAGAATGGATCGTACGAATGAGTAAGAATGGATCGTACGAATGAAATAGAATGGATTGTATGAATGAATAAGAATGGATCGTGCGAATGAATTAGAGTGGATCGTACGAATGAGTAAGAATGGATCGTACGAATGAAATAGAATGGATTGTACGAATGAATTAGAATGGATTCATTCGTGCGAATGAATTAGAATGGATCGTGCTAATGAATTAGAATTGATCGTACGAATGAATTAGAATAGATTGTGCGAATGAATTAGAATGGATCATAAGAATGAATTAGAATGGGTCATACGAATGAATTAGAATGGATATATTCGTGAAAATTAATTAGAATGGATCATATGAATGAATTAGAATGGATCGTACGGTACGAATGAGTAAGAATGGATCGTACGAATGAAATAGAATGGATTGTACGAATGAATTACAATGGATTCATTCGTGCGAATGAATTAGAATGGATCGTATGAGTGAATTCGAATGGATCGTGCGAACGAATTAGAATGGATCATACGAATGAAATAGAATGGACACATTCGTACGAATGAATTAGAATGGATCGTACGAATGAGTCAGAATGGATCGTACGAATGAAATAGAATGGATTGTACGAATGAATTAGAATGGATCGTACGAATGAGTAAGAATGGATCGTACGAATGATTTAGAATGGATCGTACGAATGAATTAGAATAGATCGTGCTAATGAATTAGAAAGGATCGTACGAATGAATTAGAATAGATTGTGCGAATGAATTAGAATGGATCGTACGAATGAATTAGAATAGATATATTTGTGCAAATGAATTAGAATGGATCATATGAATGAATTAGAATGGATCGTACGGATCGTACGAATGAAATAGAATAGATCGTACGTACGATCTATTCTATTTCATTCGTACGATCCATTCTTACTCAATCATATGATCCATTCTAATTCATTCGCATGAATGTTTCCATTCTAATTCATTCGTACGATCCATTCTAATTCATTCGCACGATCCATTATAATTCATTAATACGATCCAATCTAATTCATTCATACGATCCATTCTAATTCTTTCGCACGAATGTATCCATTCTAATTCATTCGTACGATCCATTCTAATTCATTCGCACAATCTATTCTAATTCATTCGACGTATGATCCATTCTATTTCATTCGTACGATCCATTCTTACTCATTCGTATGATCCATTCTAATTCATTCGCACGAATGTATCCATTCTAATTCATTCGTCCGATACATTCTAATTTTTTCGTATGATCCATTCTAATTCCTTCGTACGATCCATTCTAATTTCTTTGTACGACCCATTATATTTCATTCGTATGATCCATTCTAATTCCTTTGAATGATCCATTCTAATTCATTCATACGATCCATTCTAATTCATTCGTACGATCCATTATAATTCATTCGCACAATCCATTCTAATTCATTCATACGATCCAATCTAATTCATTCATACGATCCATTCTAATTCATTCGCACGAATGTATCCATTCTAATTCATTCGTACGATCCATTTCCTTCGTACGATCCATTCTAATTCATTCGCACGATCCATTCTAATTCATTCGCACAATCTATTCTAATTCATTCGCATGATCCATTCGAATTCACTCATACGATCCATTCTAATTCATTCATAAGATCCATTCTAATTCATTCGTACGATCAATTCTAATTCATTCGCACGATCCATTCTAATTCCTTCGTACGATCCATTCTAATTCATTCGCACGAATGTATCCATTCTAATTCATTCGTATGATCCATTCTAATTCCTTCGTACGATCCATTCTAATTCCTTCGTACAATCCATTCTATTTCATTCGTATGATCCATTCTAATTCCTTCGTACGATCCATTCTTATTCATTCCCATGAACGTATCCATTCTAATTCATACGTACGTAATGAATTAGAATGGAACGTACGAATGAATTAGAATAGATTGTGCGAATGAATTAGAATGGATCGTACGAATGAGTAAGAATGGATCGTACGAATGAAATAGAACGGATCGTACGAATGAATTAGAATGGATCGTGCTAATGAATTAGAATGGATGGTATGAATGAATTAGAATGGTTCGTGCGAAAAATTAGAATGGATCGTACGAATGATTAGAATAGATTGTGCGAATGAATTAGAATGGATCTTACGAATGAATTAGAGTGGATACATTCGTGCGAATGAATTAGAATGGATCATACGAATGAATTAGAATGGATCATGCGAATTAATTAGAATGGATCGTACGAATGAGTAAGAATGGATCGTACGAATGAATTAGAATGGATCGTACGAATGAATTAGAATGGATCGTACGAAGGAATTAGAATAGATTGTGCGAATGAATTAGAATGGATCGTGCGAATGAATTAGAATGGATCGTATTAATGAATTAGAATGGATCGTGCGAATGAATTAGAATCGATCGTACGAATGAGTAAGAATAGATCGTACGAATGAAATAGAATGGATTGTACGAATGAATTAGAATGGATCGTACGAAATGAATTAGAATGGATCGTACGAAGGAATTAGAATGGATCGTGCTAATGAATTAGAATGGATCGTACGAATGAATTAGAATAGATTGTGTGAATGAATTAGAATGGATCGTCATACGATCCAATCTAATTCATTCATACGATCCATTCTAATTCATTCATATTATCCATTATAATTCCTTCGTATGATCCATTCTATTTCATTCGTATGATCCATTCTTACTCAATCGTATAATCCATTCTAATTCATTCGCACGAATGTATCCATTCTAATTCATTCGTACAATACAATCTAATTCATTCATACGATCCATTCTAATTCATTCGCACGATCCATTCTAATTCATTCATACGATCCATTCTAATTCATTCGTACAATTCATTCTAATTCATTCGCACGTACGATCCATTCTAATTCCTTCGCATGATCCATACTAATTCATTCATACGATCCATTCTAATTCATTCATACAATCCATTCTAATTCAATTGCACGATCCATTCTAATTCATTCATACAATCCATTCTAATTCTTTTGCACGAATGTATCCATTCTAATTCATTCGTCCGATCCATTCTAATTCCTTCGTACGATCCATTCTAATTCCTTCGTACAATCCATTCTATTTCATTCGTATGATCCATTCTAATTCCTTCGTACGATCCATTCTTATTCATTCCCATGAACGTATCCATTCTAATTCATACGTACGTAATGAATTAGAATAGAACGTACGAATGAATTAGAATAGATTGTGCGAATGAATTAGAATGGATCGTACGAATGAGTAAGAATGGATCGTACGAATGAAATAGAATGGATCGTACGAATGAATTAGAATGGGTCGTGCTAATGAATTAGAATGGATCGTATGAATGAATTAGAATGGATCGTGCGAATGAATTAGAATGGATCGTACGAATGAATTAGAATAGATTGTGCGAATGAATTAGAATGGATCGTACGAATGAATTAGAATGGATACATTCGTGCGAATGAATTAGAATGGATCATTATATTTCATTCGTATAACCCATTCTAATTCCTTTGTACGATCCATTCTAATTCATTCATACGATCCATTCTAATTCATTCGTATGATCCATTCTAATTCATTCGCACGATCCATTCTAATTCATTCGCACGAACGTATCCATTCTAATTCATTCGACTGAATTAGAATAGATTGTGCGAATGAATCAGAATGGATCGTCCGAATGAATTAGAATGAATACATTCGTGCGAATGAATTAGAATGGATCGTATGAATGAATTAGAATAGATCGTATGAGTGAATTCGAATGGATCGTGCGAATGAATTAGAATGGATTGTACGAATGAATTAGGATGGATACATTCGTGCGAATAAATTAGAATGGATCGTACGAATGAGTAAGAATGGATCATACGAATGAAATAGAATGGATCGTACGAATGAATTAGAATGGATCGTGCTAATGAATTAGAATGGATCGTACGAATGAATTAGAATAGATTGTGCGAATGAATTAGAATGGATCGTACGAATGAATTAGAATGGATACATTCATGCGAATGAATTAGAATGGATCGTATGAATGAATTAGATTGGATCGTATTAATGAATTAGAATGGATCATGCGAATGAATTAGAATGGATCGTACGAATGAATTAGAATGGATATATTCGTGCGAATGAATTAGAATGGATCGCACGAATGTATCCATTCTAATTCATTCGTACGATCCATTCTAATTTATTCACACAATCTATTCTAATTAATTCGTACGATCAATTCAAATTCATTAGCACGATCCATTCTAATTCATTCGTACGATCTATTCTATTTCATTCGTACGATCCATTCTTACTCAATCATATGACCCATTCTAATTCATTCGCACGAATGTATCCATTCTAATTCATTCGTACGATCCATTCTAATTCATTCGCATGATCCATTCTAATTCATTAATACGATCCAATCTAATTCATTCATATGATCCATTTTAATTCATTCGCATGAATGTATCCATTTTAATTCATTCGTACGATCCATTCTAATTCATTCGCACAATCTATTCTAATTCATTCGTACGATCCATTCTAATTCATTAGCACGATCCATTCTAATTCATTCGTACGATCCATTCTATTTCATTCGTACGATCCATTCTTACTCTTTCGTATGATCCATTCTAATTCATTCGCACGAATGTATCCATTCTAATTCATTCGTACGGTCCATTCTAATTCATTCGCACGATCCATTCTAATTTATTCATACGATCCATTCTAAGTCATTCGTACGATCCATTCTAATTCATTCGCACGATGCATTCTAATTCATTCATACAATCCATTCTAATTCTTTCGCACGATCCTTTCTAATTCATTCGTACGATCCATTCTAATTCATTCATACAATCCATTCTATTTCATTCGTATGATCCATTCTTACTCATTCGTATGATCCATTCTAATTCATTCGCACGAATTTATCCATTCTAATTCATTCGTACGATCCATTCTAATTCATTCTTACGATCCATTCTAATTCTTTCATACGATCCATTCTAATTCATTCATACGTACAAATTTATACGTACGATCCATTATTATGATCCATTCTAATTCATTCATACGATCTATTCTATTTCATTCATACGATTCATTCTAATTCCTTCGTATGATCCATTCTAATTCCTTCGTACGATCCATTCTATTTCATTCGTATGATCCATTCTAATTCATAAGTATAACCCATTCTAATTCATTCATACGATCCATTCTAATTCATTCGTACAATCCATTCTAATTCATTCGCACGATCCATTCTAATTCATTCATACGATCCAATCTTATTCATTTATACGATCCATTCTAATTCATTCGCACGAATGTATCCATTCTAATTCATTCGTACGATCCATTCTAATTCATTCGCACGATCCATTCTAATTTATTCGCACGATCCATTCAAATTCATTCATACAATCCATTCTAATTCTTTCGCACGATCCTTTCTAATTCATTCGTACAATCCATTCTAATTTATTCGTACGATCCATTCTAATTCATTCGCACGATCAATTCTAATTCATTAGCACGATCCATTCTAATTCATTCGCACGAATGTATCCATTCTAATTCATTCGCACGATCCATTCTAATTCATTTATACGATCCAATCTAATTCATTCATACGATCCATTTTAATTCATTCGCACGAATGTATCCATTCTAATTCATACGTACGATCCATTCTAATTCATTCGCACAATCTATTTTAATTCATTCGTACAATCCATTCTAATTCATTAGCACGATCCATTCTAATTCATTCGTACGATCCATTCTATTTCATTCGTACGATCACTTCTTACTCATTCGTACGATCCATTATTACTCATTCGTACGATCCATTCTAATTCATTCGCACGAATGTATCCATTCTAATTCATTCGTACGATCCATTCTAATTCATTCGTACGATCCATTCTAATTCATTCGCACGATCCATTCTAATTCATTCGCACGATCCATTCTAATTCATTCGCACGAATGTATCCATTCTAATTCCTTCATACGATCCATTCTAATTCATTCATACGATCTATTCTAATTCATTCATATAATCCATTCTAATTCATTCGTACGATCTATTCTAATTCATTCATACGATCCATTCTAATTCCTTCGTACGATCCATTCTAATTCCTTCGTACGATCCATTCTAATTCCTTCGTACGATGCATTCTATGTCCTTTGTACGACCCATTATATTTCATTCGAATGATCCATTCTAATTCCTTTGTACGATCCATTCTAATTCATTCGTACAATCCATTCTATTTCATTCGTATGATCCATTCTAACTCATTCGCACGATCCATTCTAATTCATTCATACGATCCATTCTAATTCATTCATACAATCCATTCTAATTTTTTCACACGATCCTTTCTAATTCATTCGTACGTTCCATTCTAATTCATTAGCACGATCCATGCTAATTCATTCGTACAATCCATTCTAATTCATTCGTACGATCCATTCTAATTCATTCGTACGATCTATTCTAATTCATTCGCACAATCTATTCTAATTCATTCGCACAATCCATTCTAATTCATTCGTACGATCCATTCTAATTCATTCGCACGATCCATTCTAATTCATTCGTACGATCCATTCTATTTCATTCGTACGATCCATTCTTACTCATTAGTACGATCCATTCTAATTCATTCGCATGAATGTATCTATTCTAATTTCTTCGTACGATCCATTCTAATTCCTTCGTACGATCCATTCTAATTCCTTTGTATGACCCATTATATTTCATTCGTATGATCCATTCTAATTCCTTTGTACGATCCATTCTAATTCATTCCCATGAATGTATCCATTCTAATTCATACGTACGATCCAATCTAATTCGTTCATACGATCCAATCTAATTCATTAATACGATCCATTCTAATTCATTCGCACGAATGTATCCATTCTAATTCATTCGTACGATCCATTCTAATTCCTTCGTACGACCCATTCTAATTCATTCGCACAATCTATTCTTACGCACAATCTATTCTAATTCATTCGTACGATCAATTCTAATTCATTAGCACGATCCATTCTAATTCATTCGCACGAATGAATCCATTCTAATTCATTCATACAATCCATTCGTACGAATGAATTAGAATGGATCGTACGAATGAATTAGAATGAATTAGAATGGATCGTACGAATGAATTAGAATGGATTCATTCGTGCAAATGAATTAGAATAGATCGTACGAATGAATTAGAATGGATCGTACGAATGAATTAGAATGGATCGTGTGAAAGAATTAGAATGGATTGTATGAATGAATAAGATCTAATTCATTCGTACGATCCATTCTAATTCATTCGTACGATCCATTCTAATTCATTCGCACGAATGTATCCATTCTAATTCCTTCGTACGATCCATTCTAATTCATACGATCCATTCTAATTCATTCGTACGGCCCATTCTAATTCATTAATACGATGCAATCTAATTCATTCATACGATCCATTCTAATTCATTCATACGATCCATTCTAATTCATTCGTACGATCCATTCTAATTCATTCGAACGATCCATTCTAATTCATTCATACGATCCATTCTAATTCATTCATACGATCCATTCTAATTCATTCGTATGATCGAATTAGAATGGATCGTATAAGTGAATTCGAATGGATCGTGCGAATGAATTGGAATGGATCGTATGAATGAATTAGAGTGGATACATTCATGTGACTGAATTATAATGGATCGTACGAATGAATTAGAATGGATCGTGCGAAGGAATTAGAATGGATCGTACGAATGAATTAGAATGGATACATTCGTGCGAATGAATTAGAATGAATCGAACGAAGGAATTAGAATGGATCGTACGTACGAAGGAAATAGAATGGATCGTATGAAGGAATTAGAATGGATCGTACGAATGAATTAGAATGGATACATTCGTGCAAATGAATTAGAATGGATCGTACGAAGGAATTAGAATGGATCGTACGTACGAAGGAATTAGAATGGATCGTACGAAGGAATTAGAATGGATCGTACGAATGAATTAGAATAGATACATTCGTGCGAATGAATTAGAATGGATTGTGCGAATGAATTAGAATGGATCGTACGAATGAATTAGAATAGATTGTGCGAATGAATTAGAATGGATCGTGCGAATGAATTAGAAGGCATCGTACGAATGAATTAGAATAGATTGTGCGAATGAATTAGAATGGATCGTACGAATGAATTAGAATGGATACATTCGTGCGAATGAATTAGAATGGATCGTATGAATGAATTAGATTGGATCGTATGAATGAATTAGAATGGATCGTGCAAATGAATTAGAATGGATCGTACAAATGAATTAGAATGGATCGTATGAGTGAATTCGAATGGATCGTGCGAATGAATTAGAATGGATCGTATGAATGAATTTGAGTGGATACATTCGTGCGAATGAATAAGAATGGATCGTGCGAATGAATTAGAATGGATCGTGCGAAGGAATTAGAATGGATCGTATGAATGAATTAGAATGGATACATTCGTGCGAATGAATTAGAATGGATCGTACGAAGGAATTAGAATAGATCGTACGTACGAAGGAATTAGAATGGATCGTACGAAGGGATTAGAATGGATCGTACGAATAAATTACAATGGATACATTCATGCGAATTAATTAGAATGGATCGTACGAAGGAATTAGAATGGATCGTACGAATGAATTAGAATGGATACATTCATGCGAATTAATTAGAATTGATCGTATGAATGAATTAGATTGGATCGTATGAATGAATTAGAATAGATCATGCGAATGAATTAGAATGGATCGCACGATCTATTCTAATTCATTCATACGATCCATTCTAATTCATTCATACAATCCATTCTAATTCTTTCACACGATCCATTCTAATTCATTCGTACGTTCCATTCTAATTCATTCTTACGATCCATTCTAATTCATACGATCCATTCTATTTTATTCAAACGATCCATTCTAATTCATTAGCACATACGATCCATTCTAATTCATTCGTACAATCCATTCTAATTCATTCGCACGATCCATTCTAATTCACTCATATGATCCATTCTAATTCATTCATACGATCCATTCTAATTCATTCGTACGATCCATTCTAATTCATTCGCACAATCCATTCTATTTCATTCGTACGATCTATTCGTACTCTTTCGTATGATCCATTTTAATTCATTCGTACAATCTATTCTAATTCATTCGTACGATCCATTCTAATTCACCAGCACGATCGTACGAATTAATTAGAATGAATCGTACGAATGAAATAGAATGGATCATACGAATGAAATAGAATGGATCGTACGATCCATTCTAATTCATTCGCACGATTCATTCTAATTTATTCGTGTGATTCATTCTAATTCATTCATACGATCCATTCTAATTCATTCGTACAATCCATTCTATTTCATTCGTACGATCCATTCTTACTCATTCGTACGATCCATTCTAATTCATTCGCACGAATGTATCCATTCTATATCATTCGTACGATCCATTCTAATTCATTCGTACGATCGATTCTAATTCATTCGTACGATCCGTTCTAATTCATTCGCACGATCCATTTTAATTCATTCGCACGAATGTATCCATTCTAATTCCTTCGTATGATCCATTCTAATTCATTCGTACGATCTATTCTAATTCATTCATACAATCCATTCTAATTCATTCGTACGATCTATTCTAATTCATTCGTACGATCCATTCTAATTCATTCGCACGAATGTATCCACTCTAATTCATTCATACGATCTATTCTAATTCATTCGTACGATCCATTCTAATTCATTCGCACGATCCATTCTAATTCATTCATACGATCCAATCTAATTCATTCATACGATCCATTCTAATTCATTCGTATGATCCATTCTAATTCCTTCGTACGATCCATTCTATTTCATTCGTACAATCGATCCATTCTTACTCAAACGTATGATCCATTCTAATTCATTTGCACAAATGTATCCATTCTAATTCATTCGTACGATCCATTCTAATTCATTCGTATAATCCATTCTAATTCATTCGCATGATCCATTCAAATTCACTCATACGATCCATTCTAATTCATTCATACGATCCATTCTAATTCATTCGCACGAATGTATCTATTCTAATTAATTCGCACGATCCATTCTAATTCATTTGCACAATCTATTCTAATTCATTCGTACGATCCATTCTAATTCATTCGCACGATCCATTCTAATTCATTCATACGATCCATTCTAATTCATTCGTATGATCCATTCTAATTCATTCGCACGATCCATTCTTACTCATTTGTACGATCCATTCTAATTCATTCGCACGATCCATTCTAATTCATTAATACGATCCATTCTAATTTATTCGCACGATCCATTCTAATTCATTAATACGATCCATTCTAATTTATTCACACGATCCATTCTAATTCATTCGCATAATCTATTCTAATTCCTTCATACGATCCATTCTAATTAATTCGTATGATCCATTCTAATTCATTCGTACGATCCACTCTTACTCATTCGTACGATCCATTCTAATTCATTCGCACGAATGTATCCATTCTAATTCCTTCGTACGATCCATTCTAATTCCTTCGTACGATCCATTCTAATTCATTTGCACGATCCATTCTAATTCATTCATACGATCCATTCTAATTCATTCGTACAATCCATTCTAATTCATTCGCACGATCCACTCGAATTCACTCATACGATCCATTCTAATTCATTCATACGATCCATTCTAATTCATTCGTACGATCCATTCTAATTCATTCGTACGATCCATTATAATTCATTCGTATGATCCATTCTAATTCATTCGCACGATCCATTCTAATTCATTCATATGATCCATTCTAATTCATTTATACAATCCATTCTAATTCTTTCACACGATCCATTTTAATTCATTCGTACGTTCCATTCTAATTCATTCGTACGATCCATTCTAATTCATTCATACGATCCATTCTAATTCATTCGCACAATCTATTCTAATTCATTTGTACGGTCCATTCTAATTCATTGGCACGATCCATTCTAATTCATTCGTATGATCCATTCTATTTCATTCGTACGATCCATTCTTACTCATTCGTACGATCCATTCTAATTCATTCGCATGAATGTATCCATTCTAATTCATTCGTACGATCCATTATAATTCCTTCGTACGATCCATTCTAATTCCTTTGTATGACCCATTATATTTCATTCGTATGATCTATTCTAATGATCGTACGAATGAATTAGAATGGATTGTATGAATGAATTAGAATGGATCGTGCGAATGAATTAGAATGGATCGTACGAATGAATTAGAGTGGATACATTCGTGCGAATGAATTAGAATGGATCGTACGAATGAGTAAGAATGGATCGTACAAATGAAATAGAATGGATTGTACGAATGAATTAGAATGGATCGTACGAATGAATTATAATGGATCGTGCGAAAGAATTCGAATGGATTGTATGAATGAATTAGAATGGATCGTATTAATGAATTAGAATAGATCGTGCGAATGAATTATAATGGATCGTACGAATGAATTAGAATGGATACATTCATGCGAATGAATTAGAATGGATCATACGAATGTGTAAGAATAGATCATACGAATGAAATATAATGGATCGTACGAACGAATTAGAATGGATCATACGAATGAATTAGAATAGATCGTATGAATGAGTTAGATTGGATCGTATGAATGAATTAGAATGGTTCGTGCGAATGAACTAGAATGGATCGTACAAATGAATTAGAATGGATCGTATGATTGAATTAGAATGGATCGTGCTAATGAATTAGAATGGAACATACGAATGAATTAGAATGGATCGTGTGAAAGAATTTGAATGGATTGTATGAATGAATTAGAATGGATCGTATGAATGAATTAGAATGGATCGTGCGAATGAATTAGAATGGATCATACGAATGAGTAAGAATGGATCGTATGAATGAAATAGAATGGATTGTACGAATGAATTAGAATGGATCGTACGAATGAATTAGAATGGATCGTATGAATGAATTAGAATGGATCATGCGAATAAATTAGAATGGATCGTACGATCCATTCTAATTCATTAATACAATCCAATCTAATTCATTTATACGATCCATTCTAATTCATTAGCACGAATGTATCTATTCAAATTCATTCGTACGATCCATTCTAATTTATTCGCACAATGTATTCTAATTTATTCGTACGATCCATTCTAATTCAGTAGCACGATCCATTCTATTTCCTTCATGCTATCCATTCTTACTCAATGAATTAGAATGGATACATTCGCACAAATGAATTAGAACGGATCGTACGAAGGAATTAGACTGGATACATTCGTGCGAATGAATTAGAATTGATCGTACGAAGGAATTAGAATAGATCGTATGATTGAATTAGAATAGATTGTGTGAATGAATTAGAATAGATCGTACGAATGAATTAGAATGGACACATTCATGGGAATGAATTAGAATGGATCGTACGAAGGAATTAGAATGGATCATTCGAATGAAATAGAATGGATCGTACGAATGAAATAGAATGGATTGTACAAATGAATTAGAATGGATTCATTCATGCGAATGAATTAGAATGGATCGTGCGAATGAATTAGAATGGATCGTACGAATGAATTAGAATAGATTGTGCGAATGAATTAGAATGGATCATACGAATGAATTAGAATGGATACATTCGTGCGAATCAATTAGAATGGATCGTATGAATGAATTAGATTGGATCGTATTAATGAATTAGAATGGATCGTGCGAATGAATTAGAACGGATCGTACGAATGAATTAGAATAGATACATTCGTGCGAATGAATTAGAATGGATCATACGATTGAGTAAGAATGGATCGTACGAATGAAATAGAATGGATCGTATGAATGAATTAGAATGGATCGTGCTAATGAATTAGAATTGATCGTACGAATGAATTAGAATAGATTGTGCGAATGAAATAGATTGGATCGTACGAATGAATTAGAATGGATACATTCGTGCGAATGAATTAGAATAGATTGTGCGAATAAATTAGAATGGATCGTACGAATGAATTAGAATGGATACATTCGTGTGAATGAATTAGAATGGATCATACGAATGAGTAAGAATGGATCGTACGAATGAAATAGAATGGATTGTACGAATGAATTAGAATGGATCGTACGAATGAATTAGAATGGATCGTGTGAAAGAATTAGAATGGATTGCACGAATGAATTAGAATGGATCGTATGAATGAAATAGATTGGATCGTGAGAATGAATTAGAATGGATCGTACGAATGAATGAGAATGGATATATTCGTGCGAATGACTTAGAATGGATCGTACGAATGAGTAAGAATGGATCGTACGAATGAAATAGAATGGATCGTACGAATGAAGTAGAATGGATCGTACGAATGAATTAGAATGGATCGTGCTAATGAATTAGAATTGATCATACGAATGAATTAGAATAGATTGTGTGAATGAATTAGAATGGATCGTACGAATAAATTAGAATGGATATATTCGTGCGTATGATCAATTCTAATTCATTCGTAGGATCCATTCTAATTCATTCGTACGATCCATTCTAATTCATTCACACGATCCATTCTAATTCATTCGCACGAATGTATCCATTCTAATTCATTCGTACGATGCATTGTAATTCATTCGTACAATCCATTCAATTTCATTCGTACAATCCATTCTTACTCATTCGTACGATCCATTCTAATTCATTCGCACGAATGTATCCATTCTAATTCATTGAGTAAAAATGGATCGTACGTACGATCCATTCTTATTCATTCCCATGAATATATCCATTCTAATTCATATGTACGATCCATTATTACTCAATGAATTAGAATGGATATATTCGTCCGAATGAATTAGAATGGATCGTACGAATGAGTAAGACGTACGAATGAATTAGAATGGATCGTACAAATGAATTAGAATGGATCGTACGAAGGAATTAGAATGGATCGTACGAATGAATTAGAATGGATATATTCGTGCGTACGATCCATTCTAATTCCTTCGTACGATCCATTCTAATTCATTCGTACAATCCATTCTAATTCATTCATACGATCCATTCTAATTCATTCACACGAATGTATCCATTCTAATTCATTCGTACAATCCATTCTAATTCATTCATACGATCCATTCTAATTCATTCGCACGAATGTATCCATTCTAATTCATTCGTACAATCCATTCTAATTCATTTATACGATCCAATCTAATTCATTCATACAATCCATTCTAATTCATTCGCACGAATGAATCCATTCTAATTCATTCGTACAATCCATTCTATTTCATTCGTACGATCCATTCTTACTCATTCGTACGATCCATTCTAATTCATTCGCACGAATGTATCCATTCTAATTCATTGAGTAAGAATGGATCGTACGTACGATCCATTCTTATTCATTCCCATGAATGTATCCAATCTAATTCATATGTACGATCCATTCTTACTCAATGAATTAGAATGGATACATTCGTGCGAATGAATTAGAATGGATCATACGAATGAGTAAGAATGGATCGTACGAATGAAAAAGAATGGATCGTACGAAGGAATTAGAATGGATCATATGAATGAATTAGAATGGATCGTATGAATGAATTAGATTGGATCGTATGAATGAATTAGAATGGATCGTGCGAATGAATTAGAATGGATCGTACTAATGAATTAGAATAGATTGTGCGAATGAATTAGAATGGATCGTATGAATGAATTAGAATGGATCGTACGAATGAATTAGAATGGATACATTCATGCGAATGAGTTAGAATGGATCGTGCGAATGAATTAGAATGGATCGTACGAATGAATTAGAATGGATCATACGAATGAATTAGAATGGATACATTCGTGCGAATGAATTAGAATGGATCGTACGAATGAGTAAGAATGGATCGTACGAATGAAATAAAATGGATTGTACGAATGAATTAGAATGGATCGTACGAATGAATTAGAATGGATACATTCGTGCGAATGAATTAGAATGGATTGTGCGAATGAATTAGAATGGATCGTACGAATGAATTAGAATGGATCATACGAATGAATTAGAATGGATACATTCATGGGAAAGAATTAGAATGGATCGTACAAAGGAATTAGAATGGATCATACGAATGAAATATAATAATTCGTACAAAGGAATTAGGATCGTACGGAATGGAACGTACGAATGAATTAGAATGGATCGTGTGAAAGAATTAGAATGGATTGTATGAATGAATTAGAATGGATCGTACGAAGGAATTAAAATGGATCGTACGAAGGAATTAGAATGGATCGTACGAATGAATTAGAATGGATACATTTATGCGATTGAATTTGAATGGATTGTACGAATGAATTAGAATAGATTGTGTGAATGAATTAGAATGGATCATACGAATGCATTAGAATGGATACATTCGTGCGAATGAATTAGAATGTATCACACGAATGAATTAGAATGGCTAGTGAATTAGAATGGATCGTACGAATGAATTAGAATGGATCGTACTAATGAATTAGAATGGATACATTCGTGCGAATGAATTAGAATGGATCATACGAATGAATAAGAATGGATCGTATGAATGAAATAGAATGGATTGTACGAATGAATTAGAATGGATCGTACGAATGAATTAGAATGGATTGTGTGAAAGAATTAGAATGGATTGTTCGAATGAATTAGAATGGATCGTATGAATGAATTAGAATGGATCGTGCGAATGAATTACAATGGATCCTACGAATGAATTAGAATGGATCGTACGAATGAATTCGAATGGATCATACGAATGAATTAGAATGGATACATTCGTGCGAATGAATTAGAATGGATCGTATGATCCATTCTATTTCATTCGTATGATCCTTCGTACAATCCATTCTAATTCCTTCGTACGTACGATCCATTCTAATTCCTTCGTACGATGCATTCTATTTCATTCGTGTGATCCATTCTAATTCCTTCGTACGATCCATTCTTATTCATTCCCATGAATGTATCCATTCTAATTCATACGTACGATCCATTCTAATTCATTTATACGATCCAATCTAATTCATTCATACAATCCATTCTAATTCATTCGCACAAATTTATCCATTCTAATTCATTCGTACGATCCATTCTAATTCATTCGCACAATTTATTCTAATTCATTCGTACGTTCCATTCTAATTCATTACGTACGTATGAATTAGAATGGATACATTCATGGGAATAAATAAGAATGGATCGTACGAAGGAATTAGAATGGATCATACGAATGAAATAGAATGGATCGTACGAAGGAATTAGAATGGATCGTAAGAAGGAATTAGAATGGATATATTCGTGCAAATGAATTAGAATGGATCGTATGAATGAATTAGAATGGATCGTACTTATGAATTAGAATGGATCGTACGAATGAATTAGAATGGATACACGATCCATTCTAATTCATTCATACGATCCATTTAAATTCATTCGTACGATCCATTCTAATTCATTCGCACGATGAATTCTAATTCATTCATACGATCCAATCTAATTCATTTATACGATCCATTCTAATTCATTCGCACGATCCATTCTAATTCATTCGCACGAATGTATGCATTCTAATTCATTAGTACGATCCATTCTAATTCATTCATACGATCCATTCTAATTCATTTGCACGAATATATCCATTCTAATTCATTCGTATGATCCATTCTAATTAATTAGCATGATCCATTCTAATTCATTCATACGATCTATTCTAATTCATTCGCATGTACGATCCAATCTAATTTATTCATACGATCCATTCTATTTCATTCGTACGATCCATTCTAATTTATTCGCACATCCATTCTAATTCATTCGTATGATCCATTCTAATTCATTCATACATCCATTCTAATTTTTTCATACGATCTATTCTAATTCTTTTGCATGAATGTATCCATTCTAATTCATTCGCACGAATGTATCCATTATATTTCATTCGTACGATCCATTCAAATTCATTCGTACGATCCATTCTAATTCATTCGCACGATCCATTCTAATTCATTCGCACGAATGTATCCATTCTAATTCATTCATACGATCCATTCTAAATCATTCGCACGATCCATTCTAATTGATTTATACGATCCATTCTAATTCTTTTGCACGAATGTATCCATTCTAATTCATTCGTACGATCCATTCTAATTCCTTCGTACGATCTATTCTAATTCATTTGCACGATCCATTCTAATTCATTCATACGGTCCATTCTAATTCATTCGTACGATCCATTCTAATTCATTTGCACGATCCATTCTAATTCATTCATATGATCCAATCTAATTCATTTATACGATCCATTCTAATTCATTCGCACAATCTATTCTAATTCATTCGTACGATCCATTCTAATTCATTCGCACGATCCATTCTAATTCATTTGTACGATCTATTCTAATTCCTTCGTACGATGCATTCTAATTCATTCATACGATCCATTCTAATTCATTCGTATGATATATTCTAATTCATTCGCACGATCCATTCTAATTCCTTCGTACGATCCATTCTTATTCATTCCCATGAATGCATCCATTCTAATTCAGACGTACGATCCATTCTAATTCATTCATATGATCCAATCTAATTTATTCATACAATCCATTCTAATTCATTCGCACGAATTTATCCATTCTAATTCATTCGTACGATCCATTCTAATTCATTCGATCAATCCATTCTAATTCATTCATACGATCCATTCTAATTCATTCGTACGATCCATTCTAATTCATTCGCACGATCCATTCTAATTCATTCATACGATCCATTCTAATTCTTTCACACGAATGTATCCATTCTAATTCATTCGTATGTACGAATGAATTAGAATAGATAAATTCGTGCGAATGAATTAGAATGGATTGTATGAATGAATTTGATTGGATCGTATAAATGAATTAGAATGGATCGTACTTATGAATTAGAATGGATACATTCATGGGAATGAATAAGAATGGATCGTACGAAGGAATTAGAATGGATCATACGAATTAATTAGAATGGATTGTATGAATTAATTAGAATGGATCGTGCGAATGAATTAGAATGGATCGTGCGAATGAATTAGAATGGATCATACTAATGAATTAGAATGGATCGTGCGAATGAATTAGAATGGATCGTACGAATGAATTAGAATGGATACATTCGTGCGAATGAATTAGAATAGATCGTATGAATGAATTAGAATAGATCGTATGAATGAATAAGAATGGATCCTGTGAATGAATTATATTGGATCGTACGAATGAATTAGAATGGATCGTATGAATGAATTAGAATGGATCGTACGAAGGAATTAAAATAGATCGTACGAAGGAATTAGAATGGATCGTACGAATGAATTAGAATGGATCATACGAATGAATTAGAATGGTTCATACGAATAAATTAGAATGGATATATTTGTGCGAATGAATTAGAATTGTTCATACGAATGAGTAAGAATGGATCGTACGAATGAAATAGAATGGATTGTACGAATGAATTAGAATGGATCGTACGAATGAATAAGAATGGATCGTGTGAAAGAATTAGAATGGATTATATGAATGAATTAGATTGGATCGTATGAATGAATTAGAATGGATCGTGCGAATGAATTAGAATGGATCGTACGAATGAATTAGAATGGATCGTATGAATGAATTAGAATGGATCGTGCGAATGAATTAGAATGGATCGTACAAATGATTTAGAATGCATACATTCGTGCGAATGAATTAGAATGGATCGTAGTACGAATGAATTAGAATGGATCATACGAATGAATTAGAATAGATTGTGTGAATGAATTACAATGGGTCGTACGAATGAATTAGAATGGATACATTCGTGGAATGAATTAGAATGGATCGTACTTATGAATTAGAATGGATCGTACGAATGAATTAGAATGGATCGTGTGAAAGAATTAGAATGGATTGTATGAATGAATTAGAATGGATCGTACAAATGAATTAGAATAGATTGTGCGAATGAATTAGAATGGATCGTACGAATGAATTAGAATGGATCCTATGAATGAATTAGAATGGATCGTGTGAATGAATTAGATAGAATGGAACGTACGAATGAATTAGAATGGATCATGTGAAAGAATTAGAATGGATACATTCGTGCAAAAGAATTAGAATGGATTGTATGACATTCGTGCAAATGAATTAGAATGGATTGCATGAATGAAATATAATCGGTCGTACAAAGGAATTACAATGGATCGTACGAAGGAATTAGAATGGATCGTACGAATGAATTAGAATGGATACATTCGTGCAAATGAATTAGAATGAATCGTATGAATGAATTAGAATGGATCGTACGAAGGAATTAGAATGGATCGTATGAATGAATTAAAATGGATCGTACGAATGAATTAGAGTGGATCGTATGAATGAATTAGATTGGATACATTCGTGCAAAAGAATTAGAATGGATTAGAATGGATACATTCGTGCGAATGAATTAGAATGGATCGTATGAATCAATTAGATTGGATCGTACGAATGAAATAGAATGGATCGTACGAATGAATTACAATGGATCGTGCAAATGAATTAGAATAGATCGTACGAATGAATTAGATCGTACGAATGAATTAGAATGGATACATTTGTGCGAATGAATTAGAATAGATTGTACGAATGAATTAGAATAGATTGTGCGAATGAATTAGAATGGATCGTACGAATGAATTAGAATGAATACATTCGTGCGAATGAATTAGAATGGATCATACGAATGAATTAGAATGGATCGTGCGAATGAATTAGAATGGGTCGTTCGAATGAATTAGAATGGATCGTATGAATGAATTAGAATGGATCGTGTATCCATTCTAATTCATTCGTATGATCAATTCTAATTCATTCGTACGATCCATTCTATTTCATTTGCACGAATGTATCCATTCTAATTCATTCGTACGATCTATTCTAATTCATAAGTACGATCCATTCTAATTCATTCATACGATCCATTCTAATTCATTTGCACGAATATATCCATTCTAATTCATTCGTACAATCCATTCTATTTCATTTGTACGATCCATTCTTACTCATTCGTACGATCCATTCTAATTCATTCGCACGAATGTATTCATTCTAATTCATTCGTACGATCTATTCTACTTCATTCGTACGATCCATTCTAATTCACTAGCACGATCGTACGAATTCACTCATACGATCCATTCTAATTCATTTATATAATCCATTCTAATTCTTTTGCACGAATGTATCCATTCTAATTCATTCGTACGATCCATTCTAATTTCTTCGTACGATCTATTCTAATTCATTTGCACGATCCATTCTAATTCATTCGTACGATCCATTCTAATTCATTTGCACGATCCATTCTAATCCATTCGTACGATCCATTCTAATTCATTCGCACGATCCATTCTAATTCATTCGTACGATCCATTCTAATTCATTCGCACGATCCATTCTAATTCATTCGTACGATCCATTCTAATTTATTCGTACGATCCATTCTAATTCATTCGCACGATCCATTCTAATTCATTCCTACGATCCAATCTAATTCATTCATACGATCCATTCTAATTTATTCGCACAATCTATTCTAATTCATTCATACGATCCATTCTAATTCATTCGTACGATCCATTCTAATTCATTCGCACGATCCATTCTAATTCATTTGCACGAATGTATCTATTCTATTTCATTTGTACGGTCTATTCTAATTCATTCGCACGATCCATTCTAATTCATTCGTACGATCCATTCTAATTCATTCGTACGATCCATTCAAATTCCTTCGTACGATCCATTCTAATTCCTTCGTACGATCCATTCTAATTCATTCCCATGAATGTATCCATTCTAATTGATACATACAATCCATTCCATTTCATTCGTACGATCCATTCTTACTAATTCGTACGAACCATTCTAATTCATTCGCACGAATGTATCCATTCTAATTCATTCGTACGATCCATTCTAATTCATTTATACAATCCAATCTAATTCATTCATACAATCCATTCTAATTCATTCGCACGAATTTATCCATTCTAATTCATTCGTACGATCCATTCTAATTCATTCGTACAATCCATTCTATTTAATTTGTACGATCCATTCTTACTCATTCGTACGATCCATTCTAATTCATTCGTACATATGATCCATTCTAATTCATTTGCACGAATACATTCGTACGATCCAATCTTACTCATTCGTACGAACCATTCTAATTCATTCGCACCAATGTATCCATTCTAATTCATTCGTACGATCCATTCTAATTCATAAGTATGATCCATTCTAATTCATTCATATGATCCATTCTAATTCATTTGCCCGAATATATCCATTCTAATTCATTCATACAATCCATTCTATTTTATTCGTACGATCCATTCTTACTCATTCGTACGATCCATTCTAATTCATTCGCACAAATGTATCCATTCTAATTCATTTGTACGATCTATTCTAATTCATTCGTACGATCCATTCTAATTCACTAGCATGATCGTACGAATTAATTAGAATGGATCGTGCAAATGAATTAGAATGGATCGTATGAATGAATTAGAATGGATCGTACTTATGAATTAGAATGGATCGAATGGATCGTACGAATGAATTAGAATGGATAAATTCGTGCGAATGAATTAGAATGGATTATATGAATGAATTAGATTGGATCGTATAAATGAATTAGAATGGATCGTAAGTATGAATTAGAATGGATACATTAATGGGAATGAATAAGAATGGATCGTACGAACGAATTAGAATGGATCGTACGAATGAATTAGAATGGATCGTACGAATGAATTAGAATGGATCGTGCGAATAAATTAGAATGGATCGTATGAATAAAATAGAATGGATCGTATGAATTAGAATGGATCGTACGAATAAAATAGAATAGATCGTACGAATGAATTAGAATAGATTGTGCGAATGAATTAGAATGGATCATACGAATGAATTAGAATGGATCGTATGAATGAATTGGAATGGATCGTGCGAATGAATTAGAATGGATTGTACGTACGAAGGAATAAGAATGGATCGTAAAAAGGAATTAGAATGGATCGTACGAATGAATTAGAATAGATTGTGCAAATGAATTAGAATGGATCGTATGAGTGAATTAGATTGGATCGTATGAATAAATTAGAATGGATCGTGCGAATGAATTAGAATGGATCGTACGAATGAATTAGAATGGATACATTCGTGCGAATGAATTAGAATGGATCATACGATTGAGTAAGAATGGATCGTATGAATGAAATAGAATAGATTGTACGAATGAATTAGAATGGATCATGCTAATGAATTAGAATTGATCGTACGAATGAATTAGAATCGATTGTGCGAATGAATTAGAATGGATCGTACGATCCATTCTATTTTATTCGTATGATCCTTTCTAATTCATTCGTACGATCCATTCTAATTCCTTTGTACGATCCATTCTAATTCATACGATCCATTCTATTTCATTCATACGATCCATTCTAATTCATTCGCACGATCCATTCTAATTCATTCATACGATCCATTCTAATTCATTAGCACGATCCATTCTAATTCATTAGCACGATCCATTCTAATTCATTCGTATAATCCATTCTTACTCATTCGTACGATCCATTCTAATTCATTCGCACGAATTTATCCATTTTAATTCATTCGTACGATCTATTCTAATTCATTCGTATGATCCATTCTAATTCATTCGCACAATCCATTCTAATTCATTCGCAAGATCTATTCTAATTCATTCATACGATCCATTCTAATTCATTCATACAATCTATTCTAATTCTTTCACACGATCCATTCTAATTTATTCGTACGATCCATTCTAATTCATTCGTACAATCCATTCTATTTCATTCGTACGAATGAATTAGAATAGATTGTGCGAATGAATTAGAATGGATCGTACGAATGAATTAGAATGGATACATTCGTGCGAATGAATTAGAATGGATCGTATGAATGAATTAGATTGGATCGTATGAATGAATTAGAATGGATCGTACGTATGAATTAGATTGGATACATTCATGGGAATGAATTAGAATGGATCGTACAAAGGAATTAGAATGGATCATACGAATGAAATATAATGGCTCGTACAAAGGAATTAGAAAGGATTGTACGAAGGAATTAGAATGGATCGTGCGAATGAATTAGAATGGATCGTACGAATGAATTAGAATGGATCATATGAATGAATTAGTATGGATCGTGCGAATGAATTAGAATGGATCGTACGAATGAATTAGAATGGATCGTACGTATGAATTTGTACGTACGATTGAATTAGAATGGATCGTGCTAATGAATTAGAATTGATCGTACGAATAAACTAGAATAGATTTTGCGAATGAATTAGAATGGATCGTACGAATGAATTAGAATGGATACATTCGTGCAAATGAATTACAATGGATCGTATGAATGAATTAGATTGGATCGTATGAAAGAATTAGAATGGATTGTACGTATGAATTAGAATGGATACATTCATGGGAATGAATTAGAATGGATCGTACAAAGGAATTAGAATGGATCATACGAATGAAATATAATGGGTCGTACAAAGGCGCACAATCCATTCTAATTCATTAGCACGATCCATTCTAATTCATTCCCATGAATGTATCCATTCTAATTGATACGTACGATCCATTCTATTTCATTCGTACGATCCATTCTAATTCATTCATACGATCCATTCTAATTCATTCGCACAAATGTATCCATTCCAATTCATTCGTACGATCCATTCTTACTCATTCGTACGATCCATTCTAATTCATTCGCACAATCTATTCTAATTCATTGGATCGTACGAAGGAATTAGAATGGATCGTACGAATGAATTAGAATGGATCGTACGAATGAATTAGAATGGATACATTCGTGCGAATGAATTAGAATGGATCGTATGAATGAATTAGAATGGATCGTACGAATGAAATAGAATGGATCGTACGTATCAATTAGAATGGATACATTCATGGGAATGAATTAGAATGGATCGTGCTAATGAATTAGAATGGATTGTGCGAATGAATTAGAATGGATCGTACGAATGAATTAGAATAGATTGTGCGAATGAATTAGAATGGATCGTACGAATGAATTAGAATGGATCGTAATAATGGATCGTACGAATGAAATAGAATGGATCGTACGAATGAATTAGCATGGATCGTGCAATAGATTGTACGAATGAATTAGAATGGATCATATGAATGAGTAAGAATGGGTCGTACGAATGAAATAGAATGGATCGTGCGAATGAATTAGAATGGATCGTGTGAATGAATTAGAATGGATCGTACGAATGAATTAGAATGGATACATTTGTGCGAATAAATTAGAATGGATCGTATGAATGAATTAGATTGGATCGTATGAATGAATTAGAATGGATCGTGCGAATGAATTAGAATGGATCGTACGAATGAATTAGAATAGATTGTGCGAATGAATTATAATGGATCGTACGAATGAATTAGAATGGATACATTCGTGCGAATGAATTAGAATGGATCGTATGAATGAATTAGATTGGATCGTATGAATGAATTAGAATGGATCGTGCGAACGAATTAGAATGGATCGTACGAATGAATTAGAATGGAACGTACGAATGAATTAGAATAGATCGTACGAATGAAATAGAATGGATCGTACGAATGAATTAGAATGGATCATTCGTATGATCCATTCTAATTCCTTCGTACGATCCATTCTTATTCATTCGCATGAATGTATCTATTCTAATTCATACGTATGATCCATTCTAATTTATTTATACGATCCAATCTAATTCGTTCATACAATCCATTCTAATTCATTCACACGAATTTATCCATTCTAATTCATTTGTACGATCCATTCTAATTCATTCGCACAATCTATTCTAATTCATTCGCACGAATGAATCCATTCTAATTCAATCGTACAATCCATTCTATTTCATTCGTACGATCTATTCTTACTCATTCGTATAATCCATTCTAATTCATTCGCATGAATGTATCCATTCTAATTCATTCGTATGGATAGATTCGTGCGAATGAATTAGAATGGATCGTATGAATGAATTAGAATGGATTGTGCGAATGAATTAGAATTGATCGTACGAATGAATTAGAATGGATACATTCATGCGAATGAATTAGAATGGATCGTACGAATGAATTAGAATGGATCGTACGAATGAGATAGAATGGATTGTACGAATGAATTGGAATGGATCGTACGAATGAATTAGAAAGGATCGTGTGAAAGAATTAGAATGGATTATATGAATGAATTAGAATGGATCGTATGAATGAATTAGAATGGATACATTCGTGCGAATGAATTAGAATGGATCGTACGAATGAGTAAGAATGGATCGTACGAATGAAATAGAATGGATCGTACGAATGAATTTGAATGGATCGCGCTAATGAATTAGAATGGATCGTGCGAATGAATTAGAATGGATCGTGCGAATGAATTAGAATGGATCGTACGAATGAATTTGAATGGATCGTATGAATGAATTAGAAAGGATCGTGCGAATGAATTAGAATGGATCGTATGAATGAAATAGAATGGATCGTATGAATTAGAATGGATCGTACGAAGGAATTAGAATGGATCGTGCGAATGAAATAGAATGGATCGTACGAATGAATTATAATGGATACATTCATGCGAATGAATTAGAATAGATCGTACGAATGAGTAAGAATGGATCGTACGAATGAAATAGAATGGATCGTACGAATGAATTAGAATGGATCGTGCTAATGAATTAGAATGGATCGTGCGAATGAATTAGAACGGATCGTCCGAATGAATTAGAATGGATCGTATGAATGAATTAGAATGGATCGTGCGAATGAATTAGAATGGATCGTATGAATGAAATAGAATGGATCATATGAATAAGAATGGATCGTACGAAGGAATTAGAATTGATTGTACGAAGGTGCGAATGAATTAGAATGGATCGTGCAAATAAATTAGAATGGATCATACGAATGAATTAGAATAGATTGTGCGAATGAGTTAGAATGGATCGTATGAATGAATTAGAATGGATACATTCATGCGAATGAATTAGAATGTATCGTATGAATGAATTAGATTGGATCGTATTAATGAATTAGAATGGATCGTGCGAATAAATTAGAATGGATCGTACGAATGAATTAGAATGGATACATTCGTGCGAATGAATTAGAATGGATCATATGACTGAGTAAGAATGGATCGTACGAATGAAATAGAATAGATCGTACGAATGAATTAGAATGGATCGTGCTAATGAATTAGAATTGATCGTATGAATGAATTAGAATAGATTGTGCGAATGAATTAGAATGGATCGTACGAATGAATTAGAATGGATACATTCGTGCGAATGAATTTGAATGGATCGTATGAGTGCGAATGAATTAGAATGGATCGTGCGAATGAATTAGAATGGATCGTATTAATGAATTAGAATGGATCGTGTGAATGAATAAGAATGGATCGTACGAATGAGTAAGAATGGATCGTGCGAATGAATTAGAATGGATCATACAAATGAATTAGAATGGATCGTATGAATGAATTAGAATGGATCGTGCGAATGAATTAGAATGGATCGTATGAATGAATTAGAATAGATTGTGCGAATGAATTAGAATGGATCGTACGAATGAATTAGAATGGATACATTCGTGCGAATGAATTAGAATAGATCGTATGAATGAATTACAATGGATCGTATGAGTGAATTCGAATGGATCATGCGAATGAATTAGAATGGATTGTACGAATGAATTAGAATGGATCGTACGAATGAATTAGAATCGATACATTCGTGCGAATGAATTAGAATGGATCATACGATTGAGTAAGAATGGATCGTACGAATGAAATAGAATGGATCGTACGAAGGAATTAGAATGGATCATACAAATGAATTATAATGGATCGTATGAATGAATTAGATTGGATCGTATGAATGAATTAGAATGGATACATTCGTGCGAATGAATTATAATGGATCGTATGAATGAATTAGAATAGATCGTATGAATGAATTAGAATGGATTGTGAAAATGAATTAGAATGGATCGTGCGAATGAATTAGAATGGATCGTACGAATGAATTACAATGGATCCACGATCCATTCTAATTCATTCATACGATCCATTCTAATTCATTGGTACGATCCATTCTAATTCCTTTGTACGATCCATTCTAATTCATTCATACGATCCATTCTAATTCATTCGTACGATCCATTCTAATTCATTCGCATGATCCATTCTAATTCATTAATACGATCCAATCTAATTCATTCATAAGATCCATTCTAATTCATTCACACGAATGTATCCATTCTAATTCATTCGTACGATCCATTCTAATTCATTCGCACAATCTATTCTAATTCATTCGTACGATCCATTCTAATTCATTCGCACGATCCATTCTAATTCATTCGCACGATCCATTCTAATTCATTCGCACGAATGTATCCATTCTAATTCATTCGTACGATCTATTCTAATTCATTCGTACGATCCATTCTATTTCCTTCGTACGATCCATTCTAATTCCTTCGTACGATCCATTCTAATTCATTCCCATGAAAATATCCATTCTAATTGATACGTACGATCCATTCTATTTCATTCGTACGATCCATTCTTACTCATTCGTACGATCCATTCTAATTCATTCGCACGAATGTATCCACTCTAATTCATTCGTACGATCAATTCTAATTCATTAGCACGATCCATTATAATTCATTCGTACGATCTATTCTATTTAATTCATACGATCCATTCTTACTCAATCGTATGATCCATTCTAATTCATTCGCACGAATGTATCCATTCTAATTCATTCGTATGATCTATTCTAATTCATTCGCACGATCCATTCTAATTCATTAATACGATCCAATCTAATTCATTCATATGATCCACTCTAATTCATTCCCATGAATGTATCCATTCTAATTCATTCGTACGATCCATTCTAATTCATTCAAACAATCAATTTTAATTTATTCGTACGATCCATTCTAATTCATTCGCACGATCCATTCTAATTCATTCGCACGAATGAATCCATTCTAATTCATTCATACAATCCATTCTATTTCATTCGTACGATCCATTCTTACTCAATCGTACGATCCATTCTAATTCATTCGCACGAATGTACCCATTCTAATTCATTCGTACGATCTATTCTAATTCATTCGTACGATCCATTCTAATTCATTCGCACGAATGAATCCATTCTAATTCATTCGTACAATCCATTCTATTTCATTCGTACGATCCATTCTTAATCATTCGTACGATCCATTCTAATTCATGATCATACGCATGAGTAAGAATGGATCGTACAAATGAAATAGAATGGATTGTACGAATGAATTAGAATGGATCGTACAAAAGAATTAGAATGGATCATACGAATCGTATGATCCATTCTAATTCATTCGCATGAATGTATCCATTCTAATTCATTCGTACGATCCATTCTAATTCATTCACACGATCCATTCTAATTCATTAATAAGATCCAATCTAATTCATTCATACAATCCATTCTAATTCATTCGTACGATCCATTCTAATTCATTCGCACAATCTATTCTAATTCATTCGCATGATCCATTCTAATTCATTCATACGATCCATACTAATTCATTCATACGATCCATTCTAATTCATTCGTACGATCCATTCGAATACATTCGTATGATCCATTCTATTTCTAATTATTTCATACGATCCATTCTAATTCATTCATACGATCCATTCTAATTCATTCGTATGATCTATTCTAATTCATTTGCACGATCAATTCTAATTCATTAGCAAGATCCATTCTAATTCATTCGTACGATCTACTCTATTTCATTCATACGATCCATTCTTACTCAATCGTATGATCCATTCTAATTCATTCGCACGAATGTATCGTACGATCCATTCTAATTCATTCGCACGATCCATTCTAATTCATTCATACGATCCATTCTAATTCATTCGTACGATCCATACTAATTCATTCGCACGATCCATTCTAATTCTTTCACACGATTCATTCTAATTCATTCGTACGATCCATTCTTACTCATTCGTACGATCCATTCTAATTCCTTCGTACGATCCATTCTAATTCCTTCGTACGATCCATTCTAATTCCTTTGTATGACCCATCATATTTCATTCGTATGATCCATTCTAATTCGTTTGTACTATCCATTCTAATTCATTCATACGATCCATTCTAATTCATTCGCACGATCCCTTCTAATTCATTCGCATGATCCATTCTAATTCATTCATACGATCCATTCTAATTCATTCGTACGATCCATTCTAATTCATTCGCACGATCCATTCTAATTCATTCATACGATCTATGAAGGAATTAAAATGGATCGTACGAATGAATTAGAATGGATACATTCGTACAATCCATTCTAATTCATTCGTACGATCCATTGTAATTCATTCCAACGAATGCATCCATTCTAATTCATTCGTACGATCCATTCTAATTCCTTCGTACGATCCATTCCAATTCCTTCGTACGATCCATTCTAATTCCTTTGTAAGACCCATTATATTTCATTCGTATGATCCATTCTAATTCCTTTGTAAGACCCATTATTTTATTCGTACGATCCATTCTTACTCATTCGTATGATCCATTCTAATTCATTTGCACGAATGTATCCATTCTAATTCATTCGCTCGATCCATTCTAATTCATTCGCATGATCCATTCTAATTCATTCATATGATCCATTCTAATTCATTCGTACGATCCATTCTAATTCATTCGCACGATCCATTCAAATTCATTCGCACGAATGTATCCATTCTAATTAATTCGTACGATCTATTCTAATTCATTCGTATGATCCATTCTAATTCACTTGCACGATCGTACGAATTAATTAGAATGGATCGTGCGAATGAATTAGAATGAATCGTGCGAATGAATTAGAATGGATCGTACAAATGAATTAGAATGGATCGTACAAATGAATTAGAATGATCGTATAAATGAATTAGAATGGATCCTACGTATGAATTAGAATGGATACATTCATGGGAATGAATAAGAATGGATCGTATGAAGGAATTAAAATGGATCATACGAATGAAATAGAATGGATTGTACGAAGGAATTAGAATGGATCGTACATACGAAGGAATTAGAATGGATCGTACGAAGGAATTAGAATGGATCATACGAATGAATTAGAATAGATTGTGCGAATGAATTAGAATGGATCGTATGAATGAATTAGATTGGATCGTATGAATGAATTAGAATAGATCGTGCGAATGAATTAGAATGGATCGTACGAATGAATTAGAATGGATCGTATGAATGAATTAGAATGGATCGTACAAAGGATGGATACATTCGTGCGAATGAATTAGAATGGATCGTACGAATGAATTAGAATGGATCGTATGAATGAATTAGAATGGATCGTGCGAATGAATTAGAGTGGATCGTACGAATGAATTAGAATGGATCGTATGAATGAATTAGAATAGATCGTGCGAATGAACTTGAATGGATCGTACGAATGAGTAAGAATGGATCGTACGAATGAAATAAAATGGATTGTACGAATGAATTAGAATGGATCGTATGAATGAATTAGAATGGATCGTGTGAAAGAATTAGAATGGATCGTATGAATGAATTAGAATGGATCGTATGAATGAATTAGAATGGATCGTACGAATGAATTAGAATGGATTGTGCGATTGAATTAGAATGGATCGTACGAATGAATTAGAATAGATCGTACGAATGAATTAGAATGGATACATTAATGTGAATGAATTTGAATGGATCATACGAATGAGTAAGAATGGATTGCACGAATGAATTAGAATGGATCGTGCGAATGAATTAGAATGGATCTGGATACATTCGTGCGAATGAATTAGAATAGATCATACGAATGAGTAAGAATGGATCGTACGAATGAAATAGAATGGATCGTACGAATGAATTAGAATGGATCGTGCTAATGAATTAGAATGGATCGTACGAATGAATTAGAATGGATCATATGAATGAATTAGAATGGATCGTGCGAATGAATTAAAATGGATCGTATGAATGAAATAAAATGGATCCTATGAATGAATTAAAATGGATCGTATGAATGAAATAAAATTTATCCATTCTATTTCATTCGTACGATCCATTCTTACTCATTCGTACGATCCATTCTAATTCATTCGCACGAATGTATCCATTCTAATTCATTCATACGATCCATTCTAATTCATTCATACAATCCATTCTAATTCTTTCACACGATCCATTCTAATTCATTCGTACGATCCATTCTAATTCATTCGTACAATCCATTCTATTTCATTCGTACGATCCATTCTAATTCATTTATACGATCCATTCTAATTCATTCGCATGAATGTATCCATTCTAATTCATTCGTACGATCCATTCTAATTTATTCGCACAATCTATTCAAATTCATTCATACGATCCATTCTAATTCATTCGCACGAATGTATCCATACGAATGAATTAGAATGGATACATTCGTGCGAATGAATTAGAATAGATCATACGAATGAGTAAGAATGGATTGTACGAATGAAATAGAATGGATTGTACGAATGAATTAGAATGGATTCATTCGTGCGAATGAATTAGAATAGATTGTGCGAATGAATTAGAATGGATCATACGAATGAATTAGAATGGATAAATTCGTGCCAATGAATTAGAATGGATTGTATGAATGAATTAGATTGGATCGTATAAATAAATTAGAATGGATCGTACGTATGAATTAGAATGGATACATTCATGGGAATGAATAAGAATGGATAGTACGAAGGAATTAGAATGGAACATACGAATGATCCATTCTAATTCATTCGTACGATCCATCCTATTTCATTCGTACGATCCATTCTAATTCATTCATACGTTCCATTCTAATTCATTCGTACGATCCATTCTAATTCCTTCGCACGATCTATTCTAATTCATTCATACGATCCAATCTAATTCATTCATACGATCCATTCTAATTCATTCGCACGAATGTATCCATTCTAATTCATTCGTACGATCCATTCTAATTCATTCGCACAATCTATTCTAATTTATTCGTACAATCCATTCTAATTCTTTCACACGATCCATTCTAATTCATTCGTACGATCCATTCTAATTCATTCGTACGATCCATTGTAATTCATTCGTACGATCCATTCTAATTAATTCGCACGATCCATTCTAATTCATTCGCACGAATGTATCCACTCTCCTTCATTCATAAGATGCATTCTAATTAATTCGCACAATCTAATTCATTCATATGATCTCTATTTCATTCGTACGATCCATTCTAATTAATTTGTACGATCGTGCTAGTGAATTAGAATAGATCGTACGAATGAATTAGAATAGATTGTGCGAATGAATTAGAATGGATCATATGAATGAATTAGAGTGGATATATTCGTGCGAATGAATTAGAATGGATCGTGCGAATTAATTAGAATGGATCGTACGAATGAATTACAATGGATCGTACGAATGAATTAGAATGGATCGTACGAATGAATTAGAAAGGATCGTGTGAAAGAATTAGAATGGATTGTATGAATGGATTAGAATGGATCGTATGAATGAATATAATGGATCGTGCGAATGAATTAGAATGGATCGTTCGAATGAATTAGAATGGATACATTCGTATGAATAAATTAGAACGGATTGTATGAATGAATTAGATTGGATCGTATGAATGAATTAGAATGGATCGTGCGAATGAATTAGAATGGATCGTACGAATGAATTAGAATGGATCGTATGAATGTATTAGAATAGATCGTACGAATGAATTAGAATGGATACATTCGTGCGAATGAATTAGAATGGATACATTCATGGGAATGAGTTAGAATGTATCGTACAAAGCAATTAGAATGGATCATACGAATGAAATATAATGGGTCATACAAAGGAATTAGAATGGATCGTACGAAGGAATTAGAATGGATCGTACGAAGGAATTAGAATGGATCGTACGAATGAATTAGAATGGATACATTCGTGCGAATGAATTAGAATGGATCATACGAATGAGTAAGAATGGATCGTACGAATGAAATAGAATGGATCGTACGAATGAATTAGAATGGATCGTGCGAATGAATTAGAATGGATTGTACGAATGAGTAAGAATGGATCATACGAATGAAATAGAATGGATTGTACGAATGAATTAGAATGGATTCATTCGTGCGAATGAATTAGAATGGATCGTGCTAATGAATTAGAATTGATCGTACGAATGAATTAGAATAGATTGTGCGAATGAATTAGAATGGATCGTAAGAATGAATTAGAATGGATCATACGAATGAATTAGAATGGATATATTCGTGAAAATTAATTAGAATGGATCATATGAATGAATTAGAATGGATCGTACGGTACGAATGAGTAAGAATGGATCGTACGAATGAAATAGAATGGATTGTACGAATGAATTAGAAGGGATTCATTCGTGAGAATGAATTAGAATGGATTATATGAGTGAATTCGAATGGATCATGCGAATGAATTAGAATGGATCGTATAAATGAAATAAAATGGATATATTCGTACGAATGAATTCGAATGGATCATACGAATGAGTAAGAATGGATCGTACGAATGAAATAGAATAGATTGTACGAATGAATTAGAATGGATCGTACAATGAATTAGAATAGATCGTGCGAATGAATTAGAATGGATCGTACGAATGAGTAAGAATGGATCGTACGAATAAAATAGAATGGATCGTACGAATGAATTAGAATAGATTGTGCGAATGAATTAGAATGGATCGTATGAATGAATTAGAATGGATCGTACGGATCGTACGAATGAAATAGAATAGATCGTACGTACGATCTATTCTATTTCATTCGTACGATCCATTCTTACTCAATCGTATGATCCATTCTAATTCATTCGCACGAATGTATCCATTCTAATTTATTCATACGATCCATTCTAATTCATTCGCACGATCCATTCTTATTCATTAATGGGATCCAATCTAATTCATTCATACGATCCATTCTAATTCATTCGCACAAATGTATCCATTCTAATTCATTCATACGATCCATTCTAATTCATTCGCACAATCTATTCTAATTTATTCGACGTACGGTCCATTCTATTTCATTCGTACGATCCATTCTTACTCATTCGTACGATCCATCCTAATTCATTCGTATGAATGTATCCATTCTAATTCATTCGTACGATCCATTCTAATTTTTTCATACGATCCATTCTAATTCCTTCGTACGATCCATTCAAATTCCTTTGTATGACCCATTATATTTCATTCGTATGATCCATTCTAATTCCTTCGTACGATCCATTCTAATTCATTCGTACGATCGATTCTAATTCATTCGCACGATCCATTCTAATTCATTCGCACAATCTATTCTAATTCATTCTCACGATCCATTCGAATTCACTCATACGATCCATTCTAATTCATTCATACGATCCATTCTAATTCATTCGTACGATGCATTCTAATTCATTCGCACAATCTATTCTAATTCATTCGTACGATCCATTCTAATTCCTTCGTACGATCCATTCTAATTCATTCGCACGAATGTATCCATTCTAATTCATTCGTACGATCCATTCTAATTCATTCGTACAATCCATTCTAATTCCTTCGTACGATCTATTCTAATTCCTTCGTACAATCCATTTTATTTCATTCGTATGAACCATTCTAATTCCTTCGTACAATCCATTCTTATTCATTCCCATGAATGTATCCATTCTAATTCATACGTACGTAATGAATTAGAATGGAACGTACGAATGAATTAGAATAGATTGTGCGAATGAATTAGAATGGATCGTACGAATGAGTAAGAATGGATCGTACGAATGAAATAGAATGGATCGTACGAATGAACTAGAATGGATCGTGCTAATGAATTAGAATGGATCGTATAAATGAATTAGAATGGATCGTACGAATGAATTAGAATGGATTGTACGAATGAATTAGAATAGATTGTGTGAATAAATTAGAAATGGGTCGTACAAATGAATTAGAATGGATACATTCGTGCGAATAAATTAGAATGCATCATACGAATGAATTAGAATGGATCGTACTAATGAGTAAGAATGGATCGTACGAATGAATTAGAATGCATCGTATGAATGAATTAGAATGGATCGTACGAAGGAATTAGAATAGATTGTGCGAATGAATTAGAATGGATCTTGCGAATGAATTAGAATGGATCGTATTAATGAATTAGAATGGATCGTGCGAATGAATTAGAATGGATCGTAAGAATGAGTAAGAATGGATCGTACGAATGAAATAGAATGGATTGTACGAATGAATTAGAATGGATCGTACGAATGAATTAGAATGGATCGTACGAAATGAATTAGAATGGATCGTACGAAGGAATTAGAATAGATCATGCTAATAAATTAGAATGGATCGTACGAATGAATTAGAATAGATTGTGCGAATGAATTAGAATGGATTGTCATACGATCCAATCTATTTCATTCATACGATCCATTCTAATTCATTCGTATGATCCATTCTAATTCCTTCATACGATCCATTCTAATTCATTCGTACGATCCATTCTATCCATTCTAATTCATTCGTACGATCCATTCTAATTCATTCGTATAATCCATTCTAATTCATTCGCACGATCCATTCGAATTTACTCATACGATCCATTCGAATTCTTTCATACGATCCATTCTAATTCATTCGCACGAATGTATCCATTCTAATTCATTCGTACGAACCATTTTAATTCATTCGCACAATCTATTCTAATTCATTCGTACGATCCATTCTAATTCATTCACACGATCCATTCTAATTCATTCATATGATCCATTCTAATTCATTCGTATGATCCATTCTAATTCATTTATACGATCCAATCTAATTCATTCCTACAATCCATTCTAATTCATAAGTACGATCCATTCTAATTCATTCATACGATTCATTCTAATTCATTTGCACGATCTATTCTAATTCATTCATACGATCCAATCTAATTTATTCATACGATCCATTCTAATTCATTCGCACGATCCATTCTAATTAATTCGTACGATCGTGCTAGTGAATTAGAATGGATCGTACGAATGAATTAGAATAGATCGTACGAATGAATTAGAATAGATACATTCATGCGAATGAATTAGAATGGATCGTACGAATGAGTAAGAATGGATGGTACGAATGAAATAGAATGGATTGTATGAATGAATTAGAATGGTTATATTCGTGCAAATGAATTAGAATGGATCGTATGAATGAATTCGAATGGATCGTACATATGAATTAGAATGGATCGTACGAATGAATTAGAATGGATGCATTGGTGCGAATGAATTAGAATGGATCGTACGAATGAGTAAGAATGGATCATACGAATGAATTCGTGCAAATGAATTAGAATAGATCGTATGTACGAATGAATTAGAATGGATCATACGAATGAGTAAGAATGGATCGTACAAATGAAATAGAATGGATTGTACGAATGAATTAGAATGGATCGTACGAATGAATTAGAATGGATAAATTCATGAGAATGAATTAGAATGGATTGTATGAGTGAATTAGATTGGATCGTATAAATGAATTAGAATGGATCGTACGAATGAATTAGAATAGATTGTGTGAATGAATTAGAATGGATCGTGCGAATGAATTAGAATGAATCGTACGAATGAATTAGAATGGATACATTCGTGCGAATGAATTAAAATGGATCGTACGAATGAGTAAGAATGGATCGTACGAATGAGTAAGAATGGATCGTACGAATGAAATAGAATGGATCGTACGTATCAATTAGAATGGATACATTCATGGGAATGAATTAGAATGGATCGTACGAAGGAATTAGAATAGATCGTACGAATGAATTAGAATGGTTACATTCGTGCAAAGAATTAGAATAGATTGTATGAATGAATTTGAATAGATCGTGCGAATGAATTAGAATGGATCGTACGAATGAATTAGAATAGATACATTCGTGCGAATGAATTAGAATGGATCGTGCGAATGAATTAGAATGGATCGTACGAAGGAATTAGAATGGATCGTACGAAGGAATTAGAATGGATCGTACGAATGAATTAGAATGGTTACATTCGTGCAAAGAATTAGAATGGATTGTATGAATGAATTAGAATAGATCGTGCGAATGAATTAGAATGTATCGTATGAATGAATTAGAATAGATACATTTGTGCGAATGAATTAGAATGGATCATGCGAATGAATTAGAATGGATCGTACGAATGAATTAGAATGGATCGTATGAATGAATTAGAATAGATTGTGCGAAGGAATTAGAATGGATCGTATGAATGAATTAGATTGGATTGTATGAATGAATTAGAATGGATCGTGTGAATAAATTAGAATAGATCTTACGAATGAATTAGAATGGATCGTACGAATGAATTAGAATGGATCGTACGAATGAAATAGAATGGATCGTGTGAAAGAATTCGAATGGATTGTATGAATGAATTAGAATGGATCGTATGAATGAATTAGAATAGATCGTGCGAATGAATTAGAATGGATTGTACGAATGAATTAGAATGGATTCATTCGTGCGAATGAATTTGAATGGATCGTGCGAATGAATTAGAATGGATCGTACGAATGAATTAGAATGGATCGTATGAATGAATTAGAATGGATCGTGCGAATGAATTAGAATGGATCGTACGAATGAATTAGAATGGATCGTGCAAATGAATTAGAATGGATCGTACGAAGGAATTAGAATGGATCGTACGAATGAATTAGAATGGATATATTCGTGAAAAATAATTAGAATGGATTGTATGAATGAATTAGAATGGATCGTATGAGTGAATTCGTATGATCATGCAAGTGAATTAGAATGGATCGTACGAATGAATTAGAATAGATCATACGAATGAATTAGAATGGATACGTTGGTGCGAATGAATTAGAATGGATCGTACGAATGAGTAAGAATGGATCATACGAATGAAATAGAATGGATTGTACGAATGAATTAGAATGGATATATTCGTGCAAATGAATTTGAATGGATTGTATGAATGAATTAGAATGGATCATACTTATGAATTAGAATGGATCGTACGAATAAATTAGAATGGATACATTCACGAATGAATTAGAATAGATTATGCGAATGAATTAGAATTGATCATACGAATGAATTAGAATGGATCGTATGAATAAATTAGAATAGATCGTGCGAATCAATTAGAATGGATCGTACGTACGAAGGAATTAGAATGGATCGTACGAAGGATTTACAATGGATCGTACGAATGAATTAGAATAGATTGTGCGAATGAATTAGAATGGATCGTATGAATGAATTAGATTGGATCGTATGAATGAATTAGAATGGATCGTGCGAATGAATTAGAATGGATCGTGCGAATGAATTAGAATGGATCGTACGAATGAATTAGAATGGATCGTATGAATGAATTGGAATGGATCGTGCGAATGAATTAGAATGGATCGTACGAATGAATTAGAATGGATCGTAATAATGGATCGTACGTATAAAGTTGTACGTACGAATGAATTAGAATGGATCGTGCTAATGAATAAGAATTGATCGTACGAATAAATTAGAATAGATTGTGCGAATGAATTAGAATGGATCGTACGAATAAATTAGAATGGATACATTCGTGCGAATGAATTAGAATGGATCGTATAAATGAATTAGAATGAATTAGAATGGATCGTACGAATGAAATAGAATGGATCGTACGTATCAATTAGAATGGATACATTCATGGGAATGAATTAGAATGGATCGTGCAAATGAATTAGAATGGATTGTGCGAATGAATTAGAATGGATCGTACGAATGAATTAGAATAGATCGTACGAACGAATTAGAATGGATCGTAATAATGGATCGTACGAATGAAATAGAATGGATCGTACGAATGAATTAGCATGGATCGTGCGAATGAAATAAAATGGATCGTACGAATGAATTTGAATGGATCGTACGAATGAAATAGAATGGATCGTATGAATGATTTAGAATGGATACATTCGTGCGAATGAATTAGCATGGATCGTACGAATGAGTAAGAATGGATTGTACGAATGAATTAGAATGGATCGTGCGAATGAATTAGAATGGATCGTGCGAATGAATTAGAATGGATCTGGATTCATTCGTGCGAATGAATTAGAATGGATCGTACGAATAAGTAAGAATGGATCGTACGAATGAAATAGAATGGATCGTACGAATGAATTTGAATGGATCGTGGTAATGAATTAGAATGGATCGTACGAATGAATTAGAATGGATCGTATGAATGAATTAGAATGGATCATGCGAATGAATTAGAATGGATCGTATGAATGAAATTGAATGGATCGTATGAATTAGAATGGATCTTACGAAGGAATTAGAATGGATCGTACGAATGAATTAGAATGGATCATACGAATGAAATAGAATGGATCGTACGATCCATTCTAATTCATTCGCACAATCTATTCTAATTCATTCGTACGAACAATTCTAATTCATTAGCATGATCCATTCTAATTCATTCGTACGAATGAGTAAGAATGGATCGTACGAATGAAATAGAATGGATCGTACGAATGAATTAGAATGGATCGTGCTAATGAATTAGAATGGATATTGCGAGTGAATTAGAATGGATCGTGCGAATGAATTAGAATGGATCGTACGAATGAATTAGAATGGATCATACGAATGAATTAGAATGGATCGTGCGAATGAATTAGAATGGATCGTATGAATGAAATAGAATGGATCGTATGAATTAGAAAGGATTGTACGAAGGAATTAGAATTGATCGTATGAAGGTGCGAATGAATTAGAATGGATCGTGCGAATGAATTAGAACGGATCGTACGAATGAATTAGAATAGATTGTGCGAATGAGTTAGAATGGACCGTACGAATGAATTAGAATCGATACCATCGTGCGAATGAATTAGAATGTATCGTATGAATGAATTAGATTGGATCTTATTAATGAATTAGAATGGATCGTGCGAATGAATTAGAATGGATCGTACGAATGAATTAGAATGGATACATTCATGCGAATGAATTATAATGGATCGTATTAATGAATTACAATGGATCGTGCGAATGAATTAGAATGGATCGTACGAATGAATTAGAATGGATAAATTCATGCGAATGAATTAGAATGGATTGTATGAATGAATTAGATTGGATCGTATAAATGAATTAGAATGGATCGTACGAATGAATTAGAATAGATTGTGCGAATGAATTAGAATGGATCGTGCGAATGAATTAGAATGAATCGTACGAATGAATTAGAATGGATACATTCGTGCGAATGAATTAGAATGGATCGTACGAATGAGTAAGAATGGATCGTACGAATGAAATAGAATGGATCGTACGTATCAATTAGAATGGATACATTCATGGGAATGAATTAGAATGGATCGTACGAAGGAATTAGAATGGATCGTACGAATGAATTAGACTGGTTACATTCGTGCAAAGAATTAGAATGGATTGTATGAATGAATTAGAATAGATCGTGCGAATGAATTAGAATGGATCGTGCGAATGAATTAGAATAGATACATTCGTGCGAATGAATTAGAATGGATCGTGCGAATGAATTAGAATGGATCATACAAAGGAATTAGAATGGATCGTACGAAAGAATTAGAATGGATCGTACGAATGAATTAGAATGGTTACATTCGTGCAAAGAATTTGAATGGATTGTATGAATGAATTAGAATAGATCGTGTGAATGAATTTTAATGGATAATATGAATGAATTAGAATAGATACATTCGTGCGAATGAATTAGAATGGATCGTGCGAATGAATTAGAATGGATCGTACGAATGAATTAGAATGGAACGTATGAATGAATTAGAATAGATTGTGCGAATGAATTAGACTGGATCGTATGAATGAATTAGATTGGATCGTATGAATGAATTAGAATGGATCGCGCGAATGAATTAGAATGGATCGTACGAATGAATTAAAATGGATCGTACGAATGAATTAGAATGGATCGTACGAATGAATTAGAATGGATCGTGTGAAAGAATTAGAATGGATTGTATGAATGAATTAGAATGGATCGTATGAATGAATTAGAATAGATCGTGCGAATGAATTAGAATGGATTGTACGAATGAATTAGAATGGATTCATTCGTGCGAATGAATTTGAATGGATCGTGCGAATGAATTAGAATGGATCGTACGAATGAATTAGAATGGATCGTATGAATGAATTAGAATGCATCGTGCGAATGAATTAGAATGGATCGTATGAATGAATTAGAATGGATCGTGCAAATGAATTAGAATTGATCGTACGAAGGAATTAGAATGGATCGTACGAATGAATTAGAATGGATACATTCGTGCAAAAGAATTAGAACGGATTGTATGAATGAATTAGAATGGATCATATGAATGAATTCGTATGATCATGCAAGTGAATTAGAATGGATCGTACGAATGAATTAGAATAGATCGTATGAATGAATTAGAATGGATACATTCGTGCGAATGAATTAGAATGGATCGTACGAATGAGTAAGAATGGATCATACGAATGAAATAGAATGGATTGTACGAATGAATTAGAATGGATATATTCGTGCAAATGAATTAGAATGGATCGTATGAATGAATTAGAATGGATCGTACGTATGAATTAGAATGTATCGTATGAATAAATTAGAATGGATACATTCACGAATGAATTAGAATAGATTGTGCGAATGAATTAGAATGGATCATACGAATGAATTAGAATGGTTCATATGAATAAATTAGAATGGATCGTGTGAATGAATTAGAATGGATCGTACGTACGAAGGAATTAGAATGGATCGTACGAAGGAATTAGAATGGATCGTACGAATGAATTAGAATAGATTGTGCGAATGAATTAGAATGGATCGTATGAATGAATTAGATTGGATCGTATGAATGAATTAGAATGGATCGTGCGAATGAATTAGAATGGATCGTACGAATGAATTAGAATGGATATATTCGTGCGAATGAATTAGAATGGATCATACGACTGAGTAAGAATGGATCGTACGAATGAAATAGAATAGATCGTACGAATGAATTAGAATGGATCATGCTAATGAATTAGAATTGTTCGTACAAATGAATTAGAATAGATTGTGCGAATGAATTAGAATGGATCGTACGAACCATTCTATTTCATTCGTATGATCCATTCTAATTCATTCATACGATCCATTCTAATTCCTTCGTACGATCCATTCTAATTCATACGATCCATTCAATTTCATTCATACGATCCATTCTAATTCATTCGCACGATCCATTCTAATTCATTCATACGATCCAATCTAATTCATTCGTACGATCCATTCTAATTCATTACCACGATCCATTCTAATTCATTCGTACGATCCATTCTATTTCATTCATACGATCCATTCTTACTCATTCGTACGATCCATTCTAATTCATTCGCACGAATGTATCCAGATCCATTCTAATTCATTCGCACGATCCATTCTAATTCATTCGCACGATCCATTCTAATTCATTCGTACAATCCATTCTTACTCATTCGTACGATCCATTCTAATTCATTCGCACGAATGTATCCATTCTAATTCATTCTACGATATATTCTAATTCATTCGTACAATCCATTCTAATTCATTCGCACAATCCATTCTAATTCATTCGCAGGATCCATTCTAATTCATTCATACGATCCATTTTAATTCATTCATACAATCCATTCTAATTCTTTCACACGATCCATTCTAATTCATTCGTACGATCCATTCTAATTCTTTCGTACAATCCATTCTATTTCATTCGTACGAATGAATTAGAATAGATTGTGCGAATGAATTAGAATGGATCGTACGAATGAATTAGAATGGATACATTCGTGCGAATGAATTAGAATGGATCGTATGAATAAATTAGATTGGATCGTATGAATGAATTAGAATGGATCGTACGTATGGATTAGAATGGATCGTACGAAGGAATTAGAATAGATCGTGCGAATGAATTGGAATGGATCGTACGAATGATTAGAAAGGATCGTATGAATGAATTAGAATGGATCGTGCGAATGAATTAGAATGGATCGTACGAATGAATTAGAATGGATCGTAATAATGGATCGTAAGTATGAAATTGTACGTACGAATGAATTAGAATGGATCGTGCTAATGAATTAGAATTGATCGTATGAATAAATTAGAATAGATTGTGCGAATGAATTAGAATGGATCGTACGAATGAATTAGAATGGATACATTCATGCGAATGAATTAGAATGGATCGTATGAATGACTTAGAATGGATCGTACGAATGAAATAGAATGGATCGTACGTATCAATTAGAATGGATACATTCATGGGAATGAATTAGAATGGATCGTGCAAATGAATTAGAATGGATTGTGCGAATGAATTAGAATGGATCGTACGAATGAATTAGAATAGATTGTGCGAATGAATTAGAATGGATCGTACAAACGAATTAGAATGGATCGTAATAATGGATCGTACGAATGAAATAGAATGGATCGTACGAATGAATTAGCATGGATCGTGCAATGGATCATACGAATGAATTAGAATGGATCATACGAATGAGTAAGAATGGATCGTACGAATGAAATAGAATGGATCGTGCGAATAAATTAGAATGGATCGTGCGAATGAATTAGAATTGATCGTACGAATGAATTAGAATGGATATATTCGTGCAAATGAATTAGAATGGATCGTTTGAATGAATTAGAATGGATCGTACGAATGAATTAGAATGGATACATTCGTGCGAATGAATTAGAATGGATCGTACGAATGAGTAAGAATGGATCATGCGAATGAATTAGAATGGATCGTACGAATGAATTAGAATGGATACATTCGTGCGAATGAATTAGAATGGATCGTATGAATGAATTAGATTGGATCGTATGAATGAATTAGAATAGATCGTGCGAAGGAATTAGAATGGATCGTACGAATGAATTAGAATGGAACGTATGAATGAATTAGAATGGATCGTACGAATGAAATAGGATGGATCGTACGAATGAATTAGAATGGATCATTCGTATGTTCCATTCTAATTCCTTCGTACTATCCATTCTTATTCATTCCCATGAATGTATCCATTCTAATTCATACGTACGATCCATTCTAATTTATTTATACGATCCAATCTAATTCATTCATACAATCCATTCTAATTCATTGGCACGAATTTATCCATTCTAATTCATTCGTATGATCCATTCTAATTCATTCGCACAATCTATTCTAATTCATTCGCACGAATGAATCCATTCTAATTCATTCGTACAATCCATTCTATTTCATTCGTACAATCCATTCTTACTCATTCGTATGATCTATTCTAATTCATTCGCACGAATGTATCCATTCTAATTCATTCGTATGGATACATTCGTGCGAATGAATTAGAATGGATCGTATGAATGAATTTGAATAGATTGTGCGAATAAATTAGAATGGATCGTACGAATGAATTAGAATGGATACATTCATGCGAATGAATTAGAATGGATCGTATAAATGAATTAGAATGGATCGTACGAATGAAATAGAATGGATTGTACGAATGAATTAGAATGGATCGTACGAATGAATTAGAATGGATCGTGTGAAAGAATTAGAATGGATTGTATGAATGAATTAGAATGGATCGTATGAATGAATTAGAATGGATACATTCGTGCGAATGAATTAGAATGGATCGTACGAATGAGTAAGAATGGATCGTACGAATGAAATAGAATGGATCGTACGAATGAATTAGAATGGATCGTGCTAATGAATTAGAATGAATCGTGCGAATAAATTAGAATGGATCGTGCGAATGAAATAGAATGGATCGTACGAATGAATTAGAATGGATACATTCGTGCGAATGAATTAGCATGGATCGTACGAATGAGTAAGAATAGATCGTACGAATGAAATAGAATGGATCGTACGAATGAATTAGAATGGATCGTGCTAATGAATTAGAATGGATCGTGCGAATGAATTAGAATGGATCGTGTGAATGAATTAGAATGGATCGTACGAATGAATTAGAATGGATCGTACGAATGAATTAGAATGGATCATGCGAATGAATTAGAATGGATCGTATGAATGAAATAGAATGGATCGTATGAATTAGAATGGATCGTACGAAGGAATTAGAATTGATCGTACGAAGGTGCGAATGAATTAGAATGAATCGTGCGAATGAATTAGAATGGATTGTACGAATGAATTAGAATAGATTGTGCGAATGAGTTAGAATGGACCGTACGAATGAATTAGAATCGATACATTCGTGCGAATGAATTAGAATGTATCGTATGAATGAATTAGATTGGATCGTATTAATGAATTAGAATGGATCGTGCGAATGAATTAGAATGGATCGTACGAATGAATTAGAATGGATACATTCGTGTGAATGAATTAGAATGGATCGTATTAATGAATTAGAATGGATCGTGTGAATGAATTAGAATGGATCGTACTAATGAAGTAGAATGGATAAATTCATGCGAATGAATTAGAATGGATTGTATGAATGAATTAGATTGGATCGTATAAATGAATTAGAATGGATCGTACGAATGAATTAGAATAGATTGTGCGAATGAATTATAATGGATCGTGCGAATGAATTAGAATGAATCATAGGAATGAATTAGAATGGATACATTCGTGCGAATGAATTAGAATGGATCGTACGAATGAGTAAGAATGGATCGTACGAATGAAATAGAATGGATCATACGTATCAATTAGAATGGATACATTCATGGGAATGAATTAGAATGGATCGTACGAAGGAATTAGAATGGATCGTACGAATGAATTAGAATGGTTACATTCGTGCAAAGAATTAGAATGGATTGTATGAATGAATTAGAATAGATCGTGCGAATGAATTAGAATGGATTGTACGAATGAATTAGAATAGATACATTCGTGCAAATGAATTAGAATGGATCGTGCGAATGAATTAGAATGGATCGTACGAAGGAATTAGAATCGATCGTACGAATGAATTAGAATGGATCGTACGAATGAATTAGAATGGTTACATTCGTGCAAAGAATTAGAATAGATTGTATGAATGAATTAGAACAGATCGTGCGAATGAATTAGAATGGATCGTATGAATGAATTAGAATAGATACATTCGTGCGAATGAATTAGAATGGATCGTGCGAATGAATTAGAATGGATCGTACGAATGAATTAGAATGGATCGTATGAATGAATTAGAATAGATTGTGCGAATGAACTAGAATGGATCGTATGAATGAATTAGATTGGATCGTATGAATGAATTAGAATGGATCGTGCGAATGAATTAGAATGGATCGTACGAATGAATTAGAATGGATCGTACGAATGAATTAGAATGGATCGTACGATTGAATTAGAATGGATCGTGTGAAAGAATTAGAATGGATTGTATGAATGAATTAGAATGGATCGTATGAATGAATCAGAATAGATCGTGCGAATGAATTAGAATGGATTGTACGAATGAATTAGAATGGATTCATTTGTGCGAATGAATTTGAATGGATCGTGCGAATGAATTAGAATGGATCGTACGAATGAATTAGAATGGATCATATGAATGAATTAGAATGGATCGTGAGAATGAATTAGAATTGATCGTACGAATGAATTAGAATGGGTCGTGCAAATGAATTAGAATGGATCGTACGAAGGAATTAGAATGGATCGTACGAATGAATTAGAATAGATCATACGAATGAATTAGAATGGATACGTTCGTGCGAATGAATTAGAATGGATCGTACGAATGAGTAAGAATGGATCATACGAATGAAATAGAATGGATTGTACGAATGAATTAGAATGGATATATTCGTGCAAATAAATTAGAATGGATCGTATGAATGAATTAGAATGGATCGTACTTATGAATTAGAATGGATCGTACGAATAAGTAAGAATGGATACATTCACGAATGAATTAGAATAGATTGTGCGAATGAATTAGAATGGATCATACGAATGAATTAGAATGGATCGTATGAATAAATTAGAATGGATCGTGCGAATGAATTAGAATGGATCGTACGTACGAAGGAATAAGAATGGACCGTACGAAGGAATTAGAATGGATCGTACGAATGAATTAGAATAGATTGTGCGAATGAATTAGAATGGATCGTATGAATAAATTAGAATGGATCGTATGAATGAATTAGAATGGATCGTGCGAATGAATTAGAATGGATCGTACGAATGAATTAGAATGGATACATTCGTGCGAATGACTTAGAATGGGTCATACGACTGAGTAAGAATGGATCGTACGAACGAAATAGAATAGATCGTACGAATGAATTAGAATGGATCATGCTAATAAATTAGAATTGTTCATACGAATGAATTAGAATAGATTGTGCGAATGAATTAGAATGGATCGTACGATCCATTCTATTTCATTCGTATGATTCATTCTAATTTATTCGTACGATCCATTCTAATTCCTTCGTACGATCCATTCTAATTCATACGATCCATTCAATTTCATTCATACGATCCATTCTAATTCATTCGCACGATCCATTCTAATTCATTCATACGATCCATTCTAATTCATTCGTACGATCCATTCTAATTCATTACCACGATCCATTCTAATTCATTCGTACGATCCATTCTATTTCATTCGTACGATCCATTCTTACTCATTCATACGATCCATTCTAATTCATTCGCACGAATGTATCCAGATCCATTCTAATTCATTCGCACGATCCATTCTAATTCAATCGCACGATCCATTCTAATTCATTCGTACAATCCATTCTTACTCATTCGTACGATCCATTCTATTTCATTCGCACGAATGTATCCATTCTAATTCATTCGTACGATATATTCTAATTCATTCATATGATCCATTCTAATTCATTCGCACAATCCATTCTAATTCATTCGCAGGATCCATTCTAATTCATTCATACGATCCATTTTAATTCATTCATACAATCCATTCTAATTCTTTCACACGATCTATTCTAATTCATTCGTACGATCCATTCTAATTATTTCGTACAATCCATTCTATTTCATTCGTACGAATGAATTAGAATAGATTGTGCGAATGAATTAGAATGGATCGTACGAATGAATTAGAATGGATACATTCGTGCGAATGAATTAGAATGGATCGTATGAATGAATTAGATTGGATCGTATGAATGAATTAGAATGGATCGTACGTATGGATTAGAATGGATCGTACGAAGGAATTAGAATGGATCGTGCGAATGAATTAGAATAGATCGTACGAATGAATTAGAATGGATCGTATGAATGAATTAGAATGGATCGTGCGAATGAATTAGAATGGATCGTACGAATGGATCGTACGTATGAAGTTGTACGTACGAATGAATTAGAATTGATCGTACGAATAAATTAGAATAGATTGTGCGAATGAATTAGAATGGATACATTCGTGCGAATGAATTAGAATGGATCATATGAATGAATAAGAATGAATTAGAATGGATCGTACGAATGAAATAGAATGGATCGTACGTATCAATTAGAATGGATACATTCATGGGAATGAATTAGAATGGATCGTGCAAATGAATTAGAATGGATTGTGCGAATGAATTAGACTGGATCGTACGAATGAATTAGAATAGATTGTGCGAATGAATTAGAATGGATCGTACGAGCGAATTAGAATGGATCGTAATAATGGATCGTACGAATGAAATAGAATGGATCGTACGAATGAATTAGCATGGATCGTGCAATGGATCGTACGAATGAATTAGAATGGATCATACGAATGAGTAAGAATGGATCGTATGAATGAAATAGAATGGATCGTGCGAATGAATTAGAATGGATCGTGCGAATAAATTAGAATGGATCGTACGAATGAATTAGAATGGATAAATTCGTGCAAATGAATTAGAATGGATCGTATGAATGAATTAGAATGGATCGTACGAATGAATTAGAATGGATACATTCGTGTGAATGAATTAGAATGGATCGTACGAATGAGTAAGAATGGATCGTGCGAATGAATTAGAATGGATCATACGAATGAATTACAATGGATACATTCGTGCGAATGAATTAGAATGGATCGTATCAATGAATTAGATTGGATCGTATGAATGAATAAGAATGGATCATGCGTAGGAATTAGAATGGATCGTATGAATGAATTAGAATGAAACGTACGAATGAATTAGAATGGATCGTACGAATGAAATAGAATGGATCGTACAAATGAATTAGAATGGATCATTCATATGATCCATTCTAATTCCTTCGTACGATCCATTCTTATTCATTCCCATGAATGTATCCATTCTAATTCATACGTACGATCCATTCTAATTTATTTATACGCTCCAATCTAATTCATTCATAGAATCCATTCTAATTCATTCGCACGAATTTATCCATTCTAATTCATTCGTACGATCCATTCTAATTCATTCGCACAATCTATTCTAATTCATTCGTACGAATGAATCCATTCTAATTCATTCGTACAATCCATTCTATTTCTTTCGTATGATCCATTCTTACTCATTCGTATGATCCATTCTAATTCATTCGCACGATATGGATACAATCGTGCGAATGAATTAGAATGGATCATATGAATGAATTAGAATAGATTGTGCGAATAAATTAGAATAGATCATACGAATGAATTAGAATGGATACATTCGTGCGTATGAATTAGAATGGATCGTATAAATGAATTAGATTGGATCGTACAAATAAAATAGAATGGATTGTACAAATGAATTAGAATGGATCGTACGAATGAATTAGAATGGATCGTGTGAAAGAATTAGAATGGATTATATGAATGAATTAGAATGGATCGTACGAATGAATTAGAATGGATCGTGTGAAAGAATTAGAATGGATTGTATGAATGAATTAGAATGGATCGTATGAATGAATTAGAATGGATACATTCGTGTGAATGAATTAGAATGGATCGTACGAATGAGTAAGAATGGATCGTACGAATGAAATAGAATGGATCGTACGAATGAATTAGAATGGATCGTGCTAACGAATTAGAATGAATCGTGCGAATGAATTAGAATGGATCGTGTGAATGAATTAGAATGGATCGTACGAATGAATTAGAATGGATCGTATGAAATAATTAGAAAGGATCGTGCGAATGAATTAGAATGGATCGTATGAATGAAATAGATTGGATCGTATGAATTAGAATGGATCATACGAAGGATTTTGAATGGATCGTGCGAATGAAATATAATGGATCATACGAATGAATTAGAATGGATACATTCGTGCGAATGAATTAGCATGGATCGTACGAATGCGTAAGAATGGATCGTACGAATGAAATAGAATGGATCGTACGAATGAATTAGAATGGATCGTGCTAATGAATTAGAATGGATAGTGCGAATGAATTAGAATGGATCGTGCGAATGAATTAGAATGGATCATACGAATGAATTAGAATGGATCGTACGAATGAATTCGAATGGATTGTGCGAATGAATTAGAATGGATCGTATGAATAAAATAGAATGGATCGTATGAATTAGAATGGATCGTACGAAGGAATTAGAATTGATCGTACGAAGGTGCGAATGAATTAGAATGGATCGTGCGAATGAATTAGAATGGATCGTACGAATGAATTAGAATAGATTGTGCGAATGAGTTAGAATGGACCGTACGAATGAATTAGAATGGATACATTCGTGCGAATGAATTAGAATGTATCATATGAATGAATTAGATTGGATCTTATTAATGAATTAGAATGGATCGTTCGAATGAATTAGAACGGATCGTACGAATGAATTAGAATGGATACCTTCATGCGAATGAATTAGAATGGATCATACGATTGAGTAAGAATGGATCGTACGAATGAAAAAGAATAGATCGTACGAATGAATTAGAATGGATCGTGCTAATGAATTAGAATTGATCTTACGAATGAATTAGAATAGATTGTGCGAATGAATTAGAATGGATCGTACGAATGAATTAGAATGGATACATTCGTGCGAATGAATTAGAATGGATCGTATGAGTGCGAATGAATTACAATGGATCGTGCAAATGAATTAGAATGGATCATATTAATGAATTAGAATGGATCATGCAAATGAATTAGAATGGATCATACGAATGAATTAGAATGGATCGTATGAATGAATTAGAATGGATCGTGCGAATGAATTAGAATAGATTGTATGAATGAATTAGAATAGATTGTGCGAATGAATTAGAATGGATCGTACGAATGAATTAGAATGGATACATTCGTGCGAATGAATTAGAATGGATCGTATGAATGAATTAGAATGGTTCGTATGAGTGAATTCGAATGGATCGTGCGAATGAATTAGAATGGATTGTACGAATGAATTAGAATGGATCGTACGAATGAATTAGAATGGATACATTCGTGCGAAAGAATTAGAATGGATCATACGATTGAGTAAGAATGATCATACGAATGAATTAGAATGGATCGTATGAATGAATTAGAATTTGATCGTATGAATGAATTAGATTGGATCGTATGAATGAATTAGAATGGATACATTCGTGCGAATGAATTAGAAAGGATCGTACGAATGAATTAGAATAGATCGTATGAATCAATTAGAATGGATCGTGAAAATGAATTAGAATGGATCGTACTTATGAATTAGAATGGATACATTCGTGCGAATGAATTAGAATGGATCATATGAATGAATTAGAATGGATCGTGCGAATGAATTAGAATGGATCGTACGAATGAATTAGAATGGATACACGATCCATTCTAATTCATTCATACGATCCATTCTAATTCATTCGTATGATCCATTCTAATCCCTTTGTACGATCCGTTCTAATTTATTATTACGATCCATTCTAATTCATTCGTATGATCCATTCTAATTCATTCGCACGATCCATTCTAATTCATTAATACGATCCAATCTAATTCATTCATACGATCCATTCTAATTCATTCGCACGAATGTATCCATTCTAATTCATTCATACGATCCATTCTAATTCATTCGCACAATCTATTCTAATTCATTCGTACGATCTATTCTAATTCATTCGCACGATCCATTCTAATTCATTCGCACGAATGTATCCATTCTAATTCATTCGTACGATCTATTCTAATTCATTCATACGATCCATTCTAATTCTTTCGTACGATCCAATCTAATTCCTTCGTACGATCCATTCTAATTCATTCCCATGAATGTATCCATTCTAATTGATACGTACGATCCATTCTATTTCATTCGTACGATCCATTCTTACTCATTCGTACAATCCATTCTAATTCATTCGCACGAATGTATCCACTCTAATTCATTCGTACGATCAATTCTAATTCATTAGCACGATCCATTCTAATTCATTCGTACGATCTATTCTATTTTATTCGTACGATCCATTCTTACTCAATCGTATGATCCATTCTGATTCATTTGCACGAATGTATCCATTCTAATTCATTCGTACGATCTATTCTAATTCATTCGCACGATCCATTCTAATTCATTAATACGATCCAATCTAATTCATCCATACGATCCATTCTAATTCATTCGCACGAATGTATCCGTTCTAATTCATTCGTACGATCCATTCTAATTGATTCACACAATCTATTCTAATTTATTCGTACGATCCATTCTAATTCATTCGCACGATCCATTCTAATTCATTCGCACGAATGAATCCATTCTAATTCATTCGTACAATCCATTCTATTTCATTCATACGATCCATTCTTACTCATTCGTACGATCCATTCTAATTCATTCGCACGAATATATCCATTCTAATTCATTCGTACGATCCATTCTAATTCATTCGTACGATCCATTCTTACTCATTCGTACGATCCATTCTAATCTATTCTAATTCATTCGCACGAATGTATCCATTCTAATTCATTCATACGATCTTTTCTAATTCATTCGTACGAACCATTCTAATTCATTCGCACGATCCATTCTAATTCATTCGCACGAATGAATCCATTCTAATTCATTCGTACAATCCATTCTATTTCATTCGTACGATCCATTCTTACTCATTCGTACGATCCATTCTAATTCATGATCATACGAATGAGTAAGAATGGATCGTACGAATGAAACAGAATGGATTGTACGAATGAATTAGAATGGATCGTACAAAGGAATTAGAATGGATCATACGAATCGTATGATCCATTCTAATTCATTCGCACGAATGTATCCATTCTAATTCATTCGTATGATCCATTCTAATTCATTCGCACGATCCATTCTTATTCATTAATACGATCCAATCTAATTCATTCATACAATCCATTCTAATTCATTCGTACAATCCATTCTAATTCATTCGCACGAATGTATCCATTCTAATTCATTCGTACGATCCATTCTAATTCATTCGCACAATCTATTCTAATTCATTCGCACGATCCATTCTAATTCATTCATACGATCCATTCTAATTTATTCATACGATCCATTCTAATTCATTCGTACGATCTATTCGAATACATTCGTACGATCCATTCTATTTCTAATTCTTTCACACGATCCATTCCAATTCTTTCACACGATCCATTCTAATTCATTCGTACGATCTATTCTAATTCATTTGCACGATCAATTCTAATTCATTAGCACGATCCATTCTAATTCATTCGTATGATCTATTCTATTTCATTCGTACGATCCATTCTTACTCAATCGTATGATCCATTCTAATTCATTCGCACGAATGTATCGTACGATCCATTCTAATTCATTCGCACGATCCATTCTAATTCATTCATACTATCCATTCTAATTCATTCGTACGATCCATTCTAATTCATTCGCACGATCCATTCTAATTCTTTCACACGATCCATTCTAATTCATTCGTACGATCCATTCTTACTCATTCGTACGATCCATTCTAATTCCTTCGTACGATCCATTCTAATTCCTTCGTACGATCCATTTTAATTCCTTTGTACGGCCCATTATATTTCATTCGTATGATCCATTCTAGTTCGTTTGAACGTTCCATTCTAATTCATTCATACGATCCATTCTAATTCATTCGTACAATTCATTCTAATTCATTCGCATGATCTATTCTAATTCATTCATACGATCCATTTTAATTCATTCGTACGATCCATTCTAATTCATTCACACGATCCATTCTAATTCATTCGTACGATCTATGAAGGAATTAAAATGGATCGTAAGAATGAATTAGAATGGATACATTCGAACAATCCATTCTAATTCATTCGTACGATCGATTCTAATTCATTTGCACGAATGTATCCATTCTAATTCATTCGTACGATCCATTCTAATTCCTTCGTACGATCTATTCCAATTCCTTCGTACGATCCATTATATTTCATTCGTACGATCCATTCTAATTCATTAGCTATTCTAATTCATTCATACGATCTATTCTAATTCATTCGCACGATCCATTCTAATTCATTCACACGAATGAATCCATTCTAATTCATTCGTACAATCCATTCTATTTCAATCGTACGATCCATTCTTACTCATTCGTACGATCCATTCTAATTCATTTGCATGAATGTATCCATTCTAATTCATTCGTACGATCCATTCTAATTCATTCGCACAATCCATTCTAATTCATTCGTACGATCCATTCTAATTCATTCGTACGATCCATTCTAATTCATTCGCACAATCCATTCTAATTCATTCGCAAGAATGTATCCATTCTAATTAATTCATATGATCTATTCCAATTCATTCATACGATCCATTCTAATTCACTTGCACGATCATACGAATTAATTAGAATGGATCGTGCGAATGAATTAGAATGGATCATGCGAATGAATTAGAATGCATCGTACGAATGAATTAGAATGGATCGTATAAATGAATTAAAATGGATCGTACGTATGAATTAGAATGGATACATTCATGGGAATGAATAAGAATGGATCGTACGAAGGAATTAGAATGGATCATACGAATGAAATAGAATGGATCGTACGAAGGAATTAGAATGGATCGTACATACGAAGGAATTAGAATGGATCATACGAAGGAATTAGAATCGATCGTACGAATGAATTAGAATAGATTGTGCGAATGAATTAGAATGGATCGTATGAATGAATTAGAATGGATCGTGCGAATGAATTAGAATGGATCGTACGAATGAATTAGAATGGATCGTATGAATGAATTAGAATGGATCGTGCGAATGAATTAGAATGGATCGTACGAATGGATCGTACGTATGAAGTTGTACGTACGAATGAATTAGAATGGATCGTGCGATTGAATTAGAATTGATCGTACGAATAAATTAGAATAGATTGTACGAATCAATTAGAATGGATCGTACGAATGAATTAGAATGGATACATTCGTGCGAATGAATTAGAATGGATCGTATGAATGAATTAGAATGAATTAGAATGGATCGTACGAATGAAATAGAATGGATCGTACGTATCAATTAGAATGGATACATTCATGGGAATGAATTTGAATGGATCGTGCAAATGAATTAGAATGGATTGTGCGAATGAATTAGAATGGATCGTACGAATGAATTAGAATAGATTGTGCGAATGAATTAGAATGGATCGTACGAGCGAATTAGAATGGATCGTAATAATGGATCGTACGAATGAAATAGAATGGATCGTACGAATGAATTAGCATGGATCGTGCAATGGATCGTATGAATGAATTAGAATGGATCATACGAATGAGTAAGAATGGATCGTACGAATGAAATAGAATGGATCGTGCGAATGAATTAGAATGGATCGTGCGAATGAATTAGAATGGATCGTACGAATGAATTAGAATGGATAAATTCGTGCAAATGAATTAGAATGGATCGTATGAATGAATTAGAATGGATCGTATGAATGAATTAGAATGGATCGTGCGAATGAATTAGAATGGATCGTACGAATGGATCGTACGTATGAAGTTGTACGTACGAATGAATTAGAATGGATCGTGCTATTGAATTAGAATTGATCGTACGAATAAATTAGAGTAGATTGTGCGAATCAATTAGAATGGATCGTACGAATGAATTAGAATGGATACATTCGTGCGAATGAATTAGAATGGATCGTATCAATGAATTAGAATGAATTAGAATGGATCGTACGAATGAAATAGAATGGATCGTACGTATCAATTAGAATGGATACATTCATGGGAATGAATTTGAATGGATCGTGCAAATGAATTAGAATGGATTGTGCGAATGAATTAGAATGGATCGTACAAATGAATTAGAATAGATTGTGCGAATGAATTAGAATGGATCGTACGAGCGAATTAGAATGGATCGTAATAATGGATCGTACGAATGAAATAGAATGGATCGTACGAATGAATTAGCATGGATCGTGCAATGGATCGTATGAATGAATTAGAATGGATCATACGAATGAGTAAGAATGGATCGTACGAATGAAATAGAATGGATCGTGCGAATGAATTAGAATGGATCGTGCGAATGAATTAGAATGGATCGTCCGAATGAATTAGAATGGATAAATTCGTGCAAATGAATTAGAATGGATCGTACGAATGAATTAGAATGGATCGTACGAATGAATTAGAATGGATACATTCGTGTGAATGAATTAGAATGGATCGTACGAATGAGTAAGAATGGATCGTGCGAATGAATTAGAATGGATCATACGAATGAATTATAATGGATACATTCGTGCGAATGAATTAGAATGGATCGTATGAATGAATTAGATTGGATCGTATGAATGAATAAGAATGGATCATGCGAAGGAATTAGAATGGATCGTACGAATGAATTAGAATGGAACGTACGAATGAATTAGAATGGATCGTACGAATGAAATAGAATGGATCGTACGAATGAATTAGAATGGATCATTCATATGATCCATTCTAATTCCTTCGTACGATCCATTCTTATTCATTCCCATGAATGTATCTATTCTAATTCATCCGTACGATCCATTCTAATTTATTTATACGATCCAATCTAATACATTCATAGAATCCATTCTAATTCATTCGCACGAATTTATCCATTCTAATTCATTCGTACGATCCATTCTAATTCATTCGCACAATCTATTCTAATTCATTCGTACGAATGAATCCATTCTAATTCATTCGTACAATCCATTCTATTTCATTCGTATGATCCATTCTTACTCATTCATATGATCCATTCTAATTCATTCGCACGATAAGGATACATTCGTGCGAATGAATTAGAATGGATCGTATGAATGAATTAGAATGGATCGTACGAATGAAATAGAATGGATTGTACGAATGAATTAGAATGGATCGTACGAATGAATTAGAATGGATCGTGTGAAAGAATTAGAATGGATTGTATGAATGAATTAGAATGGATCGTACGAATGAATTAGAATGGATCGTGTGAAAGAATTAGAATGGATTGTATGAATGAATTAGAATGGATCGTATGAATGAATTAGAATGGATACATTCGTGCGAATGAATTAGAATGGATCATACGAATGAGTAAGAATGGATCGTACGAATGAAATAGAATGGATCGTACGAATGAATTAGAATGGATCGTGCTAACGAATTAGAATGAATTGTGCGAATGAATTAGAATGGATCGTGTGAATGAATTAGAATGGATTGTACGAATGAATTAGAATGGATCGTATGAAAGAATTAGAAAGGATCGTGCGAATGAATTAGAATGGATCGTATGAATGAAATAGATTGGATCGTATGAATTAGAATGGATCGTACGAAGGAATTTGAATGGATCGTGCGAATGAAATATAATGCATCGTACGAATGAATTAGAATGGATACATTCGTGCGAATGAATTAGCATGGATCGTACGAATGAGTAAGAATGGATCGTACGAATGAAATAGAATGGATCGTACGAATGAATTAGAATGGATCGTGCTAATGAATTAGAATGGATCGTGCGAATGAATTAGAATGGATCGTGCGAATGAATTAGAATGGATCATACGAATGAATTAGAATGGATCGTACGAATGAATTCGAATGGATCGTGCGAATGAATTAGAATGGATCGTATGAATAAAATAGAATGGATCGTATGAATTAGAATGGATCGTATGAAGGAATTAGAATTGATCGTACGAAGGTGCGAATGAATTAGAATGGATCGTGCGAATGAATTAGAATGGATCGTACGAATGAATTAGAATAGATTGTGCGAATGAGTTAGAATGGACCGTACGAATGAATTAGAATGGATACATTCGTGCGAATTAATTAGAATGTATCGTATGAATGAATTAGATTGGATCTTATTAATGAATTAGAATGGATCGTGCGAATGAATTAGAATGGATCGTACGAATGAATTAGAATGGATACATTCATGCGAATGAATTAGAATGGATCATACGATTGAGTAAGAATGGATCATACGAATGAAAAAGAATAGATCGTACGAATGAATTAGAATGGATCGTGCTAATGAATTAGAATTGATCGTACGAATGAATTAGAATAGATTGTGCGAATGAATTAGAATGGATCGTACGAATGAATTAGAATGGATACATTCGTGTGAATGAATTAGAATGGATCGTATGAGTGCGAATGAATTACAATGGATCGTACAAATGAATTAGAATGGATCGTATTAATGAATTAGAATGGATCGTGCAAATGAATTAGAATGGATCATACGAATGAATTAGAATGGATCGTATGAATGAATTAGAATGGATCGTGCGAATGAATTAGAATGGATCGTATGAATGAATTAGAATAGATTGTGCGAATCAATTAGAATGGATCGTACGAATGAATTAGAATGGATTCATTCGTGCGAATGAATTAGAATGGATCGTATGAATGAATTAGAATGGTTCGTATGAGTGAATTCGAATGGATCGTGCGAATGAATTAGAATGGATTGTACGAATGAATTAGAATGGATCGTACGAATAAATTAGAATGGATACATTCGTGCGAAAGAATTAGAATGGATCATACGATTGAGCAAGAATGATCATACGAATGAATTAGAATGGATCGTATGAATGAATTAGAATGGATCGTATGAATGAATTAGATTGGATCGTATGAATGAATTAGAATGGATACATTCGTGCGAATGAATTAGAATGGATCGTACAAATGAATTAGAATGGATCGTATGAATGAATTAGAATGGATCGTGAAAATGAATTAGAATGGATCGTACTTATGAATTAGAATGGAAACATTCGTGCGAATGAATTAGAATGGATCGTATGAATGAATTAGAATGGATCGTGCGAATGAATTAGAATGGATCGTACGAATGAATTAGAATGGATACACGATCCATTCTAATTCATTCATACGATCCATTCTAATTCATTCGTATGATCCATTCTAATCCCTTTGTACGATCCGTTCTAATTCATTATTACGATCCATTCTAATTCATTCGTATGATCCATTCTAATTCATTCGCACGATCCATTCTAATTCATTAATACGATCCAATCTAATTCATTCATACGATCCATTCTAATTCATTCACACGAATGTATCCATTCTAATTCATTCATACGATCCATTCTAATTCATTCACACAATCTATTCTAATTCATTCGTACGATCCATTCTAATTCATTCGCACGATCCATTCTAATTCATTCGCACGAATGTATCCATTCTAATTCATTCGTACGATCTATTCTAATTCATTCATACGATCCATTCTAATTCCTTCGTACGATCCATTCTAATTCCTTCGTACGATCCATTCTAATTCATTCCCATGAATGTATCCATTCAAATTGATACGTACGATCCATTCTATTTCATTCGTACGATCCATTCTTACTCATTCGTACAATCCATTCTAATTCATTCGCACGAATGTATCCACTATAATTCATTCGTACGATCAATTTTAATTCATTAGCACGATCCATTCTAATTCATTCGTACGATCTATTCTATTTTATTCGTACAATCCATTCTTACTCAATCGTATGATCCATTCTGATTCATTCGCACGAATGTATCCATTCTAATTTATTCGTACGATCTATTCTTATTCATTCGCACGATCCATTCTAATTCATTAATACGATCAGATCTAATTCATCCATACGATCCATTCTAATTCATTCGCACGAATGTATCCATTCTAATTCATTCGTACGATCCATTCTAATTCATTCGCACAATCTATTCTAATTTATTCGTACGATCCATTCTAATTCATTCGCACGATCCATTCTAATTCATTCGCACGAATATATCCATTCTAATTCATTCGTACGATCCATTCTAATTCATTTGTACGATCCATTCTTACTCATTCGTACGATCCATTCTAATCTATTCTAATTCATTCGCACGAATGTATCTATTCTAATTCATTCGTATGATCTTTTCTAATTCATTCGTACGATCCATTCTAATTCATTCGCACGATCCATTCTAATTCATTCGCACGAATGAATCCATTCTAATTCATTCGTACAATCCTTTCTATTTCATTCCTACGATCCATTATTACTCATTCGTACGATCCATTCTAATTCATGATCATACGATTGAGTAAGAATGGATCGTACGAATGAAACAGAATGGATTGTACGAATGAATTAGAATGGATCGTACAAAGGAATTAGAATGGATCATACGAATCGTATGATCCATTCTAATTCATTCGCACGAATGTATCCATTCTAATTCATTCGTATGATCCATTCTAATTCATTCGCACGATCCATTCTAATTCATTAATACGATCCAATCTAATTTATTCATACAATCCATTCTAATTCATTCGTACAATCCATTCTTATTCATTCGCAAGAATGTATCCATTCTAATTCATTCGTACGATCCATTCTAATTCATTCGCACAATCTATTCTAATTCATTCGCACGATCCTTTCTAATTCATTCATACGATCCATTCTAATTCATTCATACGATCCATTCTAATTCATTCGTACGATCCATTTGAATACATTCGTATGATCCATTCTATTTCTAATTCTTTCACACGATCCATTCTAATTCTTTCACACGATCCATTCTAATTCATTCGTACGATCTATTCTAATTCATTTGCACGATCAATTCTAATTCATTAGCACGATCCATTCTAATTCATTCGTATGATCTATTCTATTTCATTCGTACGATCCATTCTTACTCAATCGTATGATCCATTCTAATTCATTCGCACGAATGTATCGTACGATCCATTCTAATTCATTCGCACGATCCATTCTAATTCATTCATACGATCCATTCTAATTCATTCGTATGATCCATTCTAATTCATTCTCACGATCCATTCTAATTCTTTCACACGATCCATTCTAATTCATTCGTACAATCCATTCTTACTCATTCGTACGATCCATTCTAATTCCTTCGTACGATCCATTCTAATTCCTTCGTACGATCCATTTTAATTCCTTTGTACGACCCATTATATTTCATTCGTATGATCCATTCTAGTTCGTTTGTACGTTCCATTCTAATTCATTCATACGATCCATTCTAATTCATTCGTACAATCCATTCTAATTCATTTGCATGATCTATTCTAATTCATTCATACGATCCATTCTAATTCATTCGTACGATCCATTCTAATTCATTCACACGATCCATTCTAATTCATTCGTACGATCTATGAAGGAATTAAAATGGATCGTACGAATGAATTAGAATGGATACATTCGTACAATCCATTCTAATTCATTCGTACGATCCATTCTAATTCATTTGCACGAACGTATCCATTCTAATTCATTCGTACGATCCATTCTAATTCCTTCGTACGATCTATTCCAATTCCTTCGTACGATCCATTATATTTCATTCGTACGATCCATTCTAATTCATTAGCACGATCTATTCTAATTCATTCATACGATCTATTCTAATTCATTCGCACGATCCATTCTAATTCATTCGCACGAATGAATCCATTCTAATTCATTCGTACAATCCATTCTATTTCAATCGTACGATCCATTCTTACTCATTCGTACGATCCATTCTAATTCATTTGCATGAATGTATCCATTCTAATTCATTCGTACGATCCATTCTAATTCATTGGCACGATCCATTCTAATTCATTCGTACGATCCATTCTAATTCATTCGTACGATCCATTCTAATTCATTCGCACGATCCATTCTAATTCATTCGCACGAATGTATCCATTCTAATTAATTCGTATGATCTATTCCAATTCATTCATACGATCCATTCTAATTCACTTGCACGATCATACGAATTAATTAGAATGGATCGTGCGAATGAATTAGAATGGATCGTGCGAATGAATTAGAATGGATCGTACGAATGAATTAGAATGGATCGTATAAATGAATTAGAATGGATCGTACGTATGAATTAGAATGGATACATTCATGGGAATGAATAAGAATGGATCGTACGAAGGAATTAGAATGGATCATACGAATGAAATAGAATGGATCGTACGATCCATTCTAATCTATTCTAATTCATTCGCACGAATGTATCCATTCTAATTCATTCGTATGATCTTTTCTAATTCATTCGTATGATCCATTCTAATTCATTCGCACGATCCATTCTAATTCATTCTCACGAATGAATCCATTCTAATTCATTCGTACAATCCATTCTATTTCATTCGTACGATCCATTCTTACTCATTCGTACGATCCATTCTAATTCATGATCATACGATTGAGTAAGAATGGATCGTACGAATGAAACAGAATGGATTGTACAAAATGAATTAGAATGGATCATACAAAGGAATTAGAATGGATCATACGAATCATATGATCCATTCTAATTCATTCGCACGAATGTATCCATTCTAATTCATTCGTATGATCCATTCTAATTCATTCGCACGATCCATTCTAATTCATTAATACGATCCAATCTAATTTATTCATACAATCCATTCTAATTCATTCGTACAATCCATTCTTATTCATTCGCACAAATGTATCCATTCTAATTCATTCGTACGATCCATTCTAATTCATTCGCACAATCTATTCTAATTCATTCGCACGATCCTTTCTAATTCATTCATACGATCCATTCTAATTCATTCATACGATCCATTCTAATTCATTCGTACGATCCATTCGAATACATTCGTACGATCCATTCTATTTCTAATTCTTTCACACGATCCATTCTAATTCTTTCACACGATCCATTCTAATTCATTCGTACGATCTATTCTAATTCATTCGTACGATCCATTCTCATTCATTCGCACAATCTATTCTAATTCATTCGTACAATCCATTCTAATTCTTTCACACGATCCATTCTAATTCATTCGTACGATCCATTCTAATTCATTCGTACGATCTCTATTTCATTCGTACGATCCATTCTAATTAATTCGTACGATCGTGCTAGTGAATTAGAATGGATCGTACGAATGAATTAGAATAGATTGTGCGAATGAATTAGAATGGATCGTATGAATGAATTAGAGTGGATACATTCGTGCGAATGAATTAGAATGGATCGTGCGAATGAATTAGAATGGATCGTACGAATGAATTAGAATGGATCGTACGAATGAATTAGAATGGATCGTGTGAAAGAATTAGAATGGATTGTATGAATGAAGTAGAATGGATCGTATGGACGAATTAGAATGGATCGTGCGAATGAATTAGAGTGGATCGTACAAATGAATTAGAATGGATACATTCGTGTGAATGAATTAGAATGGATCGTATGAATGAATTAGATTGGATCGTATGAATGAATTAGAATGGATCGTGCGAATGAATTAGAATGGATCGTACGAATGAATTAGAATGGATCATATGAATGAATTAGAATAGATCGTACCAAATGAATTAGAATGGATACATTCGTGCGAATGAATTAGAATGGATACATTGATGGGAATGAATTAGAATGTATCGTACAAAGGAATTAGAATGGATCATACGAATGAAATATAATGGGTCGTACAAAGGAATTAGAATGGATCGTACGAAAGAATTAGAATGGATCGTACGAAGGAATTAGAATGGATCCTACGAATGAATTAGAATGGATACATTCGTGCGAATGAATTAGAATGGATCGTACGAATGAGTAAGAATGGATCGTACAAATGAAATAGAATGGATCGTACGAATAAATTAGAATGGATCGTGCGAATGAATTAGAATGGATCGTACGAATGAGTAAGAATGGATCATACGAATGAAATAGAATGGATTGTACGAATGAATTAGAATGGATTCATTCGTGCGAATGAATTAGAATGGATCGTGCTAATGAATTAGAATTGATCGTACAAATGAATTAGAATAGATTGTGCAAATGAATTAGAATTGATCGTAAGAATAAATTAGAATGGATCGTACGAATGAATTAGAATGGATATATTCGTGAAAATTAATTAGAATGGATCATAAGAATGAATTAGAATGGATCGTACGGTACGAATGAGTAAGAATGGATTGTACGAATGAAATAGAATGGATTGTACGAATGAATTAGAATGGATTCATTCGTGCGAATGAATTAGAATGGATCATATGAGTGAATTCGAATGGATCGTGCGAATGAATTAGAATGGATCGTACGAATGAAATAGAATGGATACATTCGTACTAATGAATTAGAATGGATCGTACGAATGAGTAAGAATGGATCGTACGAATGTAATAGAATGGATTGTACGAATGAATTAGAATGGATCGTACAATGAATTAGAATGGGTCGTGTGAATGAATTAGAATGGATCGTACGAATGAGTAAGAATGGATCGTACGAATGAAATAGAATGGATCGTACGAATGAATTAGAATGGATCGTGCTAATGAATTAGAAAGGATCGTACGAATGAATTAGAAAGGATCGTATGAATGAATTAGAGTGGATACATTCGTGCGAATGAATTAGAATGGATCGTGCGAATGAATTAGAATGGATCGTATGAATTAATTAGAATGGATCGTACGAATGAATTAGAATGGATCTTATGAATGAATTAGAATGGATCGTGTGAAAGAATTAGAATGGATTGTATGAATGAATTAGAATGGATCGTATGAATGAATTAGAAAGGATCGTGCGAATGAATTAGAATGGATCGTATGAATGAATTAGAATGGATACATTCGTGTGAATGAATTAGAATGGATCGTATGAATGAATTAGATTGGATCGTATGAATGAATTAGAATGGATCGTGCGAATGAATTAGAATGGATCATACGAATGAATTAGAATGGATCATATGAATGAATTAGAATAGATCGTACGAATGAATTAAAATGGATACATTCATGCGAATGAATTAGAATGGATACATTCATGGGAATGAATTAGAATGTATCGTACAAAGGAATTAGAATGGATCATACGAATGAAATATAATGGGTCGTACAAAGGAATTAGAATGGATCGTACGAAGGAATTAGAATGGATCGTATGAAGGAATTAGAATGGATCATACGAATGAATTAGAATGGATACATTCGTGCGAATGAATTAGAATGGATCATACGAATGAGTAAGAATGGATCGTACGAATGAAATAGAATGGATCATACGAATGAATTAGAATGGATCGTGCGAATGAATTAGAATGGATCGTACGAATGAGTAAGAATGGATCGTACGAATGAAATAGAATGGATTGTACGAATGAATTAGAATGGATTCATTCGTGCGAATGAATTAGAATGGATCGTGCTAATGAATTATTATTGATCGTACAAATGAATTAGAATAGATTGTGCGAATGAATTAGAATGGACCGTAAGAATGAATTAGAAAGGATCGTATGAATGAATTAGAATGGATATATTCGTGAAAATTAATTAGAATGAATCATATGAATGAATTAGAATGGATCGTACGGTACGAATGAGTAAGAATGGATTGTACGAATGAAATAGAATGGATTGTACGAATGAATTAGAATGGATTTATTCGTGCGAATGAATTAGAATGGATCATATTAGTGAATTCGAATGGATCGTGCGAATGAATTAGAATGGATCGTACGAATGAAATAGAATGGATACATTCGTACCAATGAATTAGAATGGATCGTACGAATGAGTAAGAATGGATCGTACGAATGAAATAGAATGGATTGTACGAATGAATTAGAATGGATCGTACAATGAATTAGAATGGATCGTGCGAATGAATTAGAAATGGATCGTGCGAATGAATTAGAATGGATCGTACGAATGATATAGAATGGATCGTACGAATGAATTAGAATGGATCGTGCTAATGAATTAGAAAGAATCGTACGAATAAATTAGAAAGGATCGTATGGATGAATTAGAGTGGATACATTCGTGCGAATGAATTAGAATGGATCGTACGAATTAATTAGAATGGATCGTACGAATGAATTAGAAAGGATCGTGTGAAAGAATTAGAATGGATTATATGAATGAATTAGAATGGATCGTATGAATGAATTAAAATGGATCGTGCAAATGAATTAGAATGGATCGTACGAATGAATTAGAATGGATACATTCGTGTGAATGAATTAGAATGGATCGTATGAATGAATCAGATTGGATCGTATGAATGAATTAGAATGGATCGTGCGAATGAATTAGAATGGATCGTACGAATGAATTAGAATGGATCATATGAATGAATTAGAATAGATCGTATGAATGAATTAAAAAAGATACATTCGTGCAAATGAATTAGAATGGATACATTCATGGGAATGAATTAGAATGTATCGTACAAAGGAATTAGAATGGATCATACGAATGAAATATAATGGGTCGTACAAAGGAATTAGAATGGATCGTACGAAGGAATTAGAATGGATCGTACGAAGGAATTAGAATGGATCATACGAATGAATTAGAATGGATATTTTCGTGCGAATGAATTAGAATGGATCGTACGAATGAGTAAGAATGGATCGTACGAATGAAATAGAATGGATCGTACGAATGAATTAGAATGGATCGTGCGAATGAATTAGAATGGATCGTACGAATGAGTAAGAATGGATCGTACGAATGAAATAGAATGGATTGTATGAATGAATTAGAATGGATTCATTCGTGCGAATGAATTAGAATGGATCATGCTAATGAATTAGAATTGATCGTACGAATGAATTAGAATAGATTGTGCGAATGAATTAGAATGGATCGTAAGAATGAATTAGAATGGATCGTACGAATGAATTAGAATGGTTATATTCGTGAAAATTAATTAGAATGGATCATATGAATGAATTAGAATGGATCGTATGGTATGAATGAGTAAGAATGGATTGTACGAATGAAATAGAATGGATTGTAGGAAAGAATTAGAATGGATTCATTCGTGCGAATGAATTAGAATGGATCGTACGAATGAAATAGAATGGATACATTCGTACGAATAAATTAGAATGGATCGTGCGAATGAATTAGAATGGATCGTACGAATGAAATAGAATGGATACATTCGTACGAATGAATTAGAATGGATCGTACGAATGAGTAAGAATGGGTCGTACGAATGAAATAGAATGGATTGTACGAATGAATTAGAATGGATCGTACAATGAATTAGAATGGATCATGCGAATGAATTAGAATGGATCGTACGAATGAGTAAGAATGGATCGTATGAATGAAATAGAATGGATCGTAGGAATGAATTAGAATGGATCGTGCTAATGAATTGGAAAGGATCATACGAATGAATTAGAATAGATTGTGCGAATGAATTAGAATGGATCGTACGAATGAATTAGAATGGATATATTCGTGCAAATGAATTAGAATGGATCATATGAATGAATTAGAATGGATCGTACGGATCGTACGAATGAAATAGAATAGATCGTACGCACGATCTATTCTATTTCATTCGTACGATCCATTCTTACTCAATTGTATGATCCGTTCTAATTCATTCGCACAAATGTATCCATTCTAATTCATTCGTATGATCCATTCTAATTCATTCGCATGATCCATTCTAATTCATTAATACGATCTAATCTAATTCATTCATACGATCAATTCTAATTCATTTGCACGAATGTATCCATTCTAATTCATTCATACGATCCATTCTAATTCATTCGCACAATCTATTCTAATTCATTCGATGTACGATCCATTCTATTTCATTCGTACGATCCATTCTTACTCATTCGTACGATCCATTCTAATTCATTCGCACGAATGTATCCATTCTAATTCATTCATACGATCCATTCTAATTTTTTTGTACGATCCATTCTAATTCCTTCGTACGATCCATTCTAATTCCTTTGTACGACCCATTATATTTCATTCGTATGATCCATTCTAATTCCTTTGTACGATCCATTTTAATTCATTCATACGATCCATTCTAATTCATTCATACGATCCATTCTAATTCATTCGCACGATCCATTCTAATTCATTCATACGATCCAATCTAATTCATTCATACGATCCATTCTAATTCATTCGCACGAATGTATCCATTCTAATTCATTCGTACGATCCATTTCCTTTGTACGATCCATTCTAATTCCTTCGTACGATCGATTCTAATTCATTCGTACGATCCATTCTAATTCATTCGCACGATCCATTCTAATTCATTCGCACAATCTATTCTAATTCATTCGCACGATCCATTCGAATTCACTCATACGATCCATTCTAATTCATTCATACGATCCATTCAAATTCATTCGTACAATCCATTCTAATTCATTCGCACAATCTATTCTAATTCATTCGTACGATCCATTCTAATTCCTTCGTACCATCCATTCTAATTCATTCGCACGAATGTATCCATTCTAATTCATTCGTACGATCCATTCTAATTCATTCGTATGATCCATTCTAATTCATTCGCACGATCCATTCTAATTCATTCATATGATCCAATCTAATTCATTCATATGATCCATTCTAAATCATTCGCACGAATGTATCCATTCTAATTCATTCGTACGATCCATTTCCTTCGTACGATCCATTCTAATTCATTCGTACGATCCATTCTAATTCATTCGTACGATCCATTCTAATTCATTCGCACGATCCATTCTAATTCATTCGCACGATCTATTCTAATTCATTCGCACGATCCATTCGAATTCACTCATACGATCCATTCTAATTCATTCATACGATCCATTCTAATTCATTCGTACGATCCATTCTAATTCATTCGCACAATCTATTCTAATTCATTCGTACGATCCATTCTAATTCCTTCGTACGATCCATTCTAATTCATTCGCATGAATGTATCCATTATAATTCATTCGTACGATCCATTCTAATTCCTTCGTACGATCCATTCTAATTCCTTTGTACAATCCATTCTATTTCATTCGTATAATCTATTCTAATTCCTTCGTACGATCCTTTCTTATTTATTCCCATGAATGTATCCATTCTAATTCATACGTACGTAATGAATTAGAATAGAATGTACGAATGAATTAGAATAGATTGTGCGAATGAATTAGAATGGATCGTACGGATGAGAAAGAAAGGATCGTACGAATGAAATAGAATGGATCGTACGAATGAATTAGAATGGATCGTGCTAATGAATTAGAATGGATCGTATGAATGAATTAGAATGGATCGTGCGAATGAATTAGAATGGATCGTACGAATGAATTAGAATAGATTGTGCGAATGAATTAGAATGGATCGTACGAATGAATTAGAATGGATACATTCGTGCGAATGAATTAGAATGGATCATACGAATGAATTAGAATGGATCGTGTGAATGAATTAGAATGGATCGTACGAATGAGTAAGAATGGATCGTACGAATGAATTAGAATGGATTGTATGAATGAATTAGAATGGATCGTACGAAGGAATTAGAATAGATTGTGCGAAGGAATTAGAATGGATCGTGCGAATGAATTAGAATGGATCGTATTAATGAATTAAAATGGATCGTGCGAATGAATTAGAATGGATCGTACGAATGAGTAAAAATGGATCGTACGAATGAAATAGAATGGATTGTACGAATGAATTAGAATGGATCGTACGAATGAATTAGAATGGATCGTACGAAATGAATTAGAATGGATCATACGAAGGAATTAGAATGGATCGTGCTAATGAATTAGAATGGATCGTATGAATGAATTAGAATAGATTGTGCGAATGAATTAGAATAGATTGTGCGAATGAATTAGAATGGATTGTCATACGATCAAATCTAATTCATTCATACGATGCATTCTAATTCATTCGTATGATCCATTCTAATTCCTTCGTACGATCCATTCTATTTCATTCGTACGATCCATTCTTACTCAATCGTATGATCAATTCTAATTCATTCGCACGAATGTATCCATTCTAATTCATTCGTACGATCCAATCTAATTCATTCATACGATCCATTCTAATTCATTCGCACGATCTATTCTAATTCATTCATACGATCCATTCTAATTCATTCGTACAATCCGTTCTAATTCATTCGCACGTACGATCCATTCTAATTCCTTCGCACGATCCATTCTAATTCATTCATACGATCCAATCTAATTCATTCATACGATCCATTCTAATTCATTCGCACGAATGTATCCATTCTAATTCATTCGTACGATCCATTCTACTTCATTTGCACAATCTATTCTAATTCATTCGTACGATCTATTGAAATTCATTAGCACAGTCTATTCTAATTCATTCGTACGATCTATTCTATTTCATTCGTACGATCCATTCTTACTCAATCGTATGATCTATTCTAATTCATTCGCACGAATGTATCCATTCTAATTCATTCGTACGATCCATTCTAATTCATTTGCACGATCCATTCTAATTCATTAATACGATCCAATCTAATTAATTCATATGATCCATTCTAATTCATTCGCACGAATGTATCCATTCTAATTCATTCGTACGATCCATCCTAATTCATTCGCACAATTTATTCTAATTCATTCGTACGATCCATTCTAATTCATTAGCACGATCCTTTCTAATTCATTCGTACGATCCATTCTATTTCATTCGCACGATCCATTCTTACTCATTCGTACGATCCATTCTAACTCATTCGCACGAATGTATCCATTCTAATTCATTCGTACGATCCATTCTAATTCATTCGCACGATCCATTCTAATTCATTCATATGATCCATTCTAAGTCATTCGCACGATCCATTCTAATTCATTCATACAATCCATTCTAATTCTTTCGCACGATCCTTTCTAATTCATTCGTACGATCCATTCTAATTCATTCATACAAACCATTCTATTTCATTCGTACGATCCATTCTTACTCATTCGTATGATCCATTCTAATTCATTCGCACGAATGTATCCATTCTAATTCACTCGTACGATCCATTCTAATTCATTCGTACGATCCATTCTAATTCATTCATACGATCCGTTCTAATTCATTCATACAATCCATTCTAATTCTTTCATACGATCCATTCTAATTCATTCATACGTACAAATTTATACGTACGATCCATTATTACGATCCATTCTAATTCATTTGTATGATCCATTCTATTTCATTCATACGATTCATTCTAATTCCTTCGTACGATCCATTCTAATTCCTTCGTACGATCCATTCTATTTCATTCGTATGATCCATTCTAATTCATAAGTACCATCCATTCTAATTCATTCATACGATCCATTCTAATTCATTCGTACGATCCATTCTATTTCATTCGCATGATCCATTCTAATTCATTCATACGATCCAATCTAATTCATTCATAAGATCCATTCTAATTCATTCGCACGAATGTATCCATTCAAATTCATTCGTACGATCCATTCTAATTCATTCGCACGATCCATTCTAATTCATTCGCACGATCCATTCAAATTCATTCATACAATCCATTCTAATTCTTTCGCATGATCCTTTCTAATTCATTCGTACGATCCATTCTAATTCATTCGTACGATCCATTCTAATTCATTCGCACGATCAATTCTAGTTTATTAGCACGATCCATTCTAATTTATTCGCACGAATGTATCCATTATAATTCATTTGCACGATCCAATTCTAATTCATTTATACGATCCAATCTAATTCATTCATACAATCCATTCTAATTCATTCGCACGAATGTATCCATTCTAATTCATTCGTACGATCCATTCTAATTCATTCGCACAATCTATTCTTATTCATTCGTACGATCCATTCTAATTCATTAGCACGATCCATTCTAATTCATTCGTATGATCCATTCTATTTCATTCGTACGATCCATTCTAATTCATTCGCATGAATGTATCCATTCTAATTCATTCGTACGATCCATTCTAATTCATTCGTACGATCCATTCTAATTCATTCGCACGAATGTATCCTTTCTAATTCCTTTGTACGATACATTCTAATTCATTCGTACGATCTTCTAATTCATTCATATAATCCATTCTAATTCATTCGTACGATCTATTCTAATTCATTAATACGATCCATTCTAATTCCTTCGTACGATCCATTCTAATTCCTTCGTACGATCCATTCTAATTCCTTTGTACGACCCATTATATTTCATTCGTATGATCTATTCTAATTCCTTTGTACGATCCATTCTAATTCATTCGTACAATCCATTCTATTTCATTCGTACGATCCATTCTTACTCATTCGCACGATCCATTCTAATTCATTCATACGGTCCATTCTAATTCATTCATACAATCCATTCTAATTCTTTCACACGATCCATTCTAATTCATTCGTACGTTCCATTCTAATACATTAGCACAATCCATGCTAATTCATTCGTACGATCCATTCTAATTCATTCGCACGATCCATTCTAATGCATTCGTATGATCCATTCTAATTTATTCGTACGATCCATTCTAATTCATTCGCACAATCTATTCTAATTCATTCGCACAATCCATTCTAATTCATTCGTACGATCCATTCTAATTCATTCGCACGATCCATTCTAATTCATTCGTACAATCCATTCTTTTTTTTTTTTAATAAAAGCTACGGGGATTTTATTGGGGACCCCGCCCCTAGAAAAACAGTTCAAACCATTACAGCTCTGGCCTTTTATATATAAGGCATCAGAGAGAGGAGAAAGAAAAAAGAAAACACAAAGAAACGGTAACACCCCTCACAGTCCTCAAACACAGCATCAGATTTCCTGTTCATAGTCCTTCCAGAATTGTTATCCTCTATAGCAGTCCTCAGATTCCCTTGAAGCATCCGAAAGAAACCTGCATTTTTGAAAGCTTGGAGATTTGATCAATCACCCCTCACAGTCCTCAGAACACAATATCAGATTTCCTGTGCATAGTCCTTCCGGAATTGTTATCCTCTATAACAGTCCTCAGATTCCCTTGAAGCATCCGAAAGGAATCTGCATTTTTGAAAGCTTGGTGATTTGATCAATCACCCCTCACAGTCCTCAGAACACAATATCAGATTCCCCTGTCATAGTTTCTTCCTGCATTATTATGCTCTATAGCAATCCTCAGATTTTCCTTGAAGGCATCCGAATAGAGAGAAGTAGTAACGCTGCTATTAATTCCCATTTTAGACAAAATATCAGCTGGTTGGTTCCCTTCACGCCAAATGTGTGTAATCTGCACTCTTGAAAGCTTGGTCATTTGATCTCGAATACTTTGAACTTTTTGTCGAATTATCCAGGGAATAGAGTATTCTCCTTTTATACTATTGACAGCTACCAAGGAGTCTGACTCAATCCATAACTGAGAAATATGCATATCCACTGCCATATTGATGCCAACTTCAATAGAATCCAATTCAACATTTAGAATATCATTGTATCTAGATGGACCATAATAGGCTTTAATAACAGCACCTTCATGATTACGAAAAATACCACCAATACCTGCAATTTCAGAAACTAAAGCACCATCAGTATTTAGTTTCATCCAATCTTTAGTAGGTTTTTGCCAAGTAACCTGCTGACTGCTGATGCTGATTGGAGAAAGAAAGCACCCCCATTTAGCTGCAGCAATTCTGTTCACCTGATTGTCTATTTCATTCGTACGATCCATTCTTACTCATTCGTATGATCCATTCTAATTCATTCGCACGAATGTATCCATTCTAATTCATTCGTACGATCCATTCTAAATCCTTCGTACGATCCATTCTAATTCCTTCGTACGATCCATTCTAATTCCTTTGTACGACCCATTATATTTCATTCGTATGATCCATTCTAATTCCTTTGTACGATCAATTCTAATTCATTCCCATGAATGAATGTATCCATTCTAATTCATACGTCCGATCCATTCTAATTCATTCATACGATCCAATCTAATTCATTCATACGATTCATTTCAATTCATTCGCATGAATGTATCCATTCTAATTCATTCGTACGATCTATTCTAATTCCTTCGTACGATCCATTCTAATTCATTCGCACAATCTATTCTAATTAATTCGTACGATCAATTCTAATTCATTAGCACGATCCATTCTAATTCATTCGCACGAATGAATCCATTCTAATTCATTCATACAATCCATTCGTACGAATGAATTAGAATGGATCGTACGAATGAATTAGAATGAATTAGAATGGATCGTATGAATGAATTAGAATGGATACATTCGTGCAAATGAATTAGAATAGATCATACGAATGAATTAGAATGGATCGTACGAATGAATTAGAATGGATCGTGTGAAAGAATTAGAATGGATTGTATGAATGAATATGATCTAATTCATTCGTACGATCCATTCTAATTCATTCGTACAATCCATTCTAATTCATTCGCACGAATGTATCCATTCTAATTCCTTCGTACGATCCATTCTAATTCATTCGTACGACCCATTCTAATTTATTAATACGATCCAATCTAATTCATTCATACGATCCATTCTAATTCATTCGTACGATCCATTCTAATTCATTCGAACGATCCATTCTAATTCATTCATACGATCCATTCTAATTCATTTATACGATCCATTCTAATTCATTCGTACGATCGAATTAGAATGGATCGTATAAGTGAATTCGAATGGATCGTGCGAATGAATTGGAATGGATCGTATGAATGAATTAGAGTGGATACATTCGTGCGACTGAATTAGAATGGATCGTACGAATGAATTAGAATGGATCGTGCGAAGGAATTATAATGGATCGTACGAATGAATTAGAATGGATACATTCGTGCGAATGAATTAGAATGGATCGTACTAAGGAATTAGAATGGATCGTACGTATGAAGGAATTAGAATGGATCGTATGAAGGAATTAGAATGGATCGTACGAATGAATTAGAATGGATACATTCGTGCGAATGAATTAGAATGGATCGTACGAAGGAATTAGAATGGATCGTACGTACGAAGGAATTAGAATGGATCGTACGAAGGAATTAGAATGGATCATACGAATGAATTAGAATGGATACATTCATGCGAATGAATTAGAATGGATCGTGCGAATGAATTAGAATGGATCATACGAATGAATTAGAATAGATTGTGCGAATGAATTAGAATGGATCGTGCGAACGAATTAGAATGGATCGTACGAATGAATTAGAATAGATTGTGCGAATGAATTAGAATGAATCGTACGAATGAATTAGAATGGATACATTCGTGCGAATGAATTAGAATGGATCGTATGAATGAATTAGATTGGATCATATGAATGAATTAGAATGGATCGTGCGAATGAATTAGAATGGATCGTACGAATGAATTAGAATGGATCGTATGAGTGAATCCGAATGGATCATGCAAATGAATTAGAATGGATCGTATGAATGAATTAGAGTGGATACATTCGTGCGAATGAATTAGAATTGTTCGTACGAATGAATTAGAATGGATCGTGCGAAGGAATTAGAATGGATCGTACGAATGAATTAGAATGGATACATTCGTGCGAATGAATTAGAATGTATCGTATGAAGGAATTAGAATGGATCGTACGGATGAATTAGAATGGATACATTCGTGCGAATGAATTAGAATGGATCGTGCGAATGAATTAGATTGGATCATACGAATGAATTAGAATAGATTGTGCGAATGAATTAGAATGGATCGTGCGAATGAATTAGAATGGATCGTACGAATGAATTAGAATAGATTGTGCGAATGAATTAGAATGGATCGTACGAATGAATTAGAATGGATACATTCGTGCGAATGAATTAGAATGGATCGTAAGAATGAATTAGATTGGATCGTATGAATGAATTAGAATGGATCGTGCGAATGAATTAGAATGGATCGTACGAATGAATTAGAATAGATCGTATGAGTGAATTCGAATGGATCGTGCGAAGGAATTAGAATGGATCGTATAAATGAATTAGAGTGGATACATTCGTGCGAATGAATTAGAATGGATCGTGCGAATGAATTAGAATGGATCGTGCGAAGGAATTAGAATGGATCGTACGAATGAATTAGAATGGATACATTCGTGCGAATGAATTAGAATGGATCGTACGAAGAAATTAGAATGGATCGTACGTACGAAGGAATTAGAATGGATCGTACGAATGAATTAGAATGGATGCATTCGTGCGAATTAATTAGAATGGATCGTACGAAGGAATTAGAATGGATCGTACGTACGAAGGAATTAGAATGGATCGTACGAATGAATTAGAATGGATACATTCGTGCGAATGAATTAGAATGGATCGTGCGAATGAATTAGAATGGATCGTACGAATGAATTAGAATAGATTGTGCGAATGAAATAGAATGGATCGTGCGAATGAATTAGAATGGATCGTACGAATGAATTAGAATAGATTGTGCGAATAAATTAGAATGGATCGTACGAATGAATTAGAATGGATATATTCGTGCGAATGCATTAGAAAGGATCGTATGAATGAATTAGATTGGATCGTATAAATGAATTAGAATGGATCGTGTGAATGAATTAGAATGGATCGCATTATCCATTCTAATTCATTCATACAATCCATTCTAATTCTTTCACACGATCCATTCTAATTCATTCGTACGTTCCATTCTTATTCATTCGTACGATCCATTCTAATTCATTCGTACGATCCATTCTAATTCATACAATCCATTCTATTTTATTCATACGATCCATTCTAATTCATTAGCACATACGATCCATTCTAATTCATTCGTACAATCCATTCTAATTCATTCGCACGATCCATTCGAATTCACTCATACGATCCATTCTAATTCATTCATACGATCCATTCTAATTCATTCGTATGTTCCATTCTAATTTATTCATACAATCCATTCTATTTCATTTGTACGATCCATTCTTACTCTTTCATATGATCCATTCTAATTCATTCGTACAATCTATTCTAATTCATTCGTACGATCCATTCTAATTCACTAGCACGATCATACGAATTAATTAGAATGGATCGTACGAATGAAATAGAATGGATCATACAAATGAAATAGAATGGATCGTACGATCCATTCTAATTCATTCGCATGATCCATTCTAATTCATTCGTATGATCCATTCTAATTCATTCGCACGAATGTATCCATTCTAATTCATTCGTACGATCCATTCTAATTCATTCATACAATCCATTCTATTTCATTCGTACGATCCATTCTTACTCATTCGTACGATCTATTCTAATTCATTCGCATGAATGTATCCATTCTAATTCATTCGTACGATCCATTCTAATTCATTCGTATGATCCATTCTAATTCATTCGTACGGTCCATTCTAATTCATTCGCACGATCCATTCTAATTCATTCGCACGAATGTATCCATTCTAATTCCTTCGTATGATCCATTCTAATTCATTCGTACGATCTATTCTAATTCATTCATACAATCCATTTTAATTGATTCGTACGATCTATTCTAATTCATTCGTACGATCCATTCTAATTCATTCGCACGAATGTATCCACTCTAATTCATTCATACGATCCATTCTAATTCATTCGTACGATCCATTCTAATTCATTCGCACGATCCATTCTAATTCATTCATACGATCCAATCTAATTCATTCATACGATCCATTCTAATTCATTCGTATGATCCATTCTAATTCCTTCGTACGATCCATTCTATTTCATTCGTACGATCGATCCATTCTTACTCAAACACATGATCCATTCTAATTCAATCGCACGAATGTATCCATTCTAATTCATTCGTACGATCCATTCAAATTCATTCGTTCAATCCATTCTAATTCATTCGCACGATCCATTCGAATTCACTCATACGATCCATTCTAATTCATTCATACGATCCATTCTAATTCATTCGCACGAATGTATCCATTCTAATTCATTCGTACGATCCATTCTAATTCATTCGCACAATCTTTTCTAATTCATTCGTACGATCCATTCTAATTCATTCGCACGATCCATTCTAATTCATTTATACGATCCATTCTAATTCATTCGTATGATCCATTCTAATTCATTCGCATGATCCATTCTTACTCATTTGTGAGATCCATTCTAATTCATTCGCATGATCCATTCTAATTCATTAATACGATCCATTCTAATTTATTTGCACGATCCATTCTAATTCATTCGCACAATCTATTCTAATTCCTTCATACGATCCATTCTAATTCATTCGTATGATCCATTCTAATTCATTCGTCCTATCTATTCTTACACATTCGTACGATCCATTCTAATTCATTCGCACGAATGTATCCATTCTAATTCCTTCGTACGATCCATTCTAATTCCTTCGTACGATCCATTCTAATTCATTCGCACGATCCATTCTAATTCATTCATACAATCCATTCTAATTCATTCGTACGATCCATTCTAATTCATTCGCACGATCCATTCAAATTCACTCATACGATCCATTCTAATTCATTCGTACGATCCATTCTAATTCATTCGTACGATCCATTCTAATTCATTCATACGATCCATTTAATTCATTCGTATGATCCATTCTAATTCGTTCACACGATCCATTCTAATTCAATAATACGATCCATTCTAATTCATTCATACATTCCATTCTAATTCATTGGCACCATCCATTCTAATTCATTCATACGATCCAATCTAATTCATTCGCACGATCCATTCTAATTCATTCATACGATCCATTCTAATTCATTCGTACAATCCATTCTAATTCATTCGCACGATCCATTCGAATTCACTCATACGATCCATTCTAATTCATTCAAACGATCCATTCTAATTCATTCGCACGATCCATTCTAATTCATTCATACGATCCATTCTAATTCATTGGTATGATCCATTCTAATTCATTCGCACGATCCATTCTAATTCATTCATACGATCCATTCTAATTCATTCATACAATCCATTCTAATTCTTTCACACGATCCATTCTAATTCATTCGTACGTTCCATTCTAATTCATTAGCACGATCCATGCTAATTCATTCGTATGATCCATTATAATTCATTTGCACGATCCATTCTAATTCATTCGTATGTTCCATTCAAATTCATTCGCACAATCTATTCTAATTCATTCGTATGGTCCATTCTAATTCATTCGCACGATCCATTCTAATTCATTCATAGGATCCATTCTATTTCATTCGTACGATCCATTCTTCCTCATTCGTACGATCCATTCTAATTCATTCGCACGAATGTATCCACTCTAATTCATTCGTACGATCCATTCTTATTCCTTCGTACGATCCATTCTAATTCCTTTGTACGACCCATTATATTTCATTCGTATGATCCATTCTAATGATCGTACGAATGAATTAGAATGGATAGTATGAATGAATTAGAATGGATCGTGCGAATGAATTAGAATGGATCGTACGAATGAATTAGAGTGGATACATTCGTGCGAATGAATTAGAATGGATCGTGCTAATGAACTAGAATTGATTGTACGAATGAATTAGAATCGATCGTACGAATGAATTAGAATGGATCGTGTGAAAAAATTAGAATGGATTGTATGAATGAATTAGAATGGATCGTATGAATGAATTAGAATGGATCGTGCGAATGAATTAGAATGGATCAAACGAATGAGTAAGAATGGATCATACGAATGAAATATAATGGATCGTACGAAGGAATTAGAATGGATCATACGAATGAATTAGAATGGATCGTATGAATGAGTTAGATTGGATCGTATGAATGAATTAGAATGGATCGTGCGAATGAATTAGAATAGATCGTACGAATGAATTAGAATGGATCGTATAAAGGAATTAGAATGGATCGTGCTAATGAATTAGAATGGAACGTACGAATGAATTAGAATGGATCGTGTGAAAGAATTAGAATGGATTGTATGAATGAATTAGAATGGATCGTGCGAATGAATTAGAATGGATCATACGAATGAGTAAGAATTGATCGTACGATTGAAATAGAATTGATTGTACGAATGAATTAGAATGGATCGTACGAATGAATTTGAATGGAATGAATTAGAATGGATCGTACGAATGAATTAGAATGGATCGTATGAATAAATTAGAATGGATCATGCGAATGAATTAGAATGGATCGTACGATCCATTCTAATTCATTAATACGATCCAATCTAATTCATTCATACGACCCATTCTAATTCATTAGCACGAATGTATCCATTCTAATTCATTCGTACGATCCATTCTAATTCATTCGCACAATCTATTCTAATTCATTCGCACTAATGAATCCATTCTAATTCATTCGTACAATCCATTCTATTTCATTCGTACGATCCATTCTATTTCATTCGAATGATCCATTCTAATTCCTTCGTACGATCCATTCTAATTCATTCCCATGAATGTGTCCATTCTAATTCATTCGTACGATCCATTCTAATTCATTCATACGATCCATTCTAATTCATTCGTACAATCCATTCTAATTCATTTGCACGATCCATTCAAATTCACTCATACGATCCATTCTAATTCATTCATACGATCCATTCTAATTCATTCGTACGATCCATTCTAATTCATTCATACGATCCATTCTAATTCATTCGTATGATCCATTCTAATTCGTTCGCACGATCCATATTCATTCATACGATCCATTCTAATTCATTCATACAATCCATTCTAATTCATTCGCATAATCCATTCTAATTCATTGATACGTTCCAATCTAATTCATTCATACGATCCATTCTAATTTATTCGCACGATCCATTCTAATTCATTCATACGATCCATTCTAATTCATTCGTACAATCCATTCTAATTCATTTGCACGAACCATTCGAATTCACTCATACGATCCATTCTAATTCATTCATACGATCCATTCTAATTCATTCGTACGATCCATTCTAATTCATTCATACGATCCATTCTAATTCATTCGTATGATCCATTCTAATTCATTCGCACGATCCGTTCTAATTCATTCATACGATCCATTCTAATTCATTCATACAAACCATTCTAATTCTTTCACACGATCCATTCTAATTCATTCGTACGTTCCATTCTAATTCATTAGCATCCATGCTAATTCATTCGTACGATCCATTATAATTCATTCGCACGATCCATTCTACTTCATTCGTACGATCCATTCTAATTCATTCGCACAATCTATTCTAATTCATTCGTACGGTCCATTCTAATTCATTCGCACGATCCATTCTAATTCATTCGTACGATCCATTCTTTTTCATTCGTACGATCCATTCTTACTCATTCGTACGATCCATTCTAATTAATTCGCACGAATGTATCCATTCTAATTCATTCGTACGATACATTCTAATTCGTTCGTACGATCCATTCTAATTCCTTTGTACGACCCATTATATTTCATTCGTATGACCCATTCTAATGATCGTACGAATGAATTAGAATGGATAGTACGAATGAATTAGAATGGATCGTGCTAATGAATTAGAATGGATCGTACGAATGAATTAGAACGGATCGTACGAATAAATTAGAATGGATCGTACGAATGAAATAGAATGGATTGTACGAATGAATTAGAATGGATCGTACGAATGAATTAGAATGGATCATGTGAGAGAATTAGAATGGATTGTATGAATGAATTAGAATGGATCGTGTGAATGATTTAGAATGGATCGTACGAATGAATGAATGAATTAGAATGGATCGTACGAATGAATTAGAATGGATCGTACGAATGAATTAGAATGGATCATACGAATGAATTAGAATGGATCGTACGAATGAAATAGAATGGATTGTACGAATGAATTAGAATGGATCGTACGAATAAATTAGAATGGATCATGTGAGAAAATTAGAATGGATCGTATGAATGAATTAGAATGGATCGTATGAATGAATTAGAATGGATCGTGTGAATGAATTAGAATGGATCGTACGAATGAATTAGAATGGATGCATTCGTGCGAATGAATTAGAATGGATCAAACGAATGAGTAAGAATGGATCATACGAATGAAATATAATGGATCGTACGAAGGAATTAGAATGGATCATACGAATGAATTAGAATGGATCGTATGAATGAGTTAGATTGGATTGTATGAATAAATTAGAATGGATCGTGCGAATGAATTAGAATGGATCGTACGAATGAATTAGAATGGATCGTATGAATGAATTAGAATGGATCGTGCTAATGAATTAGAATGGAACGTACGAATGAATTAGAATGGATCGTGTGAAAGAATTAGAATGGATTGTATGAATGAATTAGAATGGATCATATGAATGAATTAGAATGGATCGTGCGAATGAATTAGAATGGATCATACGAATGAGTAAGAATGGATCGTACGAATGAAATAGAATGGATTGTACGAATGAATTAGAATGGATCGTACGAATGAATTAGAATGGATCGTACGAATGTATTAGAATGGATCGTATGAATGAATTAGAATGGATCATGCGAATGAATTAGAATGGATCGTACGATCCATTCTAATTCATTAATACGATCCAATCTAATTCATTCATACGATCCATTCTAATTCTTTAGGACGAATGTATCCATACTAATTCATTCGTACGATCCATTCTAATTCATTCGCACAATCTTTTCTAATTCATTCGTACGATCCATTCTAATTCATTGGCACGATCCATTCTAATTCCTATGTACGATCCATTCTTACTCAATGAATTAGAATGGATACATTCGCACGAATGAGTTAGAATGGATCGTACGAAGGAATTAGACTGGATACATTCGTGCGGATGAATTAGAATTGATTGTACGAAGGAACTAGAATGGATCGTATGAATGAATTAGAATAGATTGTGTGAATGAATTAGAATGGATCGTACGAATGAATTAGAATGGATACATTCATGGGAATGAATTAGAATGGATCGTACGATGGAATTAGAATGGATCATTCGAATGAAATAGAATGGATCGTACGAATAAAATAGAATGGATTGTACGAATGAATTAGAATGGATTCATTCGTGCGAATGAATTAGAATGGATCGTGCGAATGAATTAGAATGGATCGTAAGAATGAATTAGAATAGATTGTGCGAATGAATTAGAATGGATCGTGCGAATGAATTAGAATGGATCGTAAGAATGAATTAGAATAGATTATGCGAATGAATTAGAATGGATCGTACGAATGAATTAGAATGGATACATTCGTGCGAATGAATTAGAATGGATCGTATGAATGAATTAGATTGGATCGTATTAATGAATTAGAATGGATCATGCGAATGAATTAGAATGGATCGTATGAATGAATTAGAATGGATACATTCGTGCGAATAAATTAGAATGGATCATACGATTGAGTAAGAATGGATCGTACGAATGAAATAGAATAGATCGTACGAATGAATTAGAATGGATCGTGCTAATGAATTAGAATTGATCGTACGAATGAATTAGAAAAGATTGTGCGAATGAAATAGAATGGATCGTACGAATGAATTAGAATGGATACATTCATGCGAATGAATTAGAATAGATTGTGCGAATGAATTAGAATGGATCGTACGAATGAATTAGAATGGATACATTCGTGCGAATGAATTAGAATGGATCATACGAATGAGTAAGAAATGGATCGTACGAATGAAATAGAATGGATTGTACGAATGAGTTAGAATGGATCGTACAAATGAATTAGAATGGATCGTGTGAAAGGATTAGAATGGATTGTATGAATGAATTAGAATGGATCGTATGAATGAAATAGATTGGATCATGCGAATGAATTAGAATGGATCGTGTTGGGGGTAGCTGAAGTCCATCCAGGAGTTGGAGCCCTTACCCGTATGAGCTCGCCTCCTAGCTCGCCTAGAGCCCGCCCCTAGCTCTGCGCGCTTGACATCAGTTCACCCTTGCCTGCGGATCCCAAAAACCCCAGGATTCCAAGGGGTGGGGAAGTCGCCTAGGAGCTCGCCCTTCCCCCCCATGCTCACTAAATCATCTTGATAGGGAGCGAGATCCACATTAGGCTCAAGGGGCCTTAGGCAAAGAGCTCGCTCAGGAGCTCGCCCAAGCTCGCTCAGGAGCTCGCCCAAGCTCGCACAAAAGCTCGCTAAGCTCGCGCGGGAGTTCGCTGGCAGTGGCAGCGGGAGTTAGACCGTCATGCATACAAAGACACCGGCACCACAGACGCCCCTAGCTCACCACGACCCCCCTATTTATCGAAGAGGTCGCCCTTACGAGGTCCGACTCTTGATAGATATGAAGGGGAAGGTGGAATCATGAAGGGCGAGCTCGTTTTTGCTTCCTCCCTGAGGTCGCCCCAGTAAAGAGGCATAAAGGCTGCCAGGTGTCGAAACCCCACTAAAGCTACGTGGACAATTGTAGTCCACGGAAGCCCGCCTGAGTTAGTTAAGATGCTCTACCCCACTCAAAACCGCCTGGCAGGCTCGGCGACAAAGAATGTCAGGGGTGCAAGTTCCAAGGACTGTCAGAGACCCACGCGAGCCAGAACGTAGGGGCCTAGAAGGCGCTGGAAAGAATCTCCCCGTGTCGGGCAATGGTAGGTCGCCAATGTCTATAAATGCCCACCCCCAGGCTCCAGAGTACAGGTTGGAAACCCTCATCCCTACCACTTTCGTCTTCTATAGCTCGCCGTTGAGCACCTGAGACTGACTTGAGCGTCGGAGGGTCTGCGCTCCTAAGGGAGCCAGCCGTTCTTACGCTTTTTCTTTGTCTTGCAGGCACGCCGCACGGACCAGCGAAAAAATATCCCCAAACATTTGGCGCCGTCTGTGGGATCTTTCGACTGGTTCCTGCGAGAACACCCACGACCACACGGTTGAATGCCGGGGGCTCTCGTAACCCAAAGATGGCTCCGGCGACAAGGGGACGCAGGCGACCGAGGACCCGTGCGAGGTCTGCACGCAGCGAACCTCCTGCTGAGACCCCCCAGCCCCATGTCCCGCTCAGTGACCAGCTCCTGTTGGAGATGTTGGCCACTCAGCGGGCGATGATGGAGAAACTGACGTGACTGCGTCAGGTTCCGGCGGTCAGCCGACGGTCCGGGCCGACGAAGATGGCATCTCCGGTGCGACCACCAACTTCAACATCGCGCCCGCCCGCGACCATTCCGGCTCGGCAAGCCTCCCACCGGGAACCCCCGGCTGAGAGAACGGCCGTGCGCGGGGAACCAAAAACCCCGCTTACGAGATTGCAAAAGCTGGTGACCCAGCGGTCAAGCAACAAGGCGACCTCGCAAGCAACCATTCCCCGACGTCGCGACAGAAGCGCCGATTCAGATGAATCTGAGGCGAGATCTCTGGAGAGAGACCGCGACCCGCGTCATCGGCGACGGGGGAAGGAGCCTGCGGTGGCTTTGCCACATGGAGCTCGCGAGGCAATTGCTTCTCATCGACCCGCTATCGTACCAAGAGAGCCCGTAGATCGACTGCGAGAAGGTCACTCCGCAGGAACCCCCTCAGGTCGCCATAGGGGAGGGCCCCGAGGGAGCGTGCATGACTGCATAGGACCTGCGCAGCCGCCTCTGGGAATTATCCCCGGGCACTTGCAGCGACCTAACGCGCCTGTAGACCTGCTGGAGGACCTCGCCGCCCACGGAGGTAGCTCGCCCTTCACGAGTGAAGTGCACCAAGGAGGTTTCCCCCACCATTGGACCCCGCCCAAGTTCGTATTGTTCGATGGATCGCAAGATCCAGTCGACCATCTCTTGGCTTACCGGAAGCTGTTATTTTTCTGGGACCAAGATCATGTTTTGTGTCGGGCTTTCCCGAGTAGCTTGACGGGCTCGGCGTTGAACTGGTTCCATAAATTGCCATCGGGCACCATTCCAAACTTCCCTACTCTCTCCAGATTATTTCTGGAGCAGTACCGCTGCAACAGACAACCCCCCAAGAGGATCGAGTCCCTCTTTACCTTGGCCATGGGAGCTCACAAAACCCTTCGAAGCTTCGCGATGCGCTTTCGAAGCGCCTACCTCGCCCTGGAGGACGCAGTCGGTCAAGATCGCACGACGGTGAGCGCTTTCCGAAACGCCCTCCCCGAGGGAAGCAAACTTCATGATGCACTGGTGATTAAGGATCCCCGCATGATGGTCGAGCTCTTCGCCCTTGTCCAGCAACACATCAAGCTTGAAGATGCGGTGTTAGACCGGAAGGGTAAGGCAGTCGAGCAGCGACCTCCTCCGGCTCTGCGACCTCTCGTCGTTAAAGCTGTAGAGAGACGGGAGGCACCCCCGGTGGTACCTTTGCCCGGACCGCCCGCGGCTCCAGCAGTACAGCCCACTGAAGTCCCTGCGGTGGTCGCTGGAAGGTCGGCGAACTGGCGCCTGCCTCCGGGACCTGGGGAGCGGGATTTTACTGTGCTAACCCACTCCCCAGGGCAAGTCTTTCACCAAATCCGGAATGAACCTTTTTTTCAGTATCTACCCCCCTACAGGTCGGGGAGCCCGGCTCTACCGACAATACACGGCGATGCGCCTTTCATCGCAGTCCCGGGCATCACACCAACAGATGCCGGGCTCTGAAGAACCACCTGGAGGACTTGGTCGCCCAAGGCTATTTGGATCAGTTCATTTCGCCTCCAAGGAGATTCGAGGTGATACCGGTGTGGGCTCCTCGGGAGGGAGACCACCCGGGGCCCACTGAGCCCACTCTCCCTCCACCCCCACCGGAAGGGCTGGCCGTCTGTCACACCATCAGCGGGTGCCTGAACGGCCCGAGATCCAGCAACGAGGTTCGTCGGCAAGTTAGAGAGATGGAGCGGGCTCAGAAGGTATTCTCCGTTTCTCTAACCCCTGTGTTGCTCCAAACGCTAAGGGTAGAAGCTCGAGACTTTATCTAGTTCTCGGAAGAGGACATGGCTGGGGTTGTTACCCCCCACAATGATCCCCTCGTCATACGCCTTATAATAGCGAACATCGAGGTAAGGCGGGTCCTGGTTGACCCAGGAAGTGCCGTAGATATTCTGTTCTTATCGGCCTTCCAGCGAATGGGCCTGAGACAAATTGATTTGTCTCCCTCGATGGGCTCGCTCAGCAGTTTCACTAGCGAGGTCGCTAAAGTGGTAGGGAAGATAACCCTCACCGTAACGGCGGGCCCGGAGGTACGTCAAGTCTACTTCGCGGTGGTGGATGGGCAGTCCGCTTTCAATGCCATCCTATGGCAACCTTGGTTGAGACAGATGAAAGCGGTGTCCTCGCCTAATCACCGGCCCTCAAGTTCCCCACCGATAGAGGGGTCGTGGTAATTCGAGGAGACCAGGTCGCTGCTACCAGGTGCGAGCAGGACGTCTTTCACCTCACAGATGTGGAGGTCGCTGAGGCCAAGAGGCCCGCGCCCTCCTAGCAATTAGCGCCCACCTCGAGCGGGCTCCTCCAAAGCCCAAGAGAGGTCTCCTCGCTTAAATCCCCTACTTCACCCCCAGGTGGGAGCGGTGTGGATTTTGAGCTCGAGGAGAAAGGTCGCCTGTCGGGATCTCGGAGAGGAAGTTTTCCCATTGCCGAGCCGCTGCAAGAAGTCAACATCGGTGGCGAAGACGGACCGAGGATCGTCCATCTCGGGACCTCGCTAGCCAAGGGTGAGGTCCTGGCCCTAACCGACATACTCAGGGAATACCGTGACATATTCGCCTGGAGCTTTGCGGACATGCCAGGGATTGACCCGGAGGTCGCCTGTCATCGTCTGCACACAATGAAAGAATTCCCGCCGGTCAAGCAAAAAGTTCGGCACATACCTGCTGTGAAGTCCATTGTAGTGGCGGCAGAGATAGACAAGCTAGAGCGAGCTGGCTTTATACGCGAGGCGCACTTCCCCGAGTGGATCTCCAATATCGTGGCGGTACCCAAGAAGAGCGGAGCGGTCAGAGTGTGCATCGACTTCTCCGACCTTAACAAAGCATGCCCGAAGGACGGATTCCCCCTTCCGCGAATGGGCGCGCTGGTCGACGTAGTTGTCGGGTTCCGGGTCTTATTATTTATGGACGGATATTCGGGGTATAATCAGATACCTCTCAACGTCGAAGATCAGGAGAAGACCGCCTTCTATTCTGGGGCGGGCTACCAGAAGCTTTTCTGCTATCGGGTAATGCCGTTTGGACTGAAGAACGCGAGAGCGACCTACCAAAGGTTAGTCACTCAGATATTTAAAGATCAGATCGGCAGAAATGTCGAAGTTTATGTAGATGACCTCCTAGTAAAGAGTCGAGAGCGAGAAGGGCATGTTGCCTATCTCCGCAAAATCTTCGAAGTGTTGAGAAAGTACCAAATGAGGCTAAACCCGGCAAAGTGCGCATTCGGGGTGACTTCTGGGAAATTCCTAGGGTACCTGGTCACCCACAGGGGGATCGAGGCCGACCCTGGGCAAATTCGAGCACTTGTCGAAATGCCCGCACCAAGAACCCGGCAGGAGGTCCAGAGATTGAGCAGGCGAATCGCTGCGCTAAATCGGTTCATCTCCAAATCCTTAGATAATTGCTGACCTCTTTTCGAGCTACTTTGAAAAGGGGCGAGCATTTGTTGGGACGAAAAGTGTGAGCGCGCTTTTCAAAAGATCAAGGACTATCTGGCAAGCCCACCAATCCTAGCGGCGCCTAAGGATGGCACCGACCTGGGCGTATACCTGGCGGTCACCGAGAACGCGGTGAGCGGGGTCCTCGTGGTCGAAGAAGTGAAGATAGAGTGGCCTGTCTACTTTGTAAGCCACACAATGCTTCCCGCCGAGCTCCGGTATCGACCAATCGAGAAGGTCGCATTGGCCTTGGTCCTTACCGCGAGAAAGCTTCACCCCTATTTCTCGGCGCACACTGTCAAAGTCATCACGGAGCACCCTCTGAAGAGCGCGCTCTCTAGACCCTCGGTAGCCGGCAGGCTCTATCGTTGGTCCGCCGAGCTCGCTGCCTATGGTTTGGAGTATGTCCCTCGAGTTGCTGTCAAAGGGCAGGCTCTCGCTGATTTCTTGGCGGACTTCCCCATAGAAGAACCGGTCCAGTACCAGGAGGATGAGCCAACTGAGGCACACCCTGGGAAGGCGAGGTTCTTGGACAACCAAGGCGAGCTTCCTCCAACTAAGTATTCAGAGATGGCGGGCTGGGAATTATTCGTCGATGGATCCTCCAACGCTTCGGGGGCCAGGATAGGAGTCGCACTGATCGCCCAGTCGGTACTTCTTGAGAAATCAGTCCGGCTGGATTTCGCTGCTACCAACAACGAGGCAGAGTATGAGGCGCTGCTGGCTGGTCTAGAGCTCGCTCAAGAAGTAGGCGCCAAACGGTTGAAGGTTTTCAGCGACTCCCAGCTGATTATTTGTCAAATCAACGGAGATTATGCCTCCCAGGATACACGAATGGCGGGCTACATGGATCTGGTAAAAGAAAAGGCCGCGGAGTTCAAAAAGATCTCCTTCGAGCAAATTCCTTGAGCCGATAACAGGCGGCCTGACACGCTGGCAAATGTCGCCTCCCTGCTAGGAGGATCGGAAGCTCGCCAGATTTTCATCAAAGTCCAAAATCAGTCTCGGCTCCAAGTAGCGGAGCCCGCTGTTAACCAAGTATCGACCGATGTGTCACCAGGCGGATGGATCGCACCTATTATCAGTTTTCTCCGGAAGGGCGAGCTCCCGGAAGACAGAGAAGAAGCTCGGCGAATGGAGAAGTACGCTGGTCGCTATCTCATTCGCTGGGATCGTCTTTTTAGGAAATCGTTCGGTGGGCCAAATCTTCGTTGCATCGAGCATCCCGAAACTGAAGAAGTTTTAAATGGCATTCACTCTGGCGAGCTGGGGAACCATGCCGGCGGGCGGTCTCTGGCTGCGAAAATCAGGAGACAAGGATATTGGTGGCCCACTCTGGAGCAAGACACTTTGAAGGTCGCTCAAAGCTGCATCCAATGCCAGAAGCACGCCACGACAAATCACATGCCCGCGGAAGAGCTGCATCCCCTAGCGAGCCTCTGGCCTTTTCAGCAATGGGGACTGGATATTGTGGGACCTTTCCCCGTATCTGCCCGATAAAAGAAATTCATCTTAGTGGCTACGGACTACTTCACCAAATGGGTGGAAGCGGTCCCGCTAGCTAAGATAGGTGAAAAGCAGGTGAAAGACTTCCTTTGGAAGAATATCTTGTGTCGTTTCGGTCTACCCCGAGTACTTATCACCGACAACGGCCGTCAGTTCGACAATCGCTTGATCAAAAACTTTTGTGCTGAGTATGGAGTCGACCTAAGGTTTTCCTCCCCGAGGTATCCCCAAAGCAATAGGCAGGCCGAAGACACAAATCGCGTAATCCTGGACAACCTCAAGAAGAGGTTGGAAGGAAAGAAGGGACTGTGGGAGCAGGAGCTCGATGGAGTCCTATGGGCCTATCGCACTACTCCATGTCGCTAAACTAATGAGTCGCCCTTCAGTCTCACTTATGGTTGCGAAGCCGTGCTACCCGTAGAGGCCGAGCTGCCCACAGAAAGAAGGCTTGCGTCGGAGGAGGTCGACAACGACAAACTGCTCGCCGATTCCCTCGATCAGCTCGAAGAAAGACGAGAGCGCGCCAATCTACATCTCACCGGATAAAGACAGGAAATGAAGCGCGCATACGACAAAAGAGTCCGCCATCGAGCATTCAAAGCCGGTGACATGGTAATGAGAAAGGTGTTCGCAAACACACAAGAGCCTAACACAGAGAAGCTCGGCGCGAACTGGGAAGGCCCCTACATAGTACGCGAAGCGCGAGACTCGGGGGCTTACCAGTTGATGACCGTTGAAGGCGACCTGTTAGAACGACCTTGGAATGCCTTGCACCTCCAAAAATTCTATGCATAAGACCGGTAGTTTTTTGTAAGTCGTTTTCTGAAGAAATTATGAATGAACGATGGCGGTTTCACCAAAGAATTTAGCCCGGAAGCTCGACGTAGCAGGAGCGCGCATGATCTTCAGAAAAGTATAGTCCGTCGTCGTACGGACTTCAAGCAAGACCGGGACCCTCAGAGGCCGCCAGTAGGCGACCTTGAGATTCCCGTGGCAGTCCGCCGTCGTGCGGACTTAAAGCAAGACCGAGACCCTCAGAGGCCGCCAGTAGGCGACCTTGAGATTCCCGGGGCAGTCCGCCGTCGTGCGGACTTAAAGCAAGACCGGGGCCCTCAGAAGCCGCCAGTTGGCGACCTTGAGATTCCCGGAGCAGTCCACCGTCGTGCGGACTTAAAGCAAGACCGGGACCCTCAGAGGCCGCCAGTAGGCGACCTTGAGATTCCCGGGGCAGTCCGCCGTTGTGCGAACTTAAAGCAAGACTGGAATCCTCAGAGGCCGCAAATGAGCGACCTTGAGATTTCCAGGGTATTCCGCTGTTTAGTGGACTCAAAACCTAACCAGGATCCTTCGCGCTCACCTACCATGAACGGAAGCATCTTGGCGCGAATTAGGGAAACTTGAGAAACGCGACCACCCTTTCAGATAGCCCGAACTTCCCGTGGTAACCCCTCTAAGGGCATGTCCAGCGAACAGGACCTTCGGGGGAATTTAACCGGGCAGGGGGCAGCTAGCACTTATTAGTTTTCTTCAAAAATAAAAATGATTTAAGTCTCTGAGTGTAGGGAAGTTTTTGAAGTTATTTGGTTCGCTTATCTTTTCCGGGCTCAGAGACTATATCGAGTTTTAGCGAGCATGCCGAGTTTTTCGTTTACATATATTTTAAAATAAAATGGTTGAATAGAATTAGCTGCCTCGCCCGAGGTATGACCCTCAAGGCCGCTGCGAAAGGTTTTGGAGCAGACCCATGAGCGGACTCGCAGAGAAAGAAAAGGAACACAGAAGAATAAGATACAGAGGCGGGCTCAAAAAGATGAAGATTTTATTGATCAAAACGAGAAGGTTACAAAATTTGCAAGCTCAAGGCTTGCTGGTCTCCGCCCCGCTGTCATCTCCTCGGCGCCGTTTCTTCGACCTCTCGGTCTTGTATTTTTCCACAGCAGCCAGGGCGCCCTTCTTGAGGAGATCGTCCAGCTGAGCTTGGAGACGACCTTGTTGAGCCCGAAGGCCTTCGGCGTGCGTCTCCTTCATAGCGGTGATCTCTGCCTTTAGAGCAGTGACCTCGCCCTGAAGTTCAGCCGCCTCCTTCCTAGCGGTCTCTCTGGCGGTCACAGCATCGTCCCGCTCCGCCGTGGCCTTACGGAGGTCGTCGGAGGTCTTAAGCTGGGCCGTCTCCAGCTCGGCCATGCCCGACACGAGGGTCGCGACCCTCTGCCGAAGCTCCTCCGCCTCTTTCAGCGCCGCGGTGTACGAAGCCCGCTGGAGCTTGTGAATGTGCTCGTCCACCTTGCGCTCAGACCCCCGAAGGGAATCGTTGAACAAGGCGGCCAGCGATTTCCCGGCCCCAGCGACCTCCGCGGCCAGTGCCTGGCTCTGTTTCTCTGCCTGAATAAGGAAGATGAAAAAGTTAGCGAAAAAATAAGATTTTATACGTAGGGGTGGAGAAAGTGAGAGATACCTCGGCCAGGCGTTTGCTTATGGAAGCGAAGGGGGCTCGAGCGAAGACGTTGCGATCCAACAGCTGCCGCACGTAGTAAGGCGCCCACCCCTCTTCTGTAGAGGAGCCCGCGTTGGGACCCCCTGGAGCTTCGGTAGGAGGCGTCACGCCGGGGGAAGAAGTGGGGGCTGGCACCTCCCCCGGGCGAGGTCCGGCTGCTGGCAGGCTGGGAGGGCCCGCCCTGGCCTCTTTGGCCTCCGACTCCGAGCTAGAGGACTCAGAGTCAGAGCCAATGTCCACAAAGTTAGGGGACCTGTAGACCAGGTCCCCTAGGCCTTGCTGAGAGCCCGTCCTCTCCTGGCCCCCTACAAGAGGCGAGGCCGGAGGGACGGGAGCTGGAGCGGCTGGCGGCGAAGTGGTCGCAGCGGTGGCTGTCGTTTCGCCCTACTGGACCCCTGCCTCGGCGGCGGAAGATGAAAGCTCCCGCCCGCTCGAACCCACCTCCGGTGCGGGGGCTGGAGGAGCCGGAAGCTTCTCCACTTGGGCGGAAGCGGCAGGCCTCGTCCGGGAAGGTTGAGGGGCGGGCTCTTCCTCCTCGGAGCCCGATGCCTCCTCCTCGGAATCCGTCCAATCGGGCTCCGAGTCCAAGTCCGCCTCCTCTAGGGCTTTTCGTCGCAGCTCCGCCTGGGCGCTCGAAGGTGCGGGCCTCGCACACTTTGCATTTTTCTTCCCGCGACCCTCCATTTCCGGCGTCATCACTGCCACACGGAGAGGGACTGTCAGATCGCCTGGGAAGTGGCCCATGAGTATTCGAGCCATCCCGGATTTGACCTCCACCATGGATAGCAGGAGTTCGATGTTCGGATCATCGGGCTCGAGGAATTGAAGCTTGCGATGGATAGTGGGGATCGGGGCGGATGGCTGACCTGTGCCGGCGTCTGGGCGATGAGGTGGTGGAGGTGCGGAGGCCGCTTCCTCGCGGAGCATCTCCATTGTGTCGGGGTCGTTGAGGCGGATGGGCGAAGCTCGCCTGCGGACCACCTTCTTGCGGGGGTTGCCCACCGAGCTCCCTGCCCCCTTGCTGGTCCCTTCGGAGGGAGGAGGGACATCCTTCTTCTTCCGGACAGCCTTCTGCTTGGGCAGGATCACGCCGGTCTTCCCGTCCTTCAGTTGGAAGGCAAAGTCCAGGGCGGTGATCTTCTCCAGGGTTCGCCCACCAAGGTAGTGGAGGAACGCCTCGTCCTGAGATCGCTCCTGATCAGGAGCGATGCACTTATTCTTCCCAGCCCAGAAGAAGGCGATCTCCCGGAAGACCGCCGTCGCGGGAACCCCGGGGTGAGCCGGGACTCCACTGTGCCGCCCGCGCCAGTCGTCGACCGCCACGAAAGGATAATCCTTCCAGTGGCGGCCCTTGTTCTTGATGGCGGAGAAGGGGAGCACCTCGCCAGGCCGCCCAGCGAGGTAAAAGTAGCCGCAGCCCGTGGTACTGAAGACCGGCCCGGGTTTGAGGATCCACTTCATGAGCAAGTAGCTCAGTGGGATCCTCACCTTCAGGGCAGTCTCCAGCTGGGACAGCCCGTAGAGTATCCCCCAGGAGTTTCCTAAGAGTTGGGCGGGGCAAAGCCCCGTCAACTCCAGGAGCTCCCCGGCGAGATGACTCAGGGGGAACCGCAGCCCGGACCACAGCAGCCCAACAGAAGCTACTGTGCCCTGGGGCAGCCTCCCCGTGAGTGGCATCTCGGTGACGAGGATCTCCCGAGGGAGATCGATCGTCGCCCGGATACTGTCCCCGACGGGCACCCTGACAGGGTTCTGCAGCCAGACCACCGCTCTCTCAGCGGCGGGCTCAGAAGCTTAGGCGGCGGCAGCAGCAGCAGCAACAGCAGTAGCGACGTCGGCAACGGAGGCCATGAGAGTAGAAGGGCTAAGGCGAGCTGAAAGCGTCTAGGACGAGCTGAAAGCAAAAAAGGAAGGAATAGCTGTTTTCATGCGACGGTAAAAATCGCCCCTCATCCCCTATTTATAGACGGGTGAGAGGCAGGTGAATCAGGCCGCAGTTAATACTTGAGCGCGCCCAACGAAGCGACACGCCGACGGTTAAAGCGACAGTTCGTCTCACTCCAATCAGAAGATGCCACATGGATCACGCATGGAAAAAGCTGCACCGGCGCCGACACTGTCTTTTTCTGACAAAGACGAAGACGAATGAGAGCGAGACACGTGTCTCGCGCCGATCGGGATCTCATGATGAGATTCATTGTATCGACATCGAGCCTCGCACGACATTTAAGACGAAACGACCGTCGGAGATTTGGAGCGATACCCCAGTCACAAGATCGCCCACGGCAGGCGCCCAAGCTCGCCCAAAGCAGACCCTAACCGCGTGAGGCAAGCTCACACCGGAAGGAGATCGCTCGTGGCTGATGCTCGCAGCCCGCCTGGCGTTTGTGAAATACTGGGTGTCAAAACTCTTGACGCAGATCGCCCACGGCAGGCGCCCAAGCTCGCCTGAAGCAGACCCTGACTGCGTGAGGAAAGCTCGTACCGGAAGGAGATCGCTCGTGGCTGATGCTCGCGGCCCGCCCGACGTTTGTGAAATACTAGGTGTCAAAACTCTCGATGCAGATCGCCCATGGCAGGCGCCCAAGCTCGCCAGCAGCAGACCCTGACCGCGTGAGGCAAGCTCGCACCGGAAGAAGATCGCTCGTGGCTGATGCTCGCGGCCCGCCCGGCGTTTGTGAAATACTGGCAGTCAAAACTCTCGACGCAGATCGCCCACGGCAGATGCCTGCAGCTCATAGGGTAAAGGTCGCCAATGACTGGTGCTCTCAATCCGCCCGGCGTGTGCAATAAGACTCCTGAGCAAGCATCAAAGTCTCCTTGGTCGCTCCCTCAGGAGGGGGTAATGTTGGGGGTAGCTGAAGTCCGTCCAGGAGTTGGAGCCCTTACCCGTATGAGCTCGCCTCCTAGCTCGCCCAGAGCCTGCCCCTAGCTCCGCGCGCTCAACATCAGTTCACCCTTGCCTGCGGATCCCATAAACCCCAGGATTCCAAGGGGTGGGGAACTCGCCCAGGAGCTCGCCCTCCCCCCCATGCTCACTAAATCATCTTGACAGGGAGCGAGATCCACATTGGGCTGAAGGGGCCTTAGGCAAAGAGCTCGCGCAGGAGCTCGCCCAAGCTCGCTCAGGAGCTCGCCCAAGCTCGCTCAGGAGCTCGATCAAGCTCGCTCAGGAGCTCGCCCAAGCTCGCTCAGGAGCTCGCCCAAGCTCGCTCAGGAGCTCGATCAAGCTCGCTCAGGAGCTCGCCCAAGCTCGCTCAGGAGCTCGCCCAAGCTCGCACAAAAGCTCGCCAAGCTCGCACGGGAGTTCGCTGGCAGTGGCAGCGAGAGTTAGACCGTCATGCATATAAAGACACCGGCACCACAGACGCCCCTAGCTCACCACAACCCCCCTATTTATCAAAGAGGTCGCCTCTACGAGGTCCGACTCTTGATAGATATGAAGGGGAAGGTGGAATCATGAAGGGCGAGCTCGCTTTTGCTTCCTCCCTGAGGTCGACCCAGTAAAGAGGCATAAAGGCTGCCAGGTGTCGAAACCCCACTGAAGCTACGTGGACAATTGTAGTCCACGGAAACCCGCCTGAGTTAGTTAAGATGCTCTACCCCACTCAAAACCGCCTGGCAGGCTCGGCGACAAAGAATGTCAGGGGTGTAAGTTCCAAGGACTGTCAGAGACCCACGTGAGCCAGAACGTGGGGGCCTAGAAGGCGCTGGAAAGAATCTCCACGTGTCGGGCAACGGTAGGTCGCCAATGTCTATAAATGCCCACCCCCAGGCTCTAGAGTACAGGTTGGAAACCCTCATCCCTACCACTTTCATCTTTTATAGCTCGCCGTTGAGCACCTGAGACTGACTTGAGGGTCGGAGGGTCTGCGCTCCTAAGGGAGCCAGCCGTTCTTACGCTTTTTCTTTGTCTTGCAGGCACGCCGCACAGACAAGCGAAAAAATATCCCCAAACAGATCATACGAATGAATTAAAATGGATACATTCGTGCGAATGAATTAGAATGGATCGTACGAATGAGTAAGAATGGATCGTACGAATGAAATAGAATGGATCGTACGAATGAATTAGAATGGATATATTCGTGCAAATGAATTAGAATGGATCGTACGAATGAATTAGAATGGATCGTACGAATAAATTACAATGGATCGTACTAATGAATTAGAATTGATCGTACGAATGAATTAGAATAGATTGTGCGAATGAATTAGAATGGATTGTACGAATGAATTAGAATGGATACATTCGTGCGTACAATCCATTCTAATTCATTCGTACGATCCATTCTAATTCATTCGCACGATCCATTCTAATTCATTCGCACGAATGTATCCATTCTAATTCATTCGTACGATCCATTCTAATTCATTCGCACGATCCATTCTAATTCATTCATATGATCCATTCTAATTCATTCGTACGATCCATTCTAATTCGTTCGCACGATCCATTCTAATTCGTTCATATGATCCAATCTAATTCATTCCTACGATCCATTCTAATTCATTCGTATGATCCATTCTAATTCCTTCGTACGATCCATTCTATTTCATTCGTACGATCCATTCTTACTCATTCGTATGATCCATTCTAATTCATTCGCACGAATGTATCCTTTCTAATTCATTGAGTAAGAATGGATCGTACGTATGAAATAGAATGGATACATTCATGGGAATGAATAAGAATGGATCGTACGTACGATCCATTCTTACTCAATGAATTAGAATGGATATATTCGTGCGAATGAATTAGAATGGATCGTACGAATGAGTAAGACGTACGAATGAATTAGAATGGATCGTACAAATGAATTAGAATGGATCGTACGAAGGAATTAGAATGGATCGTACGAATGAATTAGAATGGATATATTCGTGCGTACGATCCATTCTAATTCCTTCGTACGATCCATTCTACTTCATTCGTACAATCCATTCTAATTTATTCATACGATCCATTCAAATTCATTCGCACGAATGTATCCATTCTAATTCATTCGTACGATCCATTCTAATTCATTCGTACAATCCGTTCTATTTCATTCGTACGATCCATTCTTACTCATTCGTACGATCCATTCTAATTCATTCGCACGAATGTATCCATTCTAATTCATTGAGTAAGAATGGATCGTATGTACGATCCATTCTTATTCATTCCCATGAATGTATCCATTCTATTTCATATGTACGATCCATTCTTACTCAATGAATTAGAATGGATACATTCGTGCGAATGAATTAGAATTGATCATACGAATGAGTAAGAATGGATCGTACGAATGAAAAACAATGGATCTTACGAAGGAATTAGAATGGATCATACGAATGAATTAGAATGGATCGTATGAATGAATTAGATTGGATCGTATGAATGAATTAGAATGGATCGGGCGAATGAATTAGAATGGATCGGGCGAATGAATTAGAATAGATTGTGCGAATGAATTAGAATGGATCGTATGAATGAATTAGAATGGATCGTACGAATGAATTAGAATGGATACATTCGTGCGAATGAATTAGAATGGATCGTGCGAATGAATTAGAATGGGTCGTACGAATGAATTAGAATGGATCGCACGAATGGATACATTCGTGCGAATGAATTAGAATGGATCGTACGAATGAGTAAGAATGGATCGTACGAATGAAATAGAATGGATTGTACGAATGAATTAGAATGGATCGTACGAATGAATTAGAATGGATACATTCGTGCGAATGAATTAGAATGGATCGTTCGAATGAATTAGAATGGATCGTACGAATGAATTAGAATGGATCGTACGAATGAATTAGAATGGATCGTATGAATGAATTAGAATGGATCGTATGTATGAATTAGAATGGATACATTCATGGGAATGAATTAGAATGGATCGTACAAAGGAATTAGAATGGATCATACGAATGAAATATAATGGATCGTACAAAGGAATTAGAATGGATCGTACGGAATGGAACATATGAATGAATTAGAATGGATCATGTGAAAGAATTAGAATGGATTGTATGAATGAATTAGAATGGATCGTACGAAGGAATTAGAAAGGATCGTACGAAGGAATTAGAATGGATCGTACGAATGAATTAGAATGGATACATTCGTGCGAATGAATTAGAATGGATTGTACGAATGAATTAGAATATATTATCCGAATGAATTAGAATGGATCATACGAATGAATTAGAATGGATACATTCGTGCGAATGAAATAGAATGTATCATACGAATGAATTTGAATGGCTAGTGAATTAGAATGGATCGTACGAATGAATTAGAATGGATCGTACGAATGAATTAGAATGGATCGTACGAATGAATTAGAACAGATACATTCGTGCGAATGAATTAGAATGGATCGTACGAATGAGTAAGAATGGATCGTACGAATGAAATAGAATGGATTGTACGAAAGAATTAGAATGGATCGTACGAATGAATTAGAATGGATCGTGTGAAAGAATTGGAATGGATTGTATGAATGAATTAGAATGGATCGTATGAATGAATTAGAATGGATCGTGCGAATGAATTAGAATGGATCCTACGAATAAATTAGAATGGATCGTACGAATAAATTAGAATGGATCGTACGAATGAATTAGAATGGATACATTCGTGCGAATGAATTAGAATGGATCGTACGAAGGAATTAGAATGGATCGTACGATCCATTCTATTTCATTCGTATGATCCTTCGTACGATCCATTCTAATTCCTTCGTATATACGATCCATTCTAATTCCTTCATACGATGCATTCTATTTCATTCGTATGATCCATTCTAATTCCTTCGTACGATCCATTCTTATTCATTCCCATGAATGTATCCATTCTAATTCATATGTACGATCCATTCTAATTCATTTATACGATCCAATCTAATTCATTCATACAATCCATTCTAATTCATTCGCACGAATTTATCCATTCTAATTCATTCGTACGATCCATTCTAATTCATTCACACAATCTATTCTAATTCATTCGTATGTTCCATTCTAATTCATTACGTACGTATGAATTAGAATGGATACATTCATCGGAATGAATAAGAATGGATCGTACGAAGGAATTAGAATAGATCATACGAATGAAATAGAATGGATCGTACGAAGGAATTAGAATGGATTGTACGAAGGAATTAGAATGGATCGTACAAAGGAATTAGAATGGACCGTACGAATGAATTAGAATGGATATATTCTTGCAAATGAATTAGAATGGATCGTATGAATGAATTAGAATGGATCGTACTTATGAATTAGAATGGATCGTACGAATGAATTAGAATGGATACACGATCCATTCTAATTCATTCATACGATCCATTCTAATTCATTCGTACAATCCATTCTAATTCATTCGCACGATCCATTCTAATTCATTCATACGATCCAATCTAATTCATTCATACGATCCATTCTAATTCATTCGCACGAATGTATCCATTCTAACTCATACGTACGATCAGTTCTAATTCATTCATACGATCCATTCTAGTTCCTTTGCACGAATATATTCATTCTAATTCATTCGTATGATCCATTCTAATTCATTAGTACGATCCATTCTAATTTATTTGTACGATCTATTCTAATTCATTCGCACGTACGATCCAATCTAATTCATTCATACGATCCATTCTATTTCATTCGTACGATCCATTCTAATTCATTCGCACGATCCATTCTAATTCATTCGTATGATCCATTCTAATTCATTCATACGATCCATTCTAATTCATTCATACGATCTATTCTAATTCTTTCGCACGAATGTATCCATTCTAATTCATTCGCACAAATGTATCCATTCTATTTCATTCGTACGATCCATTCTAATTCATTCGTACGATCCATTCTAATTCATTCGCACGATCCATTCTAATTCTTTCGCCCGAATGTATCCATTCTAATTCATTCATACGATCCATTCTAATTCATTTGCACGATCCATTCTAATTGATTCATACGATCCATTCTAATACATTCATACAATCCATTCTAATTCTTTTGCACGAATGTAACCACTCTAATTCATTCGTACGATCCATTCTAATTCCTTTGTACGATCCATTCTAATTCATTTGCACGATCCATTCTAATTCATTCATACGATTCATTCTAATTCATTCGTATGATCCATTCTAATTCATTCGCATGATCCATTCTAATTCATTCATACGATCCAATCTAATTCATTCATACTATCCATTCTAATTCATTCGCACAATCTATTCTAATTCATTCGTACGATCCATTCTAATTCATTCGCACGATCCATTCTAATTCATTCGTACGATCCATTCTAATTTCTTCAAACGATCCATTCTAATTCATTCATACGATCCATTCTAATTCATTCGTACGATCCATTTTAATTCATTCGCACGATCCATTCTAATTCTTTCGTACGATCCATTCTTATTCATTCCCATGAATGTATCCATTCTAATTCATACGTACGATCCATTCTAATTCATTTATACGATCCAATCTAATTCATTCATACAATCCATTCTAATTCATTCGCACGAATTTATCCATTCTAATTCATTCGTACGATCCATTCTAATTCATTCGCACAATCCATTCTAATTCAATCATACGATCCATTCTAGTTCATTCATTCGATCCATTCTAATTCATTCGCACGATCCATTCTAATTCATTCATACGATCCAATCTAATTCATTCATACGATCCATTCTAATTCTTTCGCACGAAGGTATCCATTCTAATTCATTCGTATGTACGAATGAATTAGAATAGATAAATTCGTGCGAATGAATTAGAATGGATCGTACGAATAAATTAGAATGGATCGTACGAATAAATTAGAATGGATCGTATGAATGAATTAGAATGGATCGTGCGAATGAATTAGAATGGATCGTACGAATGAATTAGAACGGATACATTCGTGCGAATGAATTAGAATAGATCGTATGAATGAATTAGAATGGATCGTATGAATGAATTAGAATGGATCGTGCGAATGAATTAGAATAGATCGTACGAATGAATTAGAATGGATCGTATGAATGAATTAGAATGGATCGTACGAATGAATTAGAATGGTTCGTACGAATGTATTAGAATGGATATATTCGTGTGAATGAATTTGAATGGATCATACGAATAAGTAAGAATGGATCATACGAATGAAATAGAATGGATTGTATGAATGAATTAGAATGGATCGTACGAATGAATAAAAATGGATTGTGTGAAAGAATTAGAATAGATTGTATGAATGAATTAGATTGGATTGTATGAATGAATTAGATTGGATCGTATGAATGAATTAGAATGGATCGTGCGAATGAATTAGAATGGATCGTATGAATGAATTAGAATGGATCGTGCGAATGAATTAGAATGGATCGTACGAATGATTTAGAATAGATACATTCATGCGAATGAATTAGAATGGATCGTAGTACGAATGAATTAGAATGGATCGTACGAATGAATTAGAATAGATTGTGTGAATGAATTAGAATGGATCGTACCAATGAATTAGAATGTATCCATTCGTGCGAATGAATTAGAATGGATCGTACTTATGAATTAGAATGGATCGTACGAAAGAATTAGAATGGGTCGTTTGAAAGAATTAGAATGGATTGTATGAATGAATTAGAATGGATCGTACGAATGAATTAGAATAGATTGTGCGAATGAATTAGAATGGATCATACGAATGAATTAGAATGGATACATTCGTGCGAATGAATTAGAATGGATGGTATGAATGAATTAGAATGGATCATGTGAATGAATTAGATAGAATAGATCGTACCAATGAATTAGAATGGATCGTGTGAAAGAATTAGAATGGATATATTCGTGCAAAAGAAATAGAATAGATTGTATGACATTCGTGCAAATGAATTAGAACGGATCACATGAATGAAATATAATGGGTCGTACAAAGTAATTAGAATGGATCGTACGAAGGAATTAGAATGGATCGTACGAATGAATTAGAATAGATACATTCGTGCAAATGAATTAGAATGAATCGTATGAATGAATTAGAATGGATCGTACGAAGGAATTAGAATGGATCGTATAAATGAATTAGAATGGATCGTACGAATGAATTAGAGTGGATCGTACAAATGAATTAGAATGGATACATTCGTGCAAAAGAATTAGAATGGATTAGAATGGATACATTCGTGCGAATGAATTAGAATGGATCGTATGAATGAATTAGATTGGATCGTATGAATGAAATAGAATGGATCGTACGAATGAATTAGAATGGATCATGCAAATGAATTAGAGTAGATCGTACGAATGAATTAGATCGTACGAATGAATTAGAATGGATCGTATGAATGAATTAGAATGGATCGTATGAATGAATTAGAATGGACGTGTATCCATTCTAATTCATTCGTACGATCCATTCTAATTCATTCGTACGATCCATTCTATTTCATTCGCATGAATGTATCCATTCTAATTCATTCGTACGATCCATTCTAATTCATAAGTACGATCAATTCTAATTAATTCATACGATCCATTCTAATTCATTTGCACGAATATATCCATTCTAGTTCATTCATGCAATCCATTCTATTTCATTCGTACGATCCATTCTTACTCATTCGTACGATAAATTCTAATTCATTCGCACGAATGTATCCATTCTAATTCATTCGTACGATCTATTCTAACTCATTCATACGATCCATTCTAATTCACTAGCATGATCGTACGAATTCACTCATACGATCCATTGTAATTCATTCATACAATCCATTCTAATTCTTTGGCATGAATGTATCCATTCTAATTCATTCGTACGATCCATTCTAATTCCTTCATACGATCCATTCTAATTCATTTGCACGATCCATTCTAATTCATTCGTACGATCCATTCTAATTCATTCGCACGATCCATTCTAATTCATTCATACGATCCTTTCTAATTCATTCGTACTATCGATTCTAATTCATTCGCACGATCCATTCTAATTCATTCGCACGAATGAATCCATTCTAATTCATTCATACAATCCATTCTAATTCATTCGCACGATCTATTCTAATTCATTCATACGATCCATTCTAATTCATTCATACAATCCATTCTTATTCTTTCACATGATCCATTCTAATTCATTCGTACGATCCATTCTAATTCATTCGTACGATCCATTCTAATTCATTCGTACGATCCATTCTAATTCATTCGCACGAGCCATTCTAATTCATTCATACGATCCAATCTAATTCATTCATACGATCCATTCTAATTCATTCGCACAATCTATTCTAATTCATTCATACGATCCATTCTAATTCATTCGCACGATCCATTCTAATTCATTCGCACGAATGTATCTATTCTAATTCATTCGTACGATCCATTCTAATTCATTCGCACGATCCATTCTAATTCATTCATACAGTCCATTCTAATTCTTTGCACGAATGTAACCATTCTAATTTATTCGTACAATCCATTCTAATTCCTTCGTACGATCCATTCTAATTCCTTCGTACGATCCATTCTAATTCATTCCCATGAATGTATCCATTCTAATTGATACGTACGATCCATTCTATTTCATTCGTACGATCCATTCTTACTCATTCGTACGATCCATTCTAATTCATTCACACGAATGTATCCATTCTAATTCATTCGTACGATCCATTCTAATTCATTTGCACGATCCATTCTAATTCATTCGCACAATCTATTCTAATTCATTCGTATGATCCATTCTAATTCATTTATACGATCCAATCTAATTCATTCATACAATCCATTCTAATTCATTCGCACGAATTTATCCATTCTAATTCATTCGTACGATTCATTCTAATTCATTCGTACAATCCATTCTATTTCATTTGTACGATCCATTCTTAGTCATTCGTACGATCCATTCTAATTCATTCGTACATACGATCCATTCTAATTCATTTGCACGAATACATTCGTATGATCCATTCTTACTCATTCGTACGATTCATTCTAATTCATTCGCACCAATGTATGCATTCTAATTCATTCGTACGATCCATTCTAATTCATAAGTACGATCCATTCTAATTCATTCATACGATCCACTCTAATTCATTTGCACGAATATATCCATTCTAATTCATTCATACAATCCATTCTATTTCATTCGTACGATCCATTCATACTCATTCGTACGATTCATTCTAATTCATTCGCACAAATGTATCCATTCTAATTCATTCGTACGATCTTTTCTATTTCATTCGTACGATCCATTCTAATTCACTAGCACGATCGTACGAATTAATTAGAATGGATCATTTGAATGAATTAGAATGGATCGTATGAATGAATTAGATTGGATCGTATGAATGAATTAGAATGGATCGTGCAAATGAATTAGAATGGATCGTATGAATGAATTAGAATGGATCGTACTTATGAATTAGAATGGATCGAATGGATCGTACGAATGAATTAGAATGGATAAATTCGTGCGAATGAATTAGAATGGATTGTATGAATGAATTAGATTGGATCGTATAAATGAATTCGAATGGATCGTACGTATGAATTAGAATAGATACATTCATGGGAATGAATAAGAATGGATCGTATGGAGGAATTAGAATGGATCATACGAATGAAATAGAATGGATCGTACGAATGAATTATAATGGATCGTACAATGAAATTAGAATGGATCGTACGAATGAATTAGAATGGATCGTACGAATGAATTAGAATGGATCGTGCGAATGAATTAGAATGGATCGTATGAATGAAATAGAATTGATCGTATGAATTAGAATGGATCGTACGAATGAAATAGAATGGATCGTACGAATGAATTAGAATAGATTACGCGAATGAATTAGAATGGATCATACGAATGAATTAGAATGGATCGTATGAATGAATTAGAATGGATCGTGCGAATGAATTAGAATGGATCGTACGTACGAAGGAATTAGAATGGATCGTACAAAGGAATTAGAATGGATCGTATGAATGAATTAGAATAGATTGTGCGAATGAATTAGGATGGATCGTATGAATGAATTAGATTGGATCGTATGAATGAATTAGAATCGATCGTGCGAATGAATTAGAATGGATCGTATGAATGAATTAGAATGGATACATTCGTGCGAATGAATTAGAATGGATCATACGATTGAGTAAGAATGGATCATACGAATGAAATAGAATAGATCGTACGAATGAATTAGAATGGATCATGCTAATGAATTAGAATTGATCGTAGGAATGAATTAGAATAAATTGTGCGAATGAATTAGAATGGATCGTACGATCCATTCTATTTCATTCGTATGATCCATTCTAATTCATTCGTACGATCCATTCTAATTCCTTCGTACGATCCATTCTAATTCATATGATCCATTCTATTTCAATCATACGATCTATTCTAATTCATTCGCACGATCCATTCTAATTCATTCATACGAAACATTCTAATTCATTCGTACGATCCATTCTAATTCATTAGCACGATCCATTCTAATTTATTCGTACGATCCATTTTATTTCATTCGTACGATCCATTCTTACTCATTCGTACGATCCATTCTAATTCATTCGCACGAATGTATCCAGATCCATTCTAATTCATTCGCACGATCCATTCTAATTCATTCGCACGATCCATTCTAATTAATTCGTACAATCCATTCTTACTCATTCGTACTATCCATTCTAATTCATTCGCACGAATGTATCCATTCTAATTCATTCGTACGATCTATTCTAATTCATTCATACGATCCATTCTAATTCATTCGCACAATCCATTCTAATTCATTCGCACGATCCATTCTAATTCATTCATACGATCCATTCTAATTCATTCATACGATCCATTCTAATTCTTTCACACGATCCATTCTTATTCATTCGTACGATCCATTCTAATTCATTCGTACAATCCATTCTATTTCATTCGTACGAATAAATTAGAATAGATTGTGCGAATGAATTAGAATGGATCGTACGAATGAATTAGAATGGATACATTCATGCAAATGAATTAGAATGGATCGTATGAATGAATTAGATTGGATTGTATGAATGAATTAGATTGGATCGTACGTATGAATTATAAGGGATACATTCATGGGAATGAATGAGAATGGATCATACAAAGGAATTAGAATGGATCATACGAATGAATTAGAATGGATCGTACGAAGGAATTATAATGGATCGTACGAAGGAATTTGAATGGATCATACGAATGAATTAGAATGGATCGTACGAATGAATTAGAATGGATCGTAATAATGGATCGTACGTATGAATTTGTACGTACGAATGAATTAGGATGGATTGTGCTAATGAATTAGAATTGATCGTACGAATGAATTAGAATATGTTGTGCGAATGAATTAGAATGGATCGTACGAATGAATTAGAATGGATACATTCGTGCGAATGAATTAGAATGGATCGTATGAATGAATTAGATTGGATCGTATGAATGAATTAGAATGGATTGTACGTATGAATTAGAATGGATACATTCATGGGAATGAATTAGAATGGATCATACAAAGGAATGTGAATGGATCATACGAATGAAATATAATGAGTCGTACAAAGGCGCACAATCCATTCTAATTCATTAGCACGATCCATTCTAATTCATTCCCAAAAATGTATCCATTCTAATTGATACGTACGATCCATTCTATTTCATTCGTACGATCCATTCTAATTCATTCATATGATCCATTCTAATTCATTCGCACGAATGTATCCATTCTAATTAGAATGGATCGTACGAATGAAATAGAATGGATCGTACGTATCAATTAGAATGGATACATTGATGGGAATGAATTAGAATGGATCGTGCTAATGAATTAGAATGGATTGTGCGAATGAATTAGAATGGATCGTACGAATGAATTAGAATAGATTGTGCGAATGAACTAGAATGGATCGTACGAATGAATTAGAATGGATCATAATAATGGATCGTACGAATGAAATAGAATGGATCATATGTATGAATTAGCATAGATCGTGCAATGGATCGTACGAATGAATTAGAATGGATCATACGAATGAGTAAGAATGGATCGTACGAATGAAATAGAATGGATTGTGCGAATGAATTAGAATGGATCGTGCGAATGAATTAGAATGGATCTTACGAATGAATTAGAATGGATACATTCATGCGAATGAATTAGAATGGATCGTATGAATGAATTCGATTGGATCGTATGAATGACTTAGAATGGATCGTGCGAATGAATTAGAATGGATCGTACGAATGAATTAGAATAGATTGTGCGAATGAATTAGAATGGATCGTACGAATGAATTAGAATGGATACATTCGTGCGAATGAATTAGAATGGATCGTATGAATGAATTAGATTGGATCGTATGAATGAATTAGAATGGATCGTGCGAAGGAATTAGAATGGATCGTACGAATGAATTAGAATGGAACATACGAATGAATTAGAATGGATCGTACGAATGAAATAGAATGGATCGTACGAATGAATTAGAATGGATCATTCGTATGATCCATTCTAATTCCTTCGTACGATCCAATCTTATTCATTCCCATGAATGTATCCATTCTAATTCATACATATGATCCATTCTAATTTATTTATACGATCCAATCTAATTCATTCATACAATCCATTCTAATTCATTCGCACGAATTTATCCATTCTAATTCATTCGTACGATCCATTCTAATACATTCGCATAATCAATTCTAATTCATTCGCACGAATGAATCCATTCTAATTCATTCGTACAATCCATTCTATTTCATTCGTACGATCCATTCTTACTCATTCGTATGATCTATTCTAATTCATTCGCACGAATGTATCCATTCTAATTCATTCGTATGGATACATTCGTGCGAATGAATTAGAATGGATCGTTTGAATGAATTAGAATAGATTGTGCGAATGAATTAGAATAGATCGTACGATTGAATTAGAATGGATACATTCGTGCGAATGAATTAGAATGGATCGTACGAATGAATTAGAATGGATCGTACGAATGAATTAGAATGGATCATACGAATGAAATAGAATGGATTGTACGAATGAATTAGAATGGATCGTACAAATGAATTAGAATGGATAGTGTGAAAGAATTAGAATGGATTGTATGAATGAATTAGAATGGATCGTATGAATGAATTAGAATAGATACATTCGTGCGAATGAATTAGAATGGATCGTATGAATGAGTAAGAATGGATCGTACGAATGAAATAGAATGGATCGTACGAATGAATTAGAATGGATCGTATGAATGAATTAGAAAGGATCGTGGGAAATAATTAGAATGGATCGTATGAATGAAATAGAATGGATCGTATGAATTAGAATGGATCATACGAAGGAATTAGAATGGATCATGCTAATGAAATAGAATGGATCGTATGAATGAATTAGAATGGATACATTCGTGCGAATGAATTATAATGGATAGTACTAATGAGTAAGAATGGATCGTACGAATGAAATAGAATGGATCGTACGAATGAATTAGAATAGATCGTGCTAATGAATTAGAATGGATCGTGCGAATGAATTAGAATGGATCGTATGAATGAATTAGAATGGACCGTGCGAATGAATTAGAATGAATCGTATAAATGAAATACAATGGATCGTATGAATTAGAATGGATCGTACGAAGGAATTAGAACTGATCGTATGAAGGTGCGAATGAATTAGAATGGATCGCGCGAATGAATTAGAATGGATCGTACGAATGAATTTGAATAGATTGTGCGAATGAGTTAGAATGGATCGTACGAATGAATTAGAATGGATACATTCGGGTGAATGAATTAGAATGTATCGTATGAATGAATTAGATTGGATTGTATTAATGAATTAGAATGGATCGTGCGAATGAATTAGAATGGATCGTACGAATGAATTAGAATGGATACATTCGTGCAAATGAATTAGAATGGATCATACGATTGAGTAAGAATGGATCGTACGAATGAAATAGAGTAGATCATACGAATGAATTAGAATGGATCGTGCTATTGAATTAGAATTGATCGTACGAATGAATTAGAATAGATTGTGCGAATGAATTAGAATGGATCGTACGAATGAATTAGAATGGATACATTCATGCGAATGAATAAGAATGGATCGTATGAGTGCGAATGAATTAGAATGAATCGTGCGAATGAATTAGAATGGATCGAATTAATGAATTAGAAAGGATCGTGCGAATGAATTAGAATGGATCATACGAATGAGTAAGAATGGATCGTGCGAATGAATTAGAATGGATCATACGAATGAATTAGAATGGATCGTATGAATGAATTAGAATGGATCGTGCGAATGAAATTGAATGGATCGTATGAATGAATTAGAATAGATTGTGCGAAAGAATTAGAATGGATCGTACGAGTGAATTAGAATGGATACATTCGTCCGAATGAATTAGAATGGATCGTATGAATGAATTAGAATGGATCGTATGAGTGAATTCGAATGGATCATGCGAATGAATTAGAAAGGATTGTACGAATGAATTAGAATGGATCGTATGAATGAAATAGAATGGATACATTCGTGCGAATGAATTAGAATGGATCATACGATTGAGTAAGAATGGATCGTACAAATGAAATAGAATGGATCGTACAAAGGAATTAAAATGGATCATACGAATGAATTAGAATGGATCGTATGAATGAATTAGATTGGATCATATGAATGAATTAGAATGGATACATTCGTGCGAATGAATTAGAATGGATCGTACGAATGAATTAGAATGTATCGTATGAATGAATTAGAATGGATCGTGAAAATGAATTAGAATGGATCGTATGAATGAATTAGAATGGATCGTACTTATGAATTAGAATGGATCGTACGAATGAATTAGAATGGATACATTCGTGCGAATGAATTAGAATCAATCGTATGAATGAATTAGAATGGATCGTGCGAATGTATCCATTCTAATTCATTCATACGATCCATTCTAATTCATTCGTACGATCCATTCTAATTCCTTTGTACGATCCATTCTAATTCATTCATACGATCCATTCTAATTCATTCATACGATCCATTCTAATTCATTCGCACGATCCATTCTAATTCATTAATACGATCCAATCTAATTCATTCATACGATCCATTCTAATTCATTCGCATGAATGTATCCATTCTAATTCATTCATACGATCCATTCTAATTCATTCGCACAATCTATTCTAATTCATTCGTACGATCCATTCTAATTCATTTGCACGATCCATTCTAATTCATTCGCACGAAAGTATCCATTTTAATTCATTCGTACGATCTATTCTAATTCATTCGTATGATCCATTCTAATTCCTTCGTACGATCCATTCTAATTCCTTCGTACGATCCATTCTAATTCATTCCCATGAATGTATCCATTCTAATTGATACGTACGATCCATTCTATTTTATTCGTACGATCCATTCTTACTCATTCGTACGATCCATTCTAATTCATTCGCACGAATGTATCCACTCTAATTCATTCGTACGATCAATTCTAATTCATTAGCACGATCCATTCTAATTCATTCGTACGATCTATTCTATTTCATTCGTATGATCCATTCTTACTCAATCGTATGATCCATTCTAATTCATTCGCACGAATGTATGCATTTTAATTCATTCGTACGATCCATACTAATTCATTTGCACGATCCATTCTAATTCATTAATACGATCCAATCTAATTCATTCATACGATCCATTCTAATTCATTTGCACGATCTATTCTAATTCATTCATACGATCTATTCTAATTCATTCGTAGGATCCATTCTCATTCATTCGCACGAATGTATCCATTCTAATTCATTCATACGATCCATTCTAATTCATTCGTACGATCTATTCTAATTCATTCATACGATCCATTCTAATTCATTTGCACGAATATATCCATTCTAATTCATTCGTACGATCCATTTTATTTCCTTTATACAATCCATTCTAATTCTTTCGTACGATCCATTCTAATTCATTCATACAATCCATTCTAATTCTTTTGCACGATCCTTTCTAATTCATTCATACGATCCATTCTAATTCATTCATACGATCCATTCTAATTTATTCGTACGATCTATTCTATTTCATTCGTACGATCCATTCTTACTCAATCGTATGATCCATTCTAATTCATTCGAACGAATGTGTCCATTATAATTTGATCCATTCTTATTCATTTGCATGATCCATTCTAATTCATTCGCACGAATGTATCCATTCTAATTCATTCGTACGATCCATTCTAATTCCTTCGTACGATCCATTCTAATTCCTTCGTACGTACGATCCATTCTAATTCCTTTGTACGATCCATTCTATTTCATTCATACGATCCAATCTAATTCAATCATGCGATCCATTCTAATTCATTCGCACGAATGTATCCATTCTAATTCTATCGTACGATCCATTCTAATTCATACGATCCATTCTAATTCATTCATACGATCCATTCTAATTCATTTGGACGAATATATCCATTCTAATTCATTCGTATGATCCATTCTAATTCATTCATACGATCCATTCTAATTCATTCGCACAATCTATTCTAATTCATTCGTACGATCAATTCTAATTCATTAGCACGATCCATTCTAATTCATTCGCACGAATGAATCCATTCTAATTTATTCGTTCAATCCAATATATTTCATTCGTACGATCCATTCTTACTCATTCGTACGATCCATTCTAATTCATTCGCACGAATGTATCCATTCTAATTCCTTCGTACGATCCATTCTAATTCCTTCGTACGATCCATTCTAATTCCATCGTACGCATTCTAATTCATTCGTACGAATGAAATAGAATGGATTGTACGAATGAATTAGAAGGGATCGTACGAATGAATTAGAGTGGATACATTCGTGCGAATGAATTAGAATGGCTCGTATGAATGAGTAAGAATGGATCGTACGAATGAAATTGAATGGATCGTACGAATGAATTAGAATGGATCGTGCTAATGAATTAGAATGGATCATACGAATGAATTAGAATGGATACATTTGTGCGAAAGAATTAGAATAGATCGTATGAATGAATTAGAATGGATCGCATGAATGAATTAGAATGGATTGTGTGAAAGAATTAGAATGGATTGTATGAATGAATTAGAATGGATCGTATGAATGAATTAGAATTGATCATGCGAATGAATTAGAATGGATCGTACGAAAGAATTAGATTGGATCGTTTGAATGAATTAGAATGGATCGTGCGAGATCGTACGAATGAAATAGAATAGATCATACGAATGAATTAGAATGGATTGTATGAATGAATTAGAATAGATCGTACGAATGAATTAGAATGGATTGTATGAAGGAATTAGAATGGATACATTCGTGCGAATGAATTAGAATGGATCGTGCGAATGAATTAGAATGGATCGTACGAATGAATTAGAATGTATACATTCGTGCGAATGAATTAGAATGGATCGTACGAATGAGTAAGAATGGATCGTATGAATGAAATAGAATGGATTGTACGAATGAATTTGAATGGATCGTACGAATGAATTAGATTGAATCGTGTGAAAAAATTAGAATGGATTGTATGAATGAATTAGAATAGATCATACGAATGAATTAGAATGGATCGTACAAAGGAATTAGAATGGATCCATTCGTGCGAATGAATTAGAATGGATCGTGCGAATGAATTAGAATGGATCGTACAATTGAATTAGAATGGATCGTACGAATGAATTAGAAAGGGTCGTACGAATGAATTAGAATGGATACATTCGTGTGAATGAATTAGTATGGATCGTACGAATGAGTAAGAATGGATCGTACGAATGAAATAGAATGGATTGTACGAATGAATTAGAATGGATCGTACGAATGAATTAGAATGGATACATTCGTGCGAATGAATTAGAATGGATCATACGAATGAATTAGAATGGATCGTGCGAATGAATTAGAATGGATCGTACGATCCATTCTATTTCATTCGTATGATCTATTCTATTTCATTCGTACGATCCATTCTTACTCATTCGTACGATCCATTCTAATTCATTCGTACAATCTATTATGTACGATCCATTCTAATTCACTAGCACGATCATACGAATGAATTAGAATGGATCGTACGAATGAAATAGAATGGATCATACGAATGAAATAGAATGGATCGTGTGATCCATTCTAATTCATTTGCACGATCCATTCTAATTCATTCGTATGATCCAATCTATTTCATTCGCACGAATGTGTCCATTCTAATTCATTCGTACGATCCATTCTAATTCATTCGTACAATCCATTCTATTTCATTCGTACGATCCATTCTTACTCATTCGTACGATCCATTCTAATTCATTCGCACGAATGTATCCATTCTAATTCATTCGTACGATTCATTCTAATTCATTCGTACGATCCATTCTAATTCATTCGCACGATCCATTCTAATTCATTCGCACGAATGTATCCATTCTAATTCCTTCGTACGACAAAAGAATTAGAATGGATTGTGCGATTGAATTAAAATGGATCGTGCGAATGAATTAGAATAGATTGTGCGAATGAATTAGAATGGATCGTACGAATGAATTAGAATGGATCGTACGAATGAATTAGAATGGATCGTACGAATGAATTAGAATGGATCGTGTGAATGAATTAGAATGGATCGTACGAATGAATTAGAATGGATCGTATGAATGAATTAAAATGGATCGTGCGAATGAATTAGAATGGATCATACGAATGAATTAGAGTGGATACGTTCGTGCGAATGAATTAGAATGGATCGTACGAATGAGTAAGAATGGATCGTACGAATGAAATAGACTGGATCGTACGTATCAATTAGAATGGATACATTCATAGGAATGAATTCGAATGGATCGTACGAAGGAATTAGAATTGATCGTACGAAGGAATTAGAATGGATTATACGAATGAATTAGAATGTATACATTTGTGCAAAAGAATTAGAATAGATTGTATGAATGAATTAGAATGGATCGTGTTAATGAATTAGAATGGATCGTACGAATGAATTAGAGTAGATTGTGCGAATGAATTAGAGTGGATCGTACGAATGAATTAGAATGGATCGTAATAATAAATCATACGAATGAAATAGAATGGATCGTACGAATTAATTAGCATGGGTCGTGCTAATGAATTAGAATGGAACGTACGAATGAATTAGAATAGATTTTGCGAATGAATTAGAATGGATCGTACGAATGAATTAGAATGGATAAATTCGTGCAAATGAATTAGAATGGATTGTACGAATGAATTAGATTGGATCGTATAAAGATCCAATCTAATTCATTCATACGATCCATTCTAATTCATTCGCACGAATGTATCCATTCTAATTCATTCGTACGATCCATTCTAATTCATTCATACGATCCATTCTAATTCATTTGCACGAATATATCCATTCTAATTCATTCGTATGATCCATTCTAATTCATTCGTACGATCCATTCTAATTCAATCGCACAATCTATTCTAATTCATTCGTACGATCAATTCTAATTCATTAGCAGGATCCATTCTAATTCATTTGCACGAATGAATCCATTCTAATTCATTCGTACAATCCATTCTATTTCATTCGTACGATCCATTCTTACTCATTCGTAAGATCCATTCTAATTCATGCGCACGATCCATTCTAATTCATTCGTACGATCCACTCTATTTCATTCGTACAATCCATTCTTACTCATTCATATGATCCATTCTAATTCATTCGCACGAATGTATCCATTCTAATTCATTCGTACAATCTATTCTAATTCCTTCGTACGATCCATTCTAATTCCTTCGTACGATCCATTCTAATTCCTTTGTACGAACCATTATAATTTATTCGTATGATCCATTCTAATTCCTTTGTACGATCCATTCTAATTTATTCCCATGAATGTATCCATTCTAATTCATTCGCACGAATGTATCCATTCTAATTGATTCGTACGATCCATTCTAATTCATTCATACGATCCATTCTAATTCATTTGCATGAATATATCCATTCTAATTCATTCGTATGATCCATTCTAATTCATTCGTACGATCCATTCTAATTCATTCGCACAATCTATTCTAATTCATTCGTACGATCAATTCTAATTCATTAGCACGATCCATTCTAATTCATTCGCACGAATGAATCCATTCTAATTCATTCGTGCAATCCATTCTATGTCATTCGTAAGATCCATTCTAATTCATTCGTACGATCTATTCTAATTCATTCCCACGATCCATTCTAATTCATTCATACGTTAGAATGGATCGTATGAATGAATTAGAATGGATCGTACTTATGAATTAGATTGGATCGTATGAATGAATTAGAATGGATCGTGCGAATGAATTAGAATGGATCGTACGAATTAGTTAGAATGGATCGTACGAAGGAATTAGAATCGATCGTACGAATGAATTAGAATGGATACATTCGAATTCATTCGTACGATCCATTCTTGTTCCTTCGTACGATCCATTCAAATTCATTCGCACGATCCATTTTAATTCATTCGCACGATCCATTCTAATTCATTCATACGATCCATTCTAATTCATTTGTACAATCCATTCTAATTCATTCTAATTTATTCGTATCCATGAATTAGAATGGATCGCACGAATGTATCCAGTCTAATTCATTCGTACGTTCCATTCTAATTCCTTCGTACGATCCATTCTAATTCCTTCGTACGATCCATTCTATTTCATTCGAATGATCTATTCTAATTCCTTCGTACAATCCATTCTAATTCATTCCCATGAATGTGTCCATTCTAATTCATTCGTACGATCCATTCTAATTCATTCACACAATCTATTTTAATTCACTCATACGATCCATTCTAATTCATTTGTACGATTCACTCTAATTCATTCGCACAATCCATTCTTATTCATTCATACGATCCATTCAAATTCATTCGTACGATATTCTAATTCATACGTATGATCCATTCTAATTCATTCGTACGATCCATTCTAATTCATTCGTACGATCCATTCTAATTCATTCGTACGATCCATTCTAATTCATTCGCACGATCCATTCTAATTCATTCATACGATCCAATCTAATTCATTCGTACGATCCATTCTAATTCATTCATACGATCCATTCTAATTCATTCGTACGAATGTATCCATTCTAATTCATTCGTACGATCCATTCTAATTCATTCGCACAATCTATTCTAATTCATTCGTACGATCCATTCTAATTCATTCATACGATCCATTCTAATTCATTCGTACGATCCATTCTAATTCATTCGCACGAATGTATCCATTCTAATTCATTCGTACGATCTATTCTAATTCATTCGCACAATCTATTTTACTTCATTCGTACGATCCATTCTAATTCATTCGTACGAATGTATCCATTCTAATTCATTCATACGATCCATTCTAATTCATTCGTACGATCCATTCTAATTCATTCGCACGATCCATCCTAATTCATTCGCACGATCCATTCTAATTCATTCGCACGATCCATTCTAATTCATTCATTCTAATTCATTCGTACGATCCATTCTTATTCATTCGCACGATCCATTCTAATTTATTCGCACGAATGCATCCATTCTAATTCATTCGTACGATCCATTCTAATTCATTCGCACAATCTATTCTAATTCCTTCACACGATCCATTCTAATTCGTTCGTACGATCCATTCTAATTCATTCGCACGAATGTATCCATTCTAATTCATTCATACGATCCATTCTAATTCATTCATACAATCCATTCTAATTCATTCGTATGATCCATTCTAATTCATTCGCACAATCTATTCTAATTCATTCATACGATCTATTCTAATTCATTCGCACAATCTATTCTAATTCATTCGTACGATCCATTCTAATTCATTCGCACGATCAATTCTAATTCATTAGCACGATCCATTCAAATTCATTCGTACGATCTATTCTATTTCATTCGTACGATCCATTCTTACTCAATCGTATGATCCATTCTAATTCATTCGCACGAATGTATCCATTCTAATTCATTCGTACGATCCATTCTAATTCATTCGCACGATCCATTCTAATTCATTAATACGATCCAATCTAATTCATTCATACGATCCATTCTAATTCATTCGCACGAATGTATCCATTCGCACAATCTATTCTAATTCATTTGTACGATCAATTCTAATTCATTAGCACGATCCATTCTAATTCATTCGTACGATCTATTCTATTTCATTCGTATGATCCATTCTTACTCAATCGTATGATCCATTCTAATTCATTCATATGATCCATTCTCATTCATTCGCATGATCCATTCTAATTCATTCATACGATCCATTCTAATTCATTCGTACGATCCATTCTAATTCATTCGCACGATCCATTCTAATTCATTCATACGATCCAATATAATTCATTCATACGATCCATTCTAATTCATTCGCACGAATGTATCCACTCTAATTTATTCGTACGATCCATTCTAATTGATTCGCACGATCTATTCTAATTCATTCATACGATCCATTCTAATTCATTCGTACGATCCATTCTAATTCATTCGCACGATCCATTCTAATTCATTCATACGATCCATTCTAATTCATTCATACAATCCATTCTAATTCTTTCACACGATCCATTCTAATTTGTTCGTACGATCCATTCTAATTCATTCGTACAATCCATTCTATTTCATTTGTACGATCCATTCTTACTCATTCGTACAATCCATTCTAATTCATTTGCACGAATGTATCACTTCTAATTCATTCGTACGATCCATTCTAATACATTCGCACGATCCATTCTAATTCATTCATACGATCCATTCTAATTCATTCATACAATTCATTCTAATTCTTTCACATGATCCATTCTAATTCATTTGTACGATCCATTCTAATTCATTCGTACAATATATTCTATTTCATTCGTACGATCCATTCTTACTCATTCGTACGATCCATTCTAATTCATTCGCACAATCTATTCTAATTCTTTCATACGATCCATTCTAATTCATTCGCACGATCCATTCTAATTCATTCATACGATCCATTCTAATTCCTTCGTACGATCCATTCTATTTCATTCGTATGATCCATTCTAATTCCTTCGTACGTACGATCCATTCTAATTCCTTTGTACGATCCATTCTATTTCATTCATACGATCCAATCTAATTCAATCATGCGATCCATTCTAATTCATTCGCACGAATGTATCCATTCTAATTCTATCGTACGATCCATTCTAATTCATACGATCCATTCTAATTCATTCATACGATCCATTCTAATTCATTTGGACGAATATATCCATTCTAATTCATTCGTATGATCCATTCTAATTCATTCATACGATCCATTCTAATTCATTCGCACAATCTATTCTAATTCATTCGTACGATCAATTCTAATTCATTAGCACGATCCATTCTAATTCATTCGCACGAATGAATCCATTCTAATTTATTCGTTCAATCCAATATATTTCATTCGTACGATCCATTCTTACTCATTCGTACGATCCATTCTAATTCATTCGCACGAATGTATCCATTCTAATTCCTTCGTACGATCCATTCTAATTCCTTCGTACGATCCATTCTAATTCCATCGTACGCATTCTAATTCATTCGTACGAATGAAATAGAATGGATTGTACGAATGAATTAGAAGGGATCGTACGAATGAATTAGAGTGGATACATTCGTGCGAATGAATTAGAATGGCTCGTATGAATGAGTAAGAATGGATCGTACGAATGAAATTGAATGGATCGTACGAATGAATTAGAATGGATCGTGCTAATGAATTAGAATGGATCATACGAATGAATTAGAATGGATACATTTGTGCGAAAGAATTAGAATAGATCGTATGAATGAATTAGAATGGATCGCATGAATGAATTAGAATGGATTGTGTGAAAGAATTAGAATGGATTGTATGAATGAATTAGAATGGATCGTATGAATGAATTAGAATTGATCATGCGAATGAATTAGAATGGATCGTACGAAAGAATTAGATTGGATCGTTTGAATGAATTAGAATGGATCGTGCGAGATCGTACGAATGAAATAGAATAGATCATACGAATGAATTAGAATGGATTGTATGAATGAATTAGAATAGATCGTACGAATGAATTAGAATGGATTGTATGAAGGAATTAGAATGGATACATTCGTGCGAATGAATTAGAATGGATCGTGCGAATGAATTAGAATGGATCGTACGAATGAATTAGAATGTATACATTCGTGCGAATGAATTAGAATGGATCGTACGAATGAGTAAGAATGGATCGTATGAATGAAATAGAATGGATTGTACGAATGAATTTGAATGGATCGTACGAATGAATTAGATTGAATCGTGTGAAAAAATTAGAATGGATTGTATGAATGAATTAGAATAGATCATACGAATGAATTAGAATGGATCGTACAAAGGAATTAGAATGGATCCATTCGTGCGAATGAATTAGAATGGATCGTGCGAATGAATTAGAATGGATCGTACAATTGAATTAGAATGGATCGTACGAATGAATTAGAAAGGGTCGTACGAATGAATTAGAATGGATACATTCGTGTGAATGAATTAGTATGGATCGTACGAATGAGTAAGAATGGATCGTACGAATGAAATAGAATGGATTGTACGAATGAATTAGAATGGATCGTACGAATGAATTAGAATGGATACATTCGTGCGAATGAATTAGAATGGATCATACGAATGAATTAGAATGGATCGTGCGAATGAATTAGAATGGATCGTACGATCCATTCTATTTCATTCGTATGATCTATTCTATTTCATTCGTACGATCCATTCTTACTCATTCGTACGATCCATTCTAATTCATTCGTACAATCTATTATGTACGATCCATTCTAATTCACTAGCACGATCATACGAATGAATTAGAATGGATCGTACGAATGAAATAGAATGGATCATACGAATGAAATAGAATGGATCGTGTGATCCATTCTAATTCATTTGCACGATCCATTCTAATTCATTCGTATGATCCAATCTATTTCATTCGCACGAATGTGTCCATTCTAATTCATTCGTACGATCCATTCTAATTCATTCGTACAATCCATTCTATTTCATTCGTACGATCCATTCTTACTCATTCGTACGATCCATTCTAATTCATTCGCACGAATGTATCCATTCTAATTCATTCGTACGATTCATTCTAATTCATTCGTACGATCCATTCTAATTCATTCGCACGATCCATTCTAATTCATTCGCACGAATGTATCCATTCTAATTCCTTCGTACGACAAAAGAATTAGAATGGATTGTGCGATTGAATTAAAATGGATCGTGCGAATGAATTAGAATAGATTGTGCGAATGAATTAGAATGGATCGTACGAATGAATTAGAATGGATCGTACGAATGAATTAGAATGGATCGTACGAATGAATTAGAATGGATCGTGTGAATGAATTAGAATGGATCGTACGAATGAATTAGAATGGATCGTATGAATGAATTAAAATGGATCGTGCGAATGAATTAGAATGGATCATACGAATGAATTAGAGTGGATACGTTCGTGCGAATGAATTAGAATGGATCGTACGAATGAGTAAGAATGGATCGTACGAATGAAATAGACTGGATCGTACGTATCAATTAGAATGGATACATTCATAGGAATGAATTCGAATGGATCGTACGAAGGAATTAGAATTGATCGTACGAAGGAATTAGAATGGATTATACGAATGAATTAGAATGTATACATTTGTGCAAAAGAATTAGAATAGATTGTATGAATGAATTAGAATGGATCGTGTTAATGAATTAGAATGGATCGTACGAATGAATTAGAGTAGATTGTGCGAATGAATTAGAGTGGATCGTACGAATGAATTAGAATGGATCGTAATAATAAATCATACGAATGAAATAGAATGGATCGTACGAATTAATTAGCATGGGTCGTGCTAATGAATTAGAATGGAACGTACGAATGAATTAGAATAGATTTTGCGAATGATTTAGAATGGATCGTACGAATGAATTAGAATGGATAAATTCGTGCAAATGAATTAGAATGGATTGTACGAATGAATTAGATTGGATCGTATAAAGATCCAATCTAATTCATTCATACGATCCATTCTAATTCATTCGCACGAATGTATCCATTCTAATTCATTCGTACGATCCATTCTAATTCATTCATACGATCCATTCTAATTCATTTGCACGAATATATCCATTCTAATTCATTCGTATGATCCATTCTAATTCATTCGTACGATCCATTCTAATTCAATCGCACAATCTATTCTAATTCATTCGTACGATCAATTCTAATTCATTAGCAGGATCCATTCTAATTCATTTGCACGAATGAATCCATTCTAATTCATTCGTACAATCCATTCTATTTCATTCGTACGATCCATTCTTACTCATTCGTAAGATCCATTCTAATTCATGCGCACGATCCATTCTAATTCATTCGTACGATCCACTCTATTTCATTCGTACAATCCATTCTTACTCATTCATATGATCCATTCTAATTCATTCGCACGAATGTATCCATTCTAATTCATTCGTACAATCTATTCTAATTCCTTCGTACGATCCATTCTAATTCCTTCGTACGATCCATTCTAATTCCTTTGTACGAACCATTATAATTTATTCGTATGATCCATTCTAATTCCTTTGTACGATCCATTCTAATTTATTCCCATGAATGTATCCATTCTAATTCATTCGCACGAATGTATCCATTCTAATTGATTCGTACGATCCATTCTAATTCATTCATACGATCCATTCTAATTCATTTGCATGAATATATCCATTCTAATTCATTCGTATGATCCATTCTAATTCATTCGTACGATCCATTCTAATTCATTCGCACAATCTATTCTAATTCATTCGTACGATCAATTCTAATTCATTAGCACGATCCATTCTAATTCATTCGCACGAATGAATCCATTCTAATTCATTCGTGCAATCCATTCTATGTCATTCGTAAGATCCATTCTAATTCATTCGTACGATCTATTCTAATTCATTCCCACGATCCATTCTAATTCATTCATACGTTAGAATGGATCGTATGAATGAATTAGAATGGATCGTACTTATGAATTAGATTGGATCGTATGAATGAATTAGAATGGATCGTGCGAATGAATTAGAATGGATCGTACGAATTAGTTAGAATGGATCGTACGAAGGAATTAGAATCGATCGTACGAATGAATTAGAATGGATACATTCGAATTCATTCGTACGATCCATTCTTATTCCTTCGTACGATCCATTCAAATTCATTCGCACGATCCATTTTAATTCATTCGCACGATCCATTCTAATTCATTCATACGATCCATTCTAATTCATTTGTACAATCCATTCTAATTCATTCTAATTTATTCGTATCCATGAATTAGAATGGATCGCACGAATGTATCCAGTCTAATTCATTCGTACGTTCCATTCTAATTCCTTCGTACGATCCATTCTAATTCCTTCGTACGATCCATTCTATTTCATTCGAATGATCTATTCTAATTCCTTCGTACAATCCATTCTAATTCATTCCCATGAATGTGTCCATTCTAATTCATTCGTACGATCCATTCTAATTCATTCACACAATCTATTTTAATTCACTCATACGATCCATTCTAATTCATTTGTACGATTCACTCTAATTCATTCGCACAATCCATTCTTATTCATTCATACGATCCATTCAAATTCATTCGTACGATATTCTAATTCATACGTATGATCCATTCTAATTCATTCGTACGATCCATTCTAATTCATTCGTACGATCCATTCTAATTCATTCGTACGATCCATTCTAATTCATTCGCACGATCCATTCTAATTCATTCATACGATCCAATCTAATTCATTCGTACGATCCATTCTAATTCATTCATACGATCCATTCTAATTCATTCGTACGAATGTATCCATTCTAATTCATTCGTACGATCCATTCTAATTCATTCGCACAATCTATTCTAATTCATTCGTACGATCCATTCTAATTCATTCATACGATCCATTCTAATTCATTCGTACGATCCATTCTAATTCATTCGCACGAATGTATCCATTCTAATTCATTCGTACGATCTATTCTAATTCATTCGCACAATCTATTTTACTTCATTCGTACGATCCATTCTAATTCATTCGTACGAATGTATCCATTCTAATTCATTCATACGATCCATTCTAATTCATTCGTACGATCCATTCTAATTCATTCGCACGATCCATCCTAATTCATTCGCACGATCCATTCTAATTCATTCGCACGATCCATTCTAATTCATTCATTCTAATTCATTCGTACGATCCATTCTTATTCATTCGCACGATCCATTCTAATTTATTCGCACGAATGCATCCATTCTAATTCATTCGTACGATCCATTCTAATTCATTCGCACAATCTATTCTAATTCCTTCACACGATCCATTCTAATTCGTTCGTACGATCCATTCTAATTCATTCGCACGAATGTATCCATTCTAATTCATTCATACGATCCATTCTAATTCATTCATACAATCCATTCTAATTCATTCGTATGATCCATTCTAATTCATTCGCACAATCTATTCTAATTCATTCATACGATCTATTCTAATTCATTCGCACAATCTATTCTAATTCATTCGTACGATCCATTCTAATTCATTCGCACGATCAATTCTAATTCATTAGCACGATCCATTCAAATTCATTCGTACGATCTATTCTATTTCATTCGTACGATCCATTCTTACTCAATCGTATGATCCATTCTAATTCATTCGCACGAATGTATCCATTCTAATTCATTCGTACGATCCATTCTAATTCATTCGCACGATCCATTCTAATTCATTAATACGATCCAATCTAATTCATTCATACGATCCATTCTAATTCATTCGCACGAATGTATCCATTCGCACAATCTATTCTAATTCATTTGTACGATCAATTCTAATTCATTAGCACGATCCATTCTAATTCATTCGTACGATCTATTCTATTTCATTCGTATGATCCATTCTTACTCAATCGTATGATCCATTCTAATTCATTCATATGATCCATTCTCATTCATTCGCATGATCCATTCTAATTCATTCATACGATCCATTCTAATTCATTCGTACGATCCATTCTAATTCATTCGCACGATCCATTCTAATTCATTCATACGATCCAATATAATTCATTCATACGATCCATTCTAATTCATTCGCACGAATGTATCCACTCTAATTTATTCGTACGATCCATTCTAATTGATTCGCACGATCTATTCTAATTCATTCATACGATCCATTCTAATTCATTCGTACGATCCATTCTAATTCATTCGCACGATCCATTCTAATTCATTCATACGATCCATTCTAATTCATTCATACAATCCATTCTAATTCTTTCACACGATCCATTCTAATTTGTTCGTACGATCCATTCTAATTCATTCGTACAATCCATTCTATTTCATTTGTACGATCCATTCTTACTCATTCGTACAATCCATTCTAATTCATTTGCACGAATGTATCACTTCTAATTCATTCGTACGATCCATTCTAATACATTCGCACGATCCATTCTAATTCATTCATACGATCCATTCTAATTCATTCATACAATTCATTCTAATTCTTTCACATGATCCATTCTAATTCATTTGTACGATCCATTCTAATTCATTCGTACAATATATTCTATTTCATTCGTACGATCCATTCTTACTCATTCGTACGATCCATTCTAATTCATTCGCACAATCTATTCTAATTCTTTCATACGATCCATTCTAATTCATTCGCACGATCCATTCTAATTCATTCATACGATCCATTCTAATTCCTTCGTACGATCCATTCTATTTCATTCGTATGATCCTTTCTAATTCCTTCGTACAATCCATTCTAATTCACACGATCCATTCTAATTCATTCGTACGTTCCATTCCGTACAATCCATTCTAATTCCTTTGTACGACCCATTATATTTCATTCGTATGATCCATTCTAATTCCTTTGTACGATCCATTCTCATTTATTCCCATTAATGTATCCATTCTAATTCATACGTACGATCCATTCTAATTCATTCGTACGATCCATTCTAATTCATTCGTACGATCCATTCTAATTCATTCGGACGATCCATTCTAATTCATTCGCACGATCCATTCTAATTCATTCATACGATCCAATCTAATTCATTCATACGATCCATTCTAATTCATTCGCACAATCTATTCTAATTCATTCGTATGATCCATTCTAATTCATTCGCACGATCCATTCTAATTCATTTGCATGATCCATTCTAATTCATTCCGTACGATCCATTCTAATTCATTAGCACGAAAAAACACGATCCACTCTAATTCATTCGTACGATCCATTCTAATTCATTCATACGATCCATTCTAATTCATTCGTACGATCCATTCTAATTCATTCGTATGATCCATTCTAATTCATTCGTACAATCTATTCTAATTCATTCGCACGATCCATTCTAATTCATTCGCTCGAATGTATCCCGTACGAATGAATTAGAATAGATTGTGCGAATAAATTAGAATAGATTGTGCGAATGAATTAGAATGGATACATTCGTGCGAATGAATTAGAATGGATCGTATGAATGAATTAGATTGGATCGTATGAATGAATTAAAATGGATCGTGTGAATGAATTAGAATGGATCGTACGAATGAATTAGAATGGATCGTATGAATGAATTAGAATGGATACATTCGTGCCAATGAATTAGAATGGATACATTCGTGCGAATGAATTAGAATGGATCGTACGAATGAATTATAATGGATCGTACGAATAAATTAGAATGGATCGTACGAATGAATTAGAATGGACCGTACGAATGAATTAGAATAGATTGTGCGAATGAATTAGAATGGATCGTACGAATGAATTAGAATGGATCGTACGAATGAATTAGAATAGATTGTGTGAATGAATTAGAATGGATCGTACGAATGAATTAGAATGGACACATTCATGGGAATGAATTAGAATGGATCGTACGAAGGAATTAGAATGGATCATTCGAATGAAATAGAATGGATCGTAAGAATGGATCGTACGAATGAAATCGAATGGATTGTACGAATGAATTAGAATGGATTCATTCGTGCGAATGAATTAGAATGGATCGTGCGAATGAATTAGAATGGATCGTACGAATGAATTAGAATAGATTGTGCGAATGAATTAGAATGGATCGTACGAATGAATTAAAATGGATACATTCGTGCGAATGAATTAGAATGGGTCGTATGAATGAATTAGATTGGATCGTATTAATGAATTAGAATGGATCATGCGAATGAATTAGAATAGATAGTACGAATGAATTAGAATGGATATATTCGTGCGAATGAATTAGAATGGATCATACGATTGAGTAAGAATGGATCGTACGAATGAAATAGAATAGATCATACAAATGAATTAGAATGGATCGTGCTAATGAATTAGAATTGATCGTACGAATGAATTAGAATAGATTGTGCGAATGAATTAGGATGGATCGTACGAATGAATTATAGTGGATACATTCGTGCGAATGAATTAGAATGGATCGTATGAATGAATTAGAGTGGATACATTCGTACGAATGAATTAGAATGGATCGTACGAATGAATTAGAATGGATACATTCGTGCGAATGAATTAGAATGGATCGTATGAATGAATTAGAATGGATCATATGAGTGAATTCGAATGGATCGTGCGAATGAATTTGAATGGATTGTACGAATGAATTAGAATGGATCGTACGAATGAATTAGAATAGATACATTCGTGCGAATACATTCTATTTCATACGTACGATCCATTTTAATTCATTCATACAATCCATTCTAATTCATTCATACGATCCATTCTAATTCATTCATACGATCCATTCTTATTCATTCGTACGATCCATTCTAATTCATTCGCACAATCTATTCTAATTCATTCGTACGATCCATTCTAATTCATTCGCACGATCCATTCTAATTTATTCATACGATCTATTCTATTTCATTCGTACGATCCATTCTTACTCATTCGTACGATCCATTCTAATTCATTCGCACGAATGTGTCCAATCTAATTCATTCGTACGATCCGTTCTTATTCCTTCGTACGATCCATTCTAATTCCTTTGTACGACCAATGGATTGTATGAATGAATTAGATTGGATCGTATGAATGAATTAGAATGGATCGTGCGTCGTACGAATGAATTAGAATGGATACATTCGTGCGTATGAATTAGAATGGATCGTACGAATGAGTAAGAATGGATCGTACGAATGAAATAGAATGGATTGTACGAATGAATTAGAATAGATTGTGCGAATGAATTAGAATGATCGTACGAATGAATTAGAATGGATCATACGAATGAATTAGAATGGATCGTATGAATGAATTAGAATGGATCGTGCGAATGAATTAGAATGGATCGTACGAATGAATTAGCATGGATCGTGCCAATGAATTAGAATGGAACATACGAATGAATTAGAATGGATCGTGTGAAAGAATTAGAACGGATTGTATGAATGAATTAGAATGGATCGTATGAATGAATTAGAATGGATCATGTGAATGAATTAGAATGGATCGTACGAATGAATTAGAAGGGATACATTCGTGTGAATGAATTAGAATGGATCGTACGAATGAGTAAGAATGGATCGTACGAATGAAATAGAATTCATCGTACGAATGAATTAGAATGGATCGTGCGAATGAATTAGAATGGATCGTACGAATGAATTAGAATAGATTGTGCGAATGAATTAGAATAGATTGTGCGAATGAATTAGAATGGATCGTACGAATGAATTAGAATGGATCGTACGAATGAATTAGAATGGATCGTATGAATGAATTAGAATGGATCGTGCGAATGAATTCGAATGGATCGTACGAATGAATTGGAATGGATCGTATGAATGAATTAGAATGGATCGTGAGAATGAATTAGAATGGATCTTATGAATGAAATAAAATGGATCGTATGAATTAGAATGGATCGTACGAAGGAATTAGAATGGATCGTATGAATGAATTAAATTGGATGGTATTAATGAATTAGAATGGATCGTACGAATGAATTAGAATGGATCATACGAATGAATTAGAATGGATACGAATGGATCGTACGAATGAAATAGAATGGATTGTACAAATGAATTAGAATGGATACATTTGTGCGAATGAATTTGAATGGATCGTACGAATGAATTAGAATAGATTGTGCGAATGAATTAGAATGGATCGTACGAATGAATTAGAATGGATACATTCGTGCGAATGAATTAGAATGGATCGTACGAATGAATTAGAATGGATCGTATGAGTGAATTAGAATGGATATGAAGGAATTAGAATGAATCGTACGAAGGAATTAGAATGGAGAATGGATCATGCTAATGAATTAGAATGGATCGTACGAATGAATTAGAATGGATCGTACGAATGTATTAGAATGGATCGTATGGATGAATTAGAATGGATCGTACGAAGGAATTAGAATGGATCGTACGAATGAATTAGAATGGATATATTCGTGTGAATGAATTAGAATGGATCGTACGAATGAATTAGAATGGATCGTGCGAATGAATTAGAATGGATTATACGAATGAATTAGAATGGATCGTACGAATGAATTAGAATGGATCGTACGAATGAATTAGAATGGATATATTCGTGTGAATGAATTAGAATGGATCGTACAAAGGAATTAGAATGGATCATACGAATGAAATATAATGGGTCGTACAAAGGAATTAGAATGGATCGTACAAAGGAATTACAATGGATCGTACGAAGGAATTAGAATGGATCGTACGAATGAATTAGAATGGATACATTCGATTTCATTCGTACGATCCATTCTAATTCCTTCATACGATCCATTTGAATTCATTCACACGATCCATTCTAATTCATTCGCACGATCCATTCTAATTCATTCATACAATCCATTGTAATTCATTCATACAATCCATTCTAATTTATTTGTACGATTCATGATTTAGAATGGATCGCACGAATGTATCCATTCTATTTCATTCGTACGATCCATTCTAATTCCTTCATACAATCCATTCTAATTCCTTCGTACGATCCATTCTAATTCCTTCATACGATCCATTCTATTTCATTCGTATGATCCATTCTAATTCCTTCGTACGATCCATTCTAATTCCTTCATATCCATTCTAATTCGCTCATACGATCCATTCTAATTCATTCGTACAATCTAATTCATTCGTACGATCCATTCTAATTCATTCGCACGATCCAATCTAATTCATTCATACGATCCATTCTAATTCATTCGTACGATCCATTCTAATTCATTCGCACGATCCATTCTAATTCATTCATACGAATGAATACATTCTAATTCATTCGTACAATCCATTCTATTTAATTCGTACGATCCATTCTAATTCATTCGCACGATCCATTCTAATTCATTCATACGATCCATTCTAATTCATTCGTATGACCCATTCTAATTCATTCGTACGATCCATTCTAATTTATTCGCACAATCTATTCTAATTTATTCGTACGATCCATTCTAATTCATTCGCACGATCAATTTTAATTCATTCGTACGATCCATTCTATTTCATTCGTACGATCCATTCTTACTCATTCGTACGATCCATTCTAATTCATTCGCACGATTCTAATTCCTTCGTACGATCCACTCTAATTCATTCATACAATCCATTCTAATTCTTTCGCACGATCCTATCTAATTCATTCGTACGATCCATTCTAATTCATTCGTACGATCCATTCTAATTCATTCGTATGATCTATTCTATTTAATTCGTACGATCCATTCTTACTCAATCGTATAGTCCATTCTAATTCATTCGAACGAATGTATCCATTCTAATTCATTCGCACGATCCATTCTAATTCATTCGCACGAATGTATCCATTCTAATTCATTTGTTCGATCCATTCTAATTCCTTCGTACGATCCATTCTAATTCCTTCGTACGTACGATCCCTTCTAATTCCTTCGTACGATCCATTCTATTTCATTCATACGATCCAATCTAATTTATTCATACGATCCATTCTAATTCATTCGCACGAATGTATCCATTTTAATTCCTTCGTATGATCCATTGTAATTCATACGATCCATTATATTTCATTCGTACGATTAATTCTAATTCATTCGTACGTTCCATTCTAATTCATTCGTACGATCCATTCTAATTCCTTCGCACGATCCATTCTAATTCATTCATACAATCCAATCTAATTCATTCATAAGATCCATTCTAATTGATTCGCATGAATGTATCCATTCTAATTCATTCGTACGATCCATTCGTACGATCCATTCTAATTCCTTCGTACGATCTATTCTAATTCATTCATACGATCCATTCTAATTCATTCATACGATCCATTCTATTTCATTCGTACGATCCATTCTTATTCACGTACAAATGAATTAGAATGGATACATTCGTGCGAATGAATTAGAATGGATCGTATGAATGAATTAGATTGGATCGTATGAATGAATTTGAATGGATCGTGCGAATGAATTAGAATGGATCGTATGAATGAATTAGAATGGATCGTATGAATGAATTAGAATAGATCGTGCGAATGAATTAGAATGGATCGTACGAATGAATTAGTTACGATCCATTCTAATTCATACGATCCATTCTATTTCATTCGTACGATCCATTCTAATTCATTCGTACGTTCCATTCTAATTCATTCGTACGATCCATTCTAATTCCTTCGCACGATCCATTCTAATTCATTCATACGATCCAATCTAATTCATTCATAAGATCCATTCTAATTCATTCGCATGAATGTATCCATTCTAATACATTCGTACGATCCATTCGTACGATCCATTCTAATTCATTTGTACGATCCATTCTATTTCATTTGTACGATCCATTCTTATTCATTCCCATGAATGTATCCATTCTAATTCATACGTATGATACATTCTAATTCATTTATACGAATGAAATAGAATGGATCGTACGAAGGAACTAGAATGGATTGTACGAAGGAATTAGAATGGATCATACGAATGAAATATAATGGATCATACAAATGAGATAGAATGGATCGTACGAAGGAATTAGAATGGATCGTACGAAGGAATTAGAATGGATCGTACGAAAAAATTAGAATGGATCGTACGAATGAATTAGAATGGATCGTATGATTGAATTAAAATGGATCGTGCATTCTATTTCATCGTATGATCCCTTCTAATTCCTTCGTACGATCCATTCTAATTCCTTCGAATAGATTGTACGAATGAATTAGAATGGATTGCGCGAATGAATTAGAATGGATCGAATTAGAATGGATACATTCATTCGAATGAATTAGAATGGATCATACGATTGAATAAGAATGGATCGTACGAATGAAATAGAATAGATCGTACGGAATGGATCGTACGAAGGAATTAGAATGGATCGTATGAATTAATTAGAATGGATCGTACGAATGAATTAGAATGGATCGTGCGAATGAATTAGAATGGATCGTACGAATGAATTAGAATAGGTTGTGCGAATGAATTAGAATGGATCGTATGAATGAATTAGAATGGATACATTCGTGCGAATGAATTAGAATGGGTCGTATGAATGAATTAGATTGGATCGTATTAATGAATTAGAATGGATCGTGCGAATGAATTAGAATGGATAGTACGAATGAATTAGAATGGATATATTCGTGCGAATGAATTTGAATGGATCATACGATTGAGTAAGAATGGATCGTACGAATGAAATAGAATAGATCGTACGATTGAATAAGAATGGATCGTGCTAATGAATTAGAATTGATCATACAAATGAATTAGAATAGATTGTGCGAATGAATTAGGATGGATCGTACGAATGAATTAGAATGGATACATTCGTGCGAATGAATTAGAATGGATCGTATGAATGAATTAGAGTTGATACATTCGTACAAATGAATTAGAATGGATCGTACGAATGAATTAGAATGGATACATTCGTGCGAATGAATTAGAATGGATCGTATGAATGAATTAGAATGGATCATATGAGTGAATTCGAATGGATCGTGCGAATGAATTAGAATGGATTGTACGAATGAATTAGAATGGATCGTACGAATGAATTAGAATGGATACATTCGTGCGAATCCATTCTATTTCATTCGTACGATCCATTCTAATTCATTCATACAATCCATTCTAATTCATTCATACGATCCATTCTAATTCATTCATACAATCCATTCTAATTCATTCATACGATCCATTCTAATTCATTCGTACGATCCATTCAAATTCATTCGTAGAATCTATTCTAATTCATTCGTACGATCCATTCTAATTCATTCCCATGATCCATTCTAATTCATTCATACTATCCATTCTATTTCATTCGTACGATCCATTCTTAGTCATTCGTACGATCCATTCTAATTCATTCGCACGAATGTATCCATTCTAATTCATTCGTATGATCCATTCTAATTCCTTCGTACGATCCATTCTAATTCCTTGGTATGACCAATGGATCGTATGAATGAATTAGATTGGATCGTATGAATGAATTAGAACGGATCGTGCGTCGTACGAATGAATTAGAATGGATCGTACGAATGAAATAGAATGGATTGTACGAATGAATTAGAATAGATTGTGCAAATGAATTAGAATGATCGTACGAATGAATTAGAATGGATCGTATGAATGAATTAGAATGGATCGTATGAATGAATTAGAATAGATCGTGCGAATGAATTAGAATGGATCGTACGAATGAATTAGCATGGATCGTGCTAATGAATTAGAATGGAACGTGTGAATGAATTAGAATGGATCGTGTGAAAGAATTAGAATGGATTGTATGAATGAATTAGAATGGATCGTATGAATGAATTAGAATGGATCGTGAGAATGAATTAGAATGGATCGTACAAATGAATTAGAATGGATACATTCGTGCGAATGAATTAGAATGGATCGTAGGAATGAGTAAGAATGGATCGTACGAATGAAATAGAATTGATCTTACGAATGAATTAGAATGGATCATGCGAATGAATTAGAATGGATCGTACGAATGAATTAGAATGGATCGTACGAATGAATTAGAATGGATCGTACGAATGAATTAGAATGGATCATGCGAATGAATAAGAATGGATCGTACGAATGAATTAGCATGGATCGTACGAATGAATTAGAATGGATCGTGCTAATGAATTAGAATGGATCGTACGAGTGAATTAGAATGGATCGTATGAATGAATTAGAATGGATCGTCCGAATGAATTAGAACGGATCGTATGAATGAAATAAAATGGATCGTATGAATTAGAATGGATCGTACGAAGGAATTAGAATGGATCGTATGAATGAATTAAATTGGATGGTATTAATGAATTAGAATGGATCGTACGAATGAATTAGAATGGATCATACGAATGAATTAGAATGGATACGAATGGATCGTACGAATGAAATAGAATGGATTGTACGAATGAATTAGAATGGATACATTCGTGCGAATGAATTAGAATGGATCGTACGAATGAATTAGAATAGATTGTGCGAATGAATTAGAATGGATCGTACGAATGAATTAGAATGGATACATTCGTGCGAATGAATTAGAATGGATCGTACGAATGAATTAGAATGGATCGTATGAGTGAATTAGAATGGATACGAAGGAATTAGAATGGATCGTACGAAGGAATTAGAATGGAGAATGGATCGTGCTAATGAATTAGAATGGATCGTACGAATGAATTAGAATGGATCGTACGAATGTATTAGAATGGATCTTACGAATGAATTAGAATGGATATATTCGTGCGAATGAATTACAATGGATCGCACGAATGAATTAGAATGGATCGTGCGAATGAATTAGAATGGATTATACGAATGAATTAGAATGGATCGTACGAATGAATTAGAATGGATCGTACGAATGAATTAGAATTGATACATTCGTGCGAATGAATTAGAATGGATCGTACAAAGGAATTAGAATAGATCATACGAATGAAATATAATGGGTCGTGCAAAGGAATTAGAATGGATCGTATGAAGGAATTAGAATGGATCGTACAAAGGAATTAGAATGGATCGTACGAATGAATTAGAATGGATACATTCGAATTCATTCGTACGATCCATTCTAATTCCTTCGTACGATCCATTCGAATTCATTCACACGATCCATTCTAATTCATTCGGACGATCCATTCTAATTCATTCATACAATCCATTCTAATTCATTTATACAATCCATTCTAATTCATTCTAATTTATTCGTACGATCCATGAATTAGAATGGATCGCACGAATGTATCCATTTTATTTCATTCGTACGATCCATTCTAATTCCTTCATATAATCCATTCTAATTCTTTCGTACGATCCATTCTAATTCCTTCATACGATCCATTCTATTTCATTCGTATGATCCATTCTAATTCCTTCGTACGATCCATTCTAATTCCTTCATATCTATTCTAATTCACTCATACGATCCATTCTAATTGATTCGTACAATCTAATTCATTCGTACGATCCATTCTAATTCATTCGCACGATCCAATCTAATTCATTCATACGATCCATTCTAATTCATTCGTATGATCCTTTCTAATTCATTCGCACGATCCATTCTAATTCATTCATACGAATGAATCCATTCTAATTCATTCGTACAATCCATTCTATTTCATTCGTACGATCCATTCTAATTTATTCGCACAATCTATTCTAATTTATTCGTACGATCCATTCTAATTCATTCGCACGATCCATTCTAATTCATTCGTACGATCCATTCTATTTCATTCGTACGATCCATTCTTACTCATTCGTACGATCCATTCTAATTCATTCGCACGATTCTAATTCCTTCGTACGATCCATTCTAATTCATTCATTCAATCCATTCTAATTCTTTCGCACGATCCTTTCTAATTGATTCGTACGATCCATTCTAATTCATTCGTACGATCCATTTTAATTCATTCGTACGATCTATTCTATTTCATTCGTACGATCCATTCTTACTCAATCGTATAATCCATTCTAATTCATTCGAACGAATGTATCCATTCTAATTCGATCCATTCTAATTCATTCGCACGATCCATTCTAATTCATTCGCACGAATGTATCCATTCTAATTCATTTGTACGATCCATTCTAATTCCTTCGTACGATCCATTCTAATTCCTTCGTACGTACGATCCATTCTAATTTCTTCGTACGATCCATTCTATTTCATTCATACGATCCAATCTAATTCATTCATACGATCCTTTCTAATTCATTCGCACGAATGTATCCATTCTAATTCCTTCGTACGATTCATTCTAATTCATACGATCCATTCTATTTCATTCGTACGATCCATTCTAATTCATTCGTACGTTCCATTCTAATTCATTCGTACGATCCATTCTAATTCCTTCGCACGATCCATTCTAATTCATTCATACGATCCAATCTAATTCATTCATATGATCCATTCTAATTCATTCGCATGAATGTATCCATTCTAATTCATTCGTACGATCCATTCGTACGATCCATTCTTATTCCTTCGTACGATCTATTCTAATTCATTCATACGATCCATTCTAATTCATTCGTACGATCCATTCTATTTCATTTGTACGATCCATTCATATTCACATACGAATGAATTAGAATGGATACATTCGTGCGAATGAATTAGAATGGATCGTATGAATGAATTAGATTGGATCGTATGAATGAATTAGAATGGATCGTGCGAATGAATTAGAATGGATCGTACGAATGAATCAGAATGGATCGTATGAATGAATTAGAATAGATCGTGCGAATGAATTATAATGGATCGTACGAATGAATTAGAATGGATACATTCGTGCGAATGAATTCGAATGGATCGTACGAATGAATTAGAATGGATAAATTCGTGCGAATGAATTAGAATGGATTGTATGAATGAATTAGATTGGATCGTATAAATGAATTAGAATGTATCATACGTATGAATTAGAATGGATATATTCATGAGAATGAATAAGAATGGACCATACGAAGGAATTAGAATGGATCATACGAATGAAATAGAATGGATCGTACGAAGGAACTAGAATTGATCGTACGAAGGAATTAGAATGGATCATACGAAGGAAATAGAATGGATCGTACGAATGAAATAGAATGGATCGTACGAAGGAATTAGAATGGATCGTACGAAGGAATTAGAATGGATCGTACGAATGAATTAGAATGGATCGTACGAATGAATTAGAATGGATCGTGCATTCCATTTCATTCGTATGATCCATTCTAATTCCTTCGTACGATCCATTCTAATTCATACGATACATTCTATTTCATTCATACGATCCATTCTAATTCATTCGTATGATCCATTCTAATTCCTTCGAATGGATTGTACGAATGAATTAGAATGGATACATTCGTGCGAATGAATTAGTATGGATTGTGTGAATAAATTAGAATGGATCGAATTAGAATGGATACATTCATTCGAATGAATTAGAATGGATCATACGATTGAGTAAGAATGGATCGTACGAATGAAATAGAATAGATCGTACGGAATGGATCGTACGAAGGAATTAGAATGGATCGTACGAATTAATTAGAATAGATCGTACGAATGAATTAGAAAAGATTGTGCGAATGAATTAGAATGGATCGTACGAATGAATTAGAATGGATCATATGAATGAATTAGAATGGATCGTACGAATGAATTAGAATGGATCGTATGAATGAATTAGAAAGGATCGTATGAGTGAATTCGAATGGATCGTGTGAAAGAATTAGAATGGATTGTATGAATGAATTAGAATGGATCGTATGAATGAATTAGAATGGATCGTACGAATGAATTAGAATGGATCGTACGAATGAATTAGAATGGATACGTTCGTGCGAATGAATTAGAATGGATCATACGAATGTGTAAGAATGGATCGTACGAATGAATTAGAATGGATCGTATGAATGAATTAGAATGAATTAGAATGGATCGTACGAATGAATTAGAATGGATACATTCGTGCAAATAAATTAGAATAGATCCTACGAATGAATTAGAATGCATTCTAATTCATTCATACGATCCATTCTAATTCATTTATACAATCCATTCTAATCCATTCTAATTTATTCGTAATTCGTACGATCCATTCTAATTCATTAGCATGATTCATTCTAATTCATTCGTACGATCTATTCTATTTCATTCGTACGATCCATTCTTACTTAATCGTATGATCCATTCTAATTCATTCGCATGAATGTATCCATTCTAATTCATTCGTACGATCCATTCTAATTCATTGGCACGAGCCATTCTAATTCATTAATACGATCCAATCTAATTCATTCATACTATCCATTCTAATTCATTCGCATGAATGTATCCATTCGAATTCATTCGTCGTGCGAATGAATTAGTATGGATCATATGAATGAGTAAGAATGGATCGTACGAATGAAATAGAATGGATTGTACGAATGAATTAGAATGGATCATATGAATGAATTAGAATGGATCATATGAAGGAATTAGAATGGATCATACGAATGAATTAGAATAGATTGTGCGAATGAATTAGAATGGATCGTACGAATGAATTAGAATGGATCGTACGAATGAATTAGAATGGATCGTGCTAATGAATTAGAATGGATCGTACGAATGAATTAGAATGGATCGTGCGAATGAATTAGAATAGATCGTACGAATGAAAATGGATCGTACGAATGAATTAGAATGGATCGTACGAATGAATTAGAATGGATCGTGCGAATGAATTAGAATGGATCGTATGAATGAATTAGAATAGATTGTGCGAATGAATTAGAATGGTCGTACGAATGAATTAGAATGGATCGTACGTACGAAGGAATTAGAATGGATTGTGCGAAGGAATTAGAATGGATCGTACGAATGAATTAGAATGGATACATTCGTGCGAATGAATTAGAATGGATCGTGCTAATGAATTAGAATTGATCGTACGAATGAATTAGAATGGATACATTCATACGACTGAATTAGAATGGATCGTACGAAGGAATTAAAATGGATCGTACGTACGAAGGAATTAGAATAGATAGTGCAAATGAATTAGAATGGATTGTACGAATGAATTAGAATGGATCGTACGAAGGAATTAGAATGGATCGTACGAATGAATTAGAATGGATACATTCATGCGAAAGAATTAGAATGATTCGTACGAATGAGTAAGAATGGATCGTACGAATGAATTATAATGGATTGAATTAGAATGAATCGTACGAATGAATTAGAACAAAGGAATTAGAATGGATTGTGCGAATGAATTAGAATGGATCGTACGAATGAATTAGAATGGATCGTACGAATGAATTAGAATGGATATATTTGTGCAAATGAATTAGAATGGATCGTATGAATGAATTACAATGGATCGTGCGAATGAATTAGAATGGATCATACGAATGAATTAGAATAGATTGTGCGAATGAATTTGAATGGATCGTACAAATGAATTAGAATGGATCGTATGAATGAATTAGAATGGATCGTGCGAATGAATTAGAATGGATCATACGAATGAGTAAGAATGGATCGTACGAATAAAATAGAATAGATCGTACGAATGAATTAGAATGGATACATTCGTGCGAATGAATTAGAATGGATCGTACGAATGAGTAAGAATGGATCGTACGAATGAAATAGAATAGATCGTACGAATGAATTAGAATGGATCGTGCTAATGAATTAGAATTGATTGTACGAATGAATTAGAATAGATTGTGCGAATAAATTAGAATGGATCGTACGAAGGAATTAGAATGGATCGTACGAATGAATTAGAATAGATTATGCGAATGAATTAGAATGGATACATTCGTGCGAATTAATTAGAGAGGATTGTATGAATGAATTAGATTGGATCGTATGAATGAATTAGAATGGATCGTTATAATGAATTAGAATGGATCGTACGAAGGAATTAGAATAGATTGTGCGAGTGAATTAGAATGGATCGTGCGAAGGAATTAGAATGGATCGTATGAAGAAACTAGAATGGATCGTGCTAATGAATTAGAATGGATCGTACGAATGAATTAGAATAGATTGTGCGAATGAATTAGAATGGATCATACGAATGAATTAGAATGGATAAATTCGTGCGAATGAATTAGAATGGATTGTATGATTGAATTAGAATGGATCGTACGAAAGAATTAGAATGGATCGTACGAATGAATTAGAATAGATTGTGGGAATGAATTAGAATGGATTGTATGAATGAATTAGATTGGATCGTACGAATGAATTAGAATGGATCGTGCTAATGAATTAGAATGGATCGTACGAATGAATTAGAATAAATTATACGAATGAATTAGAATGGATCGTACGAATGAATTAGAATGGAATAGATTGTACGAATGAATTACAATGGATCGTGCGAATGAATTAGAATGGATTGTACGAATGAATTAGAATGGATCATACGAATGAGTTAGAATGGATCATGTGAAAGAATTAGAATGGATTGTATGAATGAATTAGAATGGATCGTATGAATGAATTAGAGTGGATCGTGTTTATTCGTGCTAATGAATTAGAATGGATCGTACGAATGAATTCGAATGGATACATTCGTGCGAAAGAATTAGAATGGATCGTATGAATGAATTAGATTGGATCGTATGAATGAATTAGAATGGATCATGCGAATGAATTAGAATGGATAGTGCGAATGAATTAGAATGGATCATACGAATAAAAAAGAATGGATCGTACGAAGGAATTAGAATGGATCGTGCGAAGGAATTAGAATGGATCGTATGAAGGAATTAGAATGGATACATTCATGCGAATGAATTAGAATGGATCGTACGAATGAATTAGAATGGATACATTTGTGCGAATGAATTAGAATGGATCGTATGAATGAATTAGAATTGATCGTACGAAGGAATTAGAATGGAACGTACGAATGAATAAGAATAGATTGTGCGAATGAATTAGAATGGATCGTACGAATGAATTAGAATGGATCATACGAATGAATTAGAATGGATATATTCGTGCAAATGAATTAGAATGGATCGTATGAATGAATTAGAATGGATCGTACGAATGAATTAGAATGGATACATTCGTGCGAATGAATTAGAATGGATACATTCATGGGAATGAATTAGAATGGATCGTACAAAGGAATTAGAATGGACCATACGAATGAAATATAATGGGTCGTACAAAGGAATTAGAATGGATCGTACGATGGAATTAGGATGGATCGTACGAAGGAATTAGAATGGATCGTACGAATGAATTAGAATAGATACATTCGTGCGAATGAATTAGAATGGATCGTACGAATGAGTAAGAATGAATCGTACGAATGAAATAGAATGGATCGTACGAATGAATTAGAATGGATCGTACGAATGAAATAGCATGGATCGTCTGATCCATTCTAATTCATTCATACGATCCATTCTAATTCATTCATATGATCCATTCTAATTCATTCCTTTAATCCATTCTAATTCCTTCGTACGATCTATTCTAATTCATTCATACGATCCACTCTAATTCATTCGTACGATCCATTCTATTTCATTCGTACGATCCATTCTTATTCACGTACGAATGAATTAGAATCGATACATTCGTACGAATGAATTAGAATGGATCGTATGAATGATCTAGATTGGATCGTATGAATGAATTAGAATGGTTCGTGCGAATGAATTAGAAAGGATCGTACGAATGAATTAGAATGGATCGTATGAACGAATTAGAATGGATCGTGCGAATGAATTAGAATGGAACGTACGAATAAATTAGAATGGATACATTCGTGCGAATAAATTCGAATGGATCGTACGAATGAATTAGATTGGATAAATTCTTGTGAATGAATTAGAATAGATTGTACATATGAATTAGAATGGATACATTCATGGGAATGAATAAGAATGGATCGTATGAAGGAATTTGAATGGATCATGCGAATGAAATAAAATGGATCGTATGAAGGAATTAGAATGGATCGTACGAAGGAATTAGAATGGATCGTACGAATGAATTAGAATGGATCATATGAATTAATTAGAATGGATCGTGCGAATGAATTTGAATGGATCATATGAATGAAATAGAATCGATCGTCTGAATTAGAATGGATCGTACGAATGAAATAGAATGGATCGTACGAATGAATTAGAATAGATTGTGCGAATGAATTAGAATGGATCATACGAATGAATTAGAATGGATCGTATGAATGAATTAGAATGGATCGTACGTACGAAGGAATTAGAATGGATCGTATGAAGGAATTAGAATGGATCGTACGAATATATCCAATCTAATTCCTTCATACGATCCATTCTAATTCCTTCTTACAATCCATTCTAATTCCTTCTTACAATCCATTCTAATTCCTTCGTACGATCCATTCTAATCCATTCTAATTCCTTCTTACAATCCTTCTTACGAATGAGTAAGAATGGATCGTACGAATGAAATAGAATAGATTGTACGAATGAATTAGAATGGATTCATTCGTGCGAATGAAATATAATAGATTGTACGACTGAATTAGAATAGATTGTGCGAATGAATTAGAATGGTACGAATGAATTAGAATGGATCGTACGAAAGAAATAGAATGGATTCACACGAATGTATCCATTCTAATTCATTCTAATTCCTTCGTACGATCCATTCTAATTCCTTTGTACGACCCATTATATTTCATTCGTATGGAGTAAAAATGGATCGTACGAATGAAATAGAATAGATCGTACGAATGAATTAGAATGGATCGTGCTAATGAATTAGAATTGATCGTACGAATGAATTAGAATAGATTGTGCGAATGAATTAGAATGGATCATACAAATGAATTAGAATGGATACATTCGTGCGAATGAATTAGAATGGATCGTATGAATGAATTAGAGTGGATACATTTGTACGAATGAATTAGAATGGATCGTACGAATGAATTGGAATGGATACATTCGTGCGAATAAATTAGAATGGATCGTATGAATGAATTAGAATGGATCGTATGAGTGAATTCGAATGGATTGTGCGAATGAATTAGAATGGATCGTATGAATAAATTAGATTGGATCATATGAATGAATTAGAATGGATCGTGCGAATGAATTAGAATAGATTGTGCGAATGAATTAGAATGGATCGTACGAATGAATTAGAATGGATACATTCGTGCGAATGAATTAGAATGGATCGTATGAATGAATTAGAATAGATCGTATGAGTGAATTCGAATGGATCGTGCGAATGAATTAGAATGGGTTGTACGAATGAATTAGAATGGATCGTATCAATGAATTAGAATGGATCGTATGAATGAATTAGAATGGATCGTGCGAATGAATTAGAATGGATTGTGCGAATGAATTAGAATGGATCGTACGAATAAATTAGAATAGATCGTACGAATGAATTAGAATGGATACATTCGTGCGAATGAATTAGAATAGATCGTACGAATGAGTATGAATGGATTGTATGAATGAATTAGAATGGATCGTGCGAATGAACTATAATGGATCGTGCGAATGTATTAGAATGGATCTGGATACATTCGTGCGAATGAATTAGAATGGATCGTACGAATGAATTAGAATGGATCGTACGAATGAATTAGAATGGATACACGATCTATTCTAATTCATTCGCACGATCCATTCTAATTCATTCATACAATCCATTGTAATTCATTTGTACGATCCATTCAAATTCCTTCGTACGATCCATTCTAATTCCTTCGTATGATCCATTTTAATTCCTTCGTACGATCCATTCTATTTCATTCGTATGATCCATTCTAATTCCTTCGTACGATCCATTCTAATTCCTTCGTACGATCCATTCTAATTCCTTCGTACGATCCATTCTTATTCATTCTTATGAATGTATCCATTCTAATTCATACGTACGATCCATTCTAATTCATTTATACGATCTAATCTAATTCATTCATACAATCCATTCTAATTCATTCGCACGAATTTATCCATTCTAATTCATTCGTACGATCCATTCTAATTCATTCGCACAATCTATTCTAATTCATTCGTACATTCCATTCTAATTCATTAACACGATCTATGCTAATTCATTCATACGATCCATTCTATTTCATTCATACGATCCATTATTACGATCCATTCTAATTCATTCATACTATCCATTCTAATTCATTCGCACAATCTATTCTAATTTATTCATATGATCCATTCTAATTCATTAGCACGATCCATTCTAATTCATTCATACAATCCATTCTAATTCTTTTGCACGAATGTATCCATTCTAATTCATTCGTACGATCCATTCTAATTCATTCGCGCGATCCATAATAATTCATTTGCACGATTCATTCTAATTCATTCATACGATCCAATCTAATTCATTCATACGATCCATTCTAATTCATTCGCACAATCTATTCTAATTCATTCATACGATCCATTCTAATTCATTCGTACGATCCATTCTAATTCATTCGCACGATCCATTCTAATTCATTCACACGAATGTATCCATTCTAATTCATTCGTACGATCCATTCTTACTCATTCGTACGATCCATTCTAATTCATTCGCACGAATGTATCCATTCAAATTCATTCATACGATCCATTCTAATTCCATCGTACGATCCATTCTAATTCCTTCGTATGATCCATTATAATTCCTTCGTACGATCCATTCTAATTCCTTTGTACGACCCATTATATTTCATTCATATGATCCATTCTAATTCCTTTGTACGATCCATTCTAATTCATTCATACGATCCATTCTAATTCATTCGTACGATCCATTCTAATTCATTCGCACGGAATGGATTGTACGAATGAATTAGAATGGATACATTCGTGCGAATGAATTCGAATGGATCGTACGAATGAATTAGAATGGATAAATTCGTGCGAATGAATTAGAATGGATTGTATGAATGAATTAGATTGGATCGTATAAATGATTTAGAATGGATCGTACGTATGAATTAGAATGGATACATTCATGGGAATAAATAAGAATGGATCGTACGAAGGAATTAGAATGGATCATATGAATGAAATAGAATGGATCGTACGAAGGAATTAGAAGGGATCATACGAAGGAATTAGAATGGATCGTACGAAGGAATTAGAATTGATCATACGAATAAAATAGAATGGATCGTACGAAGGAATTAGAATGGATCGTACGAATGAATTAGAATGGATCGTATGAATGAATTAGAATGGATCGTGCGAATGAATTAGAATGGATCGTATGAATGAATTAGAATGGAATTAGAATGGAACGTGCGAATGAATTAAAATGGATCCTACGAAGGAATTAGAATGGATCGTACGTACGAAGGAATTAGAATGGATCGTATGAAGGAATTAGAATGGCCATTCTAATTCATTCGCACGAATGTATGCTTTCTAATTCATTCGTACGATCCATTCTATTTCATAAGTACGATCCATTCTAATTCATTCATACAATCCATTCTAATTCATCTGCACGATCCACTCTAATTCATTCATATGATCCATTCTAATTCATTCGTACGACCCATTCTAATTCATTCGCATGAATGTATCCATTCTAATTCATTCATACGATCCATTCTAATTCATTCGTACGATCTATTCTAATTCATTCGTACGATCCATTCTAATTCATTTGCACGAATATATCCATTCTAATTCATTCGTACGATCCATTCTAATTCCTTCGTATGATCCATTCTAATCCTTCGTACGATCCATTCTAATTCATTCGTACGATCCATTCTAATTCATTCGAACGGAATGGATCGTACGAATGAATTAGAATGGATACATTCGTGCGAATGAATTCGAATAGATTGTGCGAATGAATTAGAATGGATTGTATGAATGAATTAGATTGGATCGTATAAATGAACTAGAATGGATCGTACGTATGAATTAGAATTGATAAATTCATGGGAATGAATAAGAATGGATTGTACGAAGGAATTAGAATAGATCATACGAATGAAATAGAATGCATCGTACGAAGGAATTAGAATGGATCGTACGAAGGAATGAGAATGGATCGTACGAAGGAATTAGAATGGATCGTACGAAGGAATTAGAATGGATCGTACGAAGGAATTAGAATGGATTGGTATCCATTCTAATTCATTCGTACGATCCATTCAAATTCCTTCGTACGATCCACTCTAATTCCTTCGTACGATCCATTCTATTTCATTCGAATGATCCATTCTAATTCCTTCGTCCGATCCATTCTAATTCATTCCCATGAATGTGTCCATTCTAATTCATTCGTACAATCCATTCTAATTCATTCACACAATCTATTCTAATTCATTCATATGATCCATTCTAATTCATTCGTAAGATTCATTCTAATTCATTCGCACGATCCACTCTTATTCATTCATACGATCCATTCTAATTCATTCGTACGACATTCTAACTCATACGTACGATCTATTCTAATTCATTCGTACGATCCATTCTAATTCATTCATACGATCCATTCTAATTCATTCATATGATCCATTCTAATTCATTCGTACGATTCATTCTAATTCATTCGCACGATCCACTCTTATTCATTCATACGATCCATTCTAATTCATTGGTACGACATTCTAATTCATACGTACGATCTATTCTAATTCATTCGTACGATCCATTCTAATTCATTCGTACGTTCCATTATAATTCATTCGTACGACCCATTCTAATTCATTCGTACGATTCATTCTAATTCTTTCACACGATCCACTTTTATTCATTCATACGATCCATTCTAATTCTTTCGTACGACATTCTAATTCATACGTACGATCCATTCTAATTCATTCGTACGATCCATTCTAATTCATTCGCACGAGTTTATCCATTCTAATTCATTCGTACGATCCATTCTAATTCATTCGTACAATCTATTCTATTTCATTCATACGATCTATATTCGTACTTGTACGATACATTCTAATTCATTCATACGATCCATTCTAATTCATTCACACGAATGTATCCAGATCCATTCTAATTCATTCGCACGATCCATTCTAATTCATTCATACAATCCATTCTTACTTATTCGTACGATCCATTCTAATTCATTCGCACGAATATATCCATTCTAATTCATTCGTACGATCTATTCTAATTCATTCGTACGATCCATTCTAATTCATTCGTACGATCCATTCTAATTCATAAGTTCGATCCATTCTATTTCATTCGTACGATCCATTCTAATTCATTCGTACGATCCATTCTAATTCCGTCGTACGAATGAATTAGAATGGATTATATGAATGAATTAGAATAGATCGTATAAATGAATTAGAATGGATCCTACGAAGGAATTAGAATGGATATATTCGTGCGAATGAATTAGAATGGATCGTGCGAATGAATTAGAATAGATCGTGCGAATGAATTAGAATGGATCGTACGAATGAATTAGAATGGATACATTCGTGCGAATGAATTAGAAAGGATCGTACGAATGAGTAAGAATGGATCGTACGAATGAAATAGAATGGATTGTACGAATGAATTAGAATGGATCCTACAAATGAATTAGAATGGATACATTCGTGCGAATGAATTAGAATGGATCATATGAATGAATTAGAATGGATCGTGCGAATGAATTAGAATGGATCATACGATCCATTCTATTTCATTCGTATGATCCATTCAATTTCATTCGTACGATCCATTCTAATTAATTCATACGATCGTGCTAGTAAATTAGAATGGATTGTACGAATGAATTAGAATAGATTGTACAAATGAATTAGAATGGATCGTACGAATGAGTAAGAATGGATCGTACGAATAAATTAGAATGGATTGTACGAATGAATTAGAATGGATCGTACGAATGAATTAGAATGGATCGTATGAGTGAATTCGAATGGATCGTGCGAATGAATTAGAATGGATTGTACGAATGAATTAGAATGGATCGTATGAATGATTTAGAATGGATCGTGCGAATGAATTAGAATGGATCGTACGAATGAATTAGAATGGATCGTATGAATGAATTAGAATGGATCGTGCGAATGAATTAGGATGGATCGTATGAATGAATTAGAATGGATCGTGTGAATGAATTAGAATGGATCGTATGAATGAAATAGAATGGATCGTATGAATTAGAATGGATCGTACGAGGAAATTAGAATACATCGTACGAATGAATTAGAATGGCTCGTACGAAGGAATTAGAATGGATCGTACGAAGGAATTAGAATGGATCGTACGAAGGAATTAGAATGGATACATTCGTGCAAATGAATTAGAATGGATCGTACGAATGAATTAGAATGGATACATTCGTGCTAATGAATTAGAATGGATCATATGAATGAATTAGAATGGATCATAGGAAGGAATTAGAATGGATCGTACGAAGGAACTAGAATGGATCGTACGAATGAATTAGAATGGATCGTACGAATGAATTAGATTAGATCGTATGAATGAATTAGAATGGATCGTGCGAATGAATTAGAATGGATCGTACGAATGAATTCGAATGGATCGTATGAATGAATTAGAATAGATTGTATGAATGAATTAGAATGGATCATACGAATGAGTAAGAATGGACTGTACTAATGAAATAGAATGGATTGTACGAATGAATTAGAATGGATTGTACGAATGAATTAGAATGGATACATTTGTGCGAATGAATTAGAATGGATCTTACGAATGAATTAGAATGGATCCTATTAATGAATTAGAATGGGTCATACGAATGAATTAGAATGGATCGTACGAATGAATTAGAATGGATCGTATGAATGAATTAGAATGGATCGTATGAATGAATTAGAATGGATCATATGATTGAGTAAGAATGGATCGTACGAATGAAATAGAATGGATTGTACGAATGAATTAGAATGGATCGTACAAATGAATTAGAATGGATACATTCGTGCGAATGAATTAGAATGGATCATACGAATGAATTAGAATGGATCGTACAAATGAATTAGAATAGATCGTACATTCTAATTCCTTCGTACGATCCATTCTAATTCCAACGTACGAATTAGAATGGATCGTACGAAGGAATTAGAATGGATCGTACAAATGAATTAGAATGGATACATTCGTGCGAATGAATTAGAATGGATCGTATGAATGAATTAGAACGCACGAATATATCCATTCTAATTCATTCGTACGATCCATTCTAATTCATTCGCACGATCCATTCTAATTCATTCGCACAATCTATTCTAATTCATTCATACGATCCATTCTAATTCATTTGCACGAATATATCCATTCTAATTTATTCGTACGATCCATTCTAATTCCTTCGTATGAATGTATCTACTCTAATTCATTCGTACGATCCATTCTAATTCATTCGCACGATCCATTCTAATTCATTCATACGATCCATTCTAATTCATTCGCATGATCCATTCTAATTCATTCGTCGTATGAAGGAATGGATCGTACGAATGAATTAGAATGGATCGTACGAATGAATTAGAATGGATCGTGCGAATGAATTAGAATGGATCATACGAATGAATTAGAGTGGATACATTCGTACGAAGGAATTAGAATGGATCGTACGAATGAATTAGAATGGATAAATTCATGCGAATGAATTAGAATGGATCGTATGAATGAATTAGAATAGATTGTGCGAATGAATTAGAATGGATCGTGCGAATGAATTAGAATGGATCGTACGAATGAATTAGAATGGATCGTGTGAAAGAATTACAATGGATTGTATGAAAGAATTAGAATGGATCGTATGAATGAATTAGAATGGATCGTACGAATGAATTAGATTCGATCGTATGAATGATTAGAATGGATCGTGCGAATGAATTAGAATGGATCGTACGAATGAATTAGAATGGATCGTATGAATGAATTAGAATGGATCGTACAAAGGATGGTTACATTCGTGCGAATGAATTAGAATGGATCGTATGAATGAATTAGAATTGATCGTATGAATGAATTAAATTGGATCGTATGAATGAATTAGAATGGATCGTGCGAATGAATTAGAATGGATCGTACGAATGAATTAGAATGTATCGTATTAATGATTTAGAATGGATACATTCGTGCGAATGAATTAGAATGGGTACGAATGAATTAGAATAGATCGTGCGAATGAATTACAATGGATCGTACGAATGAGTAAGAATGGATCGTACGAATGAAATAGAATGGATTGTACGAATGAATTAGAATGGATCGTATGAATGAATTAGAATGCATCGTGTGAAAGAATTAGAATGGACTGTATGAATGAATTAGAATGGATCGTATGAATGAATTAGAATGGATCGTACGAATGAATTAGAATGGATCGTATGAATGAATTAGAATAGATAGTGCGAATGAATTAGAATGGATCGTATGAATGAAATAGAATAGATCGAATGAATTAGAATGGATCGTATGAAGGAATTAGAATGGATCGTATGAATGAATTAGATTGGATCGTATTAATGAATTAGAATGGATCGTACGAATGAATTAGAATGGATCGTACGAATGAATTAGAATGGATCGTACGAATGAATTAGAATAGATTGTGCGAATGAATTAGAATGGATCGTATGAATGAATTAGAATGGATCATGCGAATGAATTAGAATGGATCGTACGAATGAATTAGAATGGATCGTACGAATGAATTAGAATGGATCATGCGAATGAATTAGAATGGATCGTATGAATGAAATAGAATGGATCGTATGAATTAGAATGGATCGTAAGAATGAAAAAGAATGGATCGTACGAATGAATTAGCATGGATCATGCTAATGAATTAGAATGGAACGTACGAATGAATTAGAATAGATTGTGCGAATGATTTAGAATGGATTGTACGAATGAATTAGAATGGATAAATTCGTGCGAATGAATTAGAATGGATTGTATGAATGAATTAGATTGGATCGTATAAATGAATTAGAATGAATCATACGTATGAATTAGAATGGATACATTCATGGGAATGAATAAGAATGGATCGTACGAATGAATTAGAATGGATCGTACGAATGAATTAGAATGGATATATTCGTGCAAATGAATTAGGATGGATCGTATAAATGAATTAGAATGGATCGTACGAATGAATTAGAATGAATCGTACGAATGAATTAGAATGGATCATACGAATGAAATAGAATGGATCATACGAATGAGTAAGAATGGATCGTATAAATAAATTAGATTGGATCGTAGGAATGAATTAGAATGGATCGTGCGAATGAGCTAGAATGGATCGTACGAATGAATTAGAATGGATCGTACGAATGAATTAGAATGGATACATTCGTGCAAATGAATTAGAATGGATTGTATGAATGAATTAGAATGGATCGTGCGAATGAATTAGAATGGATCGTACGAATGAATAAGAATGGATACATTCGTGCGAATGAATTAGAGTACGATCCATTCTTACTCATTCGTATGATCCATTCTAATTCATTCGTACGATCCATTCTAATTCATTCGCACGATCCATTCTAATTCCTTCGTATGATCCATTCTATTTCATTCATACGATCCATTCTTACTCATTCGTACGGTCCATTCTAATTCATTCGCACGAATGTATCCATTCTAATTCATTCGTACGATCCATTCTAATTTATTCGCACGATCCATTCTAATTCATTCATACGATCCATTCTAATTCATTCATACGATCCATTATAATTCATTCATACGATCAATTCTATTTTATTCGTACGATCCATTCTTACTCATTCACACGATCTATTCTAATTCATTAATACGATCCATTCTAATTCATTCGTACGATCCATTCTAATTCATTCGCACAATCCATTCTAATTAATTCGTACGATCGTGCTAGTGAATTAGAATGGATCGTACGAATGAATTAGAATATATCGTACGAATGAATTAGAAAGGATCATGCTAATGAATTAGAATTGATCGTACGAATGAATTAGAATAGATTATGCAAATGAATTAGAATGGATCTTACGAATGAATTAGAATGGATACATTCGTGCGAAAGAATTAGAATGGATCGTACGAATGAATTAGAATGGATTGTACGAATGAATTAGAATAGATTGTGTGAATGAATTAGAATGGATCGTATGAATGAATTAGATTACGATCCATTCTATTTCATTCGTATGATCCATTCTAATTCCTTCGTACAATCCATTCTATTTCATTCGTATGATCCATTCTTACTCATTCGTACGATCCATTCTAATTCATTCGCACGAATGTATGGATTAGAATGGATACATTCGATGAGAATGAATTAGAATGGATACATTCGTACGAATGAACTAGAATGGATCGTACGAATGAGTTAGAATGGATCGTATGAATGAAATAGACTGGATCGTACAAATGAATTAGCATGGATCGTGGATCGTGCGAATGAATTAGAATGGATAGTACGAATGAATTAGAATGGATCGTATGAATGAATTTGAATGGATCGTACGAATGAATTAGAATGGATCGTGTGAAAGAATTATAATGGATTGTATAAATGAATTACAATGGATCGTATGAATGAATTAGAATGGATCGTGCGAAGGAATTAGAATGGATCGTACGAATGAATTAGAATGGATCGTATGAATGAATTAGAATGGATCGTGCGAATGAATTAGAATGGATCGTATGAATGAAATAGAATGGATCGTATGAATTAGAATAGATCGTACGAATGAAATAGAATGGATCGTACGAATGAATTAGAATAGATTATGCGAATGAATTAGAATGGATCATACGAATGAATTAGAATAGATCGTATGAATGAATTAGAATGGATCGTGCGAATGAATTAGAATGGATCGTACGTACGAAGGAATTAGAATGGATCGTACGAAGAAATTAGAATGGATCGTACGAATGAATTAGAATAGATTGTGCGAATGAATTAGAATGGATCGTTTGAATGAATTAGATTGGATTGTATGAATGAATTAGAATTGATCGTGCGAATGAATTAGAATGGATCGTACGAATGAATTAGAATGGATACATTCGTGCGAATGAATTAGAATGGATCGTACGAATGAGTAAGAATGGATCGTATGAATGAATTAGAATGGATTGAATTAGAATGAATCGTACGAATGAATTAGAATGGATCGTATGAATGAATTAGAACAAAGGAATTAGAATGGATCGTACGAAGGAATTAGAATGGATCGTATGAAGGAATTAGAATGGATCGTACGAATGAATTAGAATGGATACATTCGTGCGAATGAATTAGAATGGATACATTCGTGCGAAAGAATTAGAATAGATCGTATGAATGAATTAGAATGGATCGTGCGAATGAATTAGAATAGATCGTACGGTATGAATGAATTAGATGGGATCGTATTAATGATTTAGAATGGACCGTGAAAGAATGGATCATACGAATGAATTAGAATGGATTCATTCGTGCGAATGAATTAGAATGGATCATACGATTGAGTTAGAATGGATCGTACGAATGAAATAGAATAGATCGTACGAATGAATTAGAATGGATCGTGTGAAAGAATTAGAATGGATTGTATGAATGAATTAGAATGGATCGTATGATTGAAATAGAATGGATCGTGCGAATGAATTAGAATGGATCGTACGAATGAATTAGAATGGATCGTATGAATGAATTAGAATGTATCGTACGAATGAATTAGAATGGATCGTACGAATGAATTAGAGTGGATACATTCGTGCGAATGAATTAGAATGGATCGTACGAATGAGTAAGAATGGATCGTATGAATGAAATAGAATGGATCATACGTATCAATTAGAATGGATACATTCATGGGAATGAATTAGAATGGATCGTACGAAGGAATTAGAATGGATCGTACGAATGCATTAGAATGGATACATTCGTGCAAAAGAATTAGAATGGATTGTATGAATGAATTAGAATGGATCGTTCTAATGAATTAGAATGTATCGTACGAATGAATTAGAATAGATTGTGCGTATGAATTATTAGAATAGATTGTGCGCATGAATTAGAATGGATCGTACAAATGAATTAGAATGGATCGTAATAATGGATCGTACGAATGAAACAGAATGGATCGTACGAATGAATTAGCATTGATCGTGCTAATGAATTAGAATGGAACATACGAATGAATTATAATAGATTGTGCGAATGAATTAGATTGGATCGTACGAATGAATTAGAATGGATAAATTCGTGTGATTGAATTAGAATGGATTGTATGAATGAATTAGATTGGATCGTATAAATGAATTAGAATGGATCATACGTATGAATTAGAATGGATACATTCATGGGAATGAATAAGAATTGATCGTACGAAGGAATTAGAATGGATCATACGAATGAAAGAGAATGGATCGTAGGAAGGAATTAGAATGGATCATACGAAGGAATTAGAATGGATCGTATGAATAAAATTGAATGGATCGTACTTATGAATTAGAAGGGATCGTACGAATGAATTAGAATGGATACACGATCCATTTTAATTCATTCGTACGATCCATTCTAATTCATTCGTACGATCCATTCTAATTCATTCGCACGATCCATTCTAATTCATTCGCACGATCCATTCTAATTCATTCATACGATCCATTCTAATTCTTTCGCACGAATATATCCATTCTAATTCATTCGTACGTTCCATTCTAATTCATTCGCACAATCTATTCTAATTCATTCGTACGATCCATTCTAATTCATTCGTATGATCCATTCTAATTCCTTCGTACGATCCATTCTAATTCATTCGTACGATCCATTCTAATTCCTTCGTACGATCCATTCTAATTCATTCCCATGAATGTGTTCATTCTAATTCATTCGTATGATCCATTCTAATTCATTCACACAATCTATTCTAATTCATTCATACGATCCATTCTAATTCATACGTACGATTCATTCTAATTCATTCGTACGATCCATTCTAATTCATTCGTACGACATTCTAATTCATACGTACGATACATTCTAATTCATTCGTACGATCCATTCTAATTCATTCGTACGATCCATTCTAATTCATTCGTACGATCCATTCTAATTCATTCGCACGATCTATTCTAATTCATTCGTACGATCCATTCTAATTCATTTGCATGATCATTTCTAATTCATTCATACGATCCAATCTAATTCGTAAGTTCGATCCATTCTAATTCATTCATACGATCCATTCTAATTCATTCGCACGAATGTATCCATTCTAATTCATTCGTATGATCCATTCTAATTCATTCGCACAATCTATTCTAATTCATTCGTACGATCAATTCTAATTCATTAGCACGATCCATTCTAATTCATTCGTACGATCTATTCTATTTGAATCGTACGATCTATTTTTACTCAATTGTATGATCCATTCTAATTCATTCGCACGAATGTATCCATTCTAATTCATTTGTACGATCCATTCTAATTCATTCGCACGATCCATTCTAATTCATTAATATGATCCATTCTAATTCATTCGCACGAATGTATCCATTCTAATTCATTCGTACGATCCATTCGAATTCATTCGGACGATCCATTCTAATTCATTCATACGATCCAATCTAATTCATTGATATGATTTATTCTAATTCATTCGCACAATCTATTCTAATTCATTCGTACGTTCCATTATTATTCATTCGTACGATCCATTCTAATTCATTCATACAATCCATTCTAATTACAAATGAATTAGAATGGATCGTACGAATGAATTAGAATGGATCGTGTGAATGAATTAGAATGGATTGTATGAATGAATTAGAATGGATCATATGAATGAATTAGAATGGATCGTACGAATGAAATAGAATGGATTGTACGAATGAATTAGAATGGATTTATTTTTAATTTATTCGTATAATCCATTCTAATTCCTTCGTACGATCTATTCTAATTCATTCGTACGATCCATTCTAATTCATTCGTATAATCCATTCTATTTCATTCGTACGATCCATTCTTACTCATTCGTATGATCCATTCTAATTCATTCGCACGAATGTATTCATTCTAATTCATTCATACAATCTATTCTAATTCATTCGTAAGATCCATTCTAATTCATTCGTACAATCCATTCTATTTCATTCGTACGATCCATTCTTACTCATTCGTATGATCCATTCTAATTCATTCGCACGAATGTATTCATTCTAATTCATTCGTACGATCCATTCTAATTCATTCGTACGATCTATTCTAATTTATTCTTACGATCCATTCTAATTCATTCATACGATCCATTCTAACGTACGAATTAATTAGAATGGATCGTACGAAGGAATTAGAATGGATCGTACGAATGAATTAGAATGGATACATTCGTACAATCCATTCTAATTCATTCGTACGATCCATTCTAATTCATTCGCACGAATGTATCCATTCTAATTTATTCGTACGATCCATTCTAATTCCTTCATTTGATCCAATGAATTAGAATAGATTGTGCGAATGAATTAGAATGGATCGTACGAATGAATTAGAATGGATACATTCGTGCGAATGAATTAGAATGAATACATTCGTGCGAAAGAATTAGAATAGATATTATGAATGAATTAGAATGGATCATATGAATGAATTAGAATTGATCGTACGAATGAATTAGAATAGATTGTGCGAATGAATTAGATTGGATCGTACGAATGAATTAGAATGGATTATACGAAATGAATTAGAATAGATTGTGCGAATGAATTAGAATGGATCGTATGAATGAATTAGAATGGATACATTTGTGCGAGTGAATTAGAATGGATCGTATGAATGAATTAGATTGGATCGTATGAATGAATTAGAATGGATCATGCGAATGAATTAGAATGGATCGTACGAATGAATTAGAATAGATTGTGCGAATGAATTAGAATGGATCGTACGAATGAATTAGAATGGATACATTCGTGCGAATGAATTAGAATGGATCGTATGAATGAATTAGATTGGATCGTATTAATGAATTAGAATGGATCGTGCGAATGAATTAGAATGGATCGTACGAATGAATTAGAATGGTTACATTCATGCAAATGAATTAGAATGGATCATACGATTGAGTAAGAATGGATCGTACGAATGAAATAGAATAGATCGTACGAATGAATTAGAATGGATCATGCTAATGAATTAGAATTGATCGTACGAATGAATTAGAATAGATTGTGCGAATGAATTAGAATGGATCTTACGAATGAATTAGAATGGATACATTCGTGCAAATGAATTAGAATGGATCATATGAATGAATTAGGGTGGATACATTCGTACGAATGAATTAGAATGGATCGTACGAAAGAATTAGAATGGATACATTCATGCGGATGAATTAGAATGGATCGTACGAAGGAATTAGAATGGATCGTGCGAATAAATTAGAATGGATTGTACGAATGAATTAGAATGGATCGTACGAATGAATTAGAATGGATACATTCGTGCGAATGAATTAGAATGGATCGTACAAATAAAATAAAAAGGATCGTGCGAAAGAACTAGAATGGATTGTATGAATGAATTAGAATGGATCGTGCGAATGAATTAGAATGGATCGTACGAATGACTTAGAATGGATCGTATGAATGAATTAGAATGGATCGTGCGAATGAATTAGAATGGATCGTACGAATGAATTAGAATGGATACATTTGTGCGAATGAATTCGAATGGATCGTACGAATGAATTATAATGGATTGTATGAATGAATTAGAATGGATACATTCGTGCGAATGAATTAGAGTACGATCCATTCTTACTCATTCGTATGATCCATTCTAATTCATTCGCATGAATGTATTCATTCTAATTCATTCGTACGATCCATTCTAATTCATTCGCACAATCTATTCTAATTCATTCGTCCGATCCATTCTAATTCATTAGCACGATCCATTCTAATTCATTCATACGATCCATTCTATTTCATTCGTACGATCCATTCTAATTCATTCGCACGAATGTATCCATTCTAATTCATTCGTACGTACGATCCATTCTAATTCATTCGCACGAATGTATCCATTCTAATTCAATTGTACGATCCATTCTAATTCATTCGCACGATCCATTCTAATTCATTCTTACGATCCATTCTAATTCATTCGTACGATCCATTCTAATTCATTCGCACGAACCATTCTAATTCATTCATACGATCCATTTTAACTTATTCATACGATACATTCTAATTCATTTGCACAAATATATCCATTCTAATTCATTCGTACGATCTATTCTAATTCATTCATACGATCCAATCTAATTCATTCATACGATCCATTCTAATTCATTCGCACAATCTATTCTAATTCATTCGTACGATCCATTCTAATTCCTTCGTACGATCCATTCTAATTCCTTCGTACGATCTATTCTAATTCCTTCGTACTAATTCATTTGCACGTTCCATTCTAATTAATTCCGTACGATCCATTCTAATTCATTCGTATGATCCATTCTAATTCATTTGTATCCATTCTATTTGATTCGTACGAACCATTCTAATTCATTCGTACGATCCATTCTAATTCCTTTGTACTATCCATTCTAATTCCTTCGTACATACGATCCATTCTAATTCCTTCGTACGATCCATTATAATTCATTCGCACGAATGTATCCATTCTAATTCATTCGTACGATCCATTCTAATTCATTCGTACGATCCATTCTAATTCAGGATACATTCGTGCAAAAGAATTAGAATGGATACATTCGTGCGATCCAAACTAATTCATTCGCACGATCCATTCTAATTCCTTCGTACGATCCATTCTAATTCATTCGTACGATCCATTCTAATTAATTCATACAATCCATTCTAATTCTTTCACACGATCCATTCTAATTCATTCGCATACGATCCATTCTAATTCAATCGTACGATCTATCCTAATTCATTCATACGATCCATTCTAATTCATTTGCACGATCCATTCTAATTCATTCGTACAATCCATTCTATTTCATTCGTACGATCCATTCTAATTCATACGCACGAGTGTATCCATCCTTTGTACAATCCATTCTAATTCATTCATATGATCTATTCTAATTCATTCGTACGATCCAATCTAATTCATTCGTACGATCCATTCTAATTCATTCGCAAAATCTATTCTAATTCATTAGCACGATCCATTCTAATTCATTCGTACGATCCATTCTATTTCATTCGTACGATCCATTTTAATTCATTCGTACGATCCATTCTAATTCATTCGCACGAATGTATCCATTCTAATTCATTCGTACGATCCATTCTAATTCATTCACACGATCCATTCTAATTCATTCATACGATCCATTCTAAGTCATTCGTACGATCCATTCTAATTCATTCGCACGATCCATTCTAATTCATTCATACAATCCATTTTAATTCTTTCGCACGATCCATTCTAATTCATTCGTACGATCCATTCTAATTCATTCGCACGAATGTATCCATTCTAATTCATTCGTACGATCTATTCTAATTCATTCATACGATCCATTCTAATTCATTTGCACGAATATGTCCATTCTAATTCATTCGTATGATCCATTCTAATTCATTCGTACGATCCATTCTAATTCATTCGCACAATCTATTCTAATTCATTCGTACGATCCATTCTAATTCATTCGCACGATCCATTCTAATTCATTCGCACAATCTATTCAAATTCATTCGTACGATCCATTCTAATTCATTCGTACGATCCATTCTAATTCCTTCGTACGATCCATTCTAATTCATTCGCACGATCCATTCTAATTCATTCGCATGATCCATTCTAATTCATTCGCACGAATGTATCCATTCTAATTCATTCGTACGATCTATTCTAATTCATTCGCACAATCTATTCTTATTATTCGCACGAATGAATCCATTCTAATTCATTCGTACAATCCTTTCTATTTCATTCGTATGATCCATTCTTACTAATTCGTACGATCCATTCTTATTCATTCATACGATCCATTCTAATTAATTCATACGATCCATTCTAATTCATTTGTACAATCCATTCTATTTCATTCGTACGATCCATTCTTACTCATTCGAATCTATTCTAATTCATTAGCACGATCCATTCTAATTCATTCGTACGATCTATTCTAATTCATTCGTATGATCCATTCTAATTCACTAGCACGATCGTACGAATTAATTAGAATGGATCGTGCGGATGAATTAGAATGGATCGTACAAATGAATTCGAATGGATTGTACGAATGAGTAAGAATGGATCGTACAAATGAAATAGAATGGATTGTACGAATGAATTAGAATGGAGTGGATCGTACGAATGAATTAGAATAGATTGTGCGAATGAATTAGAATGGATCGTACGAATGAATTAGAATGGATACATTCGTGCGAATGAATTAGAATGGATCGTATGAATGAATTAGAATGGATCGTGCGAATGAATTAGAATGGATCGTGCGAATAAATAAGAATGGATCGTACGAAGGAATTATAATGGATCGTACGAATGAATTAGAATGGATCGTACGAATGAATTAGAATAGATTGTGCGAATGAATTAGAATGGATCGTGCGAATGAATTAGAATGGATCGTACGAATGAATTAGAATAGATTGTGCGAATGAATTAGAATGGATCGTACGAATGAATTAGAATGGATCATACGAATGAATTAGAATGGATATATTCGTGCAAATGAATTAGAATGGATCGTATGAATGAATTAGAATGGATCGTACGAATGAATTAGAATGAATACATTCGTGCGAATGAATTAGAATGGATCGTACGAATGAATTAGAATAGATCGTACGAATGAATTAGAAAGGATCGTGCGAAAGAATTAGAATGGATTGTATGAATGAATTAGAATGGATCGTGTGAATGAATTAGAATGGATCGTACGAATGACTTAGAATGGATCGTATGAATGAATTAGAATGGATCGTGCGAATGAATTAGAATGGATCGTACGAATGAATTAGAATGGATACATTCGTGCGAATGAATTAGAATGGATCGTACGAATGAATTAGAATGGATTGTACGAATGAAATCGAATGGATCATACGAATGAATTAGAATGGATCGTGCTAATGAATTAGAATAGATTGTGCGAATGAATTAGAATGAATCGTACGAATGAATTAGATTGGATCGTATGAATGAAATAGAATGTATCGTGTGAATGAATTAGAATGGATCGTACGAATGAATTAGAATGGATCGTATGAATGAATTAGAATGGATCATACAAAGGATGGATACATTCGTGCGAATGAATTAGAATGGATCGTACGAATGAAATAGAATGGATTGTACGAATGAATTAGAATGGATTGTGCGAATGAATTAGAATGGATCGTATGAATGAATTAGAATAGATCGTACGAATGAATTAGAATGGATCGTATGCGAATAAATTAGAATGGATCGTGTGAAAGAATTAGAATGGATTGTATGAATGAATTAGAATGGATACATTCGTGCGAATGAATTAAAATGGATCGTGCGAATGAATTAGAATGGATAGTATGAATGAATTAGATTGGATCGTACGAATGAATTAGAATGGATCGTACGAATGAATTAGAATGGATCATATGAATGAATTAGAAAAGATTGTGCGAATGAATAAAATAGGATCATGCAAATTAATTAGAATAGATCGTACGAATGAATTAGAATCGATTGTGCGAATGAATTAGAATGGATCGTACGAATGAATTAGAATGGATATATTTGTGCAAATGAATTAGAAAGGATCGTATGAATGAATTAGAATGGATCGTACGAATGAATTAGAATGGATCGTACGAATGAATTAGAATGGATCGTACGAATGAATTAGAAAGGATCGTGCGAAAGAATTAGAATGGATTCTATGAATGAATTAGAATGGATCGTGCGAATGAATTAGAATGGATCGTACGAATGACTTAGAATGGATCGTATGAATGAATTAGAATGGATCGTGCAAATGAATTAGAATGAATCGTACGAATGAATTAGAATGGATACATTCGTGCGAATGAATTAGAGTGGATCGTACGAATGAATTAGAATGGATCGTACGAATGAAATATAATGGATCGTATGAATGAATTAGAATGGATCGTATGAATGAAATAGAATGGATCGTACGAATGAATTAGAATGGGTCATGCTAATGAATTGGAATAGATTGTGCGAATGAATTAGAATGGATCGTACGAATGAATTAGATTGGATCGTATGAATGAATTAGAATGGATCGTGCGAATGAATTAGAATGGATCGTACGAATGAATTAGAATGGATCGTATGAATGAATTAGAATGGGTCGTACAAGCGATGGATACATTCGTGCGAATGAATTAGAATGGATCGTCCTAATGAATTAGAATGGATTGTATGAATGAATTAGAATGGATCGTGCGAATGAATTTGAATGGATCGTACGAATGAATTAGAATGGATCGTATGAATGAATTAGAATATATCGTGCGAATGAATTAGAATGGATCGTACGAATGAGTAAGAATGGATCGTATGAATGAATTAGATTGGATCATATTAATGAATTTGAATGGATCGTGCGAATGAATTAGATTGGATCGTACGAATGAATAAGAATGGATACATTCGTGCGAATGAATTAGAATGGATCGTATGAATGAATTAGAATGGATCGTATGAGTAAATTCGAATAGATCGTACGAATGAAATAGAATGGATCGTACGAATGAATTAGAATGGATCGTGCTAATGAGTTAGAATGGATCGTATGAATGAATTAGAATAGATTGTGTGAATGAATTAGAATGGATCGTACGAATGTATTAGAATGGATACATTCGTGCGAATGAATTAGAATGGATCGTGCGAATGAATTAGAATGGATCATACGAATGAATTAGAATGGTTCGTGCGAATGAATTAGAATGGATCATATGAATAAATTAGAATGGATCGTATGAATAAATTAGAATGGATCGTACGAAGGAATTAGAATGGATCGTACGAATGAATTAGAATGGATACATTCGTGCGAATAAATTAGAATGGATCTTACGAATGAGTAAGAATGGATCGTACAAATGAATTAGAATGGATCGTATGAATGAATTAGAATGGATCGTACTTATTAATTAGAATGGATCATACGAATGAAATAGAATGGATCGTACGAAGGAATTAGAATGGATCGTACGAAGGAATTAGAATGGATCATATGAATGAAATAGAATGGATCGTACGAATGAATTAGAATGGATCGTAATAATGGATCGTACGTATGAATTTGTACGTATGAATGAATTAGAATGGATCGTATGAATGAATTAGAATGGATCGTGCGAATCAATTAGAATGGATGGTATGAATGAATTAGAGTGGATACATTCGTGCGAATGAATTAGAATGGATCGTACGAATGAGTAAGAATGAATCGTACGAATAAAATAGAATGGATTGTACGAATGAATTAGAATGGATCGTACGAAAGAATTAGAATGGATTGTATGAATGAACTAGAATGGATCGTATGAATGAATTAGAATGGATCGTGCGAATGAATTAGAATGGATCGTACGATACGAATGAAATATAATGGGTCGTATACAGGAATTAGAATGGATCGTACGAAGGAATTAGAATGGATTGTACGAATGAATTAGAATGGATACATTCGTGCGAATAAATTAGAATGGATCATACGAATGAGTAAGAATGGATCATACGAATGAAATAGAATGGATCGTATGAATGAATTAGAATGGATCGTGCGAATGAATTAGAATGGATCGTACGAATAAATTAGAATAGATTGTGCGAATGAATTAGAATGGATCGTACGAATCAATTAGAATGGATCATACGAATGAATTAGAATTGATCGTATGAATGAATTAGAGTGGATACATTCGTACGAATGAGTTAGAATGGATCATACGAATGAATCGTACGAATGAATTAGATTGGATCGTACGAATGAATTAGAATGGATTGTACGAATGTATCCATTCTAATTCATAAGTACGATCCATTCTAATTCATTCGTATGATCCATTCTAATTGATTCGCACGAATGTATCCATTCTAATTCATTCGTACGATCCATTCTAATTCATTCATACGATCCATTCTAATTCATTCGCACGAATGTATCCATTCTAATTCATTCGTACAATCCATTCTAATTCATTCGCACAATCTATTCTAATTCATTCATACGATCCATTCTAATTCATTAGCACGATCCATTCTAATTCATTCATACGATCCATTCTATTTCATTCGCACGATCTATTCTAATTCATTCATACGATCCATTCTAATTCGTTCGTACGATCTATTCTAATTCATTCGCACGTTCCATTCTAATTCATTCATACGATCCATTCTAATTCATTCGTACGATCCATTCTAATTCATTCGCACGAATGTATCCATCCATTGTACGCTCAATTCTAATTCATTCATACGATCCATTCTAATTCATTCGTACGATCCATTCTAATTAATTCGCACGATCCATTCTTATTTATTCATACGATCAAATCTAATTCATTCGTATGATCCATTATAATTCATTCGCACAATATATTCTAATTCATTAGCATGATCCATTCTTATTCATTCGTACGATCCATTCTATTTCATTCGTATGATCCATTCTAATTCATTCGTACGATCCATTCTAATTCATTCGCACGAATGTATCCATTCTAATTCATTCGTACAATCCATTCTAATTCATTCGCACGATCCATTCTAATTCATTCATACGATCCATTCTAAGTCATTCGTACGATCCATTCTAATTCATTCGCACGATCCATTCTAATTCATTCATACAATCCATTCTAATGCTTTCGCACGATCCTTTCTAATTCATTCGTACGATCCATTCTAATTCATTCGTACGATCCATTCTAATTCATTCGCACGAATGTATCCATTCTAATTCATTCGTACGATCCATTCTAATTCATTCATACGATCCATTCTAATTCATTCATACGATCCATTCTAATTCATTTGCACAAATAAATCCATTCTAATTCATTCGTATGATCCATTCTAATTCATTCGTATGATCTATTCTAATTCATTCGCACAATCTATTCTAATTCATTCGTACGATCCATTCTAATTCATTCGCACGATCCATTCTAATTCATTCGCACAATCTATTCTAATTCATTCTTACGATCCATTCTAATTCATTCGTTCGATCCATTCTAATTCCTTCGTACGATCCATTCTAATTCATTCACACGATCCACTCTAATTCATTCATACGATCCATTCTAATTCTTTCGCACGAATGTATCCATTCTAATTCATTCGCATGATCCATTCTAATTAATTCGTACGATCGTGCTAGTGAATTAGAATGGATCGTACGAATGAATTAGAATAGTTCGTACGAATGTATCCATTCTAATTCCTTCGTACGACGAATGAATTAGAATGGATCGTGCGAATGAATTAGAATGGATCATACGAATGAATTAGAATGGATCGTGCGAATGAATTAGAATGGATCGTACGAATGAATTAGAATGGATCGTACGAATGAATTAGAATGGATACATTCGTGCGAATGAATTAAAATGGATCGTACGAATGAGTAAGAATGGATCGTACGAATGAAATAGAATGGATTGTACGAATGATTTATAATGGATCGTACTAATTAATTAGAATGGATACATTCGTGCGAATGAATTAGAATGGATCGTGAGAATGAATTAGAATGGATTGTAGGAATGAATTAGAATGGATCGTACGAATGTATTAAAATGGATACATTCGTGCGAATGAATTAGAATGGATCTTACGATTGAGTAAGAATGGATCGTACGAATGAAATAGATTGGATCATACGAATAAATTAGAATAGATTGTGCGAATGAATTAGAATGGTGCGAATGAATTAGAATGGATCGTGCGAATGAATTAGAATGGATCGTACGAATGAATTAGAATGGAACGCCTACAATCCATTCTATTTCATTCGTACGATCCATTCTTACTCATTAGCACGATCCATTCTAATTCATTCGTACAATCCATTCTAATTCATTAGGATCCATTCGAATTCACTTACGATCCATTCTAATTCATTCATACGATCCATTCTAATTCATTCGCACGAACCATTCTAATTCATTCGTACAATCCATTCTAATTCATTCATACGATCTATTCTAATTCATTCGCACGAATGTATCCATTCTAATTCATTCGTACGATCCATTCTAATTCATTCTAATTCATTCGTACGATCCATTCTAATTCATTCGTAAGATTCATTCTAATTCATTCGTACAATCCATTCTAATTCATTCATACGATCCATTCTAATTCATTCGTACAATCCATTCTATTTCATTTGTACGATCAATTCTTACTCATTCGTACTCGTACGATCCATTCTAATTCATTCGTATGATCCATTCTAATTCATTCGAACGATCCATTCTAATTCATAAGCATGATCAATTGCTTCGTACGATCCATTCTAATTCATTCGCACGATCCATTCTAATTCATTCGCACGAATGTATCCATTCTAATTCATTCATACGATCTATTCTAATTCATTCGTACGATCCATTCTAATTCATTCGTACGATCCATTCTAATTCATTATACGATCCAATCTAATTCATTCATACGATCCATTCTAATTCTTTCGCACGAATGTATCCATTCTAATTCATTCGTACGATCCATTCTAATTCATTAGCCCGAAAAAACACGATCCACTCACGTACGAATAAATTAGAATGATTTAGAATGGATTGTATGAATGAATTAGAAAGGATCGTGCGAATGAATTAGAATGGATCGTGTGAATGAATTAGAATGGATCATACGAAGGAATTAGAATGGATCGTACGAATGAATTCGAATGTATCCATTCTAATTCATTCCTGCGATAAATTCTAATTCCTTCGTACGATCCATTCTAATTCATTCGTACGATCCATTCTAATTCATTCGCACGATCCATTCTAATTCATTCGTACGATCCATTCTAATTCATTCATACGATCCATTCTAATTCATTCATACGATCTTTTCTAATTCTTTCGCATGAATGTATCCATTCTAATTCATTCGTACGATCCATTCTAATTCATTCGCGTGATCTATTCTAATTCATTCATACAATCCACTCTAATTCTTTTGAACGAATGTATCCATTCTAATTTATTCGTACGATCCATCATTATAATTCATTCGTACGATCCATTCTAATTCATTCGTACGATCCATTCTAATTAATTCGCACGAATCTATCCATTCTAATTCATTCGTACGACCCATTCTAATTCATTCGTACGATCCATTCTAATTCATTTGTACGATCTATTCTAATTCATTCGTACGATCCATTCTAAATCATTCGTACGATCCATTCTTACTCATTCGTACGATCCATTCTAATTCATTCGCATACGAATGAATTAGAATGGATCATACGAATGAATTAGAATAGATTATGTGAATGAATTAGAATGGATCGTACGAATGAATTAGAATGGATACATTCGTGCGAATGAATTAGAATGGATACAGTCATGCGAAAGAATTAGAATAGATCGTATGAATGAATTAGAATGGATCGTATGAATGAATTAGAATGGATCGTGCGAATGAATTAGAATGGATCGATCGTACGAATGAATTAGAATGGATCGTATGAATGAAATAGAATGGATCGTACGAAGGAATTAGAATGGATCGTACGAATAAATTAGAATGCATATCATACAAATGTGTAAGAATGGATCGTACGAATGAAATAGAATGGATTGTACTAATGAATTAGAATAGATCGTACGAATGAATTAGAATGGATTGAATGAATGAATTAGAATGGATCGTATGAGTGAATTCGAATGGATCGTGCGAATGAATTAGAATGGATTGTACGAATGAATTAAAATGGATCGTATGAACGAATTAGAATGGATCATGCGAATGAATTAGAATAGATCGTACGAATGAATTAGAATGAATCATATTAATGAATTGGAATAGATCGTGCGAATGAATTAGAATGGATCGTACGAGTGAATTAGAATGGATCGTATGAATGAATTAGAATGGATCGTACGAAGGAATTAGAATGGATCGTACGAATGAATTTGTATGGATCGTACGAATGAATTAGAATGGATATATTCGTGTAAATGAATTAGAATGGATCGTATGAATGAATTAGAATGGATCATACAATGGAATTAGAATGGCTCATACGAATGAAATATAATGGGTCGTACAAAGGAATTAGAATGGATTGTACGTGTACGAATGAATTAGAATGGATCCGTATGAATTAGAATGAATTAGAATGGATTAGAATGGATCCGTATGAATAAAATAGAATGGATCGTATGAATTAGAACTGATTGTACGCGTACGAATAAATTAGAATGGATACATTCGTGCGAATGAATTAGAATGGATCGTACAAAGGAATTAGAATGGATCGTACGAAGGAATTAGAATGGATCGTACGAATGAAATAGAATGGATACAAATGAATTAGAATGGATCATACGAATGAATTAGAATGGATCGTACGGAATGAATTAGAATGGATCGTGCAAATGAATTAGAATGGATCGTGCGAATGAATTAGAATGGATTGTATGAATGAATTAGAATAGATTGTGCGAATGAATTAGAATGGATCGTATGAATGAATTAGATTGGATCATATGAATGAATTAGACTGGATCATACGACTGAATTAGACTGGATACATTCGTGCATTCTAATTCATTCATATGATCCATTCTAATTCATTCGCACAAATGTATCCATTCTAATTCATTCGTATGGATCCAATCTAATTCATTCATACAATCCATTCTAATTCATTCGCATGATCCATTCGAATTCATTCGCACAGAATGGATCGTACGAATGAATTAGAATGGTTATATTCGTGCGAATGAATTCGAATGGATTGTACGAATGAATTAGAATGGATAAATTCGTGCGAATGAATTAGAATGGATTGTATGAATGAATTAGATTGGATCGTATAAATGAATTAGAATGGATCGTACGTATGAATTAGAATGGACACATTCATGGGAATAAATAAGAATGGATCGTACGAAGGAATTAGAATGGATCATACGAATGAAATTAGAATGGATCATACGAAGGAATTAGAATGGATCGTACGAAGGAATTAGAATGAATTGTACGAATGAATTAGAATGGAGCATACGAATGAATAAGAATGGATCGTACGAAAGAATTAGAATGAATCGTACGAATGAATTAGAATGGATCGTACAAAGGAATTAGAAAGGATCATACGAATGAAATATAATGGGTCGTACAAAGGAATTAGAATGGATCGTACGAATGAATTAGAATGGATACATTCGTGCGAAAGAATTAGAATAGATCGTATGAATGAATTAGAATGGATCGTATGAATGAATTAGAATGGATCGTATGAATGAATTAGATTGGATCATATTAATGAATTAGAATGGATCGTGCGAATGAATTAGAATGGATCGTATGAATGAATTAGAATGGATCGTATGAATGAGTAAGAATGGATCCATACAATCCATTCTAATTCATACAATTCATTCATACAATCCATTCTAATTCTTTTGCACGAATGTATCCATTCTAATTCATTCGTACGATCCATTCTAATTCATTCATACGATCCAATCTAATTCATTCATACGATCCATTCTTACTCATTCGTATGATCCATTCTAATTCATTCATATGATCCATTCTAATTCATTCGTACGATCCACTATATTTCATTCATATGATCCATTCTAATTCATTTGCACGAATATATCCATTCTAATTCATTCGTACGATCCATTCTAATTCATTAGCACCATCCATTCTAATTCATTCATACTAATTCATTCATACAATCCGTTTTAATTCTTTCACACGATCCATTCTAATTCATTCGTACAATCTATTCTAATTCATTCGTACGATCCATTCTAATTCATTCGGACGATCCATTCTAATTCATTCACACGATCCATTCTAATTCATTCATACGATCCATTCTAATTCATTCATACAATCCATTCTAATTCTTTCATACTATCCATTCTAATTCTTTCACACGATCCATTCTAATTCATTCGCACAAATGTATCCATTGTACAAATGAATTAGAATGGATACATTCGTGCGAATGAATTAGAATGGATCGTACGAATGAGAAAGAATGGATCGTACGAATGAAATAGAATGGATCATACGAATCAATTAGAATGGATCGCGCGAATGAATTAGAATGGATCGTACGAATGAATTAGAGTGGATACATTCGTACGAATGAATTAGAATGCATCATACGAATGAGTAAGAATGGATCGTACTCTAATTCATTCACACAAATGTATCCATTCTAATTCATTCGTACGATCCACTCTAATTCATTCGCACAATCCATTCTAATTCATTCATACAATCCATTCTAATTCTTTTGCACGAATGTATCCATTCTAATTCATTCGTACGATCCATTCTAATTCATTCGTACGATCCATTCAAATTCATTCGCACGATCCATTCTAATTCATTCATACGATCCAATCTAATTCATTCATACGATCCATTCTTACTCATTCGTATGATCCATTCTAATTTATTCGTACGATCCATTCTAATTCATTCGCACGATCCATTCTAATTCTTCATACAATCCATTTTAATTCTTTTGCACGAATGTATCCATTCTAATTCATTCGTACGATCCATTCTAATTTATTTGTACGATCCATTCTAATTCATTCGCACGATCCATTCTAATTCATTCATACGATCCAATCTAATTCATTCATACGATCCATTCTTACTCATTCGTATGATCCATTCTATTTCATTCGTACGATCCAATCTAATTCATTCGTACAATCCATTATAATTCATTCGTACGATCCATTCTAATTCATTCATACGATCCATTCTAATTCATTCGCACGAATGTATCCATTCTAATTCATTCGTACGATCCATTCTAATTCATTAATACGATCCAATATAATTCATTCGTACGATCCATTCTAATTCATTCGTACGATCCATTCTAATTCATTCGTACGATCCATTCTAATTTCTTTGTACGATCCATTCTAATTCATTCATACGATCCATTCTAATTCATTTGTATGATCCATTCTAATTCATTTGCAAGGAATAGATTGTACGAATGAATTAGAATGGATACATTCATGCGAATGAATTAGAATGGATCGTACGAATGAATTAGAATGGATACATTCGTGCGAATGAATTAGAATGGATACATTCGTACGAAAGAATTAGAATAGATCATATGAATGAATTAGAATGGATCGTATGAATGAATTAGAATGGATTGTGCGAATGAATTAGAATGGATCGTACGAATGAATTAGAATGGAAACATTCGTGCGAATGAATTAGAATGGATCGTATGAATGAATTAGAATAGATTATGCGAATGAATTAGAATGGATCGTACAAATGAATTAGAATGGATCGTATGAATGAATTAGAATGGATCGTATGAATGAATTAGAATGGATCATACGAATGAGTAAGAATGGATCGTACGAATGAAATAGAGTGGATTGTACGAATGAATTAGAATGGATCGTACGAATGAATTAAATTGGATACATTCATCCGAATGAATTAGAATGGATCATACGAATGAATTAGAATGGATCGTACGAATGAATTAGAATAGATCGTACATTCTAATTCCTTCGTACGATCCATTCTAATTCCTTCATACGAATTAGAATGGATCGAACGAAGGAATTAGAATGGATTGTACGAATGAATTAGAATGGATACATTCGTACGAATGAATTAGAATTGATCGTATGAATGAATTAGAACGCACGAATGTATCTATTCTAATTCATTCGTACGATCAATTCTAATTCATTCGCACGATCCATTCTAATTCATTTGCACAATCTATTCTAATTCATTCATACGATCCATTCTAATTCATTCGCACGAATGTATCCATTCTAATTCATTCGTACGATCCATTCTAATTCCTTCGTATGAATGTATCCACTCTAATTCATTCGTACGATCTATTCTAATTCATTCGCACGATCAATTCTAATTCATTTGTACGATCCTTTCTAATTCCTTCGTACGATCCATTCTAATTCATACGATCCATTCTATTTCATTCATACGATCCATTCTAATTCATTCGCACGATCTATTCTAATTCATTTGTATCCATTCTATTTCATTCGTACGATCTATTCTATTTCATTCGTACGATCCATTCTAGTTCATTCGCACAATCTATTCTAATTCATTCGTACGATCCATTCTAATTCATTCTTACGATCCATTCTAATTCATTCGTACAATCCATTCTAATTCATTCGCATGAATGTATCCATTCTAATTCATTCGTACGATCCATTCTAATTCATTCATACAATCCATATTAATTCTTTTGCACGAATGTATCCATTCTAATTCATTCGTACGTACGAAGGAATTAGAATGGATCGTACGATGGAATTAGAATGGATCGTACGAATGAATTAGAATGGATACATTCGTGCGATTGAATTAGAATGGATCATACGAATGAGTAAGGATGGATCGTACGAAAGAAATAGAATGGATCGTATGAATGAATTAGAATGGATCGTACGAATGAATTAGAATGGATCATATGAATGAATTAGAATGGATCGTGCGAATGAATTAGAATGGATCGTATGAATGAATCAGAATGGATCGTGCTAATGAATTAGAATAGACCGTGCGAATGAATTAGAAGTGATCGTACGAATGAATTAGAATAGATTGTGCGAATGAATTAGAATGGATCGTACGAATGAAATAGAATGGATCATACGAATGAATTAGAATGGATCGCGCGAATGAATTAGAATGGATCGTACGAATGAATTAGAGTGGATACATTCGTACGAATGAATTAGAATGCATCATACGAATGAGTAAGAATGGATCGTACTCTAATTCATTCACACAAATGTATCCATTCTAATTCATTTGTACGATCCACTCTAATTCATTCGCACAATCCATTCTAATTCATTCATACAATCCATTCTAATTCTTTTGCACGAATGTATCCATTCTAATTCATTCGTACGATCCATTCTAATTCATTCACACGATCCATTCTAATTCATTCGCACGATCCATTCTAATTCATTCATACGATCCAATCTAATTCATTCATACGATCCATTCTTACTCACTCGTATGATCCATTCTAATTCATTCGTACGATCCGTTCTAATTCATTCGCACGATCCATTCTAATTCATTCATACAATCCATTCTAATTCTTTTGCACGAATGTATCATTTCTAATTCATTCGTACGATCCATTCTAATTTATTCGTACGATCTATTCTAATTCATTCGCACGATCCATTCTAATTCATTCATACGATCCAATCTAATTCATTCATACGATCCACTCTTACTCATTCGTATGATCCATTCTATTTCATTCGTACGATCCAATCTAATTCATTCGTACGATCCATTCTAATTCATTCGTACGATCCATCCTATTCCATTCATACGACCCATTATAATTCATTCGCACGAATGTATCCATTCTAATTCATTCGTACGATCCATTCTAATTCATTAATACGATCCAATCTAATTCATTCGTACGATCAATTCTAATTCATTCGTACGATCCATTCTAATTCATTCGTATGATCCATTCTAATTCCTTTGTACAATCCATCCTAATTCATTCATATGATCCATTCTAATTCATTCTTATGATCTATTTTAATTCATTCGCACGGAATGGATCGTACGAATGAATTAGAATGGATACATTCGTGTGAATGAATTAGAATGGATCGTACGAATGAATTAGAATGGATACATTCGTGCGAATGAATTAGAATGGATACATTCGTGCAAAAGAATTAGAATAGATCGTATGAATGAATTAGAATGGATCATATGAATGAATTAGAATGGATTGTGCGACTGAATTAGAATGGATCGTACGAAGGAATTAGAATGGATCGTACGAATGAATTAGAATGGATCGTATGAATGAATTAGAATAGATTTTGCGAATGAATTAGAATGGATCGTACGAATGAATTAGAATGGATCGTATGAATGAATTAGAATGGATCATACGAATGAGTAAGAATGGATCGTACGAATGAAATAGAATGGATGGTACGAATGAATTAGAATGGATCATACGAATGAATTAGAATGGATACATTCGTCCGAATGAATTAGAATGGATCATACGAATGAATTAGAATGGATCGTACGAATGAATTAGAATAGATCGTACATTCTAATTCCTTCGTACGATCCATTCTAATTCCTTCGTACGAATTAGAATGGATCGTACGAAGGAATTAGAATGGATCGTACGAATGAATTAGAATGGATACATTCGTGCGAATGAATTAGAATTGATCATATGAATGAATTAGAACGCACGAATGTATCCATTCTAATTCATTCGTACGATCCATTCTAATTCATTTGCACGATCCATTCTAATTCATTTGCACAATCTATTCTAATTCATTAATATTATCCATTCTAATTCATTCGCACGAATGTATCCATTCTAATTCATTCGTACGATCCATTCTAATTCCTTCGTATGAATGTTTCCACTCTAATTCATTCGAACGATCCATTCTAATTCATTCGCACGATCCATTCTAATTCATTTGTACGATCCATTCAATTTCATTCGTACGATCCATTCTAATTCATTCGTATGATCCATTCTAATTCATTTGTACGATCCTTTCTAATTCCTTCGTATGATCCATTCTAATTCATACGATCCATTCTATTTCATTCATACGATCCATTCTAATTCATTCGCACGATCTATTCTAATTCATTTGTATCCATTCTATTTCATTCGTACGATCCATTCTATTTCATTCGTACGATCCATTCTAATTCATTCGCACAATCAATTTTAATTCATTCTTACGATCCATTCTAATTCATTCGTACGATCCATTCTTATTCATTCGTACAATCCTTTCTAATTCATTCGCACGAATGTATCCATTCTAATTCATTCGTACGATCCATTCTAATTCATTCGCACAATCCATTCTAATTCATTCATACAATCCATTCTAATTCTTTTGCACGAATGTATCCATTCTAATTCAATCGTACGTACGAAGGAATTAGAATGGATCGTACGAAGGAATTAGAATGGATCGTACGAATGAATTAGAATGGATGCATTCGTGCGAATCAATTAGAATGGATCATACGAATGAGTAAGAATGGATCGTACGAAAGAAATAGAATGGATCGTATGAATGAATTAGAATAGATTGTGCGAATGAATTAGAATAGATCGTACGAATGAATTAGAATGGATCGTATGAATGAATTAGAATGGATCGTGCGAATGTATTATAATGGATCGTATGAATGAATTAGAATGGATCGTGCGAATGAATTAGAATGGATCGTGCGAATGAATTAGAATGGATCGTATGAATGAATTAGAATAGATTGTGCGAATGAATTAGAATGGAGCGTACGAATGAAATATAATGGATCATACGAATGAATTAGAATGGATCGCGCGAATGAATTAGAATGGATCGTATGAGTGAATTAGAGTGGATACATTCGTACGAATAAATTAGAATGGATCATACGAATGAGTAAGAATGGATCGTACTCTAATTCATTTGCACAAATGTATCCATTCTAATTTATTCGTACGATCCTTTCTAATTCATTCGCATGATCCATTCTAATTCATTCATATAATCCATTCTAATTCTTTTGCACGAATGTATCCATTTTAATTCATTCATACGATCCATTCTAATTCATTCGTACGATCCATTCTAATTCATTCGCACGATCCATTCTAATTCATTCATACGATTCAATCTAATTCATTCAGATGATCCATTCTTACTCATTCGTATGATCTATTCTAATTCATTCGTACGACCCATTCTAATTTATTCGCACGATCCATTCTAATTCATTCATACAATCCATTCTAATTCTTTTGCACGAATGTATCCATTCTAATTCATTCGTACGACCCATTCTAATTCATTCGCACGATCCATTCTAATTCATTCGCACGATCCATTCTAATTAATTCATACGATCCAATCTAATTCATTCATACGATCCATTCTTACTCATTCGTATGATCCATTCTATTTCATTCGTACGATCCAATCTAATTCATTAGTACGATCCGTTCTAATTCATTCGTACGATACATTCTAATTCATTCATACGATCCATTCTAATTCATTCGCACGAATGTATCCATTCTAATTCATTCGTACGATCCATTCTAATTCATTAATACGATCCAATCTAATTCATTCGTACGATCCATTCTAATTCATTCATACGATCCATTCTAATTCCTTTGTTCGATCCATTCTAATTTATTCATACGATCCATTCTAATTCATTCGTATGATCCATTCTAATTCATTCGCACGGAATGGATCGTATGAATGAATTAGAATAGATACATTCGTGCGAATGAATTAGAAAGGATCGTACAAATGAATTAGAATGCATACATTTGTGCGAATGAATTAGAATGGATACATTCGTGCGAAAGAATTAGAATAGATCGTATGAATGAATTAGAATGGATCATATGAATGAATTAGAATAGATTGTGCGAATGAATTAGAATGGATCGTACGAAGGAATTAGAATGGATCATACAAATGAATTAGAATGGATACATTCGTGCGAATGAATTAGAATGGATCGTATGAATGAATTAGAATAGATTGTGCGAATGAATTAGAATAGATCGTATGAATGAATTAGAATGGATCATATGAATGAATTTGAATGGATCGTATGAATGAATTAGAATGGATCATACGAATGAGTAGGAATGGATCGTACGAATGAAATAGAATGGATTGTACGAATGAATTAGAATGGATCGTACGAATGAATTAGAATGGATACATTCGTCCGAATGAATTAGAATGGATCGTACGAATGAATTAGAATAGATCGTACATTCTAATTCCTTCGTACGATCCATTCTAATTCCTTCGTAGGAATTAGAATGGATCGTACGAAGGAATTAGAATGGATCGTACGAATGAATTAGAATGGAAACATTCGTGCGAATGAATTAGAATTGATCGTATGAATGAATTAGAACGCACGAATGTATCCATTCTAATTCCTTCGTACGATCCATTCTAATTCATTCGCACGATCCATTCTATTTCATTTGCACAATCTATTCTAATTCATTCATACGATCCATTCTAATTCTTTCGCACGAATGTATCTATTCTAATTCATTCGCACGATCCATTCTAATTCCTTCGTATGAATGTATCCACTCTAATTCATTCGTATGATCCATTCTAATTCATTCGCACAATCCATTCTAATTCATTCGTACGATCCATTCTATTTCATTCGTACGATCCATTATAATTCATTCGTATGATCCATTCTAATTCATTCGTACGATCCATTCTAATTCCTTCGTATGATCCATTCTAATTCATACGATCCATTCTATTTCATTCATACGATCCATTCTAATTCATTCACATGATCTATTCTAATTCATTTGTATCCATTCTATTTCATTCATACGATCCATTCTATTTCATTCGTACGATCTATTCTAATTCATTCGTATGATCCATTCTAATTCATTCGTACGATCCATTCAAATTCATTCGTACGATCCATTCCAATTCATTCGCACAATCTATTCTAATTCATTCGTATGATCCATTCTAATTCATTCGTACGATCCATTCTAATTCATTCGTACAATCCATGCTAATTCAATCGCACGAATGTATCCATTTTAATTCATTCGTACGATCCATTCTAATTCATTCGCACGATCCATTCTAATACATTCATACAATCCATTCTAATTCTTTTGCACGAATGTATCCATTCTAATTCATTCGTACGTACGAAGGAATTAGAATGGATCGTACGAAGGAATTAGAATGGATCGTACGAATGAATTAGAATGGATACATTCGTGCGAATGAATTAGAATGGATCATACGAATGAATAACAATGGATCATACGAAAGAAGTAAAATGGATTGTACGGATGAATTAGAATAGATTGTGCGAATGAATAAGAATGGATCGTACGAATGAATTAGAATGGATCGTATGAATGAATTAGAATGGATCGTGCAAATGAATTAGAATGAATCATATGAATGAATTAGAATGGATCGTGCGAATGAATTAGAATGGATCATACGAATGAATTAGAATAGATTGTGCGAATGAATTATAATGGATCGTACGAATGAATTAGAATGGATACATTCGTGCGAATGAATTAGAATGGATCGTATGAATGAATTAGATTGGATCATATGCGAATGAATTAGAATGGATCGTACGAATGAATTAGATTGGATCGTATGAATGAATTAGAATGGATCGTGCGAATGAATTAGAATGGATCGTACGAATGAATTAGAATGGATACATTCGTGCAAATGAATTAGAATAGATCGTACGAATGAAGTAGAATGCATTCTAATTCATTCATACGATCCATTCTAATTCATTCATACAGTCCATTCTAATTCATTCTAATTTATTCATAATTCGTACGATCCATTCTAATTCATTAGCACGATCCATTCTAATTCATTCGTACGATCTATTCTATTTCATTCGTACAATCCATTCTTACTCAATCGTATGATCTATTCTAATTCATTCGCACGAATGTATCCATTCTAATTCATTCGTACGATCCATTCTAATTCATTCGCACGATCCAATCTAATTCATTCATACGATCCATTCTAATTCATTCGCCCGAATGTATCCATTCTAATTCATTCGTACGATCCATTCTAATTCATTTGCACAATCTATTCCAATTTATTCGTACGATCCATTCTAATTCATTAGCACGATCCATTCTAATTTATTCGTACGATCCATTCTAATTTATTAGCACGATCCATTCTAATTCATTCGTACGATCCATTTTATTTCATTCGTACGATCCATTTCTAATTCATTCGTACGATCCATTCTAATTCATTCGTACAATCCATTCTAATTCATTCGTATGATCCATTCTAATTCATTCATACGATCCATTCTAATTCATTTGCACGAATATATCCATTCTAATTCATTCGTAGGACACATTCGTGCGAATGAATTAGAATGGATCGTACGAATGAATTAGAATGGATACATTCGTGCGAATGAATTAGAATGGATCGTATGAATGAATTAGAATGGATCGTGCGAATGAATTAGAATGGATCGTATGAATGAATTAGAATAGATTGTACGAATGAATTAGAATGGATCGTACGAAGGAATTAGAATGGATCATATTAATACGATCCATTCTAATTCATTCGTACGATCCATTCTTATTCTTTCCCATGAATGTATCCATTCTAATTCATACGTACGATCCATTCTAATTCATTTATACGATCCAATGTAATTCATTCATACAATCCATTCTAATTCATTCGCACGATTGTACGATCCATTCTTACTCATTCATACGATCCATTCTAATTCATTTGCACGAATGTATCCATTCTAATTCATTCGTACGATCCATTCTAATTCATTCGCACAATCCATTCTAATTCATTCGTACGATCCATTCTAATCCATTCGCACGAATGTATCCATTCTAATTCATTCGTACGATCCATTCTAATTCCTTCGTACGATCCATTCTTATTCATTCACACGATCCATTCTAATTTTTTCATTCTAATTCATTCGCACGAATGTATCCATTCTAATTCATTCGTACGATCCATTCTAATCGTACGAATGAATTAGAATGGATCATATGAATGAATTAGAATGGATACATACGAATGAATTAGAATGGATCGCATGAATGAATTAGATTGGATCGTATGAATGAATTAGAATGGATCGTGCATTGTACGAATGAATTAGAATGGATAGTATTAATGAATTAGAATGGATTGTGCGAATGAATTAGAATGGATACATACGAATGAATTAGAATGGATCGTACGAAGGAATTATAATGGATCGTACGAATGAATTAGAATGGATCGTAATAATGGATCGTACGTATGAATTTGTACATATGAATGAATTAGAATGGATCGAATTAGAATGGATCGTACGAACGAATTAGAATGGATCGTACGAATGAATTAGAGTGGATACATTCGTGCGAATGAATTAGAATTGATCGTATGAATGAATTAGATTGGATCGTATTAATTAATTAGAATGGATCGTGCGAATGAATTAGAATGGATTGTACGAATGAATTATAATGGATACATTCGTGCGAATGAATTAGAATGGATCATACGATTGAGTAAGAATGGATCGTACGAATGAAATAGAATAGATCGTACGAATGAATTAGAATGGATCGTGCTAATGAATTAGAATGGATCGTACGAATTATGAATAAATTAGAACGATCCATTCTAATTCATTCGCACGATCAATTCTAATTCATTAATACGATCCATTCTAATTCATTCGCACGAATGTATCCATTCTAATTCATTTGCACGATCCATTCTAATTCGTTCGCACAATCCATTCTAATTCATTCATACGATCCATTCTAATTCATTCGTACGATCCATTCTAATTCATTCGCACGATCCATGCTAATTCATTCGTACGATCCATTCAATTTCATTCGTACGATCCATTATTACGATCCATTCTAATTCATTTGTACGATCCATTCTAATTCATTCGCACAATCTATTCTAATTCATTCGTACGATCCATTCTAATTCATTCGCACGATCCATTCTAATTCATTAATACGATCCAATCAAATTCATTCATACGATCCATTCTAATTCATTCGTACAATCCATTCTTACTCATTCGTACGATCCATTCTAATTCATTCGCACGAATGTATCCATTCTAATTCCTTCGTACGATCCATTCTAATTCATTCGCACAATCTATTCTAATTCATTCGTACGATCCATTCTAATTTCTTCATACGATCCATACTAATTCCTTCGTACGTACGATCCATTCTAATTCATTCGCACGATCCATCCTAATTCATTGATACGATCCATTCTAATTCATTCCGTACGATCCATACTAATTCATTCGCACGAATGTATCCATTCTAATTCATCCATACGATCTATTCTAATTCATTCGTATGATCTATTCTAATTCATTCGTACGATCCATTCTAATTCCTTCGTACGATCTATTCTAATTCATTCATACGATCCATTCTAATTCATTCATACGATCCAATCTAATTCATTCATACGATCCATTCTAATTCATTCGTATGATCCATTCTAATTCCTTCGTACGATCCATTCTATTTCATTCGTACGATCCATTCTTACTCATTCGTATGATCCATTCTAATTCATTCGCACGAATGTATCCATCCTAATTCATTCGTACGATTCATTCTAATTCATTCGTACGATCCATTCTAATTCATTCGCACGAATGTATCCATTCTAATTCATTCGTACGATCCATTCTAATTCCTTCGTACGATCCAATGAATTAGAATAGATTGTGCGAATGAATTAGAATGGATCGTACGAATGAGTAAGAATGGATTGTACATTCGTCCGAATGAATTAGAATGGATTGTATGAATGAATTAGATTGGATCGTATAAATGAATTAGAATGGATCGTACGTATGAATTAGAATGGATAGATTCATGGGAATGAATAAGAATGGATTGTACGAATGAATTAGAATGGATCGTATTCATACGATCCATTCTAATTCCTTCGTAGGATGCATTCTAATTCATTTGCATGATCCATTCTAATTCATTCCTACGATCCATTCTAATTCATTCGCACGATCCATTCTAATTCATTCATACGATCCATTCTAATTCATTCGCACGAATGTATCCATTCTAATTCATTCGTACGATCCATTCTAATTCATTTGCACGTACGAATGAATTAGAATTCATTCGTACGATCCATTCTAATTCATTCATACGATCCATTCTAATTCATTCGTACGATCCATTCTAATTCATTCGTACAATCCATTCTATTTCATTCGTACTATCCATTCTTATTCATTCGCACGATCCATTCTAATTCATTCATACGATCCAATCTAATTCATTCATACGATCCGTTCTTACTCATTCGTATGATCCATTCTAATTCATTCGTACGATCCATTCAAATTCATTCGTACGATCCATTCTAATTCATTCATACGATCCATTCTAATTCATTTGCACGAATATATCCATTCTAATTCATTCGTACGATCCATTCTAATTCATTCGTACGATCCATTCTTCTTCATTCCCATGAATGTATCCATTCTAATTCATACGTACGATCCATTCTAATTCATTCATACGATCCATTCTAATTCATTCATACGATCCATTCTAATTCATTCGCATAAATAATTCCATTCTAATTCATTCGTACAATCCATTCTATTTCATTCGTACGATCCATTCTTACTCATTCGTATGATCCATTCTAATTCATTCGCACGAATGCATCCATTCTAATCCATTCGTACGATCTATTCTAATTCATTCGTATGATCCATTCTAATTCATTCGTACAATCCATTCTAATTCATTCGCACGAATTTATCCATTCTAATTCATTCGTACGATCCATTCTAATTCATTCGCACAATCTATTCTAATTCATTCATACGATCCATTCTAGTTCATTCGTACGATCCATTCTAATTCATTAGCACGATCCATTCTAATTCATTCATACAATCCATTCTAATTCTTTTGCACGAATGTATCCGTTCTAATTCATTCGTACGATCCATTCTAATTCTTTCACACGATCCATTCTAATTCATTCGTACGATCCGTTCTAATTCATTCGTACAATCAATTCTGTTTCATTCGTACGATCCATTCTTACTCATTCGTACTCGTACGATCCATTCTAATTCATTCGTACGATCCATTCTAATTCATTCGCACGAATGTATCTAGATCCATTCTAATTCATTCGCACAATCCATTCTAATTCATTCGCACGATCCATTCTAATTCATTCGTACAATCCATTCTTACTCATTCGTACGATCCATTCTAATTCATTCGCAAGAATGTATCCATTCTAATTCATTCGTACGATCCATTCTAATTCATTCGTATGATCCATTCTAATTCATAAGTACGATCCATTCTATTTCATTTGTACGATCCATTCTAATTCATTCGTACGATCCATTCTAATTCCTTCGTACTAATGAATTAGAATGGATTGTATGAATGAATTAGAATAGATCGTACAAATGAATTAGAATGGATCGTACGGAATGTATCCATTCTAATTCATTCGTACGATCCATTCTAATTCTTTCACACGATCCATTCTAATTTATTCGAATGAATCCATTCTAATTCATTCGTATAATCCATTCTATTTCATTCGTACGATCCATTCTTACTCATTCGTACGATCCATTCTAATTTATTCGCACGAATGTAACCATTCTAATTTATTCGCACGATCCATTCTAATTCATTCGCACAATCTATTCTAATTCATTCATACGATCCATTCTATATCATTCATACAATCCATTCTAATTCTTTCACACGATCCATTCTATTTCATTCGTATGATTTATTCTAATTCCTTCATACAATCCATTCTATTTCATTCGTACGATCCATTCTTACTCATTCGTACGATCCATTCTAATTCATTCGAACAAATGTATATATTCGAATTCATTCGTACGATCTATTCAAATTCATTCGTACGATCCATTCTAATTCATTCGTACGATCCATTCTAATTCATAAGTACGATCCATTCTATTTCATTCGTATGACCCATTCTAATTAATTCGTACAATCCATTCTATTTCCTTCGTACGAATGAATTAGAATGGATTGTATGAATGAATTAGAATAGATTGTACGAATGAATTGGAATGGATCATACGGAATGTATTCATTCTAAGTCATTCGTACGATCCAATCTAATTCATTCGTACGATCCATTCTAATTCATTCATACGATCCGTTCTAATTTATTCATACAATCCATTCTAATTCTTTCACACGATCCATTCTAATTCATTCGAATGAATCCATTCTAATTCATTCGTACAATCCATTCTATTTCATTCGTACGATCCATTCTTACTCATTCGTACGATCCATTCTAATTCATTCGCACGAATGTATCTATTCTAATTCATTCGTATGATCCATTCTAATTCATTCGCACAATCTATTCTAATTCATTCAGACGATCCATTCTCATTCATTCATACAATCCATTCTAATTCTTTTACACGATCCATTCTATTTCATTCGTATGATCAATTCTAATTCCTTCGTACAATCCATTCTAATTAATTTGTACGATCCATTCTTACTCATTCGTACGATCCATTCTAATTCATTCGCACGAATGAATCCATTCTAATTCATTCGTACAATCCATTCTATTTCATTTGTATAATCCATTCTTACTCATTCGTACGATCCATTCTAATTCATTCGCACGAATGTATCCATTCTAATTCATTCGTATGATCTATTCTAATTCATTCGTACGATCCATTCTAATTCATTCGTACGATCCATTCTAATTCATAGTACGATCCATTCTATTTCATTCGTACGATCCATTCTAATTCATTAAATGTATTAGAATGGATCGTACGGAATGTATCCATTCTATTTCATTCGTACGATCCATTCTAATTCATTTGTACGATCCATTCTAATTCATTCATACGATCCATTCTAATTCATTTGCACGAATATATCCATTCTAATTCATTCGTACGATCCATTCTAATTCATTCATACGATCCCATTCTAATTCCTTCGTACGATCCATTCTAATTCCTTCGTACGATCCATTCTATTTCATTCGTATGATCCATTCTAATTCCTTCGTACGATCTATTCTTATTCATTCCCATGAATGTATCCATTCTAATTCATACGTACGATCCATTCTAATTCATTTATACGATCCAATCTAATTCATTCATATAATCCATTCTAATTCATTCGCACGAATTTATTTATTCTAATTCATTCGTACGATCCATTCGAATTCATTCGCACAAATGTATCCATTCTAATTCATTCGTACGATCCATTCCGTGCGAATGAATTAGAATGGATCGTACGAATGAATTAGAATGGATCGTACGAAGGAATTAGAATGGATCGTACGAAGGAATTAGAATGGATCGTACGAATGAATTCGAATGGATATATTCTTGCAAATGAATTAGAATGGATCGTACGAATGAATTAGAATGGATTGTACGAATGAATTAGAATGGATCGTATGAATTAATTAGAATGGATCATGCGAATGAATTAGAATAGATCGTACGAATGAATTAGAATGGATCATATTAATGAATTAGAATGGATCGTGCGAATGAATGAGAATGGATCATACGAATGAATTAGAATGGATCGTATGAATGAATTAGAATGGATCGTACGAAGGAATTAGAATGGATCGTACGAATGAATTTGAATGGATCGTACGAATGAATTAGAATGGATATATTCGTGCAAATGAATTAGAATGGATCGTATGAATGAATTAGAATGGATCGTACAAAGGAATTAGAATGGATCATATGAATGAAATATAATGGGTCGTACAAAGGAATTAGAATGGATTGTACGCGTACGAATGAATTAGAATGGATCCGTATGAATTAGAATGAATTAGAATGGATTAGAATGGATCCGTATGAATGAAATAGAATGGATCGTATGAATTAGAATGGATTGTACGCGTACAAATGAATTAGAATGGATACATTCGTGCGAATGAATTAGAATGGATCATACGAAGGAATTAGAATGGATCATACGAAGGAATTAGAATGGATCGTACGAATGAAATAGAATGGATACAAATGAATTAGAATGGATCATACGAATGAATTAGAATGGATCGTACGGAATGAATTAGAATGGATCGTGCGAATGAATTAGAATGGATTGTATGAATGAATTAGAATAGATTGTGCGAATGAATTAGAATGGATCGTATGAATGAATTAGATTGGATCGTACGAATGAATTAGAATGGATACATTCGTGCGTTCTAATTCATTCATACGATCCATTCTAATTCATTCGCACGAATGTATCCATTCTAATTCTTTCGTATAGATCCAATCTAATTCATTCATACAATCCATTCTAATTCATTCGTACGATCCATTCTAATTCATTCACACGGAATGGATCGTACGAATGAATTGGAATGGATACATTCGTGCGAATGAATTCGAATGGATCGTACGAATGAATTAGAATGGATAAATTCGTGCGAATGAATTAGAATGGATTGTATGAATGAATTAGATTGGATCGTATAAATGAATTAGAATGGATAGTACGTATGAATTAGAATGGACACATTCATGGGAATAAATAAGAATGGATCGTACGAAGGAATTAGAATGGATCATACGAATGAAATTAGAATGGATCGTACGAAGGAATTAGAATGGATCGTACGAAGGAATTAGAATGAATTGTACGAATGAATTAGAATGGATCATACGAATGAATTAGAATGGATCGTACGAAGGAATTAGAATGGATCGTACGAGTGAATTAGAATGGATCGTACAAAGGAATTAGAATGGATCATACGAATGAAATATAATGGGTCATACAAAGGAATTAGAATGGATCGTACGAATGAATTAGAATGGATACATTCGTGCAAAAGAATTAGAATAGATCGTATGAATGAATTAGAATGGATCGTATGAATGAATTAGAATGGATCGTATAAATGAATTAGATTGGATCGTATTAATGAATTAGAATGGATCGTGCGAATGAATTAGAATGGATCGTATGAAAGAATTAGAATGGATCGTACGAATGAGTAAGAATGGATCGTACGAATGTATTCGTGCGTGTGAATGAATTAGAATGGATCGTATGAATGAATTAGAATGGATCGTGCGAATGAATTAGAATGGATTGTACGATCCATTCTAATTCATTCATACAATCCATTCTAATTCTTTTGCACGAATGTATCCATTCTAATTCATTCGTACGATCCATTCTAATTCATTCATACGATCCAATCTAATTCATTCATACGATCCATTCTTACTCATTCGTATGATCCATTCTATTTCATTCATACGATCCATTCTAATTCATTCGTACGATCCATTCTATTTCATTCATATGATCCATTCTAATTTATTTGCACGAATATATCCATTCTAATTAATTCGTACGATCCATTCTAATTCATTACCACCATCCATTCTAATTCATTCATACAAATTCATTCATACAATCCATTTTAATTCTTTCACACTATCCATTCTAATTCATTCGTACAATCTATTCTAATTCATTCGTACGATCCATTCTAATTTATTCGGACGATCCATTCTAATTCATTCACACGATCCATTCTAATTCATTCATACGATCCATTCTAATCCATTGTACAAATGAATTAGAATGGATACATTCGTGCGAATGAATTAGAATGGATCGTACGAATGAGTAAGAATGGATCGTACGAATGAAATAGAATGGATCATACGAATGAATTAGAATGGATCGCGCGAATGAATTAGAATGGATCGTACGAATGAATTAGAGTGGATACATTCGTACGAATGAATTTGATTGGATCATACGAATGAGTAAGAATGGATCGTACTCTAATTCATTCGCACAAATGTATCCATTCTAATTCATTCGTACGATCCATTCTAATTCATTCGCACGATCCATTCTAATTCATTCATACAATCCATTCTAATTCTTTTGCATGAATGTATCCATTCTAATTCATTCGTATGATCCATTCTAATTCATTCGTACGATCCATTCTAATTCATTCGCACGATCCCTTCTAATTCATTCATACGATCCAATCTAATTCATTCATACGATCCATTCTTACTCATTCGTATGATCCATTCTAATTTATTCGTACGATCCATTCTAATTCATTCGCACAATCCATTCAAATTTATTCATACAATCCATTCTAATTCTTTTGCATGAATGTATCCATTCTAATTCATTCGTACGATCCATTCTAATTTATTCGTACGATCCATTCTAATTCATTCGCACGATCCATTCTATTTCATTCATACGATCCAATCTAATTCATTCATACGATCCATTCTTACTCATTCATATGATCCATTCTATTTCATTCGTACGATCCAATCTAATTCATTCGTACGATCCATTCTAATTCATTCATACGATCCATTCTAATTCATTCGCACGAATGTATCCATTCTAATTCATTCGTACGATCCATTCTAATTCATTAATACGATCCAATCTAATTCATTCGTACGATCCATTCTAATTCATTCATACGATCCATTCTAATTCATTCGTACGATCGATTCTAATTCCTTTGTATGATCCATTCTAATTCATTCATACGATCCATTCTAGTTCATTCGTATGATCCATTCTAATTCATTCACAAGGAATGGATCGTATGAATGAATTAGAATGGATACATTCGTGCGAATGAATTAGAATGGATCGTACGAATGAATTAGAATGGATACATTCGTGCAAATGAATTAGAATGGATACATTCGTGCGAAAGAATTAGAATAGATTGTAAGAATGAATTAGAATGGATCGTATGAATTAGAATGGATTGTGCGAATGAATTAGAATGGATCGTACGCAGGAATTATAATGGATCGTACGAATGAATTAGAATGGATAGATTCGTGCGAATGAATTAGAATGGATCGTATGAATGAATTAGAATAGATTATGCGAATGAATTAGAATGGATCGTATGAATGAATTAGAATAGATCGTATGAATGAATTAGAAAGGATCATACGAATGAGTAAGAATGGATCGTGCGAATGAAATAGAATGGATTGTACGAATGAATTAGAATGGATCGTACGAATGAATTAGAATGGATACATTCGTCCGAATGAATTAGAATGGATCATACGAATGAATTAGAATAGATCGTACATTCTAATTCCTTCGTACGATCCATTCTAATTCCTTCGTACAAATTAGAATGGATCGTACGAAGGAATTAGAATGGATCGTACGAATGAATTAGAATGGATACATTCGTGCGAATGAATTAGAATTGATCGTATGAATGAATTAGAACGCACGAATGTATCTATTCTAATTCATTCGTACGATCCATTCTAATTCATTCGTACGATCCATTCTAATTCATTTGCACAATCTATTCTAATTCATTCATACGATCCATTCTAATTCATTCGCACGAATGTATCCATTTTAATTCATTCGTACAATCCATTCTAATTCCTTCGTATGAATGTATCCACTCTAATTCATTCGTACGATCCATTCTAATTCATTCGCACGATCCATTCTAATTCATTCGTACGATCCATTCTATTTCATTCGTACGATCCATTCTAATTCATTCATATGATCCATTCTAATTCATTCGTACGATCCTTTCTAATTCCTTCGTACGATCCATTCTAATTCATACGATCCATTCTATTTCATTCATACGATCCATTCTAATTCATTCGCACGATCTATTCTAATTCATTTGCATCCATTCTATTTCATTCGTACGATCCATTCTATTTCATTTGTACGATCCATTCTAATTCATTCGCACAATCTATTCTAATTCATTCGTACGATCCATTCTAATTCATTCGTACAACCCATTCTAATTCATTTGCACGAATGTATCCACTCTAATTCATTCGTACGATCCATTCTAATTCATTCGCACGATCCATTTTATTTCATTCATACAATCCATTCTAATTCTTTTGCACGAATGTATCCATTCTAATTCATTCGTACGTACGAAAGAATTAGAATGGATCGTACGAAGGAATTAGAATGGATCGTACGAATGAATTAGAATGGATACATTCGTGCGAATGAATTAGAATGGATCATACGAATGAGTAAGAATGGATCGTACGAAAGAAATAGAATGGATCGTACGAATGAATTAGAATAGATTGTGCGAATGAATTAGAATGGATCGTACGAATGAATTAGAATGGATCGTATGAATGAATTAGAATGGATCGTGCGAATGAATTAGAATGGGTCGTATGAATGAATTAGAATGGATCGTGCTAATGAATTAGAATGGATCATGCGAATGAATTAGAAGTAATCGTACGAATGAATTAGAATAGATTATGCGAATGAATTAGAATGGATCGTACGAATGAAATAGAATGGATCATACGAATGAATTAGAATGGATCACGCGAATGAATTAGAATGGATCGTACGAATGAATTAGAGTGGATCCATTCGTACGAATGAATTAGAATGGATCATACGAATGAGTAAGAATGGATCGTACTCTAATTCATTCGCACAAATGTATCCATTCTAATTCATTCGTACGATCCATTCTAATTCATTCACACGATTCATTCTAATTCATTCATACAATCCATTCTAATTCTTTTGCACGAATGTATCCATTCTAATTCATTCATACGATCCAATCTAATTCATTCGCACAATCCATTCTAATTCATTCATACGATCCAATCTAATTCATTCATACGATCCATTCTTACTCATTCGTATGATCCACTCTAATTCATTCGTACGATCCATTCTAATTCATTCGCATGATCCATTCTAATTCATTCTTACAATCCATTTTAACTCTTTTGCACGAATGTATCCATTCTAATTCATTCGTACGATCCATTCTAATTTATTCGTACGATTCATTCTAATTCATTCGCACGATCCATTCTAATTCATTCATACGATCCAATCTAATTCATTCATACGATCCATTCGTACTCATTATTATGATCCATTCTATTTCATTCGTAGGATCCAATCTAATTCATTCGTACGATCCATTCTAATTCATTCGTACGATCCATTCTAATTCATTCATACGATCCATTCTAATTCATTCGCACGAATGTATCCATTCTAATTCATTCGTACGATCCATTCTAATTAATTAATACAATCCAATCTAATTCATTCGTACGATCCATTCTAATTCATTCATACGATCCATTCTAATTCCTTTGTACGATCCATTCTAATTCATTCATACGATCCATTCTAATTCATTCGTATGATCCATTCTAATTCATTCGCACGGAATGGATCGTACGAATGAATTAGAGTGGATACATTCGTGCGAATGAATTAGAATGGATCGTACGAATGAATTAGAATGGATACATTCGTGCGAATGAATTAGAATGGATACATTCGTGTGAAAAAATTAGAATAGATCGTATGAATGAATTAGAATGGATCATATGAATGAATTAGAATGGATTGTGCTAATGAATTAGAATGGATCGTACGAAGGAATTAGAATGGATCGTACGAATGAATTAGAATGGATACATTCGTGCGAATAAATTAGAATGGATCGTATGAATGAATTATAATAGATTGTGCGAATCAATTAGAATGGATCGTACGAATGAATTAGAATGGATCGTATGAATAAATTAGAATGGATCGTATGAATGAATTAGAATGGATCATACGAATGAGTAAGAATGGATCGTACGAATCAAATAAAATGTATGGTACGAATGAATTAGAATGGATCGTACGAATGAATTAGAATGGATACATTTGTCCGAATAAATTAGAATGGATCATACGAATGAATTAGAATTATGGTACGAATGAATTAGAATAGATCGTATGAAGGAATTAGAATGGATCGTACGAATGAATTAGAATGGATACATTCGTGCGAATGAATTAGAATTGATCATATGAATAAATTAGAACGCACGAATGTATCCATTCTAATTCATTCGTACGATCCATTCTAATTCATTCGCACGATCCATTCTAATTCATTTGCACAATTTATTCTATTTCATTCATACGATCCATTCTAATTCATTCGCACGAATGTATCCATTCTAATTCATTCGTATGATCCATTCTAATTCATTTGCACAATTTATTCTAATTCATTCATACGATCCATTCTAATTCATTCGCACGAATGTATCCACTCTAATTCATTCGTACGATCCATTCTATTTCATTCGTACGATCCATTCTAATTCATTCGTATGATCCATTCTAATTCATTCGTACGATCCTTTCTAATTCCTTCGTACGATCCATTCTAATTCATATGATCCATTCTATTTCATTCATACGATCCATTCTAATTCATTCGCACGATCTATTCTAATTCATTTGTATCCATTCTATTTTATTCGTACGATCCATTCTATTTCATTCGTATGATCCATTCTAATTCATTCGCACAATCTATTCTAATTCATTCGTACGATCCATTCTAATTCATTCGTACGATCCATTCTAATTCATTCGTACAATCCATTCTAATTCATTCGCACAAATGTATCCATTCTAATTCATTCGTACGATCCATTCTAATTCATTCGCACGATCCATTCTAATTCATTCATACAATCCATTCTAATTCTTTTGCATGAATATATCCATTCTAATTCAATCGTACGTACGAAGGAATTAGAATGGATCGTACGAAGGAATTAGAATGGATCGTACGAATGAATTAGAATGGATACATTCGTGTGAATGAATTAGAATGGATCATACGAATGTGTAAGAATGGATCGTACGAAAGAAATAGAATGGATCGTACGAATGAATTAGAATAGATTGTGCGAATGAATTAGAATGGATCGTACGAATGAATTAGAATGGATCGTATGAATGAATTAGAATGGATCGTGCGAATGAATTAGAATGGATCATATGAATGAATTAGAATGGATCGTGCGAATGAATTAGAATGGATCGTGCGTATGAATTAGAATGGATCGTACGAATGAATTAGAATAGATTGTGCGGATGAATTAGAATGGATCGTACGAATGAAATAGAATGGATCATACGAATGAATTAGAATGGATCGCGTGAGTGAATTAGAATGGATCGTACGAGTGAATTAGAGTGGATACATTCATACGAATGAATTAGAATGGATCATACGAATGAGTAAGAATGGATCGTACTCTAATTCATTCGCAGAAATGTATCCATTCTAATTCATTCGTACGATCCATTCTAATTCATTCGCACGATCCATTCTAATTCATTCATACAATCCATTCTAATTCTTTTGCACAAATGTATCCATTTTAATTCATTCATACGATCCATTCTAATTCATTCGTACGATCCATTCTAATTAATTCGCACGATCCATTCTAATTCCTTCATACGATTCAATCTAATTCATTCATACGATCCATACTTACTCATTCGTATGATCCATTCTAATTCATTCGTACGATCCATTCTAATTCATTCGCACGATCCATTCTAAATCATTCATACGATCCATTCTAATTCATTCGCACGAATGTATCCATTCTAATTTATTCGTACGATCCATTCTAATTCATTAATATGATCCAATCTAATTCATTCGTACGATCCATTCTAATTCATTCGTACGATCCATTTTAATTCATTCGTATGATCCATTCTAATTCCTTTGTACGATCCATTCTAATTCATTCATACGATCCATTCTAATTCATTCGTATGATCCATTCGAATTTATTCGCACGGAATGGACCGTACGAATGAATTAGAATGGATACATTCGTGCGAATGAATTAGAATGGATCGTACGAATGAATAAGAATGGATACATTCGTGCGAATGAATTAGAATGGATACATTCGTGCTAAAGAATTAGAATAGATCGTATGAATGAATTAGAATGGATCGTATGAATGAATTAGAATGGATTGTGCGAATGAATTAGAATGGATCGTACGAAGGAACTAGAATAGATCGTACGAATGAATTAGAATGGATACATTCGTGCGAATGAATTAGAATGGATCGTATAAATGAATTAGAATAGATTGTGCGAATGAATTAGAATGGATCGTACAAATTAATTAGAATGGATCGTATGAATGAATTTGAATGGATCATATGAATGAATTAGAATGGATCATACGAATGAGTAAGAATGGATCGTACGAATGAAATAGAATGGATTGTACGAATGAATTAGAATGGATCGTACGAATGAATTATAATGGATACATTTGTCCGAATGAATTATAATGGATCATACGAATGAATTAGAATGGAGCGTACGAATGAATTAGAATAGATCGTACATTCTAATTCCTTCGTACGATCCATTCTAATTCCTTCGTAGGAATTAGAATGGATCGTACGAAGAAATTAGAATGGATCGTACGAATGAATTAGAATGGATACATTCGTACGAATGAATTAGAATTGATCGTATGAATGAATTAGAACGCACGAATGTATCCATTCTAATTCATTCGTACGATCCATTCTTATTCATTCGCACCATCCATTCTAATTCATTTTCAAAATCTATTCTAATTCATTCATACGACTATTATAATTCATTCGCACGAATGTATCCATTCTAATTCATTCGTATGATCCATTCTAATTCCTTCGTATGAATGTATCCACTCTAATTCATTCGTATGATCCATTCTAATTCATTCGCACGATCCATTATAATTCATTCGTACGATCCAATATTCTATTTCATTCGTACGATCCATTCTAATTCATTCGTATGATCCATTCTAATTCATTCGTACGATCCATTCTAATTCCTTCGTATGATCCATTCTAATTCATACGATCCACTCTATTTCATTCATACGATCTATTCTAATTCATTCACATGATCTATTCTAATTCATTTGTATCCATTCTATTTCATTCGTACGATCCATTCTATTTCATTCATACGATCCATTCTAATTCATTCGCTCAATCTATTCTAATTCATTCGTTTGATCCATTCTAATTCATTTGTACGATCCATTCTAATTCATTCGTATAATCCATGCTAATTCATTCGCACGAATGTATCCATTTTAATTCATTCGTACGATCCATTCTAATTCATTCGCACGATCCATTCTAATTCATTCATACAATCTATTCTAATTCTTTTGCACGAATGTATCCATTCTAATTCATTCGTACGTACGAAGGAATTAGAATGGATCGTACGAAGGAATTAGAATGGATCGTACGAATGAATTAGAATGGATACATTCGTGCGAATGAATTAGAATGGATCATACGAATAAGTAAGAATGGATGGTACGAAAGAAATAGAATGGATCGTACGCGGATGAATTAGAATAGATTGTGCGAATGAATTAGAATGAATCGTACGAATGAATTAGAATGGATCGTATGAATGAATTAGAATGGATCGTGCGAATGAATTAGAATGGATCGTATGAATGAATTAGAATGGATCGAGCGAATGAATTAGAATGGATCGTGCGAATGAATTAGAATGGATCGTACGAATGAATTAGAATAGATTGTGCGAATGAATTATAATGGATCGTACAAATGAATTAGAATGGATACATTCGTGCGAATGAATTAGAATGGATCGTATGAATGAATTAGATTGGATTGTATGCGAATGAATTAGAATGGATCGTACGAATGAATTAAATTGGATCGTATGAATGAATTAGAATGGATCGTGCGAATGAATTAGAATGGATCGTACAAATAAATTAGAATGGATACATTCATGCAAATGAATTAGAATAGATCGTACGAATGAATTAGAATGCATTCTAATTCATTCATACGATCCATTCTAATTCATTCATACAATCCATTCTAATTCATTCTAATTTATTCGTAATTCGTACGATCCATTCTAATTCATTAGCACGATCCATTCTAATTCATTCGTACGATCTATTCTATTTCATTCGAACGATCCATTCTTACTCAATCGTATGATCTATTCTAATTCATTCGCACGAATGTATCCATTCTAATTCATTCGTACGATCCATTCTAATTCATTCGCACGATCCATTCTAATTCATTATTACGATCTAATCTAATTCATTCATACGATCCATTCTAATTCATTCGCACGATTGTATCCATTCTAATTCATTTGTACGATCCATTCTAATTCATTCGCACAATCTATTCTAATTCATTCGTACGATCCATTCTAATTCATTAGCACAATCCATTCTAATTCAATCGTATGATCCATTCTAATTCATTCGTACGATCCATTCTAATTCATTAGCACGATCCATTCTAATTCATTCGTACGATCCATTCTATTTCATTCGTACGATCCATTTCTAATTCATTCGTACGATCTATTCTAATTCATTCGTACGATCCATTCTAATTCATTCATACAATCCATTCTAATTCATTTGCACGAATATATCCATTCTAATTCATTCGTAGGATACATTCGTGCGAATGAATTAGAATGGATCGTACGAATGAATTAGAATGGATACATTCGTGCGAATGAATTAGAATGGATCATATGAATGAATTAGAATGGATCGTGCGAATGAATTAGAATGGATCATATGAATGAATTAGAATGGATCGTACGAATGAATTAGAATGGATCGTACGAAGGAATTAGAATGGATCGTATGAATACGATCCATTCTAATTCATTCATACGATCCATTCTTATTCATTCCCATGAATGTATCCATTCTAATTCATACGTACGATCCATTCTAATTCATTTATACGATCCAATCAAATTCATTCATACAATCCATTCTAATTCATTCGCACGAATTTATCCATTCTAATTCATTCGTACGATCCATTCTAATTCATTCGCACAATCCATTCTAATTCATTCATACGATCCATTCTAATTCATTCGCACGAACGTATCCATTCTAATTCATTCGTCCGATCCATTCTAATTCCTTCGTACGATCCATTCTTATTCATTCACACGATCCATTCTAATTCCTTCATTCTAATTCATTCGCACGAATGTATCCATTCTAATTCATTCGTACGATCCATTCTAATCGTACGATTGAATTAGAATGGATCGTATGAATGAATTAGAATGGATACATACGAATGAATTAGAATGGATCACATGAATAAATTAGATTGGATCGTATGAATGAATTAGAATGGATCATGCATTGTACGAATGAATTAGAATGGATCGTATTAATGAATTAGAATGGATTGTGCGAATGAATTAGAATGGATACATACGAATGAATTAGAATGGATCGTACGAAGGAATTAGAATGGATCATACGAATGAATTAGAATGGATCGTAATAATGGATCGTACGTATGTATTTGTACGTATGAATGAATTAGAATGGATCGAATTAGAATGAATCGTACGAACGAATTAGAATGGATTGTATGAATGAATTAGAGTGGATACATTCGTGCGAATAAATTAGAATGGATCGTATGAATGAATTAGATTGGATCGTATTAATGAATTAGAATGGATCGTGCGAATGAATTAGAATGGATCGTACGAATGAATTATAATGGATACATTCGTGCGAATGAATTAGAATGGATCATACGATTGAGTAAGAATGGATCGTACGAATGAAATAGAATAGATCGTACGAATGAATTAGAATGGATCGTGCTAATGAATTAGAATGGATCGTACGAATTACGAATAAATTAGAACGATCCATTATAATTCATTCGCACGAATGTATCCATTCTAATTCATTCGCACGATCCATTCTAATTCATTCGCACAATCCATTCTAATTCATTCATACGATCCATTCTAATTCATTCATACGATCCATTCTAATTCTTTCGCACGATCCATGCTAATTCATTCGTACGATCCATTCTATTTCAATCGTACGATCCATTATTACGATCCATTCTAATTCATTTGTACGATCCATTCTAATTCATTCACACAATCTATTCTAATTCATTCGTACGATCCATTCTAATTCATTCGCACGATCCATTCTAATTCATTAATACGATCCAATCAAATTCATTCATACGATCCTTTCTAATTCATTAATACAATCCATTCTTACTCATTTGTACGATCCATTCTAATTCATTCGCACGAATGTATCCATTCTAAATCCATTCTAATTCATTCGCACAGTCTATTCTAATTCATTCGTACGATCCATTCTAATTCCTTCGTACGATCCATACTAATTCCTTCGTACGTACGATCCATTCTAATTCATTCGCACGATCCATCCTAATTCATTGATACGATCCATTGTAATTCATTCCGTACGATCCATTCTAATTCATTCGCACGAATGTATCCATTCTAATTCATTCATACGATCCATTCTAATTCATTCGTACGATCCATTCTAATTCATTCGTACGATCCATTCTATTTCCTTCGTACGATCTATTCTAATTCATTCATACGATCCATTCTAATTCATTCATATGATCCAATCTAATTCATTCATACGATCCATTCTAATTCATTCGTATGATCCATTCTAATTCCTTCGTACGATCCATTCTATTTCATTCGTACGATCCATTCTTACTCATTCGTATGATCCATTCTAATTCATTCGCATGAATGTATCCATTCTAATTCATTCGTACGATCCATTCTAATTCATTCGTACGATCCATTCTAATTCATTCGCACGAATGTATCCATTCTAATTCATTCGTACGATCCATTCTAATTCCTTCGTACGATCCAATGAATTAGAATAGATTGTGCGAATGAATTAGAATGGATCGTACGAATGAATTAGAAAGGATACATTCGTGCGAATGAATTAGAATGGATCGTACGAATGAGTAAGAATGGATCATACATTCGTGCGAATGAATTCAAATGGATTGTATGAATGAATTAGATTGGATCATAAAAATGAATTAGAATGGATCGTATGTATGAATTAGAATGGATACATTCATGGGAATGAATAAGAATGGATTGTACGAATGAATTAGAATTGATCGTATTCATACGATCCATTCTAATTCCTTCGTACGATCCATTCTAATTCATTCGCATGATCCATTCTAATTCATTCATACGATCCATTCTAATTCATTCACACGATCCATTCTAATTCATTCATACGATCCATTCTAATTCATTCGCACGAATATATCCATTCTAATTCATTCGCACAAATGTATCCATTCTAATTCATTCGTACGATCCATTCTAATTCATTCGCACGTACGAATGAATTAGAATTCATTCGCACGATCCATTCTAATTCATTGATACGATCCATTCTAATTCATTCGTACGATCCATTCTAATTTATTCGTACAATCCATTCTATTTCATTTGTACGATCCATTCTTATTCATTCGCACGATCCATTCTAATTCATTCATACGATCCAATCTAATTCATTCATACGATCCATTTTTACTCATTCGTATGATCCATTCTAATTCATTCGTACGATCCATTCTAATTCATTCGTACGATCCATTCTAATTTATTCATACGATCTATTCTAATTCATTTGCACGAATATATCCATTCTAATTCATTCGTATGATCCATTCTAATTCATTCGCACGATCCATTCTTCTTCATTCCCTTGAATGTATCCATTCTAATTCATACGTACGATCCATTCTAATTTATTCATACGATCCATTCTAATTCATTCACATAAATAATTCCATTCTAATTCATTCGTACAATCCATTCTTTTTCATTCGTACGATCCATTCTTACTCATTCGTATGATCCATTCTAATTCATTCGCACGAATGTATCCATTCCAATTCATTCGTACGATCCATTCTAATTCATTCGTATGATCCATTCTAATTCATTCGTACAATCCATTCTAATTCATTCACACGAATTTATCCATTCTAATTCATTCGTACGATCCATTCTAATTCATTTGCACAATCTATTCTAATTCATTCATACGATCCATTCTAATTCATTCGTACGATCCATTCTAATTCATTAGCATGATCCATTCTAATTCATTCATACAATCCATTCTAATTCTTTTGCACCAATGTATCCATTCTAATTCATTCGTACGATCCATTCTAATTCTTTCACACGATCCATTCTAATTCATTCGTACGATCCATTCTAATTCATTCGTACAATCCATTCTATTTCATTCGTACGATCCATTCTTACTCATTCGTACTCGTACGATCCATTCTAATTCATTCGTACGATCCATTCTAATTCATTCGCACGAATGTATCTAGATCCATTCTAATTCATTCGCACGATCCATTCTAATTCATTCGTACAATCCATTCTTACTCATTCGTACGATCCGTTCTAATTCATTCGCACGATCTATTCTAATTCATTCGTACGATCCATTCTAATTCATTCGTACGATCCATTCTAATTCATAAGTACAATCCATTCGATTTCATTTGTACGATCCATTCTAATTCATTCGTACGATCCATTCTAATTCCTTCGTACGAATGAATTAGAATGGATTGTATGAATGAATTAGAATAGATCGTACGAATGAATTAGAATGGATCTTACGGAGTGTATCCATTCTAATTCATTCGTACGATCCATTTTAATTCATTCGTACGATCCATTCTAATTCATTCATACGATCCATTCTAATTCTTTCACACGATCCATTCTAATTCATTCGAATGAATCCATTCTAATTCATTCGTACAATCCATTCTATTTCATTCGTACGATCCATTCTTACTCATTTATACGATCCATTCTAATTTATTCACACGAATGTATCCATTCTAATTCATTCGTACGATCCATTCTAATTCATTCGCACAATCTATTCTAATTCATTCATACGATCCATTCTAATTCATTCATACAATCCACACTAATTCTTTCACACGATCTATTCTATTTCATTCGTATGATCCATTCTAATTCCTTCGTACAATCCATTCTATTTCATTCATACGATCCATTCTTACTCATTCGTACGATCCATTTTAATTCATTCGTACGAATGTATGCATTCTAATTCATTCGTACGATCTATTCTAATTCATTCGTACGATCCATTCTAATTCATTCGTACGATCCATTCTAATTCATAAGTACGATCCATTCTATTTCATTCGTATGATCCATTCTAATTAATTCGTACAATCCATTCTAATTCCTTCGTACGAATGAATTAGAATGGATTGTATGAATGAATTAGAATAGATCGTACGAATGAATTAGAATGGATCGTATGGAATGTATCCATTCTAAGTCATTCGTACAATCCATTCTAATTCATTCGTACGATCCTTTCTAATTCATTCGTACGATCCATTCTAATTCATTAGCACGATCCATTCTAATTCATTCATACAATCCATTCTAATTCTTTTGCACGATTGTATCCATTCTAATTCATTCGTATGATCCATTCTAATTCTTTCACACGATCCATTCTAATTCATTCGTACGATCCATTCTAATTCATTCGTACAATCCATTCTATTTCATTCGTACGATCCATTCTTACTCATTCGTACTCGTACGATCCATTCTAATTCATTCGTACGATCCATTCTAATTCATTCGCACGAATGTATCTATATCCATTCTAATACATTCGCACGATCCATTCTAATTCATTCGCACGATCCATTCTAATTCATTCGTACAATCCATTCTAACTGATTCGTACGATCCATTCTAATTCATTCGCACGAATGTATGCATTCTAATTCATTCGTACGATCTATTCTAATTCTTTCGTACGATCCATTATAATTCATTTGTAAGATCCATTCTAATTCATAATTACGATCCATTCGATTTCATTCGTACGATCCATTCTAATTGATTCGTACGATCCATTCTAATTCCTTCGTTTGAATGAATTAGAATGGATTGTATGAATGAATTAGAATAGATCGTACGAATGAATTAGAATGGATCGTACGGAGTATATCCATTCTAATTCATTCATACGATCCATTCTAATTCATTCGTACGATCCATTCTAATTCATTCATACGATCCATTCTAATTCATTCATACAATCCATTCTAATTCTTTCACACGATCCATTCTAATTCATTCGAATGAATCCATTCTAATTCATTCGTACAATCCATTTCTATTTCATTCGTATGATCCATTCTTACTCATTCGTACGATCCATTCTAATTCATTCGCACGAATGTATCCATTCTAATTCATTCGTACGATCCATTCTAATTTATTCGCACAATCTATTCTAATTCATTCATACGATCCATTATAATTTATTCATACAATCCATTCTAATTCTTTCACACGATCCATTCTATTTCATTCGTATGATCCATTCTAATTCCTTCGTACAATCCATTCTATTTCATTCATACGATCCATTCTTACTCATTCGTACGATCCATTCTAATTCATTCGCACGAATGTATCCATTCTAATTCATTCGCACGAATGAATCCATTCTAATTCATTCGTACAATCCATTCTATTTCATTTGTATAATCCATTCTTACTCATTTGTATGATCCATTCTAATTCATTCGCACGAATGTATCCATTCTAATCCATTCGTACGATCCATTCTAATTCTTTCGTACGATCCATTCTAATTCATTCGTACAATCCATTCTAATACATTCGCACGAATTTATCCATTCTAATTCATTCGTACGATCCATTCTAATTCATTCGCACAATCTATTCTAATTCATTCGTACGTTTCGCACAATATATTCTAATTCATTCATACGATCCATTCTAATTCATTCGTACGATCCATTCTAATTCATTAGCACGATCCATTCTAATTCATTCGTACGATCCATTCTAATTCATTCATACAATCCATTCTAATTCATTTGCACGAATATATCCATTCTAATTCATTCGTAGGATACATTCGTGCGAATGAATTAGAATGGATCGTACGAATGAATTAGAATGGATACATTCGTGCGAATGAATTAGAATGGATCATATGAATGAATTAGAATGGATCGTGCGAATGAATTAGAATGGATCATATGAATGAATTAGAATGGATCGTACGAATGAATTAGAATGGATCGTACGAAGGAATTAGAATGGATCGTATGAATACGATCCATTCTAATTCATTCATACGATCCATTCTTATTCATTCCCATGAATGTATCCATTCTAATTCATACGTACGATCCATTCTAATTCATTTATACGATCCAATCAAATTCATTCATACAATCCATTCTAATTCATTCGCACGAATTTATCCATTCTAATTCATTCGTACGATCCATTCTAATTCATTCGCACAATCCATTCTAATTCATTCATATGATCCATTCTAATTCATTCGCACGAACGTATCCATTCTAATTCATTCGTCCGATCCATTCTAATTCCTTCGTACGATCCATTCTTATTCATTCACACGATCCATTCTAATTCCTTCATTCTAATTCATTCGCACGAATGTATCCATTCTAATTCATTCGTACGATCCATTCTAATCGTACGATTGAATTAGAATGGATCGTATGAATGAATTAGAATGGATACATACGAATGAATTAGAATGGATCACATGAATAAATTAGATTGGATCGTATGAATGAATTAGAATGGATCATGCATTGTACGAATGAATTAGAATGGATCGTATTAATGAATTAGAATGGATTGTGCGAATGAATTAGAATGGATACATACGAATGAATTAGAATGGATCGTACGAAGGAATTAGAATGGATCATACGAATGAATTAGAATGGATCGTAATAATGGATCGTACGTATGTATTTGTACGTATGAATGAATTAGAATGGATCGAATTAGAATGAATCGTACGAACGAATTAGAATGGATTGTATGAATGAATTAGAGTGGATACATTCGTGCGAATAAATTAGAATGGATCGTATGAATGAATTAGATTGGATCGTATTAATGAATTAGAATGGATCGTGCGAATGAATTAGAATGGATCGTACGAATGAATTATAATGGATACATTCGTGCGAATGAATTAGAATGGATCATACGATTGAGTAAGAATGGATCGTACGAATGAAATAGAATAGATCGTACGAATGAATTAGAATGGATCGTGCTAATGAATTAGAATGGATCGTACGAATTACGAATAGATTAGAACGATCCATTATAATTCATTCGCACGAATGTATCCATTCTAATTCATTCGCACGATCCATTCTAATTCATTCGCACAATCCATTCTAATTCATTCATACGATCCATTCTAATTCATTCATACGATCCATTCTAATTCTTTCGCACGATCCATGCTAATTCATTCGTACGATCCATTCTATTTCAATCGTACGATCCATTATTACGATCCATTCTAATTCATTTGTACGATCCATTCTAATTCATTCACACAATCTATTCTAATTCATTCGTACGATCCATTCTAATTCATTCGCACGATCCATTCTAATTCATTAATACGATCCAATCAAATTCATTCATACGATCCTTTCTAATTCATTAATACAATCCATTCTTACTCATTTGTACGATCCATTCTAATTCATTCGCACGAATGTATCCATTCTAAATCCATTCTAATTCATTCGCACAGTCTATTCTAATTCATTCGTACGATCCATTCTAATTCCTTCGTACGATCCATACTAATTCCTTCGTACGTACGATCCATTCTAATTCATTCGCACGATCCATCCTAATTCATTGATACGATCCATTGTAATTCATTCCGTACGATCCATTCTAATTCATTCGCACGAATGTATCCATTCTAATACATTCATACGATCCATTCTAATTCATTCGTACGATCCATTCTAATTCATTCGTACGATCCATTCTATTTCCTTCGTACGATCTATTCTAATTCATTCATACGATCCATTCTAATTCATTCATATGATCCAATCTAATTCATTCATACGATCCATTCTAATTCATTCGTATGATCCATTCTAATTCCTTCGTACGATCCATTCTATTTCATTCGTACGATCCATTCTTACTCATTCGTATGATCCATTCTAATTCATTCGCATGAATGTATCCATTCTAATTCATTCGTACGATCCATTCTAATTCATTCGTACGATCCATTCTAATTCATTCGCACGAATGTATCCATTCTAATTCATTCGTATGATCCATTCTAATTCCTTCGTACGATCCAATGAATTAGAATAGATTGTGCGAATGAATTAGAATGGATCGTACGAATGAATTAGAAAGGATACATTCGTGCGAATGAATTAGAATGGATCGTACGAATGAGTAAGAATGGATCATACATTCGTGCGAATGAATTAGAATGGATTGTATGAATGAATTAGATTGGATCATAAAAATGAATTAGAATGGATCGTACGTATGAATTAGAATGGATACATTCATGGGAATGAATAAGAATGGATTGTACGAATGAATTAGAATTGATCGTATTCATACGATCCATTCTAATTCCTTCGTACGATCCATTCTAATTCATTCGCATGATCCATTCTAATTCATTCATACGATCCATTCTAATTCATTCACACGATCCATTCTAATTCATTCATACGATCCATTCTAATTCATTCGCACGAATATATCCATTCTAATTCATTCGCACAAATGTATCCATTCTAATTCATTCGTACGATCCATTCTAATTCATTCGCACGTACGAATGAATTAGAATTCATTCGCACGATCCATTCTAATTCATTGATACGATCCATTCTAATTCATTCGTACGATCCATTCTAATTTATTCGTACAATCCATTCTATTTCATTTGTACGATCCATTCTTATTCATTCGCACGATCCATTCTAATTCATTCATACGATCCAATCTAATTCATTCATACGATCCATTTTTACTCATTCGTATGATCCATTCTAATTCATTCGTACGATCCATTCTAATTCATTCGTACGATCCATTCTAATTTATTCATACGATCTATTCTAATTCATTTGCACGAATATATCCATTCTAATTCATTCGTACGATCCATTCTAATTCATTCGCACGATCCATTCTTCTTCATTCCCTTGAATGTATCCATTCTAATTCATACGTACGATCCATTCTAATTTATTCATACAATCCATTCTAATTCATTCACATAAATAATTCCATTCTAATTCATTCGTACAATCCATTCTTTTTCATTCGTACGATCCATTCTTACTCATTCGTATGATCCATTCTAATTCATTCGCACGAATGTATCCATTCCAATTCATTCGTACGATCCATTCTAATTCATTCGTATGATCCATTCTAATTCATTCGTACAATCCATTCTAATTCATTCGCACGAATTTATCCATTCTAATTCATTCGTACGATCCATTCTAATTCATTTGCACAATCTATTCTAATTCATTCATACGATCCATTCTAATTCATTCGTACGATCCATTCTAATTCATTAGCATGATCCATTCTAATTCATTCATACAATCCATTCTAATTCTTTTGCACCAATGTATCCATTCTAATTCATTCGTACGATCCATTCTAATTCTTTCACACGATCCATTCTAATTCATTCGTACGATCCATTCTAATTCATTCGTACAATCCATTCTATTTCATTCGTACGATCCATTCTTACTCATTCGTACTCGTACGATCCATTCTAATTCATTCGTACGATCCATTCTAATTCATTCGCACGAATGTATCTAGATCCATTCTAATTCATTCGCACGATCCATTCTAATTCATTCGTACAATCCATTCTTACTCATTCGTACGATCCGTTCTAATTCATTCGCACGATCTATTCTAATTCATTCGTACGATCCATTCTAATTCATTCGTACGATCCATTCTAATTCATAAGTACAATCCATTCGATTTCATTTGTACGATCCATTCTAATTCATTCGTACGATCCATTCTAATTCCTTCGTACGAATGAATTAGAATGGATTGTATGAATGAATTAGAATAGATCGTACGAATGAATTAGAATGGATCTTACGGAGTGTATCCATTCTAATTCATTCGTACGATCCATTTTAATTCATTCGTACGATCCATTCTAATTCATTCATACGATCCATTCTAATTCTTTCACACGATCCATTCTAATTCATTCGAATGAATCCATTCTAATTCATTCGTACAATCCATTCTATTTCATTCGTACGATCCATTCTTACTCATTTATACGATCCATTCTAATTTATTCACACGAATGTATCCATTCTAATTCATTCGTACGATCCATTCTAATTCATTCGCACAATCTATTCTAATTCATTCATACGATCCATTCTAATTCATTCATACAATCCACACTAATTCTTTCACACGATCTATTCTATTTCATTCGTATGATCCATTCTAATTCCTTCGTACAATCCATTCTATTTCATTCATACGATCCATTCTTACTCATTCGTACGATCCATTTTAATTCATTCGTACGAATGTATGCATTCTAATTCATTCGTACGATCTATTCTAATTCATTCGTACGATCCATTCTAATTCATTCGTACGATCCATTCTAATTCATAAGTACGATCCATTCTATTTCATTCGTATGATCCATTCTAATTAATTCGTACAATCCATTCTAATTCCTTCGTACGAATGAATTAGAATGGATTGTATGAATGAATTAGAATAGATCGTACGAATGAATTAGAATGGATCGTATGGAATGTATCCATTCTAAGTCATTCGTACAATCCATTCTAATTCATTCGTACGATCCTTTCTAATTCATTCGTACGATCCATTCTAATTCATTAGCACGATCCATTCTAATTCATTCATACAATCCATTCTAATTCTTTTGCACGATTGTATCCATTCTAATTCATTCGTATGATCCATTCTAATTCTTTCACACGATCCATTCTAATTCATTCGTACGATCCATTCTAATTCATTCGTACAATCCATTCTATTTCATTCGTACGATCCATTCTTACTCATTCGTACTCGTACGATCCATTCTAATTCATTCGTACGATCCATTCTAATTCATTCGCACGAATGTATCTATATCCATTCTAATACATTCGCACGATCCATTCTAATTCATTCGCACGATCCATTCTAATTCATTCGTACAATCCATTCTAACTGATTCGTACGATCCATTCTAATTCATTCGCACGAATGTATCCATTCTAATTCATTCGTACGATCTATTCTAATTCTTTCGTACGATCCATTATAATTCATTTGTAAGATCCATTCTAATTCATAATTACGATCCATTCGATTTCATTCGTACGATCCATTCTAATTGATTCGTACGATCCATTCTAATTCCTTCGTTTGAATGAATTAGAATGGATTGTATGAATGAATTAGAATAGATCGTACGAATGAATTAGAATGGATCGTACGGAGTATATCCATTCTAATTCATTCGTACGATCCATTCTAATTCATTCGTACGATCCATTCTAATTCATTCATACGATCCATTCTAATTCATTCATACAATCCATTCTAATTCTTTCACACGATCCATTCTAATTCATTCGAATGAATCCATTCTAATTCATTCGTACAATCCATTTCTATTTCATTCGTATGATCCATTCTTACTCATTCGTACGATCCATTCTAATTCATTCGCACGAATGTATCCATTCTAATTCATTCGTACGATCCATTCTAATTTATTCGCACAATCTATTCTAATTCATTCATACGATCCATTATAATTTATTCATACAATCCATTCTAATTCTTTCACACGATCCATTCTATTTCATTCGTATGATCCATTCTAATTCCTTCGTACAATCCATTCTATTTCATTCATACGATCCATTCTTACTCATTCGTACGATCCATTCTAATTCATTCGCACGAATGTATCCATTCTAATTCATTCGCACGAATGAATCCATTCTAATTCATTCGTACAATCCATTCTATTTCATTTGTATAATCCATTCTTACTCATTTGTATGATCCATTCTAATTCATTCGCACGAATGTATCCATTCTAATCCATTCGTACGATCCATTCTAATTCTTTCGTACGATCCATTCTAATTCATTCGTACAATCCATTCTAATTCATTCGCACGAATTTATCCATTCTAATTCATTCGTACGATCCATTCTAATTCATTCGCACAATCTATTCTAATTCATTCGTACGTTTCGCACAATATATTCTAATTCATTCATACGATCCATTCTAATTCATTCGTACGATCCATTCTAATTCATTAGCACGATCCATTCTAATTCATTCATACAATCCATTCTAATTCCTTGGCATAAATGTATCCATTCTAATTCATTCGTACGATCCATTCTAATTCTTTCACAAGATCCATTCTAATTCATTCATACGAACCATTCTAATTCATTCGTACAATCCATTCTATTTCATTCGTACGATCCATTCTTACTCATTCATACTCGTACGATCCATTCTAATTCATTCGTACGATCCATTCTAATTCATTCGCACGAATATATCCAGATCCATTCTAATTCATTCGCACGATCCATTCAAATTCATTTGCACGATCCATTCTAATTCATTCGCACGATCCATTCTAATTCATTCGTACAATCCATTCTTACTCATTCGTACGATCCATTCTAATTCATTCGCACGAATGTATCCATTCTAATTCATTCGTACGATCTATTCTAATTCATTCGTACGATCCATTCTAATTCATTCGTACGATCCATTCTAATTCATAGTACGATCCATTCTATTTCATTCGTACGATCCATTCTAATTCATTAAATGAATTAGAATGGATCGTACGGAATGTATCCATTCTAATTCATTCGTACGATCCATTCTAATTCATTCGTACGATCCATTCTAATTCATTCATACGATCCATTCTAATTTATTTGCACGAATATATCAATTCTAATTCATTCGTACGATCCATTCTAATTCATTCATACGATCCCATTCTAATTCCTTTGTACGATTCATTCTAATTCCTTCATACGATCCATTCTATTTCATTCGTATGATCCATTCTAATTCCTTCGTATGGTACATTCTTATTCATTCCCATGAATGTATGATCCATTCTAATTCATTTATACGATCCAATCTAATTCATTCATACAATCCATTCTAATTCATTCGCACGAGTTTATTCATTCTAATTCATTCGTACTATCCATTTGAATTCATTCGCACAAATGTATCCATTCTAATTCATTCGTACGATCCATTCCGTGCGAATAAATTAGAATGGATCGTATGAATGAATTAGAATGGATCGTACGAAGGAATTAGAATGGATCGTATGAATGAATTAGAATGGATATATTCATGCAAATAAATTAGAATGGATTGTACGAATGAATTAGAATAGATTGTACGAATGAATTAGAATGGATCGTATGAATGAATTAGAATGGATTGTGCGAATGAATTAGAATGGATTGTACGAATGAATTAGAATATATTGTGCGAATGAATTAGAATCGATCGTACGAATGAATTAGAATGGATACACGATCCATTCTAATTCATTCATACGATTCATTCTAATTCATTCGTACGATCCATTCTAATTCATTCACACAATCTATTCTAATTCATTCGTACGATCAATTCTAATTCATTTGTACGATCCATTCTAATTCATTCGCACAATCTATTCTAATTCATTCGTACGATCCATTCTATTTCATTCGCACGAATGTATCCATTCTAATTCATTCGTACGATCCATTCTAATTCATTTATACGATCCAATCTAATTCATTCATACAATCCATTCTAATTCATTCGTACGATCTATTCTAATTCATTCGTACGATCCATTCTAATTCATTTGCACGAATATATCCATTCTAATTCATTCGTATGATCCATTCGAATTCCTTCGTACGATCCATTCTAATTCCTTCGTACGATCCATTCTAATTCATTCGTACGATCCATTCTAATTCATTCGCACGGAATCAATCGTACGAATAAATTAGAATGGATACATTCATGCGAATGAATTCGAATGGATCGTACGAATGTATTAGAATGGATAAATTCGTGCGAATGAATTAGAAAGGATTGGATGAATGAATTAGATTGGATTGTATAAATGAATTAGAATGGATCGTACGTATGAATTAGAATGGATACATTCATGGGAATGAATAAGAATCGATCGTACGAAGGAATTAGAATGGATCATACGAATGAAATAGAATGGATCGTACGAAGGAATTAGAATGGATCGTACGTCGGAATTAGAATGGATCATACGAATGAAATAGAATGGATCGTACGAATGAATTAGAATGGATCGTGCGAATGAATTAGAATGGATTGTACGAATGAATTAGAATAGATTGCGCGAATGAATTAGAATGGATCGTACGAATGAATTAGAATGGATCGTACGAATGAATTAGAATGGATCATATGAATGAATTAGAATGGATCGTGCGAATGAATTAGAATGGATCGTACGAATGAATTAGCATTGTATGTATGAATTAGAGTGGATACATTCGTACGAATAAATTAGAATGGATCATACGAATGAATCATACAAATGAATTAGAATGGATCGTACGAATGAATTAGAATGGATCGTGCGAAAGAATTAGAATGGATCGTACGAAGGAATTAGAATGGATCGTACGAATGTATCCATTCTAATTCACTAGCACGATCGTACGTATTAATTAGAATGGATCGTGCGAATGAATTAGAATGGATTGTATGAATGAATTAGAATGGATCGTGCGAATGAATTAGAATGGATCGTACGAATGAATTAGAATGGATCGTACGAATGAATTCTAATTCCCTCGTACGATCCATTCTAATTCGATCCATTCTAATTCATTCATATGTACAAATTCATACGTACGATCCATTCTAATTCATTCGTACGATCCATTCTAATTCCTTCGTACGATCCATTCTAATTCATTCATACGATCCATTCTAATGCATTCGTACGATCCATTCTAATTCATTCGTACGATCCATTTAATTCCTTCGTACGATCCATTCTAATTCATTAATACGGTCCATTCTAATTCATTCATACGACGCACGATTCATTCTAATTCATTCATACGATACAATCTAATTCATTCATACGATCCATTCTAATTCATTCGTATGTATCCATTCTAATTCATTCATACGATCCATTCTAATTCATTCGTACGATCCATTCTAATTCATTCGCACGATCTATTCTAATTCATTCGTACGATCCATTCTAATTCATTCGCACGATCTATTCAAATTCATTCGCACCTTCGTACGATCCATTCTAATTCCTTCGTACTATCTATTCTAATTCATACGATCCATTCTATTTCATTCATACAATCCATTCTAATTCATTCGCACGATCCATTCTAATTCATTCATACGATCCATTCTAATTCATTCGATTCATTCTAATTCCTTCGTATAATCCATTCTAATTCATTCGCACGAATATATCCATTCTAATTCATTCGTACGATCCATTCTAATTCATTCGTACGATCCATTCTAATTCATTCGTACAATCCATTCTAATCCATTCTGATTCATTCGCACGAATGTATCCATTCTAATTCATTCTAACGATCCATTCTAATTCATTCGCACGAATGTATCCATTCTAATTCATTTGTACGATCCAATATAATTCATTCGCACGATCCATTCTAATTCATACGTACGATCTATTCTATTTCATTCGTACGTTCCATTCTAATTCCTTCGTACGATCCATTCTATTTCATTCATACGATCCATTCTAATTCATTCGCACGAATGTATCCATTCTAATTCATTCGTACGTCATTCGTACGATCCATTCTAATTCATTCGCACGAATGTATCCATTCTAATTCATTCGCACGATCTATTCTAATTCATTCGTACGATCCATTCTAATTCATTCGCACGATTGTATCCATTCTAATTCATTCGTACGCGTACGATCCATTCTAATTCATTCATACGATCCATTCTAACGTACGAATGAATTAGAATGGATCGTACGAAGGAATTAGAATGGATCGTACGAATGAATTAGAATGGATACATTCGTACAATCCATTCTAATTCATTCGTACGATCCATTCTAATTCATTCGCACGAATGTATCCATTCTAATTCATTCGTATGATCCATTCTAATTCATTCGCACAATCCATTCTAATTCATTCATACGATCCATTCTAATTCATTCGTACAATCCATTCTAATTCATTCGCACGATCCATTCGAATTCACTCATATCGCACAATCTATTCTAATTCATTCGTACGATCCATTCTAATTCATTCATACGATCCATTCTAATTCATTCACACAATCTATTCTAATTCATTCGTATGATCCATTCTAATTCATTCGTATGCGAATGAATTAGAATGGATCGTACGAATGAGTAAGAATGGATCGTACGAATGAGTAAGAATGGATCGTACGAATGAATTAGAATGGATCGTACGAATGAAATAGAATAGATTGTGCGAATGAATTAGAATGGATCGAACGAATGAATTAGAATGCATAGATTCGTGCGAATGAATTAGAATGGATACTGTTGGGGGTAGCTGAAACTCGCCCAGGAGTTCGCCCCTCCGTGCTCACCAAATCACCTTGACAGGGAGCGAGATCCACATTGGGCTGAAGGGGCCCTAGGCAAAGAGCTCGCCCAGGAGCTCGCCCAAACTCGCCCATGCTCGCTCAGGAGCTCGCCCATGCTCGCTCAGGAAGTAGCCACGGAGGGCGAGCTCGCCTTGGCTTCCCACCAAAGGTCGCCCGCAGTAGAGCAGCATAAAGGCTGCCAGATGTCGAAACCCCATTAAAGCTACGTGGACAAACGTCCCTGGAAGTCCGCCCAAGTCAGTTTGAGACCTCCCAGATTTGAATATTCCAGAATAGCCACCTGGCAGCAACAAGAAAGAAGCTCTCCCCCACTCAAACCGCCTGGCAGGCTCGACGACAAAGAATGTCAGAAGCGCGAGTACCAAGGGCTGTCAGAGGCCCATGCGAGCCAGAACGTGGGGGTCTAGAAGGCTCTGGAAAGAATCTCCACGTGTCGGTTAACGGTAGGTCGCCGATGTCTATAAATGCACACCCCTAGGCTCCAAAGGACAGGTTCGAAACCTTTTTCCCTTCCACTTTGGTATACAACAGCTCACCGTTGGGCACCAGAGACTGACTTGAGCGTCGGAGGGTCTGCGCTCCTAAGGGAGCCAGCCGTTCTCACGCTTTTTCTTTGTCTTGCAGGCAGCCCGCACGGACCAGTGAAAAATCCCCCAAACATTTGGCGCCGTCTGTGGGATCTTTCGACTGGTTCCGGCGAGAACGCCCACGACCACACGGTTGAACGCCGGAGGCTCTCGCAACCCAAAGATGGCTCCGACGACAAGGGGACGCAGGCGACCGAGGACCCGTGCGAGGTCCGCGCACAGCGAACCTCCCGTTGAGACCCCCCAGCCCCAGGTCCCGCTCAGTGACCAGCTCTTGTTGGAGATGTTGGCCACCCAGCGGGCCATGATGGAGGAACTGACGTGACTGCGTCAGGTTCCGACGGCCAGCCGACGGTCCGGGCCGGCGAAGACGGCACCTCCGGTGCTGCCACCAGCTTCAACATCGCGCCCGCCCATGAATATTCCGGCTCGGCAGGTTTCCATCCGGAGCCTCCGACCGAGAGAGCGGCCGTGCACGGGGTGCCGGAAACCCCGCTTACGAGGTTGCAGAAGCTAGTAACCCAGCGATCTAGTAACCAGGCGACCTCACGGGCGACCATCCCTCGTCGCCGTAGCCGGAGCGCCGATTCTAATGAGTCGGAGGCAAGGTCTCTAGAGCGGGATCGCGACCCGCACCATCGGCGACGAGGGAAAGAGCCCGCGATGGCTATACCGTCCGAAGCTCGAGAGGCAACGGCCTCCCACAGACCAACCGCCATGCTGAAGGAATCTGCGAGCGAATAGCGAGGAGGCCGCCGAGCGGTAGCCCTCGAAGGTCGCCGCGGGGTGGATCCGAACCTCCCTCGAGGGAGCGTGCACGGCCACCTAGGACCTGCGCAGCAGCCTCTGGGAGTTTTCCCCGGGCACTGGCAGCGACCTAACGCAACGGTAGACCAGCTGGAGGACCTCGCCGCCCACGGGGTAGCTCGCCCTTCACGAGCGAGGTGCACCGAGGGGGTTTCCCTTACCATTGGACCCCACCTAAGTTTGTTCTGTTCGATGGATCGCAAGATCCAGTCGACCATCTATTGGTTTACCGGAAGCTGTTATTTTTCCGGGACCAAGACCATGTCTTGTGCCGGGCTTTCCCGAGTAGTTTGACTGGCTCAGCGTTAAACTGGTTCCACAAATTGCCTTCGGGCACTATTCCAGACTTCCCTACTCTCTCCAGACTATTTCTGGAGCAGTACTGCTGCAATAGGCAGCCCCCAAAGAGGATTGAGTCTCTCTTCACCTTGGCCATGGGAGCTCGCGAAACCATTCGAAGCTTCGCGACGCGCTTTCGAAGCGCCTACCTCACTCTTGAGGACGCTGTCGGCCAAGATCGCATAACGGTGAGCGCTTTCTGGAATGCCCTCCCCGAGGGAAGCAAACTTCATGACGCGCTGGTAATCAAAGATCCTCGCACGATGGTCGAGCTCTTCGCCCTTGTCCAGCAACACATCAAGCTCGAAGATGCGGTGTTAGACCGGAAGGGAAAGGCAGTCGAGCAGCGACCACCTCCGGCTCTACGACCTCTCGTCGTTAAGGCCGTGGAGAGGCGGGAGGTGCCACTGGCGGTACCTTTGCCCGGACAACCCACAGCTCCTACCGTACAGCCCGTAGAAATCCCCGCGGTGGTCGCTGGAAGGCCGGCGAACTGGCGCCTGCCTCCGGGACCCGGAGAGAGGGATTTCACCGTGTTAACCCACTCACCTGGGCAAATCTTTCACCAGATTCAGAATGAACCTTTCTTTCAGTATCCACCCCCCCTGCAGGACGGGGAGCCTAGCTCAATCGACAATTCGTGGCGTTGCGCCTTTCATCGCAGCCCCGGGCATCACACCAACAGATGCCGGGCTCTGAAGAATCACCTCGAGGACTTGGTCGCCCAAGGACATTTGGATCAGTTCATTTCACCTCCAAGGAGATTCGAGGTGATACCGGCGCGGGCTCCTCGGGAGGGAGATCGCCCGGGGCCCGCTGAGCCCGCCTTGCCTCCACCTCCCCCGGGAGGGCCGGCGGTCTGTCACACTATCAGCGGGCGCCTGAGTGGCCCAAGATCCAGTAACGAGGTTCGCCGGCAAGTTAGAGAGATAGAGCGGGGTCAGAAGGTATTCTCCGTTTCTCTAACCCCTGTATTGCTCCAAACACCAAGGATAGAAGCCCGAGACTTCATTTGGTTCTCGGAGGAGGACATGGCTGGGGTGGTTACCCCCCACAATGATCCCCTCGTCATACGCCTTATGATGGCGAACATCGAGGTAAGGCGGGTCCTGGTTGACCCGGGAAGTGCTGTAGATATTCTGTTCTTATCGGCCTTCCAGCGAATGCGGTTGAGGCAAGTTGACTTGTCTCCCTCGACGGGCTCGCTCACCGGTTTCACTGGCGAGGTCGCTAAGGTGGCAGGGGAGATAACCCTCACCGTAACAGTAGGCCCGGAGGTACGTCAAGTCCGTTTCGCGGTGGTGGATGGGTAGTCCGCTTTCAATGCCATCTTAGGGCGACCTTGGTTGAGGCAGATGAAAGCGGTATCCTCGCCTAATCACCAGGCTCTCAAATTTCCCACCAACGGAGGGGTCGTGGTAATTCAAGGAGACCAGGTCGCTGCTACCAGGTGCGAGCAGGACGTCTTTCACCTCGCAGACGTTGAGGTCGCTGAGGCCAAAAGGCCCGCGCCCTCCTAGCAATTAACGCCCACCTCGAGCGGGCTCCCTCAAAGCCCGAGAGAGGTCGCCTCGCTTAAATCCCCTACTTCACCCCTGGGTGGGAGCGGCGTGGATCTTGAGCTCGAGGAGAAAGGTCGCCTACCAGGGTCCCAAAGAGGAAGTTTTCCCATTGCCGAGCCCTTACAAGAAGTCAACATCGGTGGCGAGGACGAACCAAGGGTCGTCCATCTCGGAACCTCGCTAACCAAGGGCGAGGTCCTGGCCTTAACCGACATACTCAGGGAATACCGTGACGTATTCGCCTGGAGCTTCGCGGACATGCCAGGGATTGATCCGGAGGTCGCCTGTCATCGTCTGCACACCTTGAAAGAATTCCCGCCGGTCAAGCAAAAAGCTCGGCACATACCTGCTGCGAAGTCCATTGCAGTAGCGGCGAAGATAGACAAGCTAGAGCGAGCTAGTTTTATACGCGAGGCGCACTTTCCCGAGTGGATCTCCAACATCGTGGGGTGCCCAAGAAGAGCGGGGCAGTGAGAGTGTGCATTGACTTCTCCGACCTCAATAAAGCATGCCCAAAGGACGGTTTTCCTCTTCCACGGATAGGCGCACTAGTCGATGCAGCTGTCGGGTTCCAGGCCTTGTCCTTTATGGACGGATATTCGGGGTATAACCAGATACCTCTCCACATCGACGATCAAGAGAAGACCGCTTTCTATTCTGGGGCGGGCTACCAGAAGCTATTCTGCTATCGAGTGATGCCTTTCGGACTTAAGAACGCTGGAGCGACCTACCAAAGGTTAGTCACTCAGATGTTTAAGGGTCAGATCGGCAGGAACGTCAAAGTTTATGTAGACGACCTCCTGGTGAAAAGTCGAAAGCGAGAGGGGCATGTCGCCGATCTCCGCGAAACCTTCGAAGTATTGAGAAAGTACCGAATGAGGCTGAACCCGATGAAGTGCGCATTCTGGGTGACTTCTGGAAAATTCCTAGGGTACCTGGTCACCCACAGGGGGATCGAGGCTGACCCTGGGAAAATCCGAGCACTTGTCGAGATGCCCGCACTAAGAACCCGGCAGGAAGTTCAGAGGTTGAGCGGGCGAATCACCGCGCTCAATCGATTCATCTCCAAATCCTCAGACAATTGCCGACCTCTTTTCGAGCTACTGCGAAAAGGAGCAAGCATTTGTTGGGATGACAAGTGCGAGCGCGCCTTTCAGAAGATCAAGGACTATCTGGCGAGCCCGCCAATCCTAGCGGCACCCAAAGATGGTGCCGAGCTTGGCGTATATCTCGCGGTCACAGAGAATGCGGTAAGCGGGGTCCTTGTTGTAGAAGAAGCAAAGGTGGAGCGGCCTGTCTACTTTGTAAGCCACACAATGCTTCCTGCCGAGCTCCGGTATCGACCAATCGAGAAGGTCGCCTTGGCCTTGGTCCTTACCGCGAGAAAGCTTCATCCCTACTTCTCGGCGCACACGGTCAAAGTCATCACGGAGCACCCTCTAAAGAGCGCACTCTCCAGACCCTCGGTAGCCGGCCGGCTCTATCGATGGTCCGCCGAGCTCGCCGCCTATGGTTTGGAGTATGTCCCACGAGTTGCTGTCAAAGGGCAGGCTCTCGCCGATTTCTTGGCGGACTTCCCCATAGAGGAACCGGTCCAGTACCAGAAAGATGAGCCAACTGAGGCACACCCTGGGAAGGCGAGGTTCTTGGACAATCAAGGCGAGCTCCCTCCAACTAAGCATTCAGAGATGGTGGGCTGGGAATTATTCGTCGATGGATCTTCCAACGCCTTGGGTGCCGGGATCGGGGTTGCCCTGATCGCTCAATCGGTAATTCTTGAGAAATCAGTCCGGCTGGATTTCGCGGCAACCAACAATGAGGCAGAGTATAAGGCACTGCTCGCCGGGATAGAGCTCGCTCAAGAAGTAGGCGCCAAACGGTTAAAGGTTTTTAGCGATTCCCAGTTGATCATTTGTCAAATCAACAGGGATTTTGCCTCCCGGGATGCGCGAATGGCGGGCTACGTGGATCTGGTAAAAGAAAAGGCCACATAATTCAAAAAGATCTCCTTCGAGCAAATTCCTCGAGCCGATAATAGGCGAGCTGATGCTTTGGCAAACACTGCCTCCCTGCTGGGAACATCAGAAGCTCGCCAGATTCTCATCGAGGTCCAAAATCAGTCTCGACTCCGATTGATAGAGCCCTCTGTTAACCAAGTCTCTGCCGACGTGTCACCCGGCGGGTGGACCGCTCCCATTCTTCGCTTTCTATAGAAGGGCGAGCTTCCAGAGGGTAGAGAGGAAGCCTGGCGAGTGGAGAAATGCGTTGGTCGCTATCTCATTCGTTGGGATCGCCTTTTTCGAAGATCTTTTGGCGGGTCAAATCTTCGTTGCATCGAGAGCCCGGAGACCGAAGAAGTTTTGAATTGCATTCACTCTAGCGAGCTGGGAAACCATGCTGGTGGGCGGTCTCTAGCTGCGAAGGTACGGAGGCAAGGATACTGGTGGCCCAATCTGGAGCAAGATGCCTTGAAGGTCGCTCAAAGCTGCATCCAATGCCAGAAGCACGCCACGACAAATCATATGCCCGCAGAAGAGCTGCATCCTCTGGCGAGCCCCTGGCCTTTCCAGCAATGGGGACTGGACAATGTGGGACCTTTCCCCGTGTCAGCCCGGCAAAAGAAATTCATCTTAGTGGCGACGGACTACTTCACCAAATGGGTGGAAGCAGTCCCGCTAGCTAAGATAGGCGAAAAACAAGTGAAAGACTTCCTTTGGAAGAATATTTTCTGTCGTTTCGGTCTGCCTCGGGTACTTATCACCGACAATGGTCGCCAGTTCGACAATCGCTTGATCAGAAGCTTTTGTGTTGAATATGGAGTCGACCTAAGGTTTTCGTCCCCAAGGTACCCTCAAAGCAACGGGCAGGCCGAAGCAATGAATCGCGTGATCCTAGACAACCTCAAGAAAAGGCTGGAAGGGAAAAAAGGATTGTGGGAGCAGGAGCTCGATGGAGTCTTGTGGGCCTATCGCACTACTCCACATCGCTCAACTAACGAGTCCCCTTTCAGTCTCACTTTTGGTTGTAAAGCCGTGCTACCCATCGAAGCCGAGCTGCCCACTGAAAGAAGGCTTGCATCGGAGGAGGTCGACAACGACAAACTACTCGCCGACTCCCTCGACCAGCTCGAAGAACGACGAGAGCGCGCTAACCTGCACCTCGCCGGGTATCGGCAAGAAATGAAGCGCGCCTACGACAAGAAAGTCCGCCACCGAGCATTCAAGACTGGCGATCTGGTAATGAGAAAGGTGTTCGCAAACATGCAGGAGCCTAATGTAGGAAAGCTCGCGGCGAACTGGGAAGGCCCCTACATAGTACGCGAAGCGTGAGGTTTGGGGGCTTACCAGTTAATGACCGCTGAAGGTGACCTGTTAGAGCGACCTTGGAATGCCTTGCACCTTCGAAAATTTTATGCATAAGGCCGGTGGTTTTTTGTAACTCGTTTTCTGAAGTTATGAATGAACGGTGGCAGTTTCACCAAAGAATTTAACTCGGAAGCTCGGCGCAACAAGAGCTCGCGTGATCTATAAAGTGTAGTCCGCCGCTGAGTGGACTTAAAGCAAGACCGGGATCCTCAGAGGCAGCCAGTGGGCGACCTTGAGCTTCCCGGGGCAGTCCGCCGTTGTGTGGACTTAAAGCAAGACAGGGATCCTCAGAGGCAGCCAGTGGGCGACCTTGAGATTCCCGGGGCGGTCCGCCGTCGTGCGGACTTAAAGCAAGACCGGGATCCTCAGAGGCAGCCAGTGGGCGACCTTGAGCTTCCCGGGGTAGTCCGCCGTTGTGCGGACTTAAAGCAAGACCGGGATCCTCAGAGGCAGCCAGTGGGCGACCTTGAGATTCCTGGGGAAGTCCGCTGCCTAGTGGACGCTAAACCTAGCCGGGGTCCTTCGCGTTCACCTGCCATGAACGGAAGCATCCTGGCGTGGGCATACCCCTCAAAGGGCAAGTCCGCTGAACAGGATCATCGAGGGAAATTAACTGGGCAGGGGGCAGCCAGCACTTATTAGTTTCCTTCAAAAATAAAAATAGTTTAAGTCTCTGAGTGTAGGGAAGTTTTTGAAGTCTTTTGGTTCGCTTATCGTTTTCCGGGCTCAGAGACTATTGAGTTTTAGCGAGCATGCCGAGTTTTTCGTTTGCATATACTTTAAAATAAAAAGATTGAATCGAATTAGCTGCCTCGCCCGGGGTATCACTCTCGAGATCGCTGCGAAACTCCTGAAACGGACTCATGAGCAACACAGAGAAAGAAAGAAATGGATACAGAGACGGGCTCAAAAAGATGAAAGTTTTCATTAAGTTCTCATTGATCAAAACAAAGAAAATTACAAAATTTGCGAGCTCAAGGCTTGCTGGGTTCCGCCCCACTGTCGTCCCCTCGGCGCCGCTTCTTCGACCTTTCGGTCTTATACTTTTCCACAGCGGCCAAGGCGCCCTTCTTGAGGAGATCGTCCAGCTGAGCTTGGAGGCGACCTTGTTGAGCCCGAAGGCCTTCGGCGTGCGTCTCCTTCAGGGCGGCGATCTCTGTCTTCAGAGCAGCGACCTCGCCTTGAAGTTGAGTCACCTCATTCCTAGCGGTCTCTCTGGCGGTCACGGCCTCGTCCCTCTCCGCCATGGCCTTTTTGAGGTCGTCGGAGGTCTTGAGCTGGGCCTCCTTCAGCTCGGCCATGCCCGACACCAGGGTCGCGACCCTCTACCGAAGCTCCTCCGCCTATTTTAGAGCCACGGCGTGCGAAGCCCGCTAGAGCTCGTGAATGTGCTCGTCCACCTTGCGCTTAGACCCCCGAAGGGAATCGTCGAACAAGGCGGCCAGCGCCTTTCCGGCCCCAGCGACCTCCGCGGCCAGTGCCTGGCTCTGTTTCTGCGCCTGTATAAGGAAGATGAAAAAGTTAGAAATTTTAACATTTTTGGCGTAAAGGCAGAGAGAGTGAGAGGTACCTCGGCCAGGCGTTCGCTTATGGAAGCGAAGGGGGCTCGGGCGAAGACGTTGCGGCCCAGCAGCTGCCGCATGTAATAGGGCGCCCTTCCCTCCTCCGAAGAGGAGCCCGCGCTGGGACCCCCCGGAGCTTCAGTAGGATGAGGCACGCCGGGGGAAGGAGTGGGGGCTGGCACCTCCCCCGGGCGAGCTTCGGCTGCCGGCGGGCTCGGAGAGTCCGCCCTGGCCCCTTTGGACTCCAACTCCGAGCTAGAGGACTAAGAGTCGGAGCCAATGTCTACAAAGCTAGGGGACCTGTAGACCAGGTCCCCCAGGCCTTGCTGGGAGCCCGCTCCCTCCTGGCCCTCCGCTGGAGGCGAGGCCGCAGGGGCAGGAGCTGGAGCTGCTGCCGGCGGAGAGGTCGCAGCGGTGGCGTTGGATTCGCCCTACTGGACCCCTGCCCCGTCGGCGGGAGGAGGAAGCTCCTGCCCGCTCGGTCCCGCCACTGGGGCGGGAGCTGATGGAGCCGGGAACTTCTCCACTTGGGCGGAAGCAGAAGGCTCCGCCCGGGAAGGTTGAGGAGCGGGCTCTTCCTCCTCGGGGCCTGATGCCTCCTCCTCGGAGTCCGTCCAACTTGGCTCCGAGTCCAAGCCCGCCTCCTCCAGCGCTTTTCGCTGCTGCTCCGCCTGGACGTTCGAAGGCGCGGGCCTCGCGAGCTTTACCTTCTTCTTCCCGCGGGCCTCCATCTCCGACATCAGTACTGCTACACGAAGAGGAACGGTCAGATCGCCGGGGAAGTGGCCCATTAATATCTGGGCCATCCCGGACTCGACTTCTGCCATGGTTAGCGGGAGGTCGACGTTAGGGTCGTCGGGCTCGACCATTTGAATCTTGCGGCGAACAATTGGAGTTGGGGCAGGTAGCTGACCTGGGCCGACGTCCGGGCGAGGAGGTGGAGCAGGAGCGGAGGATTCGCCCTCGCGGAGCATCTCCATGGTGTTGGGGTCGTTGAGGCGGATGGGCGAAGCCCGCCTCCGGACCGTCTTCTTGCGGGGGTTGCCTCCTGAACTCCCCGCCCCCTTGCTGGCCCCTTTAGAGGGAGGAGGGGCGTTCTGTATCGGTGAAATAGCGTCGATCTCCTCCTCCTTCTTCTTCCGGACGGTCTTCTGCTTCAGCAGAATAGCGCCGGTCTTCCCGTCCTTCAGCTGTAAGGCGAAGTCAGGAGCAGTGATCCTCTCCGGAGTCCACCCCCCGAGGTAGTGGAGGATCGCCTCGTCCAGAGATCGCTCCCGGTCGGGAGCGATGCACTTCTTCTTCCCCGCCCGGAAGAGGGAGATCTCCCGGAAGACCGCCGTCGGGGGAACTCCGGGGTGAGCCGGGACCCCGCTGTGCCGCCCGCGCCAGTCGCCGACCGCCACGAAAGGATAGTCCTTCCAGTGGCGGTCCTTGCTCTTGATGGTGGAGAAGGGGAACACCTCGCCAGGCCGCCCGGCGAGGTAGAAGTAGCCGCAGCCCGCGGTGCTGAAGACTAGCCCGGACTTGAGGAGCCACTTTTTGAGCAAGTAGCTCAGTGGATCCTCGCCTTCAGGACGGTCTCCAGCTAGGACAGCCCGTAGAGTATCCCCCAGGAGTTTCCTGAGAGTTGGGCAGGGCAAAGCCCCGTCAACTCCAGGAGCTCCCCGGCGAGATGAATCAGGGGGAACTGCAGCCCAGACCACAGCAGCCCGACAGAAGCTACTGTGCCCTGGGGCGGCCTCCCCGAGAGTGGCATCTCTGTGACGAGGATCTCCCGAGGGAGATCGATCGCCGCCCGGATACTGTCCCCGACGGGCACCCCGATCGGGCTTTGCAGCCAGACCACCACCCTCTCAACGGCGGGCTCAGAGGCTTGGGCGGCAGCAGCAGCATCGGCAGCGGAGGCCATTAGGGCAGAAGTGCTAAGGCGAGCTGAAAAGTAGAAGCGATCAAGGCGGGCTGAAAGAAAAGAAGGAAGGGAGAGCTGTTTTCACGCGACGGTAAAAATCGCCCCCCATCCCCTATTTATAGACGGGTGAGAGGCAGGCGAATCGAGCCGCAGTTAATGCCCGAGCGCGCTCAGCGAGGCGACGTGATGGCAATCGAAGCGACAGCTCGCTTCTTTCCAATCGTCAAGCGCAACGTGGGCCATGCGTGGAAAAAGCTACGCCGGCACCGACACTATCATTTACTGACAAAAGAGGAGCGAATCAGAGCGAGACACGTGTCCCATGGCAGACGGAATCTCATAATGAGATTTATCGTATCGGCTTTGTATCTCGAGTCTCGCGTCGAATTTAAGGCGAAATGACCGCTGGAGATCTGGTGCGAAACCCAAGCCACAAGATCACCTGCGGCTGGCGCCTACAGCTCGCCCGAGGCAGACCCTGACCGCGTGTGATGAGCTCGCGCCGGAAGGAGATCGCTCGTGGCTGACGCTCCCGGCCCGCCCAGCGTTTGTGAAATACTGGCAGTCAAAGCTTTCGGTGCAGACCACCCACGGCTGGCGCCCGCAGCTCGCCCGAGGCAGACCCTGACCGCGTGTGATGAGCTCGTGCCGGAAGGAGATCGGTCGTGGCTGATGCTCCCGGCCCGCCCAGCGTTTGTGAAAAACTGGCAGTCAAAGCTTTCGACGCAGACCGCCCACGGCTGGTGCCCGCAGCTCGCCCGAGGCAGACCCTGACCGCGTGTGATGAGCTCGCGCCGAAAGGAGATTGCTCGTGGCTAACGCTCCCGGCCTGCCCAACGTTTATGAAATACTGGTAGTCAAAGCTCTCGGCGCAGACAGCCCACGGCAGGTCCCCGCAGCCCGCAAGTTGGAGGTCGCCAATAACTGGAACTCCCAATCCGACCGTCGTGTGCAATAAGACTCCTAAGCGAGCGTCAAAGTCTCCATGGTCGCTCCCTCAGGAGGGGGTAATGTTGGGGGTAGCTGAAACTCGCCCAGGAGTTCGCCCTCCCGTGCTCACCAAATCACCTTGACAGGGAGCGAGATCCACATTGTGATGAAGGGGCCCTAGGCAAAGAGCTCGCCTAGGAGCTCGCCCAAACTTGCCCATGCTCGCTCAGGAGCTAGCCCATTCTCGCTCAGGAGCTCGCCCATGCTCGCTCAGGAAGTAGCCACGGAGGGCGAGCTCGCCTTGGCTTCCCACCAGAGGTCGCCCGCAGTAGAGCAGCATAAAGGCTGCCAGATGTCGAAACCCCATTAAAGCTACGTGGACAAACATCCCTGGAAGTCCGCCCAAGTCAGTTTGAGACCTCCCAGACTTGAATATTCCAGAATAGCCACCTGGCAGCAACAAGAAAGATGCTCTCCCCCACTCAAACCGCCTGGCAGGCTCGACGACAAAGAATGTCAAAAGCGCGAGTACCAAGGCCTGTCAGAGGCCCACGCGAGCCAGAACGTGGGGGTCTAGAAGGCTCTGGAAGGAATTTCCACGTGTCGGGTAACGGTAGGTCGCCGATGTCTATAAATGCACACCCCCAGGCTCCAAAGGACAGGTTCGAAACCTTTTTCCCTTCCACTTTCGTAAACAACAGCTCGCCGTTGGGCACCAGAGATTGACTTGAGCGTCGGAGGGTCTGCGCTCCTAAGGGAGCCAGCCGTTCTCACGCTTTGTCTTTGTCTTGCAGGCAGCCCGCACGGACCAGCGAAAAATCCCCCAAACAGATACATTCGTGCGAAAGAATTAGAATAGATCGTATGAATGAATTAGAATGGATCGTATGAATGAATTAGAATGGATCGTGCGAATGAATTAGAATGGATCGTACGAATGAATTAGATTGGATCGTATTAATGAATTAGAATGGATCGTGCGAATGAATTAGAATGGATCGTATGAATGAATTAGAATGGATCGTACGAATGAGTAAGAATGGATCGTACGAATGTATTCGTGCGTGTGAATGAATTAGAATGGATCGTATGAATGAATTAGAATGGATCGTGCGAATGAATTAGAATGGATTGTACGATCCATTCTAATTCATTCATACAATCTATTCTAATTCTTTTGCACGAATGTATCCATTCTAATTCATTCGTACGATCCATTCTTATTCATTCATACGATCCAATCTAATTCATTCATACGATCCATTCTTACTCATTCGTATGATCCATTCTAATTCATTCGTACGATCCATTCTAATTCATTCGTACGATCCATTCTAATTCATTCATACGATCCATTCTAAATCATTTGCACGAATATATCCATTCTAATTCATTCGTACGATCCATTCTAATTCATTAGCACCATCCATTCTAATTCATTCATACTAATTCATTCATACAATCCATTCTAATTATTTCACACGATCCATTCTAATTCATTAGTGCAATCTATTCTAATTCATTCGTACGATCCATTCCTATTCATTCGGACGATCCATTCTAATTCATTCGCACGATCCATTCTAATTCATTTATACGATCCATTCTAATTCATTCATACAATCCATTCTAATTCTTTCACATGATCCATTCTAATTCTTTCACACGATCCATTCTAATTCATTCGCACAAATGTATCCATTGTACAAATGAATTAGAATGGATACATTCGTGCGAATGAATTAGAATGGATCGTACGAATGAGTAAGAATGGATCTTACGAATGAAATAGAATGGATCATACGAATGAATTAGAATGGATCGCGTGAATGAATTAGAATGGATCGTACAAATGAATTAGAGTGGATACATTCGTACGAATGAATTAGAATGGATCATACGAATGAGTAAGAATGGATCGTACTCTAATTCATTCGCACAAATGTATCCATTCTAATTCATTCGTACGATCCATTCTAATTCATTCGCACGATCCATTCTAATTCATTCATACAATCCATTCTTATTCTTTTGCACGAATGTATCCATTCTAATTAATTCGTACGATCCATTCTAATTCATTCGTACGATCCATTTTCATTCGCACGATCCATTCTAATTCATTTATACGATCCAATCTAATTCATTCATACGATCCATTCTTACTCATTCGTATGATCCATTCTAATTCATTCGTACGATCTATTCTAATTCCTTCGCACGATCCATTCTAATTCATTCATACAATCCATTCTAATTCTTTTGCACGAATGTATCCATTCTAATTCATTCGTACGATCTATTCTAATTTATTCGTACGATCCATTCTAATTCATTCGCACGATCCATTCTAATTCATTCATACGATCCAATCTAATTCATTCATACAATCCATTCTTACTCATTCGTATGATCCATTCTATTTCATTCGTACGATCCAATCTAATTCATTCGTACGATCCATTCTAATTCATTCGTACGATCCATTCTAATTCATTCATACGATCCATTCTAATTCATTCGCAGGAATGTATCCATTCTAATTCATTCGTACGATCCATTCTAATTCATTAATACGATCCAATCTAATTCATTCGTACGATCCATTCTAATTCAATCGTACGATCCATTCTAATTTATTCGTATGATCTATTTTAATTCCTTTGTACGATCCATTCTAATTCATTCATACTTTCCATTCTAATTCATTCGTATGATCCATTCTAATTCATTCGCACGGAATGGATCGTACGAATGAATTAGAATGGATACATTCATGCGAATGAATTAGAATGGATCGTACGAATGAATTAGAATGGATACATTCGTGCGAATGAATTAGAATGGATACATTCGTGCGAAAGAATTAGAATAGATCGTATGAATGAATTAGAATGGATCGTATGAATGAATTAGAATGGATTGTGCGAATGAATTAGAATAGATCGTACGAAGGAATTAGAATAGATCGTACGAATGAATTAGAATGGATACATTCGTGGGAATGAATTAGAATCGATCGTATGAATGAATTAGAATAGATTGTGCGAATGAATTAGAATGGATCGTACGAATGAATTAGAATGGATCGTATGAATGAATTAGAATGGATTGTATGAATGAATTAGAATGGATCATACGAATGAGTAAGAATGGATCGTTCGAATGAAATAGAATGGATTGTACGAATGAATTAGAATGGATCGTATGAATAAATTAGAATGGATACATTCGTCCGAATGAATTAGAATGGATCATACGAATGAATTAGAATAGATCGTACGAATGAATTAGAATAGATCGTACATTCTAATTCCATCGTACGATCCATTCTAATTCCTTCGTACGAATTAGAATGGATCGTACAAAGGAATTAGAATGGATCGTACGAATGAATTAGAATGGATACATTCGTGCGAATGAATTAGAATTGATCGTATGAATGAATTAGAACGCACGAATGTATCCATTCTAATTCATTCGTACGATCCATTCTAATTCATTCGCACGATCCATTCTATTTCATTTGCACAATCTATTCTAATTCATTCATACGATCCATTCTAATTCATTCGCACGAATGTATCCATTCTAATTCATTCGTACGATCTATTCTAATTCTTTCGTATGAATGTATCCACTCTAATTCATTCGTACGATCCATTCTAATTCATTCGCACGATCCATTCTAATTCATTCGTACGATCCATTCTATTTCATTCGTATGATCCATTCTAATTCATTCGTATGATCCATTCTAATTCATTCGTACGATCCTTTCTAATTCCTTCGTACGATCCATTCTAATTCATCCGATCCATTCTATTTCATTCATACGATCCATTCTAATTCATTTGCACGATCTATTCTAATTCATTTGTATCCATTCTATTTCATTCGTACGATCCATTCTATTTCTTTCGTACGATCCATTCTAATTCATTCGCACAATCTTTTCTAATTCATTCGTACGATCCATTCTAATTCATTCGTACGATCCATTCTAATTCATTCGTACAATCCATTCTAATTCATTCGCACGAATGTATCTATTCTAATTCATTCGTACGATCCATTCTAATTCATTCGCACGATCCATTATAATTCATTCATACAATCCATTCTAATTCTTTTGCACGAATGTATCCATTCTAATTCATTCGTACATACAAAGGAATTAGAATGGATCGTACGAAGGAATTAGAATGGATCGTACGAATGAATTAGAATGGATACATTCGTGCGAATGAATTAGAATGGATCATACGAATGAGTAAGAATGGATCGTACGAAAGAAATAGAATGGATTATACGAATGAATTATAATAGATTTTGCGAATGAATTAGAATGGATCGTACGAATGAATTAGAATGGATCGTATGAATGAATTAGAATGGATCGTATGAATGAATTAGAATGGATCGTGCGAATGAATTAGAATGGATCGTGCGAATGAATTAGAATGGATCGTACGAATGAATTAGAATAGATTGTGCGAATGAATTAGAATGGATCGTACGAATGAAATAGAATGGATCATACGAATGAATTAGAATTGATCGCGCGAATGAATTAGAATGGATCGTACGAATGAATTAGAGTGGATACATTCGTACGAATGAATTAGAATGGGTCATACGAATGAGTAAAATTGGATCGTACTCTAATTCATTCGCACAAATGTATCCATTCTAATTCATTCGTACAATCCATTGTAATTCATTCGCACGACCCATTCTAATTCATTCATACAATCCATTCTAATTCTTTTGCACGAATGTATCCATTCTAATTCATTCGTACGATCCATTCTAATTCATTCGTACGATCCATTCTAATTCATTCGCACGATCCATTCTAATTCATTCATACGATCCAATCTAATTCATTCATACGATCCATTCTTACTCATTTGTATGATCCATTGTAATTCATTCGTACCATCGATTCTAATTCATTCGCATGATCCATTCTAATTCATTCATACAATCCATTCTAATTCTTTTGCACAAATGTATCCATTCTAATTCATTCGTACGATCCATTCTAATTTATTCGTACGATCCATTCTAATTCATTCGCACGATCCATTCTAATTCATTCATACGATCCAATCTAATTCATTCATACGATCCATTCTTACTTATTCGTATGATCCATTCTATTTCATTCGTACGATCCAATCTAATTCATTCGTACGATCCATTCTAATTCATTCGTACGATCCATTCTAATTCATTCATACGATCCATTCTAATTTATTCGCACGAATGTATCCATTCTAATTCATTCGTACGATCCATTCTAATTCATTAATACGATCCAATCTAATTCGTTCGTACGATCCATTCTAATTCATTCGTACGATCCGTTCTAATTCATTCGTACGATCCATTCTAATTCCTTTGTACGATCCATTCTAATTCATTCGTACGATCCATTCTAATTCATTCGTATGATCCATTCTAATTCATTCGCACGGAATGGATCGTACGAATGAATTAGAATGGATACATTCGTGCGAATGAATTAGAATGGATCGTACAAATGAATTAGAATGGATACATTCGTGCGAATGAATTAGAATGTATACATTCATGCGAAAGAATTAGAATAGATCGTATGAATGAATTAGAATGGATCGTATGAATGAATTAGAATGGATTGTGCGAATGAATTAGAATGGATCGTACGAAGGAATTAGAATGGATCGTACGAATGAATTAGAATGGATACATTCGTGCGAATGAATTAGAATGGATCGTATGAATGAATTAGAATAGATTGTGCGAATGAATTAGAATGGATCGTACGAATGAATTAGAATGGATCGTATGAATGAATTTGAATGGATCGTATGAATGAATTAGAATAGATCATACGAATGAGTAAGAATGGATCGTACGAATGAAATAGAATGGATTGTACGAATGAATTAGAATAGATCATACGAATGAATTAGAATGGATCGTACGAATGAATTAGAATAGATCGTACATTCTAATTCCTTCGTACAATCCATTCTAATTCCTTCGTAGGAATTAGAATGGATCGTACGAAGGAATTAGAATGGATCATACGAATGAATTAGAATGGATACATTCGTGCGAATGAATTAGAATTGATCGTATGAATGAATTAGAACGCACAAATGTATCCATTCTAATTCATTCGTACGATCCATTCTAATTCATTCGCACGATCCATTCTAATTCATTTGCACAATCTATTCTAATTCATTCATACGATCCATTCTAATTCATTCGCACGAATGTATCCATTGTAATTCATTCGTACGATCCATTCTAATTCCTTCGTATGAATGTATCCACTCTAATTCATTCGTATGATCCATTCTAATTCATTCGCACGATCCATTCTAATTCATTCGTACGATCCATTCTATTTCATTCGTACAATCCATTCTAATTCATTCGTATGATCCATTCTAATTCCTTCGTACGATCCATTCTAATTCATACGATCCATTCTATTTTATTCATACGATCCATTCTAATTCATTCGCACGATCTATTCTAATTCATTTGTATCCATTCTATTTCATTCGTACGATCCATTCTATTTCATTCGTACGATCCATTCTAATTCATTCGCACTATCTATTCTAATTCATTCGTACGATCCATTCTAATTCATTCGTACAATCTATTCTAATTCATTCGCACGAATGTATCCATTCTAATTCATTCGTACGATCCATTCTAATTCATTCGCACGATCCATTCTAATTCATTCATACAATCCATTCTAATTCTTTTGCACGAATGTATCCATTCTAATTCATTCATACGTACGAAGGAATTAGAATGGATCGTACGAAAGAATTGTTTATTTATTTTAATCAAAGCTAGGGGATTTTATTAGGGACCCCGCCCAAAAGACAAGAAAAATAATTACAGCTCTGGCCTGTTATAACAACAAGGCTATCAGAGAGTGCACAAAAAAAGAAGTTACAATACAAGGATCATCACTCCAAGTCCAACAAATGCACAAACTTACAATATAGAACCACGTGTACATCTAAAACTTGGCTCTACTTGAAAATCTGATGTATCATAAGAATCAGCCAATCTAAAACATATTCTCCACCCAAATTCAGCTCAAAACCATCAATGGAATAAACTTGGTTTCTGAATTTTGCATCTTTCATAGCACTTCCCCATTTTGTCAGCTTCAATAGCAATACGAAGATTACCTTTTAAGTCTGCTGAGTAACACTTAACCATATTATTTTCCTCTTGACCCATCTTGGAAAGGATATCTGCCGGCTGATTTCCTTCTCTCCAAACATGAGATAAAAGAAAATATTTGAATTTGGCACACTTTTTCCTTATACAGTTTACTTGTTGAGAGAGATTTCAAGGAATTGAACATGTATTTTTGATGCAGGTTACAGCAGTAAGAGAATCTGATTCCACCCATAGTTGAGATATATTCAATTCTTCAGCATAAGATAAACCTTGTTCAATAGCATCAAGCTCCACAGAAAGAATTTGCTTATGTCTTGAAGGCCCATAATAGCCTAACGTAATCTGTCCTTCAGAGTTACGAAAAATACCTCCAATAGAAGCCTTTATATCAGTAACAGCCCCATCAGTATTTAACTTTATCCAGTCACCAGTAGGTTTTCCCCATACAACCTGATTGATGGTATTTTGCCAAGGAAAAAATAAGAGACCCCATTTTGCTACAGAAATTATATTTTCATGACTGTCCTTCTCATGGAGATTGAGCTCTGAAAGTTTGAGTTGAATTATACTAGTTATGCTGGCCAGCAGAAATCTTTTGTGTCTTGTTTTTCGTTCAAAAATCCGCATATTTCTCTCTTCCCATATAAAATAGACAGCACATCCAATAGCAAGCTTTGCTATAGTAGCAATCAAACCATCTCCTGAAAATCTGGATCGAAGTCTATGAAGTTCTTCTTTGATATTACCAATGTTTGTGGCTTTGATCCCAACTCTAGCTAGAATAGATCTCCAAATCCAATTCGAATAAGAACATTTGAAGAAAATGTGATCATGATCTTCCGTATCAGACCAACAGAGAGTACATAAATTTGAAACCAAAACTCCTCTCTTGTGCAATTTATCACAAGTGAGTAAAGTTTGCTGTACTGATCTCCAAAGACACATAGTATGCCTCTCAATTCTTTGATGATGCCAAATCCAATCATATTCAATTATTGGAGGAATTTTCAATCTAAGGGCATTCCAAGCTGATTTGAGAGAGAAAATCCCATCTGTTGAAGGCTTCCAAACAACAAGATCAGGACAATCAGGATAATGAATAATCTGATTTTTTAATGCTATCATACATATTTATAAGATCTGCTGAAGTAGCTTGGGGAAAAGACCAATTGTTACCATGCCGGAATTTGCTGACCATAACATCCGTACCATAGCCCATATCATAAACTGCCCTACTGCCATATTGATCTATTAATCTGCCATTAGAGTGCCAGTTATCAAGACAGAAATTTGTAGTGTCACCATTACCCAGAATACTTTGAATAAGGGGTTTAATTTGCTGTCTATTCTTAAGAATACCTCTCCATATACCAGAGGCATTTGGACTGCTTTTGCAGTCCCAAATATCTTCCTTCTTTAAGTACTTATTCTTAATCCATCTAGCCCACAAAGACTGATCATTTGAGCAAATTCTCCAAATATATTTAGAAAGTGCAGCAATGTTCCATTCATCAAGGTTTCTGAATCCCAGTCCACCCTCCTTTTTAAGGAAACATAGCTTCTTCCAAGCCACAGGGATTAATTTCTTAGGAAGTATGGTCCCTCCCCACAAGAATCTACTGAAAAGTCTTTCTATCTCCTTGTTAATAGATTTAGGGAAATTAAAAACCCCAGACAAGTAAATATGAAGGGAATTAAGAACAGATTTCACTAATTCCACCCTGCCAATAAAGGACAAAAATTTTTTGTTCCAAGAACCAATTCTGGATCGTATTCTATCAATAAGTAGTTGGCAATCAGATTGTTTAAGACTTTTGGAGGAGAGAGGAAGACCAAGATACTTAACTGGTAGAGCTGCTTCACCAAAACCAAGGATGGAGATTATATTCTCTTTGTCCACTGCATTCTGACTGAAAAAAATTATAGATTTCTCCCGATTTATATCAAGTCCTGATTGAGTAGTGAAAATGCCAAGGATCTTCTTAAGACCTTCCGCATATTTTTTATTGGCCTTACAGAAAATAAGCAGATCATCTGCATAGGCTAAGTGAGAAATTGGAATACTACCTAGAGTAGGAACTTCAATATGCTTATTATTCACAGCTTCTTTAATGAGGCAAGACAAAATATTCATCGCAATAGTAAAGAGATAAGGAGAAAGTGGATCTCACTGCCTAATACCCCTGTAAGCCTGAAAATATCCAGATGCAGCACCATTAATTAAAACTGAAAATTTAACTGTAGAGAGGCACCATTTAACCCAATTTGTCCATTTCTCTGGAAAATTCATCTGTTCCATAGCCTGAAGAAGGAAAGAATGATTAACTGAATCAAAAGCCTTCTTGAGGTCAATCTTTAAACACATACGCGGAGATCCCCTTGTCAAGTGAAATCTATTAAGGAGCTCGTGTGCTAGCATCACAGCATCTTGTATATGTCTTCCATGCAAGAAAGCAAATTGATTTTCAGCAATGAGGGGCGTAAGAACTTTCTGAAGTCTGATTGCCAGGATAGAAGAAACAATCTTGTAAGTAAAATTGCACAAAGAAATTGGCCTGCAGCTATTAAAACTTGTAATTTTCACTTCCTTTGGGATAAGAGCAATGAGGGTGTGATTAAGATAAGATATTCTATCTGGATGATCGTAGAAAAAATGAATCATATTTGATATATCATCTTTAACAATAGGCCAACACTTGACATAGAAAGAAGCTGAGAAGCCATCCGCCCCAGGCGCCTTATCTAGAGCAGATTTATACACAGTATTAAAGATTTCCTCATCAGAAAATGGTTTACAGATCCAATCTTTTTTCTCATCATGCAATTGTGCTAAGCCATTACATTTGAGATCTTCATTCTTGCAGTAAAGGAAAAGTTTAGAAAAATAGGAAACTCCTTCTTCCTTAATACTATTGGAGTCCTCCAGCAGAATACCCTTTGATAAAAGAATAGAAAAGATTTTGTTTGCCGACCTCCTATTCTGAATAGCATTGTAAAAAAATTTTGAATTAGTATCACCTTTAGAGAGCCAGTTGATTCTAGATTTCAACTTAAGAAGATCAGTGTGAATAGCTTTCTCCTCCTTCACGATTTTAAGTGCTTCTCGCTCCTCCAATACTAAATTGCTATTCATAGGATCTATATTCATCTTTTCCTGTATGACATCAAGAGATTTTTGTGCAGCATCACATCTGAATTTCATATGCCCAAAAGTATTCTTATTCCAACTTTTCAGCTCATTTTTCAGTCTCTTAAGCTTGAAACAAACCTTAAGAATAGGATCCCCCACAGCATTTTGATTCCAGGAATTAGAGACCAAAGAAAAGAAAGAATCATGGGATTCCCAGATTTTGAGATATCTGAAAGGTGGAGAGCCAAAGGTCCAAGAGGGATTCATGACTATAATCATAGGGGAATGATCAGAAGAACCATGAGTAATGAAATTTGTAATACTATCTGGAAAACCGAAATTCCAATGATGATTTATGAGTGTGCGATCCAGTTTAGCAGCAATCCGAGAAGACTCTGCTCTATTATTCCAAGTGCTCCATGAGAATTCATATCTTCAAGTTCACATTCCTCCAGTACTTCATTAAACTGTCTGAGAACAGCAAAAGGAATTGCATTTCCTCCAATCTTCTCATTTGCATTGTGAACTATGTTGAAATCTCCTGCTACTAGCCAAAGCCCTGAGATATTATTACCAATAGAAATCAAACTGGACCAAAGTCTATTTCTGTCAGAAGCCAAATTATGCCCATATATAATAGTGAAAGAAAAGCTTTTGTTCCCTGAAATCCATTTGACAGAACAATGAATCATCTGATCATTTTCAAAACCTTTTGCATATAGAACACTGTCTAATCCCATAAAACAATGATTCTCCCAGTATCATTCATAGAGTGATTAGAAAACATATTCTAGTCAGGTTTAATGTAATTCTGAATTCTGAAAAGATTTTTGAATTTCACCTTGATCTCCACTAATCCAATAATACCTATGTTATGCTTGGAAATGAGGGAGACAACATCTTGACATCTCTCCTGGCTGTTCAGACCTCTTGTATTCCAAACAGCTATATTCATATTAATGCAGATTGGGTATTAGTAGTACCCAAAATTTCTTGCTGACTTCCAAAGTCCGAATTTATTATTACATCCCCTTTGGCCCAAACACTTTCTTCAAAATTATCAGCTCTAATATCAGGATCAGCATCAATTAAATGCCCCTTAGTATTGATAGAGTCAATCATTTTAATTCTTTCAGCCTTTCTGTATGTCTGTATTTCAGTTGGAGGAGCTGCCAAATTTGCTTGCTTGATTGCCATAAGATAATCAAAATTAGCTTTGAATCTGATAGATTCTTCTAGGCTTTTCAATTTTTTTTCTTGAGATGTAATATCCTCCTTTTGATTGCTACTGCAATTTGAATCTTCAGTAGGCAACGAGAGCTCTGCATGAATCAGTGAATCATCACATGTATCCTGAACTTGATTTTTCATAGCATTGGGTAATTTTTTCTCTGCACAGGCTTCCAAATGAGGAAGATTAGAAGACATCTGAGCATTCTCTCCACAAGATTTCTGATATGGAAGAACCTTCTCTGCAGAATTTAGAGCATCTTGATTTTTAACTCCATGACTTGTTGAGTCCTCAATAATCACTATTTCCATTTGTTCCAATTCAGAAACTTTTGTGTCTTCAAGAATAGCAAAGGAATTTTTTAGCTTGATAGGTTGTGTTCTATCTGGTATCTTTGGTATCCAAGTTTTCTTCTTTCTCATCTCTTTTGGTCTACTATGAATTTCAATGTAGTCTTTCCCTGTGTGACCAAAAACTGAGCATTTGGAGCATGTAGGTGGTTTCCACTCATAGAAGACAGGTTGATCAAAAAGATGAACTCCTTTTAAAAATATAGGAATTGTATCAACCAGTTTTGAAGAGGCTGTAATTTCAACGTTTAATCTAGCATAGCTGAGCCTTTGTTTTGCTCTAGTAAGATCATCAATTCTTATAGGTTTACCCAATACACTTCCAATTTTGCTGAAACTTTCCCAAGAATAGAATTCAAGAGGTAATTCTGGTAATCGAATCCATATAGGAAAAGCATCAAACACCTTCCGATCCAACTTCATACCTGGTTTCCATTCCCAAAGAAACAAAGGACGCCCTTCAAAATCCCATGGGCCTTTTTGCAAAATCCGACTGCAATCTGCAGATTCAGAGAATTTGAAAATGATTAAGCCATTATCCACGGGGACATAGAGAAAGAACCTTTGCATTTCCAATTTCTCAACAAGGAGATACGAAGATTTTTGAAATAAGGCTTCTTTCACATCAGATTTCCAACTAGACTGTTACTCCATTGCTTGATTCCCACATCAAGATCCGTTTGAGAAAAATCTACCCCCAATCGGTCATCTTCAAGAATCAAAGGTTACGAAAATTGAAGACCAAGTGAAGAAGGATTTGAATGAAACAGACCCCGCCAAGAAGATGCATTTTCAAGAGATTCAGAGAAAAGTGGTTTCTGGATCGGCTCAGATGCTTGAGAAGAAACTCTTAGCTCTGAAACCCTACGATTCACAGGGATCCCCTTAGAAGGATCAAACATAATTGAGAACGAAGACGATGGAATTTCTTGCACTTGGTCCGCAGCCAACTGAACAAGAACAGGGCAATCTTGATACTGAGCAGGAAAATTTGATGAAAGCCTCTTCTCCAAATCATCCTTGTTGATGCTCTCTGCAGAAGAACGAGTTGGAGAATCAGTAGGGATGAATCTTGCTGGTTGAAACAGCCCTGTTGATCGAGAAGAAGAAGTTTGCTTTGAACCATCCTTTTCCCGCGAATCGCCTAATTTCCCTAGAACACTCTCTCTCCTCTCTCCTATCTCCATGAAAATTTCCCTAAAACATTAGAATGGATCGTACGAATGAATTAGAATGGATACATTCGTGTGAATGAATTAGAATGGATCATACGAATGAGTAAGAATGGATCATACGAAAGAAATAGAATGGATCGTATGAATGAATTAGAATGGATACATTCGTGTGAATGAATTAGAATGGATCATACGAATGAGTAAGAATGGATCGTACGAAAGAAATAGAATGGATCGTACGAATGAATTAGAATACATTGTGCGAATGAATTAGAATGGATCGTACGAATGAATTAAAATGGATCGTATGAATGAATTAGAATAGATCGTGCAAATGAATTAGAATGGATCGTATGAATGAATTAGAATGGATCGTGCGAATGAATTAGAATGGTTCGTGCGAATGAATTACAATGGATCGTACGAATGAATTAGAATAGATTGTGCGAATAAAATATAATGGATCGTACGAACGAATTAGAATGGATACATTCGTGCGAATGAATTAGAATGGATCGTATGAATGAATTAGATTGGATCGTATGCGAATGAATTAGAGTGGATCGTACGAATGAATTAGATTGGATCGTATGAATGAATTAGAATGGATCGTGCGAATGAATTAGAATGGATCGTACGAATGAATTAGAATGGATACATTCGTGCAAATGAATTAGAATAGATCGTATGAATGAATTAGAATGCATTCTAATTCATTCATACGATCCATTCTAATTCATTCATACAATCCATTCTAATTCATTCTAATTTATTCGTAATTCATACGATCCATTCTAATTCATTAGCACGATCCATTTTAATTCATTAGTACGATCTATTCTATTTTATTCGTACGATCCATTCTTACTCAATCGTATGATCCATTCTAATTCATTCGCACGAATGTATCCATTCTAATTCATTCGTACGATCCATTCTAATTCATTCGCACGATCCAATCTAATTCATTAATACGATCCGATCTAATTCATTCATACGATCCATTCTAATTCATTCGCACGAATGTATCCATTCTAATTCATTCGTACGATCCATTCTAATACATTCGCACAATCTATTCTAATTCATTCGTACGATCCATTCTAATTCATTAGCACGATCCATTCTAATTCTGTCGTACGATCCATTCTAATTCATTTATACGATCCATTCTAATTCATTAGCACGATCCATTCTAATTCATTCGTACGATCCATTCTATTTCATTCGTACGATCCATTTCTAATTCATTCATACGATCCATTCTAATTCATTCATACGATCCATTCTAATTCATTCATACGATCCATTCTAATTCATTTGCACGAATGTATCCATTCTAATTCATTCGTAGGATACATTCGTGCGAATGAATTAGAATGGATCGTACGAATGAATTAAAATGGATACATTCGTGCGAATGAATTGGAATGGATTGTATGAATGAATTAGAATGGATCGTGCGAATGAATTAGAATGGATCGTATGAATGAATTAGAATGGATCGTACGAAGGAATTAGAATGGATCGTACGAAGGAATTAGAATGGATCGTATGAATACGATCCATTCTAAATCATTCGTATGATCAATTCTTATTCATCCCCATGAACGTATCCATTCTAATTCATATGTACGATCCATTCTAATTCATTTATACGATCCAATCTAATTCATTCATACAATCCATTCTAATTCATTCGCACGAATGTACGATCCATTCTTACTCATTCGTACGATCCATTCTAATTCATTCGCACGAATGTATCCATTCTAATTCATTCGTATGATCCATTCTAATTCATTCACACAATCCATTCTAATTCATTCGTACGATCCATTCTAATTCATTCGCACGAATGTATCCATTCTAATTCATTCGTACGATCCATTCTAATTCCTTCGTACGATCCATTCTTATTCATTAACACGATCCATACTAATTCCTTCATTCTAATTCATTCGCACGAATGTATCCATTCTAATTCATTCGTACGATCCATTCTAATCGTACGAATGAATTAGAATGGATCGTATGAATGAATTAGAATAGATACATATGAATAAATTAGAATGGATCGCATGAATGAATTAGATTGGATCGTATGAATGAATTAGAATGGATCGTGCATTGTACGAATGAATTAGAATGGATCGTATTAATGAATTAGAATAGATTGTGCGAATGAATTAGAATGGATACATACGAATGAATTAGAATGGATCGTACGAAGGAATTAGAATGGATCGTACGAATGAATTAGAATGGATTGTAATAATGGATCGTACGTATGAATTTGTACGTATGAAGAATTAGAATGGATCGAATTAGAATGGATCGTACGAACGAATTAGAATGGATCGTACGAATGAATTAGGGTGGATACATTCGTGCGAATGAATTAGAATGGATCGTATGAATGAATTAGATTGGATCGTATTAATGAATTAGAATGGATCGTGGAAATGAATTAGAATGGATCGTACGAATGAATTAGAATGGATACATTCATGCAAATGAATTAGAATAGATCGTATGAATGAATTAGAATAAATTCTAATTCATTCATACGATCCATTCTAATTCATTCATACAATCCATTCTAATTCATTCTAATTTATTCGTAATTCGTACGATCCATTCTAATTCATTAGCACGATCCATTTTAATTCATTCGTACGATCTATTCTAATTCATTCTAATTCATTCGTACGATCTATTCTAATTCGTACGATCTATACAATCCATTCTAATTCATTCATATGAATGAATTAGAATGGATCGTACGAATGAAATAGAATAGATCGTACGAATAAATTGGAATGGATCGTGCCAAATAATTAGAATGGATCGTACGAATTACGAATAAATTAGAGCGATCCATTCTAATTCATTCGCACGATCAATTCTAACTCATTAACACGATCCATTCTAATTCATTCGCACAATCCATTCTAATTGATTCGCACAATCCATTCTAATTCATTGATACGATCCATTCTAATTCATTCGTACGATCCATTCTAATTCATTCGCACGATCCATAATAATTCATTCGTACGATCCATTCTATTTCATTCGTACGATCCATTATTACGATCCATTCTAATTCATTCGTACGATCCATTCTAATTCATTCGCACAATCTATTCTAATTCATTCATACGATCCATTCTAATTCATTCGCACGATCCATTCTAATTCATTAATACGATCCAATCTAATTCATTCATACGATCCATTCTAATTCATTCATACAATCCATTCTTACTCATTCGTACGATCCATTCTAATTCATTCGCACGAATGTATCCATTCTAATTCCTTCGTACGATCCATTCTAATTCATTCGCACAATCTATTCTAATTCATTCGTACGATCCAATCTAATTCCTTCGTACGATCCATACTAATTCCTTCGTACGTACGCTCCATTCTAATTCATTCGCACGATCCATTCTAATTCATTGATACGTTCCATTATAATTCATTCCGTACGATCCATTCTTACTCATTCGTACGATCCATTCTAATTCATTCGCACGAATGTATCCATTCTGATTCATTCATACGATCCATTCTAATTCATTCGTATGATCCATTCTAATTCATCCGTACGACCATTCTAATTCCTTCGTACGATCTATTCTAATTCCTTCGTACGATCCATTCTAATTCACTCATATGATCCAATCTAATTCATTCATACGATCCATTCTAATTCATTCGTATGATCCATTCTAATTCCTTCGTACGATCCATTCTATTTCATTCGTACGATCCATTCTTACTCATTCGTATGATCCATTCTAATTCATTCGCATGAATGTATCTATTCTAATTCATTCGTACAATCCATTCTAATTCATTCGTACGATCCATTCTAATTCATTCGCACGAATGTATCCATTCTAATTCATTCGAACGATCCATTCTAATTCCTTCGTACGATCCAATGAATTAGATTAGATTATGCGAATGAATTAGAATGGATCGTACGAATGAATTAGAATGGATACATTCGTGCGAATGAATTAGAATGGATCGTATGAATGAATTAGAATGGATCGTACGTATGAATGAATTAGATTGGATCGTATAAATGAATTAGAATGGATCGTACGTATGAATTAGAATGGATACATTCATGGGAATGAATAAGAATGGATCGTACGAATGAATTAGAATGGATCGTATTCATACGATCCATTCTAATTCCTTTGTACGATCCATTCTAATTCATTAGCATGATCCATTCTAATTCATTCATACGATCCATTCTAATTCATTCGCACGATCCATTCTAATTCATTCATACGATCCATTCTAATTCATTCGCACGAATGTATCCATTCTAATTCATTCGTACGATCCATTCTAATTCATTCTCACGTACGAATGAATTAGAATTCATTCGCACGATCCATTGTAATTCATTCATACGATCCATTCTAATTCATTCGCACGATCCATTCTAATTCATTCGTACAATCCATTCTATTTCATTCGTACGATCCATTCTTATTCATTCACACGATCCATTCTAATTCGTTCATACGATCCAATCTAATTCATTCATACGATCCATTCTTACTCATTCGTCTGATCCATTCTAATTCATTCGTACGATCCATTCTAATTCATTAGTACGATCCATTCTAATTCATTCATACGATCCCTTCTAATTCATTTGCACGAATATATCCATTCTAATTCATTCGTACGATCCATTCTAATTCATTCGTACGATCCATTCTTCTTCATTCCCATGAATGTATCCATTCTAATTCATACGTACGATCCATTCTAATTCATTCGTACGATCCATTCTAATTCATTCGCACAAATGAATCCATTCTAATTCATTCGTACAATCCATTCTATTTCATTCGTACGATCCATTCTTACTCATTCGTATGATCCATTCTGATTCATTCGCACGAATTTATCCATTCTAATTCATTCGTACGATCCATTCTAATTCATTCGTACGATCCATTCTAATTCATTCGCAGGAATTTATCCATTCTAATTCATTCGTACGATCCATTCTAATTCATTCGCACAATCTATTCTAATTCATTCATACGATCCATTCTAATTCATTCGTACGATCCATTCTAATTCATTAGCACGATCCATTCTAATTCATTCATACAATCCATTCTAATTCTTTTGCACGAATGTATCCATTCTAATTCAAACGTACGATCCATTCTAATTCTTTCACACGATCCATTCTAATTCATTTGTACGATCCATTCAAATTCATTCGTACAATCCATTCTATTTCATTCGTACGATCAATTCTTACTCATTCGTACTCGTACGATCCATTCTAATTCATTCGTACGATCCATTCTAATTCATTCGCACGAATGTATCTAGATCCATTCTAATTCATTCGCACGATCCATTCTAATTTATTCGCACGATCCATTCTAATTCATTCGTACAATCCATTCTTACTCATTCGTACGATCCATTCTAATTCATTCGCACGAATGTATCCATTTTAATTCATTCGTACGATCTATTCTAATTCATTCGTACGATCCATTCTAATTCATTCGTACGATCCATTCTAATTCATAAGTACGATCCATTCAATTTCATTCGTACGATCCATTCTAATTCATTCGTACGATCCATTCTAATTCCTTCGTACGAATGAATTAGAATGGATTGTATAAATGAATTAGAATAGATCGTACGAATGAATTAGAATGGATCGTACGGAATGTATCCATTCTAATTCATTCGTACGATCCATTCTAATTCATTCGTACGATCCATTCTGATTCATTCATACAATCCATTCTAATTCTTTCACACGATCCATTCTAATTCATTCGAATGAATCGATTCTAATTCATTCGTACAATCCATTCTATTTCATTTGTACGATCCATTCTTACTCATTCGTACGATCCATTCTAATTCATTTGCACGAATGTATCCATTCTAATTCATTCGTACGATCCATTCTAATTCATTCGCACAATCTATTCTGATTCATTCATACGATCCATTCAAATTCATTCGTACAATCCATTCTAATTCTTTCACACGATCCATTCTATTTCATTCGTCTAATCCATTCTAATTCCTTCGTACAATCCATTCTATTTCATTCGTACGATCCATTCTTACTCATTCGTACGATCCATTCTAATTCATTCGCACGAATGTATCCATTCTAATTCATTCACACGAATGAATCTATTCTAATTCATTCGTACAATCCATTCTATTTCATTCGTACAATCCATTCTTACTCATTCGTATGATCCATTCTAATTCATTCGCACGAATGTATCCATTCTAATCCATTCGTACGATCCATTCTAATTCTTTCTTACGATCCATTCTAATTCATTCGTATAATCCATTCTAATTCATTCGCACGAATTTATCCATTCTAATTCATTTGTACGATCCATTCTAATTCATTCGCACAATCTATTCTAATTCATTCGTACGTTTCGCACAATCTTTTCTAATTCATTCATATGATCCATTCTAATTCATTCGTACGATCCATTCTAATTCATTCGCACGATCCATTCTAATTCATTTATACAATCCATTCTAATTCTTTGGCACGAATGTATCCATTCTAATTCATTCGTACGATCCATTCTAATTCTTTCACAAGATCCATTCTAATTCATTCGTATGATCCATTCTAATTCATTCGTACAATCCATTCTATTTCATTCATACGATCCATTCTTACTCATTCGTACTCGTACGATCCATTCTAATTCATTCGTACGATCCATTCTAATTCATTCGCACGAATGTATCCAGATCTATTCTAATTCATTCGCACGATCCATTCTAATTAATTAGCACGATCCATTCTAATCCATTCTTACTCATTCATACGATCCATTCTAATTCATTCGCACGAATGTATCCATTCTAATTCATTCGTACGATCTATTCTAATTCATTCGTACGATACATTCTAATTCATTCGTACGATCCATTCTATTTCATTCGTACGATCCATTCTATTTCATTCGTACGATTCATTCTATTTCATTCGTACGATCCATTCTATTTCATTCGTACGATCCATTCTAATTCATTAAATGAATTAGAATGGATCGTACGGAATGTATCCATTCTAATTGATTCGTACGATCCATTCTAATTCATTCGTACGATCCATTCTAATTCATTCATACGATCCATTCTAATTCAATTGCACGAATATATCCATTCTAATTCATTCGTACGATCCATTCTAATTCATTCATACGATCCCATTCTAATTCCTTCGTACGATCCATTCTAATTCCTTTGTACGATCCATTCTATTTCATTCGTATGATCCATTCTAATTCCTTCGTACGATCCATTCTTATTCATTCCCATGAATGTATCCATTCTAATTCATACGTACGATCCATTCTAATTCATTTATACGATCCAATCTAATTCATTCATACAATCCATTCTAATTCATTCGCACGAATTTATTCATTCTAATTCATTCGTACGATCCATTCGAATTCATTCGCACGAATGTATCCATTCTAATTCATTCGTACGACCCATTCCGTGCGAATGAATTAGAATGGATCGTACGAATGAATTAGAATGGATCGTACGAAAAATTAGAATGGATCGTACGAAGAAATTAGAATGGATCGTACGAAGGAATTAGAATGGATCATACGAATGAATTAGAATGGATATATTCGTGCAAATGAATTAGAATGGATCGTACGTATGAATTAGAATAGATCGTACGAATGAATTAGAATGGATCGTATGAATGAATTAGAATGGATCGTGCGAATGAATTAGAATGGATTGTACGAATGAATTAGAATAGATTGTGCGAATGAATTAGAAAGGATCGTACGAATGAATTAGAATGGATACACGATCCATTCTAATTCATTCATATGATCCATTCTAATTCATTCGTACGATCCATTCTAATTCATTCGCACAATCTGTTCTAATTCATTCGTACAATCAATTCTAATTCATTTGTACGATCCATTCTAATTCATTCGCACAATCTATTCTAATTCATTCGTACGATCCATTCTAATTCATTTGCACGAATGTATCCATTCTAATTCATTCGTATGATCTATTCTAATTCATTTATACGATCCAATCTAATTCATTCATACAATCCATTCTAATTCATTCGTACGATCTATTCTAATTCATTCGTACAATCCATTCTAATTCATTTGCACGAATATATCCATTCTAATTCATTCGTACGATCCATTCTAATTCCTTCGTACGATCCATTCTAATTCATTCGTACGATCCATTCTAATTCATTCGCACGGAATGGATCGTACGAATGAATTAGAATGGATACATTCACGCGAATGAATTCGAATGGATCGTACGAATGAATTATCATGGATAAATTTGTGCGAATGAATTAGAATGGATTGTATGAATGAATTAGATTGGATTGTATAAATATATTAGAATGGATCGTACGTATGAATTAGAATGGATACATTCATGGGAATGAATAAGAATCGATCGTACGAAGGAATTAGAATGGATCATACGAATGAAAAAGAATGGATCGTACGAATGAATTAGAATGGATCGTACGAAGGAATTAGAATGGATCGTACGTCGGAATTAGAATGGATCATACGAATGAAATAGAATGGATTGTACGAATGAATTAGAATGGATCGTGCGAATGAATTAGAATGGATTGTACGAATGAATTAGAATGGATCGTACGAATGAATTAGAATGGATCGTACGAATGAATTAGAATGGATCGTACGAATGAATTAGAATGGATCGTACGAATGAATTAGAATGGATCGTGCGAATGAATTAGAATGGATGGTACGAATGAATTAGCATCGTATGAATGAATTAGAGTGGATACATTCGTACGAATAAATTAGAATGGATCATACGAATGAATCGTACAAATGAATTAAAATGAACCGTGCGAAAGAATTAGAATGGATCGTACGAAGGAATTAGAATGGATCGTACGAATGTATCCATTCTAATTCACTAGCAAGATCGTACGAATTAATTAGAATGGATCGTGCGAATGAATTAGAATGGATTGTATGAATGAATTAGAATGGATCGTGCGAATGAATTAGAATGGATCGTACAAATGAATTAGAATGGATCGTACGAATGAATTCTAATTCCTTCGTACGATCCCTTGTAATTCGATCCATTCTAATTCATTCATAACTACAAATTCATACGTACGATCCATTATTACGATCCATTCTAATTCCTTCGTACGATCCATTCTAATTCATTCATACGATCCATTCTAATTCATTCGTACGATCCATTCTAATTCATTCGTACGATCCATTCTAATTCATTAATACGGTCCATTCTAATTCATTTGTACGACACACGATCCATTCTAATTCATTCATACGATCCAATCTAATTCATTCATACGATCCATTCTTATTCATTCGTATGTATCCATTCTAATTTATTCATACGATCCATTCTAATTCATTCGTACGATCCATTCTAATTCATTCGCACGATCTATTCTAATTCATTCGTACGATCCATTCTAATTCATTCATACGATCCATTCAAATTCATTCGCACCTTCGTAAGATCCATTCTAATTCCTTTGTACTATCCATTCTAATTCATACGATCCATTCTATTTCATTCATACGATCCATTCTAACTCATTCGACGATCCAATCTAATTCATTCATACGATCCATTATAATTCATTCGATCGATTCTAATTCCTTCGTACGATCCATTCTAATTCATTGGCATGAATGTATCAATTCTAATTCATTCGTACGATCCATTCTAATTCATTCGTACGATCCATTCTAATTCATTCGTACGATCCATTCTAATTCATTCGCACGAATGTATCCATTCTAATTCATTCTTACGATCCATTCTAATTCATTCGCACGAATGTATCCATTCTAATTCATTCGTACGATCCATTCTAATTCATTCGCACGATCCATTCTAATTCATACGTACGATCTATTCTATTTCATTCGTACGTTTCATTTTAATTCCTTCGTACGATCCATTCTATTTCATTCATACGATCCATTCTAATTCATTCGCACGAATATATCCATTCTAATTCATTCGTACGTCATTCGTACGATCCATTCTAATTCATTCGCACGAATGTATCCTTTCTAATTCATTCGCACGATCCATTCTAATTCATTCGTACGATCCATTCTAATTCATTCACACGAATGTATCCTATCTAATTCATTCGTACACGTACGATCCATTCTAATTCATTCATACGATCCATTCTAACGTACGAATGAATTAGAATGGATCGTACGAAGGAATTAGAATGGATCGTATGAAGGAATTAGAATGGATCGTATGAATGAATTAGAATGGATACATTCGTACAATCCATTCTAATTCATTCATACGATCCATTCTAATTCATTCGCACGAATGTATCCATTCTAATTCATTCGCACAATCTATTCTAATTCATTCGCACGATCCATTCTAATTCATTCATACGATCCATTCTAATTCATTCGTACCATCCATTCTAATTCATTCGCACGATCCATTCGAATTCACTTATATTGCATAATCTATTCTAATTCATTCGTACGATCCATTCTAATTCATTCGTACGATCCATTCTAATTCATTCGTACAATCTATTCTAATTCATTTGTATGATCCATTCTAATTCATTCGTATGCGAATGAATTTGAATGGATCGTACGAATGAGTAAGAATGGATCGTATGAATGAGTAAGAATTGATCGTACGAATGAATTAGAATGGATCGTACGAATGAAATAGAATAGATTGTGCGAATAAATTAGAATGGATCGTACGAAGGAATTAGAATGGATCGTACAAATGAATTAGAATGGATACATTCGTGCGAATGAATTAGAATGGATCGTACGAATAAGTAAGAATGGATCGTACGAATAAAATAGAATGGATATATTCGTGCAAATGAATTAGAATGGATCGTATGAATGAATTAGAATAGATTGTGCGAATGAATTAGAATGGATCGTACGAATGAATTAGAATGGATACATTAGTGCGAATGAATTAGAATGGATCGTATGAATGAATTAAAATAGATCGTATGAGTGAATTCGAATGGATCTTGCGAATGAATTAGAATGGTATGAATGAATTAGAATGGATCGTACGTATGAATTAAAATGGATATATTCATGGGAATGAATAGAATGGATCTTACAAAGGAATTAGAATGGATGCGAAGGAATTTGAATAGAATGGATCGTACTTATGAATTAGAATGGATCGTACGATTGAATTAGAATGGATCGTATGAATGAATTAGAATTGATCGTGCGAATGAATTAGAATGGATCGTACGAATGAATTAGAGTGGATACATTCGTGTGAATGAATTAGAATGGATCGTATTAATGAATTTGAATGGATCTTGCGAATGAATTAGAATGGATCGTACGAATGAATTAGAATAGATACATTCGTGCGAATGAATTAGAATGGATCATACGATTGAGTAAGAATGGATCGTACGAATGAAATAGAATAGATCGTACTAATGAATTAGAATGGATCGTGCTAATAAATTAGAATTGATCGTACGAATGAATTAGTATAGATTGTGCGAATGAATTAGAATGGATCGTACGAATGAATTAGAATGGATAAATTCGTGCGAATAAATTAGAATGGATCGTATGAATGAATTAGAATGGATCGTACTTATGAATTAGATTGGATCATATGAATGAATTAGAATGGATCGTGCGAATGAATTAGAATGATCATACGAATGAATTAGAATGGATCGTACGAATGAATTAGAATGGATCGTGCGAATGAATTAGAATGGATCGTACGAATGAATTAGATTGGATCATACGAATGAATTAGAATGTCATATGAATGAATTAGAATGGATCGTATGAATGAATAAGAATGTATCGTGCGAATGAATTAGAATGGATCGTATGAATGAATTAGAATAGATTGTGTGAATGAATTAGAATGAATCGTACGAATGAATTAGAATGGACACTTTCATAGGAATGAATTAGAATGGATCGTACGAAGGAATTAGAATGGATCGTATGAATGAATTAGAATGGGTCATACGAAGGAATTAGAATGGATCGTACGAAAGAATTAGAATGGAACGTACGAATGAATTAGAATGGATACATTCGTGCGAAACAATTAGAATGGATCATATGAATGAATTAGATTGGATTGTATGAATGAATTAGAATGGATCGTGCGAATGAATTAGAATGGATCGTATGAATGAATTAGAATGGATCGTATGAATGAATTAGAATGGATTGTGCGAATGAATTAGAATGGATCGTACGATTGATTTAGAATGGATTATACGAATGAATAAGAATGGATCGTACGAAGGAATTAGAATGGATCATATGAATGAAATAGAATGGATCGTACGAAGGAATTAGAATGGATCGTACGTACGAAGAAATTAGAATGGATCGTACGAAGGAATTAGAATGGATCGTACGAATGAATTAGAATGGATCGTGCGAATGAATTAGAATGGATCGTGTATCCATTCTAATTCATTCGTATGATCGTACGAAGGATTTAGAATGGATCGTACGAATGAATTAGAATGGATATATTCATGCAAATGAATTAGAATGGATCGTATGAATGAGTAAGAATGGATCGTACGAATGAAATAGAATGGATCGTACGAATGAATTATAATGGATAAATTTGTGTGAATGAATTAGAATGGATTATATGAATGAATTAGATTGGATCGTATAAATGAATTAGAATGGATCATACGTATGAACTAGAATAGATACATTCATAGGAATGAATAAGAATGGATCGTACGAATGAATTAGAATGGATCGTACGAATGAATTAGAATGTATACATTCGTGCGAATGAATTAGAATGGAATAGAATGGATCGTACGAATGAATTAGAAAGGATCGTACGAAGGAATTCGAATGGATCGTATGAATGAATTAGATTGGATCGTATGAATGAATTAGAATGGATCGTACAAAGGAATTAGAATGGATCATACGAATGATTTAGAATGGATCGTGTGAAAGAATTAGAATAGATCGTATGAATGAATTAGATTGGATCGTATGAATGAATTAGAATGTACGAAGGAATTAGAATGGATCGTACGAAGGAATTAGAATGGATCGTACGAATGAATTAGAATGGATACATTCGTGCAAAAGATATAGAATGGATTGTATGAATGAATTAGAATGGATCGTAAGAATGAATTAGAATAGATTGTGCGAATGAATTAGAATGGATCGTACGAATGAATTAGAATGGATACATTCGTGCGAATGAATTAGAATGGATCGTATGAATGAATTAGATTGGATCGTATTAATGAATTAGAATGGATCGCACGAATGAAATAGAATGGATTGTACGATTGAAGTAGAATGGATCGTGCGAATGAATTAGAATGGATCGTACGAATGAATTAGAATGGATCGTGCGAATGAATTAGAATGGATCGTGCGAATGAATTAGAATGGATCATGCGAATGAAATAGAATGGATCGTACGAATGAATTAGAATGGATCATAATAATGGATCGTACGTATGAATTTGTACGTATGAATGAATTAGAATGGATCGTATGAAAGAATTAGAATAGATTGTACGAATGAATTAGAATGGATACATTCGTGAGAATGAATTAGAATGGATCATACGAATGAGTAAGAATGGATCGTACGAATGAAATAGAATGGATTGTACGAATGAATTAGAATGGATCGTGCGAATGAATTAGAATAGATCGTACGAATGAATTAGAATGGATAAATTTGTGTGAATGAATTAGAATGGATTGTATGAATGAATTAGCATGGATCGTACGAAGAAATTAGAATGAATCGTGCGAATGAATTAGAATAGATTGTGCGAATGAATTAGAATGGATTGTATGAATGAATTAGATTGGATCGTATGAATGAATTAGAATGGATCGTGATAATGAATTAGAATGGATCATATGAATGAATTAGAATGGATCGTATGAATTAATTAGAATGGATCGTACATAGGAATTAGAATGGATCGTACGAATGAATTAGAATAGATCGTATGAATGAATTAGAATGGATCGTGTATCCATTCTAATTCATTCGTACGATCCATTCTAATTCATTCGCACGATCCATTCTAATTCATTCATACGATCCATTCTAATTCATTCGCATGAATGTATCCATTCTCATTCATTCGTCCGATCCATTCTAATTCATTCGCACAATCAGAATGAATTAGATTGGATCGTAATAATGAATTAGAATGGGTCATACGAATGAATTAGAATGGATCGTACAAATGAATTAGAATGGATCGTACGAATGAGTAAGAATGGATCGTACGAATGAATTAGAATGGATCGTACGAATGAATTAGAATGGATCGTACGAATGAATTAGAATGGATCGTGCGAATGAATTAGAATGGATCGTACGAATGAATTATAATAGATCGTACGAAGGAATTAGAATGGATCGTACAAATGAATTAGAATGGATCGTACTAATGAATTAGAATCGATCGTATGAATGAATTAGAATGGATCGTGCGAATTAATTAGAATGGATCATACGAATGAATTAGAATGGATCGTACTTATGAATTAGAATGGATCGTACGAATGAATTTGTACGATCCATTCTTATTCATTCCCATGAATGTATCCATTCTAATTCATTCGTACGATCCATTCTTATTCATTCCCATGAATGTATCCATTCTAATTCATACGTACGATCCATTATAATTCATTTATACGATCCAATCTAATTCATTCATACAATCCACTCTAATTCATTCGCACGAATTTATCCATTCTAATTCATTCGTACGATCCATTCTATTTCATTTGTACGATCCATTCTTACTCATTCGTAGGATCCATTCTAGTTCATTTGCACGAATATATCCATTCTAATTCATTCGTACTATCCATTCTAATTCCTTCGTACGATCCATTCTTATTCATTCCCATGAATGTATCCATTCTAATTCATACGTACGATCCATTCTAATTTATTTATACGATCCAATCCAATTCATTCATACAATCCATTCTAATTCATTCACACGAATGTATCCATTCTAATTCATTCGCACGATCCATTCTAATTCATTCATACGATCCATTCTAATTCATTCATACAATCCATTCTAATTCTTTCACACGATCCATTCTAATTTATTCGTACGATCCATTCTAATTCGTTTGAACAATCCATTCTATTTCATTCGTACGATCCATTCTAACTCATTCGTACGATCCATTCTCATTCATTCGCACGAATGTATCCATTCTAATTCATTCGTACGATCAATTCTAATTCATTCATACGATCCATTCTAATTCATTCGTACGATCCATTCTAATTCATTTGCACGAATATATCCATTCTAAATCATTCGTACGATCCATTCTAATTCCTTTGTACGATCCATTCTAATTCATTCGCACGAATGTATCCATTCTAATTCATTCGTACGATCCATTCTAATTCAATCGCACAATCTATTCTAATTCATTCGTACGATCAATACTAATTGATTAGCATGATCCATTCTAATTCATTCTTACTCATTCGTACGATCTATTCTAATTCATTCGCACGAATGTATACATTCTAATTTATTCGTACGATCTATTCCAATTCATTCGTATGATCCATTCTAATTCATTCGTACGATCTATTCTAATTCATTCGCACGATCCATTCTAATTCATTCGCACGAATGTATCCATTCTAATTCATTTGTACGCTCTATTCTAATTCATTCGCACAATCTATTCTATTTCATTCGTACGATCCATTCTAATTCATTCGCACAATCCATTCCAATTCATTCGTACGATCCATTCTAATTCATACGATCCATTCTAATTCATTCGTACGACCCATTCTAATTTATTAATACGATCCAATCTATTTCATTCATACGATCCATTCTAATTCATTCGCACGAATGTATCCATTCTAATTCATTCGTACGATCCATTCTAATTCATTCGCACGATCCATTCTAATTCATTCATACGATCCATTCTAATTCATTCGTACGATCCATTCTAATTCATTCGCACGATCCATTCTAATTCATTCATACGATCCATTCTAATTCATTCATACGATCCATTCTAATTCATTCGTACGATCCATTCTAATTTATTCGCACGATCCATTCTAATTCATTCATACGATCCAATCTAATTCATTCATACGATCCATTCTAATTCATTCGTATGATCCATTCCAATTCAATCGTAGGATCTATTCTAATTCATTCGTACGATCCATTCTAATTCATTCATACGATCCATTCTAATTCATTCATACAATCCATTCTAATTCTTTCACACGATCCATTCTAATTTATTCATACGATCCATTCTAATTCATTCGTACAATCCATTCTATTTCATTCGTACGATCCATTCTTACTCATTCATACTCATATGATCCATTCTAATTCATTCGTACGATCCATTCTAATTCCTTCGTACGATCCATTCTAATTCATTCATACGATCCATTCTAATTCATTTGCACGAATATATCTATTCTAATTCATTAGCACGATCCATTCTAACTCATTCGTATGATCTATTCTATTTTATTCGTACGATCCATTCTTACTCAATCATATGATCCATTCTAATTCATTCGCACGAATGTATCCATTCTAATTCATTCGTACGATCCATTCTAATTCATTCGCGTGATCCATTCTAATTCATTCCTACGGTCCATTCTAATTCGTTCGTACGATCCATTCTAATTCATTCGCACGATCCATTCTAATTCATTCATACGATCCAATCTAATTCATTCATACGATCCATTCTAATTCATTCGTATGATCCATTCTAATTCCTTCGTACGATCCATTCTATTTCATTCGTTCGATCCATTCTTACTCATTCGTATGATCCATTCTAATTCATTCGCACGAATCTATCCATTCTAATTCATCCGTACGATCCATTCTAATTCATTATCACGATCCATTCTAATTCATTCATATGATCCATTCTAATTCATTTGTATGATCCATTCTAATTCATTCGCACAATCTATTCTAATTTATTCGCACGAACCATTCTAATTAATTCGTACGATCGTGCTAGTGAATTAGAATGGATCGTACGAATGAATTAGAATTGATCTCGTACAAATGAATTAGAATGGATACATTCGTACGATCGAATTAGAATGGATCATACGAATGAGTAAGAATGGATCGTACGAATGAAATAGAATCGATCGTACGAAGGAATTAGAATGGATCATACGAATGAATTAGAATGGATCGTATGAATGAATTATATTAGATCGTATGAATGAATTAGAATGGATCGTGCGAATGAATTAGAATGGATCGTACGAATGAATTAGAATGGATCGTATGAATGAATTAGAATAGATCATGCGAATGAATTAGAATGGATCGTACGAATGTATTAGAATGGATACATTCGTGTGAATGAATTAGAATGAATCATACGATTGAGTAAGAATGGATCGTACGAATGAAATCGAACAGATCGTACGAATGAATTAGAATGGATCGTGCTAATGAATTAGAATGGATCGTACGAATAAATTAGAATGGATATATTCGCGCAAATGAATTAGAATGGATTGTATGAATGAATTAGAATGGATCGTACGAAGGAATTAGAATGGATCGTACGAATGAATTAGAATGGATTGTACGAATTAATTAGAATGGATCTTGCTAATGAATTAGAATGGATCCTGCGAATGAATTAGAATGGATCGTACGAATGAAATAGAATGGATCTTACGAAGGAATTCGAATAGATCGCGTATGAATATGTAAGAATGGATCGTACGAATGAAATAGAATGGATTGTACGAATGAATTAGAATGGATTCATTCGTGCGAATGAATTAGAATGGATCGTACGAATGAATTAGAATGTATCGTACGAATGAATTAGAATGGATACATTCGTGCGAATGAATTAGAATAGATTGTGCGACAGGATCATGCGAATGAATTAGAATGGATCGTACGAATGAATTAGAATGGATACATTCATACGAATAAATTCAAATGGATCGTAATAATGGATCGTGCGAATGGATCGTACGATCCATTCTATTTCATTCGTACGATCCATTCTAATTCATTCGCACGATCCATTCTAATTCATTCGCACGAATGTATCCATTCTAATTCATTCGTACGATCCATTCTAATTCATTCGCACAATCTATTCTAATTCATTCGTACGATCAATTCTAATTCATTAGCACGATCCATTCTAATTCATTCGTACGATCTATTCTATTTCATTCGTATGATCCATTCTTACTCAATCGTATGATCCATTCTAATTAATTCGCACGAATGTATCCATTCTAATTCATTCGTACAATCCATTCTAATTCATTCGCACGATCCATTCTACTTCGTTAATACGATCCATTCTAATTCATTCGGACGAATGTATCCACTCTAATTCATTCGTACGATCCATTCTAATTCATTTGCACGATCAATTCTAATTCATTCATACGATCCATTCTAATTCATTCGTACGATCCATTCTAATTCATTCGCACGAATGTATCCATTCTAATTCATTCGTACGATCCATTCTAATTCATTCGCACAATCCATTCTAATTCATTCATACGATCCATTCAAATTCATTCGTACGATCCATTCTAATTCATTCGCACGATCTATTCTAATTCATTCATACGATCCAATCTAATTCATTCATACGATCCATTCTAATTCTTTCGCACGAATGTATCCATTCTAATTCATTCGTACGTTCCATTCTAATTCATTCGCACAATCTATTAATGGATCGCACGATCCATTCTAATTCATTCACACGATCCGTTCTAATTCCTTCGTACGATCCATTCTAATTCCTTCGTACGAATGAATCTATTTCATTCCCATTAATGTTTCCATTCTAATTGATACGTACGATCCATTCTATTTCATTCGTACGATCCATTCTTACTCATTCGTACGATCCATTCTAATTCATATGCACGAATGTATCCACTCTATTTCATTCGTACGATCCATTCTAATTCATTTGCACGATCCATTCTAATTCATTCATACAATCTATACTAATTCATTCGTAAGATCCATTCTAATTCATTCGCACGATCCATTCTAATTCATTCACACGATCCATTCTAATTCATTAATATGATCCAATCTAATTCATTCATACGATCCATTCTAATTCATTCGCACGAATATATCCATTCTAATTCATTCGTACGATCCATGAATTAGAATGGATCGCTCGAATGTATCCATTCTATTTTATTCGTACGATCCATTCTTACTCATTCGTACGATCCATTCTAATTCATTCGCACGATCCATTTTAATTCATAAGTACGATCCATTCTAATTCATTCATACGATCCATTCTAATTTATTTGCACGAATATATCCATTCTAATTCATTCGTACGATCCATTCTAATTCATTCGCACGATCCATTCTTATTCATTCATACAATCCATTCTAATTCTTTTGCACGAATGTATCCATTCTAATTCATTCGTACGATCCTTTCTAATTCCTTCGTACGATCCATTCTAATTCATTCGTACGATCCATTCTAATTCATTCCCATGAATGTATCCATTCTAATTGATACGTACGATTCATTCTATTTCATTCGTACGATCCATTCTTACTTATTCGTACGATCCATTCAAATTCATTCGCACGAATGTATCCACTCTAATTCATTCGTACGATCCATTCTTATTCATTCGCACGATCCATTCTAATTCATTCATACGATCCTTTCTAATTCATTCGAACGATCTATTCTAATTCATTCGTACGATCCATTCTAATTCCTTCGTACGATCTCTTCTATTTCATTCGTAGGATCCATTCTTACTCAATCGTATGATCCATTCTAATTCATTCGAACGAATGTATCGATTCTAATTCGACCTATTCTAATTCATTCGTACGATCCATTCTAATTCATTTGCACGATCCATTCTAATTCATTCGTTCGATCCATTCTAATTCATAAGTACGATCCATTCTAATTCATTCATACGATCCATTCTAATTAATTTGCACGAATATATCCATTCTAATTCATTAGTACGATCCATTCTAATTCATTCGCACGATCCATTCTAATTCATTCATACAATCCATTCTAATTCTTTTCAACGAATGTATCCATTCTAATTCATTCGTACGATCCATTCTAATCCCTTCGTACGATCCATTCTAATTCATTCCCATGAATGTATCCATTCTAATTGATACGTACGATCCATTCTATTTCATTCGTACGATCCATTCTTACTCATTCGTACAATCCATTCTAATTCATTCGCACGAATGTATCCACTCTAATTCTTTCATATGATCCATTCTAATTCATTCGCACGATCCATTCTAATTCATTCATACTATCCATTCTAATTCCTTCGTACGATCCATTCTAATTCCTTCGTGCGATCCATTCTAATTCCTTTGTACGATCCATTCTATTTCATTCGTACGATCCATTCTAATTCCTTCGTACGAATGAATTAGAGTGGATACATTCGTACGAATGAATTAGAATGGATTGAATGAATTAGAAAGAATTAGAATGGATCGTAAGACGTGTGAAATGAATTAGAATGCATCGTACGAATGAATTATAATGAATTGTATAAATGAATTAGATTGGATTGAATGAATGAATTAGATTGGATCGTATGAATGTATCCATTCTAATTCTTTCGTACGATCCATTCTAATTCCTTCCTACGACCCATTCTAATTCACTCATACGATCCATTCTAATTCATTAGTACGATCCATTTTAATTCATTCGCACGATCCATTCTAATTCATTCGCATGATCCATTCTAATTCATTCATACGATCCATTCTAATTCATTCGTACGATCCATTCTAATTCATTTGCACGAATATATCCATTCTAATTCATTCGTACGATCCATTCTAATTCCTTCGTACGATCCATTCTAATTCCTTCGTACAATCCATTCTAATTCATTCATACGATCCATTCTAACTCATTCGCACGATCCATTCTAATTCATTCATACGATCCAATCTAATTCATTCATACGATCCAATCTAATTCATTCGTATGATCCATTCTAATTCATTCGTACGATCCATTCTAATTCATTCATACGATCCAATCTAATTCATTCATACGATCCATTCTAATTGATTCGTCTGATCCATTCTAATTCCTTCGTACGATCCATTCTATTTCATCCATACGATCCAATCTAATTCATTTATACGATCCATTCTAATTCATTCATATGTATCCATTTTAATTCATTCATATGATCCATTCTAATTCATTCGTACGATCCATTCTAATTCATTCGCACAATCTATTCTAATTCATTCATACGATCCATTCTAATTTATTCGTACGATCCATTCTAATTCATTCTTACGATCCATTATAATTCATTCGAATGTATCCATTCTAATTCATTCATACGATCCATTCTAATTCATTCGTACGATCCATTCTAATTCATTCGCACAATCTATTCTAATTCATTCGTACGATCCATTCTAATTCATTCGTACGATCCATTCTAATTCATTCATACGATCCAATCTAATTCATTCATACGATCCATTCTAATTCATTCGTACGATCCATTCTAATTCCTTCGTACAACCCATTCTATTTCATTCATACGATCCAATCTAATTCATTCATACTATCCATTCTAATTCAGTCGTATGTATCCATTCTAATTCATTCATAAGATCCATTCTAATTCATTCGTACGATCCATTCTATTTCATTCGTACGATCCATTCTTATTTAATCGTACGATCCATTCTAATTCATTCGCACGAATGGATACATTCTTGCGAATGAATTAGAATGGATCATACGATTGAATTAGAATGGATCGTACGAAGGAATTTGAATGGATCGTACGAAGGAATTAGAATGGAGCGTACGAATGAATTAGAATCGATCGTACGAATGAATTAGATTGGATCGTATGAATGAATTAGAATGGATCGTGCGAATGAATTAGAATGGATCGTACGAATGAATTAGAATGGATCGTGTATCCATTCTAATTCGTTCGTACGATCCATTCTAATTCATAAGCACGATCCATTCTAATTCATTCATACGATCCATTCTAAGTCATTCGTACGATCCATTCTAATTCATTCGAACGATCCATTCTAATTCATTCGTACGATCCATTCTAATTCATTCGCACGAATGTATCCATTCTAATTCATTCGTACGATCAATTCTAATTCCTTTGTACGATCCATTCTTATTCCTACGTACGATCCATTCTAATTCCTTCGTACGATCCATTCTAATTCCTTCGTACGCATTCTAATTCATTCGTATGAATGAAATAGAATGGATTGTACGAATGAATTAGAATGGATCGTACGAATGAATTAGAGTGGATACGTTCGTGCGAATAAATTAGAATGGATCGTACGAATGAGTAAGAATGGATCGTACGAATGAAATAGAATGGCGATCCATTCTAATTCATTCGCACGATCCATTCTAATTCATTCATACGATCCATTCTAATTCATTCGTACGATCCATTCTAATTCATTCACACAATCTATTCTAATTCGTTTGTACGATCCATTCTATTTCATTCGTACGATCCATTCTTACTCATTCGTATGATCCATTCTAATTCATTCGCACGAATGTATCCATTTTAATTCATTCGTACGATCCATTCTAATTCCTTCGTACGATCCATTCTAATTCCTTCGTACGATCTATTCTAATTCATTCGTACGATCCATTCTAACTCATTCATACGATCCAATCTAATTCATTCATACGATCCATTCTAATTCATTTGTATGATCCATTCTAATTACTTCGTATGATCCATTCTATTTCATTCGTACAATCCATTCTTACTCATTCGTATGATCCATTCTAATTCATTCGCATGAATGTATCCATTCTAATTCCTTCGTACGATCCATTCTAATTCATTCGTACGATCCATTCTAATTTATTTGCACGAATGTATCCACTCTAATTCATTCGTACGATCCATTCTAATTCCTTCGTACGATCTAATGAATTAGAATAGATTGTGCGAATGAATTAGAATGGATCGTACGAATGAATTAGAATGGATACATTAGTGCGAATGAATTAGAATGGATACATTCGTGCGAAAGAATTAGAATAGATCGTATGAATGAATTAGAATGGATCGAATGAATGAATTAGAATGGATCATGCGAATGAATTAGCATGGATCGTGCTAATGAATTAGATTGGAACGTACGAATGAATTAGAATAGATTGTGCGAATGAATTGGAATGGATCGTGCGAATGAATTAGAAAGGATCTCACGAATGAATTAGAATGGATCAATTCAATGAATTAGAATGGATCGTACGAATGAATTAGAATGGATACATTCGTACGAATGAATTAGAATGGATTGTACGAATGAATTAGAATGGATTCAGAATGAATTAGAATGGATCATGCGTCGTACGAATGAATTAGAATGGATCGTATTAATGAATTAGATTGGATCGTGCGAATGGATTAGAATGGATCGTATGAATGAATTATAATGGATCGTATGAATGAATTAGAATGGATACATACGAATGAATTAGAATGGATCGTATGAATGAATTAGATTGGATCGAATGAATGAATTAGAATGGATAGTGAGTCGTACTTATGAATTAGAATGGATCGTATGAATGAATTAGATTGGATCGTACGAATGAATTAGAATGGATCGTGCTAATGAATTAGAATGGATCGTACGAATGAATTAGAATGGATCGTGCGAATGAATTAGAATGGATCTTGCGAATGAATTAGAATGGATCGTACGAATGAATTAGAATGGATAGTATGAATGAATTAGAATGGATCGTACGAATGAATTAGAATGGATCGTACGAATGAATTAGAATAGATTGTGCGAATGAATTAGAATAGATCGTACGAATGAATTAGAATGGATCGTACGAATGAATTAGAATGAATCGTATGAATGAATTAGAATGGATCGTGCGAATGAATTAGAAGGGATCGTACGAATGAATTAGCATGGACCGTACGGATGAATTAGAATGGATCGTGCTAATGAATTAGAATGGATCGTACGAATGAATTAGAATGGATCGTATGAATGAATTAGAATGGATTGTGCGAATGAATTAGAATGGATCGTGCTAATGAATTAGAATCGATCGTACGAATGAATTAGAATGGATCGTATGAATGAATTAGAATAGATCATACGAATGAATTAGAATGGATCGTATGAATGAATTAGATTGGATCGTATTAATGAATTAGAATGGATCGTACGAATGAATTAGAATGGATCGTACGAATAAATTAGAATGGATTAGAATGGATCATACGAATGAGTAAGAATGGATCATACGAATGAAATAGAATGTATTGTACGAATGAATTAGAACGGATCGTACAAATGAATTAGAATGGATACATTCGTGCGAATGAATTAGAATAGAAACATACGAATGGATTAGAATGGATCGTATGAATGAATTAGAATGGATCGTACGAATGAATTATAATGGATCGTATAAAGGAATTAGAATGGATCATAAGAATGAAATATAATGCGTCGTACAAAGGAATTAGAATGGATCGTACGAATGAATTAGAATAGATACATTCGTGCGAATGAATAAGAATGGATCGTATGAATGAATTAGAATGGATCGTATGAATGAATTAGATTGGATTGTATTAATGAATTAGAATGGATCGTGCGAATGAATTAGAATGGATCATATGAATGAATTAGAATGGATCGTATAAATGTATTCGTACGTGTGAATGAATTAGAATGGATCGTATGAATGAATTAGAATGGATCGTGCGAATGAATTAGAATGGATTGTACGATCCATTCAATTCATTCATACAATCCATTCTAATTCTTTTGCACGAATGTATCCATTCTAATTCATTCGTATGATCCATTCTAATTCATTCGTACGATCCATTCTAATTCCTTCGTACGATCCATTCTATTTCATTCGTACGATCCATTCTTACTCAATCGTATGATCCATTCTAATTCATTCGTACGATCCATTCTAATTCATTCACACGATCCATTCTAATTCATTCATACGATTCAATCTAATTCATTCATACGATCCATTCTTATTCATTCGCACAATCTATTCTAATTCAGTCGTACGATCCATTCTAATTTATTCGCACGAATGTATCCATTCTAATTTCTTCGTACAATCCATTCTAATTTATTCGTACGATCCATTCTAATTCATTCGCATAATCTATTCTAATTCATTCGCATGAATGTATCCATTCTAATTCATTCGTACGATCCATTCTAATTCATTCGAACGAATGTATCCATTCAAATTCATTCGTACGATCCATTCTAATTCATTCGTACGATCCATTCTAATTCATTCGTACGATCCATTCTAATTCATTCGCACAATCTATTCTAATTCATTCGTATGATCCATTCTAATTCATTCGCATGACCCATTCTAATTCCTTCGTACGATCCATTCTAATTCCTTCGTACGATCCATTCTAATTCCTTTGTACGACCCATTATATTTCATTCGTATGATCCATTCTAATTCCTACGATCCATTCTAATTCATTCGTACAATCCATTCTAATTCATTTGCACGATCCATTCTAATTCATTCGCACAATCTATTCTAATTCATTCATACGATCCATTCTAATTCATTCGCATGATCCATTCTAATTCATTCATACGATCCATTCTAATTCATTCGTACAATCCATTCTAATTCATTCGCACGATCCATTCTAATTCATTCATACGATCCATTCTAATTCATTCCTACAATCCATTCTAATTCTTTCACACGATCCATTCTAATTCATTCGTACAATCTATTCTAATTCATTTGTATGATCCATTCTAATTCATTCGTACGATCCATTCTAATTCATTCATACAATCCATTCTAATTGATTCGTGCGAATGAATTAGAATGGATCATACGAATAAGTAAGAATGGATCGTACGAATGAATTAGAATGGATTGTACGTCTAATTCATTCATACGATCCATTCTAATTCCTTCGTACGATCCATTCTAATTCGATCCATTCTAATTCATTAATACGTACAAATTCATACTTTCGATCCATTATTACGATCCATTCTAATTCATTCGTACGATCCATTCTAATTCCTTCGTACGATCCATTCTAATTCATTCGTACGATCCATTCTAATTCATTCGCACGATCCATTCTAATTGATTAATACGATCCATTCTAATTCATTCGTACGACGCATGATCCATTCTAATTCATTCATACAATCCAATCTAATTCATTTATACGATCCATTCTAATTCATTCGTATGTATCCATTTTAATTCATTCATACGATCCATTCTAATTCATTCGTACTATCCATTCTAATTCATTCGCACAATCCATTCTAATTCATTAATACGATCCATTCTAATTCATTCGTACGACGCACGATCCATTCTAATTCATTCATACGATCCAATCTAATTCATTCATACAATCCATTCTAATTCATTCGTATGTATCCATTCTAATTCATTCAAACGACCCATTCTAATTCATTTCGTACGATCCATTCTAATTGCCTGATCCATTCTAACTCATTCATACGATCCATTCAAATTCATTCGTACGATCCATTCTAATTCATTCATACGATCCATTCTAATTCATTCGTACGATCCATTCTAATTCATTCGTACGATCCATTCTAATTCATCTAATTTATTCATACGATCCATTCTAATTCATTCGTATATATCCATTTTAATTCATTCATACGTTCTAATTCATTCGCACGATCCATTCTAATTCATTCGTACAATCCATTCTAATTCATTCGTATGATCCATTCTAATTCATTCGTACAATCTATTCTAATTCATTCGTACGATCCATTCTATTTCATTCGTATGATCCATTCTAATTCATACGATCCATTCTTATTCATTCGCACGATCCATTCTAATTCATTCGTACGATCCATTCTAATTCATTCGTACGATCCATTCTAATTCCTTCGTATGATCCATTGTAATTCCTTCGTACGATCCATTCTAATTCCTTCGTACGATCCATTCTAATTCATTTATACGATCTATTCTAATTCTTTCGCACGAATGTATCTATTCTAATTCATTCGTACGAATGTATCCATTCTATTTCATTCATACGATCCATTCTAATTCCTTCGTACGATCCATTCTAATTCATTAACACGACCCATTCTAATTCATTCGTACGATCCATTCTAATTCATTCGTACGATCCATTCTAATTCATTCATACGATCCATTCTAACTCATTCGTACGATCCATTCTAATTCATCTAATTCATTTATACGATCCATTCTAATTTATTCATATGTATCCATTCTAATTCATTCATACGTTCTAATTCATTCGCACGATCCATTCTAATTCATTCATACGATCCATTCTAATTCATTCGTATGATCCAATCTAATTCATTCGCACAATCTATTCTAATTCATTCGTACGATCCATTCTATTTCATTCGTACGATCCATTCTAATTCATACGATCCATTCTATTTCATTCATACGATCCATTCTAATTCATTCGCACGATCCATTCTAATTTATTCATACGATCCATTCTAATTCATTCGTACGAACCATTTTAATTCCTTCGTACGATCCATTCTAATTCTTTCGTACGATCCATTCTAATTCCTTCGTACGATCCATTCTATTTCATTTGTATGATCCATTCTAATTCATTCGTACGATCCATTCTTATTCATTCCCATGAATGTATCCATTCTAATTCATACGTACGATCCATTCTAATTCATTTATACGATCTATTCTAATTCTTTCGCACGAATGTATCTATTCTAATTCATTCGTACGATCCATTCTAATTCATTAGCACGATCCATTCTAATTCATTCGTACGATCCATTCTAATTCATTCGTACGATCCATTCTAATTCATTCGCACGATCCATTCTAATTCATTCAATACGATCCATTCTAATTCATTCGCACGATCTATTCTAATTCATTCGCACTCATACAATCCATTCTTATTCATTCGCACGAATATATCCATTCTAATTCATTCGTACGATCCATTCTAATTCATTCGCACAATCTATTCTAATTCATTCGTACGATCAATTCTAATTCATTCGTACGATCCATTCTAATTCATTCGTACGATCTATTCTAAGTCATTCATACAATCCATTCTATTTCATTCGTACAATCCATTCTAATTCATTCGTACGAATGAATTAGAATGGATCGTACGAATGAATTAGAATGGAATTAGAATGAATCGTGCTAATGAATTATAATGGATCGTGCGAATGCATTAGAATGGATCGTACGAATGAATTAGAATGGATTGTACGAATGAGTAAGAATGGATCATACGAATGAAATAGAATGGATTGTACGAATGAATTAGAATGGATTCATTCCAGCAAATGAATTAGAATGGATCGTGCGAATGAATTAGAATGGATCGTGCGAATGAATTAGAATGGATCGTACGAATGAATTAGAATGGATCGTACGAATGAATTAGAATGGATACATTCGTGCGAATGAATTAGAATGGATCGTACGAATGAGTAAGAATGGATCGTACGAATGAAATAGAATGGATTGTACGAATGAATTAGAATGGATCGTACGAAGGAATTAGAATGGATCATACGAATGAATTAGAATGGATCCTATGAATGAATTAGATTGGATCGTATGAATGAATTAGAATGGATCGTGCGAATGAATTAGAATGGATCGTACGAATGAATTAGAATGGATCGTACGAATAAATTAGAATGGATCGTGCTAATAAATTAGAATGGATCGTACGAATGAATTAGAATGGATCATGCGAATGAATTAGAATGGATCGTGCGAATGAATTAGAATGGATCGTACGAATGAATTAGAATGGATCGTATGAAGAAATTAGAATGGATTGTACGAAGGAATTAGAATGGATCGTGCGAATGAATAAGAATGGATCGTACGAATGAATTAAAATGGATCATACGAATGAGTAAGAATGGATCGTACAAATGAAATAGAATGGATCGTACGAATGAATTAGAATGGATCGTACGAATGAATTTGATGGATCGTATAAACGAATTAGAATGGATCATATGAACGAATTAGAATGGATCGTACGAATGAAATAGAATGGATCGTACGAATGAAATAGAATGGATCGTACGAATAAATTAGAATGGATCGTACGAAGGAATTAGAATGGATCGTATGAAGGAATTAGAATGGATCTAATTCATTCGTACGATCCATTCTAATTCATTCATATGATCCATTCTAATTCATTCGCACAATCTATTCTAATTCATTTGTACGATCCATTCTAATTCCTTCGTACGATCTATTCTAATTCATTCATACGATCCAATCTAATTCATTCGTACGATCCATTCCTTCTTATGGCGAATGAATTAGAATGGATCGTGCGAAATCGTGCGAAAGAATTAGAATAGATCGTATGAATGAATTAGAATGGATCGTATGAATGAATTAGAATGGATCGTACGAATGAATAAGAATGGATCGTGCGAATGAATTAGAATGGATACATTCGTGCGAAAGAACTAGAATAGATCGTATAAATGAATTAATATGGATTGTATGAATGAATTAGATTGGATCGTATGAATGAATTAGAATGGATCATGCGAATGAATTAGAATGGATCGTGCTAATGAATTAGAATGGATCGTACGAATGAATTAGAATGGATACATTCGTGCAAAAGAATTAGAATGGATTGTATGAATGAATTGGAATGGATCGTGCTAATGAATTAGAATGGCTCGTACGAATGAATTAGAATAGATTGTGCGAATGAATTAGAATGGATCGTACGAATGAATTAGAATGGATCGTAATAATGGATCGTACAAATGAAATAGAATGGATCGTACGAATGAATTAGCATGGATTGTGCTAATGAATTAGAATGGAACGTACGAATGAATTAGAATATATTGTGCAAATGAATCAGAATGGATCATACAAATGAATTAGATACGAATAGATTGTATGAATGAATTAGAATGGATCGTACGAAGGAATTAGAATGGATCGTACGAATAAATTCGAATAGATTGTGTGAATGAATTAGAATGGATCGTACGAATGAATTAGAATGGATTTTATAAATGAATTAGAATGGATCGTATGAATGAATTAGAATGGATCGTGCGAATGAATTAGAATGGATCGTACGAATGAATTAGAATGGATCGTATGAATGAATTAAAATGGATCGTGCGAATGAATTAGAATGGATTGTACGAATGAATTAGAGTGGATACATTCGTGCGAATGAATTAGAATGGATCGTACGAATGAGTAAGAATGGATCGTACGAATGAAATAGAATGGATCGTAAGTATCAATTAGAATGGATACATTCATGGGAATGAATTAGAATGGATCGTACGAAGAAATTAGAATGGATCGTACGAAGGAATTAGAATGGATTGTATGAATGAATTAGAATGGATAAATTCGTGCAAAAGAATTAGAACGGATTGTATGAATGAATTAGAATGGATCTTAGAATGGATCATACGAATGAGTAAGAATGGATCGTACGAATGAATTAGAATGGATCGTACGAATGAATTAGAATGGATACATTCGTGCGAATGAATTAGAATGGATCGTGCGAATGAATTAGAATGGATCGTACGAATGAATTAGAATGGATCGTATGAATGAATTAGAATAGATTGTGCGAATGAATTAGAATTGATCGTATGAATGAATTAGATTGGATCGTATGAATGAATTAGAATAGATTGTGCGAAACGTACGAATGAATTAGAATGGATCGTATGAATGAAATAGAATGGATCGTATGAATTAGAATGGATATATTCGTGCAAATGAATTAGAATGGATCGTATGAATGAATTAGAATGGATCGTACGAATGAATTAGAAGTGATTGTATGAATGAATTAGAATGGATCGTATGAATGAATTAGAATAGATTGTGCGAATGAATTAGAATGGATTGTATGAATGAATTAGAATGGATCGTGCGAATGAATTAGAATGGATCGTACGAATGAATTACAATGGATTGTGCGAATGAATTAGAATGGATCATATGAATGAATTAGAATGGATACATTCGTGCGAATGAATTAGAATGGATCGTACGAATGAGTAAGAAGGGATCGTACATTCGTGCGAATGAATTAGAATGGATTGTATGAATGAATTAGATTGGATCGTATAAATGAATTAGAATGGATCGTACGTATTAATTTGAAAGGATACATTCATGGGAATGAATAAGAATGGATCGTACGAATGAGTAAGAATGGATCGTACGAATGAAATAGAATGGATTGTACGAATGAATTAGAATGGATACATTCGTGCGAATGAATTAGAATGGATCGTGCGAATGAATTAGAATGGATCGTACGAATGAATTAGAATGGATACATATGAATGAATTAACATGGATCGTATGAATGAATTAGATTGGATCGTATGAATGAATTAGAATGGATCGTGCGTCGTACGAATGAATTAGAATAGATCGTATTAATGAATTAGAATGGATCGTACGAATGAATTAGAATGGATCGTATGAATGAATTAGAATGGATACATACGAATGAATTAGAATGGATCGTATGAATGAATTAGATTGGATCGTATGAATAAATTAGAATGGATCGTGCGTCGTACGAATGAATTAGAATGGATCGTATTAATGAATTAGAATGGATCGTGCGAATGAATTAGAATGGATCGTATGAATGAATTAGATGGATCATGTGAAAGAATTAGAATGGATTGTATGAATGAATTAGAATGGATCGTATGAATGAATAAGATTGGATCGTATTAATGAATTAGAATGGATCGTGCGAATAACTTAGAACGGATCATACTAATGAATTAGAATAGATTGTGCGAATTAATTAGAATGGATCATACGAATGAATTAGAATGGATCGTAATAATGGATCGTACGAATGAAATAGAATGGATCGTACGAATGAATTAGCATGGATCGTGCGAATGAATTAGAATGGATCGTACGAATGAATTAGAATGGATCGTATGAATGAATTAGAATGGATTGTGCGAATGAATTAGAATGGATCGTGCGAATGAATTAGAATAGATACATTCATGTGAATGAATTAGAATAGATCGTGCGAATGAATTAGAATGGATATATTCGTACGATCCATTCTTACTCATTCGTACGATCCATTCTAATTCATTCGCACGAATGTATCCATTCTAATTCATTCGTACGATCCATTCTAATTCATTAGCATGATCCATTCTAATTCATTCATACGATCTATTCTATTTCATTCGTACCATCCATTCTTACTCAACCGTATGATCCATTCTAATTCATTCGCACGAATGTATCCATTCTAAATCATTCGTACGATCCATTCTAATTTATTCGTACAATCCATTCAATTTCATTCGTACGATCCATTCTATTTCATCCATACGATCCAATCTAATTCATTCATACGATTCATTGTAATTCATTCATATGTATCCATTTTAATTCATTCATATGATCCATTCTAATTTATTCGTACGATCCATTCTAATTCATTCGCACAATCTATTCTAATTCATTCATACGATCCATTCTAATTTATTCGTACGATCCATTCTAATTCATTCTTACGATCCATTATAATTCATTCGAATGTATCCATTCTAATTCATTCATACGATCCATTCTAATTCATTCGTACGATCCATTCTAATTCATTTGCACAATCTATTCTAATTCATTCGTACGATCCATTCTAATTCATTCGTACGATCCATTCTAATTCATTCATACGATTCAATATAATTCATTCATACGATCCATTCAAATTCATTCGTACGATCCATTCTAATTCCTTCGTACAATCCATTCTATTTCATTCATACGATCCAATCTAATTCATTCATACTATCCATTCTAATTCAGTCGTATGTATCCATTCTAATTCATTCATAAGATCCATTCTAATTCATTCGTACGATCCATTCTATTTCATTCGTACGATCCATTCTTATTTAATCGTATGATCCATTCTAATTCATTCGCACGAATGGATACATTCTTACGAATGAATTAGAATGGATCATACGATTGAATTAGAATGGATCGTACGAAGGAATTTGAATGGATCGTACGAAGGAATTAGAATGGAGCGTACGAATGAATTAGAATCGATCGTATGAATGAATTAGATTGGATCGTATGAATGAATTAGAATGGATCGTGCGAATGAATTAGAATGGATCGTACGAATGAATTAGAATGGATCGTGTATCCATTCTAATTCGTTCGTACGATCCATTCTAATTCATAAGCACGATCCATTCTAATTCATTCATACGATCCATTCTAAGTCATTCGTACGATCCATTCTAATTCATTCGAACGATCCATTCTAATTCATTCGTACGATCCATTCTAATTCATTCGCATGAATGTATCCATTCTAATTCATTCGTACGATCAATTCTAATTCCTTCGTACGATCCATTCTTATTCCTTCGTACGATCCATTCTAATTCCTTCATACGATCTATTCTAATTCCTTCGTACGCATTCTAATTCATTCGTATGAATGAAATAGAATGGAATGTACGAATGAATTAGAATGGATCGTACGAATGAATTAGAGTGGATACGTTCGTGCGAATGAATTAGAATGGATCGTACGAATGAGTAAGAATGGATCGTACGAATGAAATAGAATGGCGATCCATTCTAATTCATTCGCACGATCCATTCTAATTCATTCATACGATCCATTCTAATTCATTCGTACGATCCATTCTAATTCATTCGCACAATCTATTCTAATTCGTTTGTACGATCCATTCTATTTCATTCGTACGATCCATTCTTACTCATTCGTATGATCCATTCTAATTCATTCGCACGAATGTATCCATTTTAATTCATTCGTACGATCCATTCTAATTCCTTCGTACGATCCATTCTAATTCCTTCGTACGATCTATTCTAATTCATTCGTACGATCCATTCTAACTCATTCATACGATCCAATCTAATTCATTCATACGATCCATTCTAATTCATTTGTATGATCCATTCTAATTACTTCGTATGATCCATTCTATTTCATTCGTACAATCCATTCTTACTCATTCGTATGATCCATTCTAATTCATTCGCACGAATGTATCCATTCTAATTCCTTCGTACGATCCATTCTAATTCATTCGTACGATCCATTCTAATTCATTCGTACGATCCATTCTAATTCCTTCGTACGATCTAATGAATTAGAATAGATTGTGCGAATGAATTAGAATGGATCGTACGAATGAATTAGAATGGATACATTAGTGCGAATGAATTAGAATGGATACATTCGTGCGAAAGAATTAGAATAGATCGTATGAATGAATTAGAATGGATCGAATGAATGAATTAGAATGGATCATGCGAATGAATTAGCATGGATCGTGCTAATGAATTAGATTGGAACGTACGAATGAATTAGAATAGATTGTGCGAATGAATTGGAATGGATCGTGCGAATGAATTAGAAAGGATCTCACGAATGAATTAGAATGGATCAATTGAATGAATTAGAATGGATCGTACGAATGAATTAGAATGGATACATTCGTACGAATGAATTAGAATGGATTGTACGAATGAATTAGAATGGATACAGAATGAATTAGAATGGATCATGCGTCGTACGAATAAATTAGAATGGATCGTATTAATGAATTAGATTGGATCGTGCGAATGGATTAGAATGGATCGTATGAATGAATTAGAATGGATCGTATGAATGAATTAGAATGGATACATACGAATGAATTAGAATGGATCGTATGAATGAATTAGATTGGATCGAATGAATGAATTAGAATGGATCGTGAGTCGTACTTATGAATTAGAATGGATCGTATGAATGAATTAGATTGGATCGTACGAATGAATTAGAATGGATTGTACGAATGAATTAGAATGGATCGTGCTAATGAATTAGAATGGATCGTACGAATGAATTAGAATGGATCGTGCGAATGAATTAGAATGGATCATGCGAATGAATTAGAATGGATAGTACGAATGAATTAGAATGGATAGTACGAATGAATTAGAATGGATCGTATGAATGAATTAGAATGGATCGTACGAATGAATTAGAATAGATTGTGCGAATGAATTAGAATAGATCGTACGAATGAATTTGAATGGATCGTACGAATGAATTAGAATGGATCGTATGAATGAATTAGAATGGATCGTGCGAATGAATTAGAAGGGATCGTACGAATGAATTAGCATGGACCGTACGGAAGAATTAGAATGGATCATGCTAATGAATTAGAATGGATCGTACGAATGAATTAGAATGGATGGTATGAATGAATTAGAATGGATTGTGCGAATGAATTAGAATGGATCGTGCTAATGAATTAGAATCGATCGTACGAATGAATTAGAATGGATCGTATGAATGAATTAGAATAGATCATACGAATGAATTAGAATGGATCGTATGAATGAATTAGATTGGATCGTATTAATGAATTAGAATGGATCGTACGAATGAATTAGAATGGATCGTACGAATGAATTAGAATGGATTAGAATGGATCATACGAATGAGTAAGAATGGATCATACGAATGAAATAGAATGTATTGTACGAATGAATTAGAACGGATCGTACAAATGAATTAGAATGGATACATTCGTGCGATTGAATTAGAATAGAAACATACGAATGAATTAGAATGGATCGTATGAATGAATTAGAATGGATCGTACGAATGAATTATAATGGATCGTATAAAGGAATTAGAATGGATCATACGAATGAAATATAATGGGTCGTACAAAGGAATTAGAATGGATCGTACAAATGAATTAGAATAGATACATTCGTGCGAATGAATAAGAATGGATCGTATGAATGAATTAGAATGGATCGTATGAATGAATTAGATTGGATTGTATTAATGAATTAGAATGGATCGTGCGAATGAATTAGAATGGATCGTATGAATGAATTAGAATGGAGCGTATAAATGTATTCGTACGTGTGAATGAATTAGAATGGATCGTATGAATGAATTAGAATGGATCGTGCGAATGAATTAGAATGGATTGTACGATCCATTTAATTCATTCATACAATCCATTCTAATTCTTTTGCACGAATGTATCCATTCTAATTCATTCGTATGATCCATTCTAATTCATTCCTACGATCCATTCTAATTCCTTCGTACGATCCATTCTATTTCATTTGTACGATCCATTCTTACTCAATCGTATGATCCATTCTAATTCATTCGTACGATCCATTCTAATTCATTCGCACGATCCATTCTAATTCATTCATACGATTCAATCTAATTCATTCATACGATCCATTCTTATTCATTCGCACAATCTATTCTAATTCAGTCGTACGATCCATTCTAATTTATTCGCACGAATGTATCCATTCTAATTTCTTCGTACAATCCATTCTAATTTATTCGTACGATCCATTCTAATTCATTCGCATAATCTATTCTAATTCACTCGCATGAATGTATCCATTCTAATTCATTCGTACGATCCATTCTAATTCATTCAAACGAATGTATCCATTCTAATTCATTCGTATATATCCATTTTAATTCATTCATACGTTCTAATTCATTCGCACGATCCATTCTAATTCATTCGTACAATCCATTCTAATTCATTCGTATGATCCATTCTAATTCATTCGCATGACCCATTCTAATTCCTTCGTACGATCCATTCTAATTCCTTCGTACGATCCATTCTAATTCCTTTGTACGACCCATTATATTTCATTCGTATGATCCATTCTAATTCCTACGATCCATTCTAATTCATTCGTACAATCCATTCTAATTCATTTGCACGATCCATTCTAATTCATTCGCACAATCTATTCTAATTCATTCATACGATCCATTCTAATTCATTCGCATGATCCATTCTAATTCATTCATACGATCCATTCTAATTCATTCGTACAATCCATTCTAATTCATTCGCACGATCCATTCTAATTCATTCATACGATCCATTCTAATTCATTCCTACAATCCATTCTAATTCTTTCACACGATCCATTCTAATTCATTCGTAAAATCTATTCTAATTCATTTGTATGATCCATTCTAATTCATTCGTACGATCCATTCTAATTCATTCATACAATCCATTCTAATTGATTCGTGCGAATGAATTAGAATGGATCATACGAATAAGTAAGAATGGATCGTACGAATGAATTAGAATGGATTGTACGTCTAATTCATTCATACGATCCATTCTAATTCCTTCGTACGATCCATTCTAATTCATTCGTACGATCCATTCTAATTCATTAATACGTACAAATTCATACGTTCGATCCATTATTACGATCCATTCTAATTCATTCGTACAATCCATTCTAATTCCTTCGTACGATCCATTCTAATTCATTCGTACGATCCATTCTAATTCATTCGCACGATCCATTCTAATTCATTAATACGATCCATTCTAATTCATTCGTACGACGCATGATCCATTCTAATTCATTCATACGATCCAATCTAATTCATTTATACGATCCATTCTAATTCATTCGTATGTATCCATTTTAATTCATTCATACGATCCATTCTAATTCATTCGTACTATCCATTCTAATTCATTCGCACGATCCATTCTAATTCATTAATATGATCCATTCTAATTCATTCGTACGACGCACGATCCATTCTAATTCATTCATACGATCCAATCTAATTCATTCATACAATCCATTCTAATTCATTCGTATGTATCCATTTTAATTCATTCAAACGACCCATTCTAATTCATTTCGTACGATCCATTCTAATTGCCTGATCCATTCTAATTCATTCATACGATCCATTCTAATTCATTCGTACGATCTATTCTAATTCATTCATACGATCCATTCTAATTCATTCGTAGGATCCATTCTAATTCATCTAATTTATTCATACGATTCATTCTAATTCATTCGTATATATCCATTCAAATTCATTCATACGTTCTAATTCATTCGCACGATCCATTCTTATTCATTCGTACAATCCATTCTAATTCATTCGTATGATCCATTCTAATTCATTCGCACAATCTATTCTAATTCATTCGTATGATCCATTCTATTTCATTCGTACGATCCATTCTAATTCATACGATCCATTCTAATTCATTCGCACGATCCATTCTAATTCATTCGTACGATCTGTGGGTGGAAATTTTGGCAGAAGTTTACCAACTACCGCGGGACCCACCGGCCCTGCCTGGTGGGCCCATGAAGACTACCACGGGACCCACCGGCCCTGCCTGGTGGGCCCATGAAGACTACCACGGGACCCACCGGCCCTGCCTGGTGGGCCCACGAGGACCACCGCGGGACCCACCGGCCCTGCCCGGAAAGTCCACGAGCCTGTGGAATCCCCCAGAATACGATGGTGGGGACCGCTAGCTTTACCTGGAGAATCCCCAGATACGACAGCAGAAAACCGCCATTTGCCCCGGAATTCCTCCCCGGGAATCCTATAAATAGCAGAGCCTTCAAATGTAAAAGGATCGAATTCTCAGTTCTAAAACCAGAGCTCTGGGATTTCCAACTTCCCATCTTCCACCTCTCTTTGATCTTCTTTTTCTCTCGAAGAGATCAGTGTTTACAGTGATACTCGGCCTGTCGAGATCACTCCAGCATAAGTGTTAGTGAATTCGGGTTGCTCCCTATAGCACGGAGACGTAGGCTTCGGCTGAACTCCGAGATCAATCTCTTGTGTCAAACTCTCTCTGATTGCATATCTCTATTCACATATCAAAAGGCTTCAACTGCAATCATCAGATCGACCCAACGATCTTCGACGTCAACTTCAACTCCAATTGACTGGTGCTGCGAGAGTCTTCGGGTCAGCACGAAGATTTTCCCCCACAGTTTGGCGCCGTCTGTGGGATCCGATCAAAAAGTCCAACTCTCCGCTACTACTTGATCGGTTGAACCTACAACCGATCTTGATAGTCAAACTTCCTCGCCCCCTCGGTTGATCAGACAACTGAACGGCACTCTCGTTGCACCTTTCTCTCTCTGAATGGCGAGGACAAAACATCAAGGTCAACCAGAAGAAAGTAACACTCAACAACAACCTCGTCCTGAGACTCGTTCAATGAGTCAAAGGCTCAACTTCGAACAGCCTCTTGCTGTCCCCGAGATGGGGGTTCGTTCAGGGAGTGGCAAATCTGTCGATCGACCTATCGCCCACCCCGCGCGACAGTCAATTGGGCAAACAACACCCGCTCCTGCTGAAGACCCTCCATCGACCTACCAAATCTCTGTAGTCGACTTCCAGCTGCTTCAATTGGCAAAACAGAATGCCACCCTCACTGCTGAGAGGGATGCTCTGAAGAAGGCAGCCTCCGAGGCTGGAATCGCTCTTCCAATCCCCTCCACAAGCGAGAGAGTCGATCTTCCTCGACATTCCATCCACTCCGAACAACGGAGGTCAATGGGTACTACTGCCCTCGAGAGGATTCGACGTGATCCAACTCCCTCTGCTACCCCCTGGAAGCAAAGTGTTTGGGATCGCCTCGAAGACGAGTCTTCCCAATCGTCTTCTGGCCGCAACTGCGACAAGAGGACACCTTCGAAACTCAACATACCAAGGAGGCACCAAATGAAAGGCGCTCTTTCAAAGAGTCGAGTTTCCCCTTCCATTCCACTTCAGCGTGGGCTTGGATCGGACCTCCGACATCGACTTCAATCGGCAAATACTTCGATGCCTGAGCAAGACCTTGCGATCTTACCTCTTGACCCACCTCTAGGTCGAGGACATGGTCGCAGGGATGGCTATTCTTCTACCGGGCCTCTACATCGAAGTCTCTTTGAGATAACATTTCCAAGGGGATGGAGAACTCCAATCCTCCCCAAATTCAACTGCATCAGAGGAGATCTTACCCTCCATATCCTTGCCTTCAAGCAAGCCTTAACGCCGCATGAAGAAGAAAACAATGTGCTTTGCCGCACCTTCGCAGGAAGTCTCGATAAACCGTCGCTCGACTGGTATCATAATCTCCGAGCTGGGTCCATCACCCAGTTCGATGTTTTGGCTAAATTCTTTGTGCAGCATTATCAGCTCAATCTGAAGCCCGAGAAGAAGCTTGACTCTCTCTATCGGCTAAGGATGGGTGCAGACGAAACTCTCCGAAGTTTCACTAGGAGGTTTCGCAACGAGCATGCTGCCCTCTCTGGAAGACACCTAGATGATGAAGCCATCATGTTGGCTTTCCAGAACGCTCTCCGCTTCGATCTACACATCTACAACGACTTCATCCGTAATCCCCCTCCTTCTCTGTGTGCTATGTTCGATCGAATCCAGAGAGAGATCGAGGTCGAAGACGATCAAGTCGCTCGGAAAGGGCGAGAAACAAAACGAAGGCCTATGGAGAGAGAAGCTCCCAAGTATGCTGCCAAGGCTCACAATGCTGAGGCAGCAGCCCCTCCAGCCAACAAACGATCAAAGAATGAAGGGCGTCGATCTCCAACAAAGACCACTTTCACCGAGTGGAATATGCCGGTCGAACAGATACTCGACCGCATTCAACACGACGAATATCTTCGGAGGCCCAATCCTCTTCAGCCAAACTCCAAATTCACAGCAGACAAAACAGTCTACTGCGAATTCCATCGAAGTCACGGCCACTCCACCGACCGGTGCTATCGGTTGAAGTTCCATCTTGAAGACTTACTGCGAGAGGGCCACCTTCAAGAATTCGTCAACAACGGGCACGATCAACGTCGAACCTCTGCAAAGGGGAAAGAAGTGTGTTGGATACATCAAATCTCCTCTGACCGGTAACCTATCTCTGTGAATGCCAATGTCTTTGGCATTCATGGATCATTGCACAACCAAGCAGTGACCGGGAAAGAAGTGGATCGACAAGTTCGGCGCATCTTCCATGTTCGTGCTGCGGCAAACAAAGAAGACACTTGGATCGAGAAGCCCATCGAAGGTCTTGCTTGGCCGTCCATCGTCTTCAACGACACTGATCTTCAAGGAGTTCATACTCCATATCGAGACCCCCTGGTTTTGAAACTCGTCATCGACGGAAGCACCGTCAATCGGATCCTCATCGACACCGGGAGCTCCATCGACATTATGTTCTCGGATTGCTTCAAGCGTCTGGGACATAAGTATCAAAGCCTTGACGTCGTTCCAACGGTGATCACTGGTTTCAACGGCGAACAAAGCATCACGGTGGGCGAATCCAGATTTACTATCGACCTCAGCCGAGAGACTCGAGTCTCGGTGAGGTTTGCAATCGTCGAAGGAATGTCTAGCTACAACGCCATCCTCGGGCGACCATTCCTCCACCAGATCAATGCCATCTCTTCCTCTTATCATCAATTACTCAAATTTGCAACTGGGGAAGGCATTGCCTGCATTCGAGGTGATCAGCAAGCTGGAAGGTCTTGTGAGGCTGCTGCGGCAAAGACAGATTGAAAGATCAACATTGCTCCTCCAAAGCGGCCACGAGACGAAGCTGGTCCCTCTTCCAAATAGCAATCAAAGGAGATTCCGCTGACCGAACCTCCACCAATCGAATGGGAAACATCACCTTCAATTGAAGAAATCATCCCTATCAACATTGACAGTGGAGATCTCCCTCGACAAACATTTATTGGTACCGGTCTTAGCGACGCAGAAGCGCAAGACAAGGTATCCTTCCTCCAGTCCAATATCGACGTCTTCGCCTGGTGTTTCGAAGACATGCCTGGTATCAATCCGGATGATGCTTGTCACCGACTTGCGATCAAGGAAGAGGTGAAGCCTGTCAAGCAAAAGCAACGTACCATCCGACCAGAGCTACAAGTTGCTGTTCAAGAAGAAATCACTAAGCTACTCGCAGCAGGCTTCATCCGTGAAGTAGAGTATCCTACTTGGATCTCTAATATTGTTGCTGTTCCGAAGAAGAATGGGAAAGTCCGAGTCTGCATCGACTTCACCAACCTCAACAAGGCTTGCCCCAAAGATCCATTTCCCATGCCAAGGATCGATAGACTCGTCGATGCCACTGCTGGCCACGAGCTATTGTCTTTCATGGATGGGTATTCTGGATACAATCAAATTCCACTTCATCCAGACGATCAAGAGAAGACTTGCTTCGTGACTAGCCGAGGTCTCTACTGCTATAATGTAATGTCGTTCGGCCTCAAAAATGCTGGATCTACCTATCAAAGGCTAGTCACCAAGATGTTCGAAAATCAGATCGGTCGCAACGTCGAAGTATATGTCGATGATCTCCTTACCAAGAGTTCCGTTCGGAGCAAGCATCTTTCCGATCTGGCGGAAACCTTTCAAATTCTTCGAAAATATCATATGAAGCTCAATCCAGCCAAGTGCGCTTTCGGAGTTCAATCTGGCAAATTCCTGGGTCATCTTGTGACCAGGAGGGGTATTGAAGCCAATCCTGATCAAATTCGAGCTATTCTCGACATGCCATCACCTACCAATCGAAAGGAGGTGCAGCGACTCACTGGAAGACTTGCTGCCCTCAATCGCTTCATCTCAAAGTCTTCTGACAAATATAAACCTCTCTTCGATAAACTACGAAAGGCGGATACTTCAGGGTGGAGTCCGATTTGTGAAGAAGCATTTCAAAGCATCAAGAAATATCTGGTGCAATCTCCTATCTTGACGGCTCCACTTCCAAAAGAAGACTTATGGCTCTATCTCGCCGTAACTGATCAAGCAATCAGTGCAGTCTTAGTTAGTAGAAGAGAAGGCTTCGAACATCCAGTCTATTATATCAGTCACACTCTTCTTCTGGCTGAAACTCGCTATTCAAAAACGGAGAAGGTCATCCTAGCCTTGCTCACCGCATCGCGATGTCTCCAACCGTACTTCGTCTCCCACCAGATCACTGTCATTTCAGAACACTCACTCAAAGATATCATTGACAAAGCTGGTCGAGCTAGTCGAATGACCAAATGGGTGATCGAAATGAGTGCTCTGGGGATTCAATTCGAATCTCGCACTTCTATCAAAGGTCAAGCAGTTACTGATTTTCTAGCTGACTTCCCAGTTGAAGACCCTATCACTTGGGAAGAAGATGTCGACATGCGCTTAGAAGATGAGGACAATACTCCGATCAATCTTGCAACAAAAATTGATCCAAGTCTCGAAGCTCCTGCTGCAACTCCTCCATGGAAGCTTTATACTGATGGAGCTTCAAGTTTGATCGGTTCGGGAACTGGGATAGTATTGATATCCCCCGAACTGGATCATCTCCAGAAGGCCACTCTCCTCGGATTCACTACCACCAACAACGAAGCCGAGTACGAAGCACTCATTTCCGGACTCGAGATGGCGAAATCCCTGGGGGTAGATCGAATCATCGTCTACAGCGACTCCCAATTGATTATAAGGCAAATCAATGGAGAGTACACAGCTCGCGAAGAAAGAATGCAACTCTACTTGGCCTTAGTACGACATCTTCAACAACGTTTTATTGCCGCTGAATTCATTCAAATCCCCAGAGCAGAGAACCGAGAAGCAGATGCCTTAACCAATGCTGCCTCAGTTCTTGGAGACTCACTCGGAGGAAGGCAAATACAGATCGATTATCAAGAAGTGTCCAAGACCACCCCCGATCAACAGATCCTTACTACTACAAAAGAATCTGGGGGTGGAGATCAGCTTGAAGACTGGAGACGATCAATTTTCGACTTCTTCAAGCATGGCAAAATACCGGAAGATCCAAATCAAGCCCGAAGAGTTCAAAGGAAGCTCCCATGCTACATTCTACAAGGAGAAGATCTATATTTCAAATCTCACAACGGGATGTTGCTCAAGTGCCTTGGTCCCGAGCAAGCACGGGCAATCCTGATTGATATCCACTCTGGAGCTTGTGGAAATCATTCGGGAGGAAGATCTTGTTGGGGGTAGTCAAAAACCACTTATCTTGGACAGCCCGTCCGGGAGTTGGAACCCTCGGAAGCTGAGCGTGCCCCCTTTTCAGGCTCGCAAGGAGCTCGCAAGGAGCTCGCCCTCTCAGCCCATCAGGAGCTCGCCTTCACATGGAGCTGGATAGACACCTTGTATCTGAGTACAGCTCGCACCTCCAGTCCCCACAATGACACGCCCAAATTCGATAAATGGCTTAGACAAAGAGCGCGAAGGAGCTCGCCCAAGTTCGTCCAGGAGCTCGCCATGCTCGCTCAGGAGCTCGCCATGCTCGCTCAGGAGCTCGCCATGCTCGCTCAGGAGCTCGCCATGCTCGCTCAGGAGCTCGCCTAGCTCGCACAGGAGCTCGCCCAAGCTCGTCCAGGAGCTCGCCATGCTCGCTCAGGAGCTCGCCTAGCTCGCACAGGAGCTCGCCCAAGCTCGCCCAGGAGTTCGCCCAAGCTCACCCAGGAGCTCGCCCATGCTTACTCATGAGCTCGCCAAAGCTCGCCTAGACCCCTGTTTATCGAAGAGGTTGCTCTCGCGAGGTCCAACTCTTGATAAATATGGGCGAAAGGACGGAGCAGTACCGGGCGAGCTGGCCTTTGCTTTTTCCCTGAGATCACCCCCAGTAAAAGCAGCATAAAGATTACCAGGTGTCGAGAACCCACTGAAGCTACGTGGACGATTGCAGTCCACGGAAGCCCGTCAGAGTCGGTTTGAGATCTCCCAGACTTGAACATTCTAGAAGATTCCCCTGGCAGCAACAGAACAGCAGCAGCTGTCCCCCACTACTTCGTCAGGCGAGCTAGACGACAAAGAATGTCAGGAACACAAGTACCAAGGACTGTCAGACCCACGCGAGCCAGCACGTGGGGGTCTAGAAGATGCCGGAAAGAGCTTCCACGCGTCGCACCCCGATAAGTCGCCCATGTCTATAAATACACACCCCCAGGCCCCAAAGTACAGGTTCGAAATCCCTTTCCCTACCACTTTGGTATACAACAGCTCTCCGTTGTGCTACCATCACTGACTTGAGCGTCGGAGGGTCTGCGCTCCTAAGGGAGCCAGCCGTTCTCACGTTTCTATTTTTCTTGGTCTTACAGGTGGCTCGCAAGGACCAGGAAAAATCCCCCAAACATTTGGCGCCGTCTGTGGGATCTATCGACTGGTTCCTGCGAGAACGCCCACGACCACGCGGTTGAAAGCCGTGCTTTTCCAGACACCCGGATGGCTCCGGTCACGCGGAGGCAGACACGGGTGAAAGCCCACGCCGAGTCTGCACAAAGCAAGCTGCTCGCTGAAGCATCACAACCCCCTGTCCCGCTCAACGGCCATCTCCTTTTGAAGGTGTTGGCCACTCAGCGGGCCATGGTGGGCGAGATAGTGCGACTGCGCCAGGTTCCGACGACGAGCCGGATCACTGATCTCTCCCCCGGGCTCACCCCGCGGAGGGAAGAGTCAGTGATCCCGTCCCAGCGTCCAGGAGTGTCGGCGGGGGTTGTTTTCCCTGTGCGACCTCCCCTTGTCCCAGCATCGCATCAGCCCACTATGGCGCCCACATGGCGGGCATCCCAGCAGGAGCCCCCTGTGGAGGACGCAGTGGCGCGCCGGACGAGAGGGACCGCGCTCGAGCGGCCGCAGCAACTCGGCACCCAGCGCTCCAGCAACAAGTCGACCCTGCCGATGGCCCCTCCTCGCCGACGAAGCCTCGGTGCGGACTCGGGCGAGTCAGAGGACGTCGCCCCCGAGCACAACCATAGCAAGGCTGCGGCGAACCGGTTTCGAGGAAGCGTGCATGATTGCTTGGTACCTGCGCAGCTGTCTTTGGGAAATCACCCCGAGCGCTGGCAGCTACTTAGCACGCCCGTCGACCTCATAGAAGAGCTCGCCGTCCGGGGAGGGAGCTCGCCCTTCACCAACGAGGTTCATCAGGGAGGTTTCCCTCAGCACTGGACCCCACCAAAGTTTGTTTTGTTCAACGGGTCGCAAGACCCCGTGGACCACCTCTTGGCCTACCGAAAGTTGTTATTCTTTCGGGATCAGGACCACGTTCTGTGCCGCGCCTTCCCGAGCAGCTTGGCGGGTTCGGCCCTCGACTGGTTTCATAAGTTACCTCCGGGCTCGGTCCATAATTTCACTGCTCTATCCGGGCTGTTCATGGAACAGTACCGGTACAATCGGCGACCTCCGAAGCAGATCGAATCACTGTTCGGTCTTACCATGGGCGCAAGGGAGACCCTCAGGTGCTTCTCGATGCGATTCCGGAACGCCTATCTCGCTCTTGAGGACTCAGCAGGGCGAGACCGGACGGCCGTGAGTGCCTTTCGGAGTGCGCTCCCCGAAGGAGGTGAGCTTCATGACGCGATAGTCATTTCTGATCCCCGCACCATGATTGAGCTCTTTGCCTTGGTCCAACAACACATCAAGCTCGAAGATATGGTGCTGGATCGTCGAGGGAGGATGGCCAAGCAGCAGCAGTCTCCTACCTTGCGCGTAGGCGCCTTCTTGTAAACCATTTTGTGCGATAGTGTGTTTGGACAAGTTCAAATCTGTGCTCGATAGAAATCTACGGAGAACAGCTCGCACGCGATCAGCTCACGTGCAGCGTCCTCAAAGAACAGTCCACCGTTGCGCGGACTTAAAGCAAGACCGGGATCCTCAGAGGCAGCCAGTGGGCGACCTTGTGCTTCCCGGGGCAGTCCGCCGTTGTGCGGACTTAAAGCAAGACCGGGATCCTCAGAGGCAGCCAGTGGGCGACCTTGAGCTTCCCGGGGTAGTCCGCCGTTGTGCGGACTTAAAGCAAGACCGGGATCCTCAGAGGCAGCCAGTGGGCGACCTTGAGCTTCCCGGGGTAGTCCGCCGTTGTGCGGACTTAAAGCAAGACCGGGATCCTCAGAGGCAGCCAATGGGCGACCTTGAGCTTCCCGGGGTAGTCCGCCGTTGTGCGGACTTAAAGCAAGACCGGGATCCTCAGAGGCAGCCAGTGGGCGACCTTGAGCTTCCCGGGGCAGTCCTAAACCGAGGTTCTGAGGATCCTTAACCGGTCAGGGGGTAGCTAGCTTTTTGATTCTTTCATCGCTCGTTGGACTTCCACCCTTTGGCCCTTACGCTCTGTTTTGGTTCGATTTCTATCGTTTTGTATTTTTTTCGAGCTATAGGGCCCCACTATTTCGCACATATCGAATTTTTCATGCATATCGATCTTTTTGCGATGTCATTTATTTTTTATCGATTTAGCTACCTCGTCCGGGGTATGGTCCTCGGATCGTCGGGGAGAACACCATACGCGGCCTGATGCCACGCAGCTTAGCTCGTTGAGCGACCTGGTGACATCACGGGCAGACGCGGCAGAGACACCTTACGCGGCCTGATGCCACGCAGCTTAGCTCGTTGAGCGACCTGGTGATATCACGGGCAGACGCGGCAGAGACACCTTACGCGGCCTGATGCCACGCAGCTTAGCTCGTTGAGCGACCTGGTGACATCACGGGCAGACGCGGCAGAGACACCTTACGCGGCCTGATGCCACGCAGCTTAGCTCGTTGAGCGACCTGGTGACATCACGGGCAGACGCGGCAGAAACACCTTACGCGGCCTGATGCCACGCAGCTTAGCTCGTTGAGCGATCTGGTGACATCACGGGCAGACGCGGCGGAGACACCTTACGCGGCCTGATGCCACGCAGCTTAGCTCGCTGAGCGATCTGGTGACATCACGGGCAGACACGGCACAACTTTCGGCACAAGGCCACACCAGTTTGTTGTCCACGTGGCAGTAGCGGGAAGCAGTTTGAGCAGAACACAGAGAGAAGAAGCACCAGTGGCCATGGCTCACAGCCGCCCGGGACCAACCCGTGGCTGTGGCTCGTAAATCGCCCGGAGACCCTACACGAGGTCGCTTGCGACAGGTATCTGCAGCCCGCCCGGTGTGGACCCCGACTGTGCGCGGCTAGTTCACACCAGAAGGAGGCCGCCCGTGGAAGGTGCTCCCGGCCCACCCGACGCTTGCAGTAGCGGAGAGCTGCGTTCCTTGGTCATAGCAGCATCGTCCTCGAGGTCTCACCCATGAGACGCCGAGCCAAAGACCACGCCGCCCAGATTGCTCACGGCTGGTGCCCGCAGCTCGCCTGACGCAGACCCTGACCGCGTGTGACAAGCTCGCACCGGAAGGAGATCGCTCGTGGCTGACGCTCCCGGCCCGCCCAGCGTTTGTGAAATACTGGCAGTCAGCTTTCGGCGCAAATCGCCCACCGCTGGAGCCCGCAGCTCGCCCGATGCCGACCCTGACCGCGTGTGACGAGCTCGCACCGGAAGGAGATCGCTCGTGGCTGACGCTCCCGGCCCGCCCTGCGTTTGCAAAGTACTGAGAGTCAAAGCTCTCTGCGCAAATTGCCCACGGCTGGAGCCCGCAGCTCGCCCGACGCCGACCCTGACCGCGTGTGACAAGCTCGCACCGGAAGGAGATCGCTCGTGGCTGACGCTCCCGGCCCGCCCTGCGTTTGCAAAGTACTGAGAGTCAAAGCTTTCGGCGCAAATCGCCCACGGCTGGAGCCCGCAGCTTGCCCGACGCCGACCCTGACCGCGTGTGACGAGCTCGCACCGGAAGGAGATCGCTCGTGGCTGACGCTCCCGGCCCGCCCTGCATTTGCAAAGTACTGAGAGTCAAAGCTCTCGGCGCAAATTGCCCACAGCTGGAGCCCGCAGCTCGCCCGACGCCGACCCTGACCGCGTGTGACGAGCTCGCACCGGAAGGAGATCGCTCGTGGCTGAAGCCCCCGGCCCGCCCAGCGTTTACGAAATACTGGCAGTCAGAGCTCACGGCGCAGGCCGCCCATGCCTACAATCTCCGTCCCGCCAGAAAACTGTTGCAGCAGACATTGATATCAGGCACATTACAAGGGATAGGAGCTCGCTAAGACTCCTGAGCAAGCGTCGAGTTTCCTCGATCACTCCCTCAGGAGGGGGTAATGTTGGGGGTAGTCAAAAACCACTTATCTTGGACAGCCCGTCCGGGAGTTGGAACCCTCGGAAGCTGAGCGTGCCCCCTTTTCAGGCTCGCAAGGAGCTCGCAAGGAGCTCGCCCTCTCAGCCCATCAGGAGCTCGCCTTCACATGGAGCTGGATGGACACCTTGTATCTGAGTACAGCTCGCACCTCCAGTCCCCACAATGACACGCCCAAATTCGATAAATGGCTTAGACAAAGAGCGCGAAGGAGCTCGCCCAAGTTCGTCCAGGAGCTCGCCATGCTCGCTCAGGAGCTCGCCATGCTCGCTCAGGAGCTCGCCATGCTCGCTCAGGAGCTCGCCTAGCTCGCACAGGAGCTCGCCCAAGCTCGTCCAGGAGCTCGCCATGCTCGCTCAGGAGCTCGCCTAGCTCGCACAGGAGCTCGCCCAAGCTCGCCCAGGAGTTCGCCCAAGCTCACCCAGGAGCTCGCCCATGCTTACTCATGAGCTCGCCAAAGCTCGCCTAGACCCCTGTTTATCGAAGAGGTTGCTCTCGCGAGGTCCAACTCTTGATAAATATGGGCGAAAGGACGGAGCAGTACCGGGCGAGCTGGCCTTTGCTTTTTCCCTGAGATCACCCCCAGTAAAAGCAGCATAAAGATTACCAGGTGTCGAGAACCCACTGAAGCTACGTGGACGATTGCAGTCCACGGAAGCCCGTCAGAGTCGGTTTGAGATCTCCCAGACTTGAACATTCTAGAAGATTCCCCTGGCAGCAACAGAACAGCAGCAGCTGTCCCCCACTACTTCGTCAGGCGAGCTAGACGACAAAGAATGTCAGGAACACAAGTACCAAGGACTGTCAGACCCACGCGAGCCAGCACGTGGGGGTCTAGAAGATGCCGGAAAGAGCTTCCACGCGTCGCACCCCGATAAGTCGCCCATGTCTATAAATACACACCCCCAGGCCCCAAAGTACAGGTTCGAAATCCCTTTCCCTACCACTTTGGTATACAACAGCTCTCCGTTGTGCTACCATCACTGACTTGAGCGTCGGAGGGTCTGCGCTCCTAAGGGAGCCAGCCGTTCTCACGTTTCTATTTTTCTTGGTCTTACAGGTGGCTCGCAAGGACCAGGAAAAATCCCCCAAACAGATCTCTTGAAGCCAAGACGAAGCTACAAGGGTACTACTGGCCAACAATGGCAAGGGATGCTCAACAAGTTGTTCAAAGGTGCGAACCTTGCCAACGACACGCTCGGGCTATCCATCTCCCTGCAGATGAACTTCATCAATTATCAAGCCCCTGGCCTTTCCATCAATGGGGGTTAGATTTCCTGGGTCCTTTCCCTCCAACTCCGAGCAAGAAGAAGTATCTATTGTTGGCCACTGATTATTTCACCAAATGGGTTGAAGCTGTGCCCCTCTTCCGAGAGACTGACGACGAAGTGATCAAATTCATTCGGCACAATATTTTCTCAAGGTTCGGCACACCTCAAGTTCTCGTTGCTGACAATGGAGCTCAATTTGACTCTGATAAATTCTGAGAGTTCTGTATGAACAACGGTATCAAACTATTCTATTCAACTCCAAGGTACCCTCAATGCAATGGCCAAGCAGAAGCCTCCAATAGAGCTATTCTTGGTATACTCAATAAGAAACTCAACGACAAGAAAGGATTGTGGGAACAGGTCCTACCTGAAGTTCTTTGGGGGTATCGCATAACTCCGAGAAGATCAACAGGGTTCTCACCCTTCCGTCTAACCTATGGATCGGAAGCAGTGCTCCCAACAGAAAACATATCAAGTACTCTGAAGACTAGAGCAGTTGAAGAAGGAGTCAACGAAGAACTACGAATCAATGATCTAGACTTCTCAGAAGAATTACGAGATCAAGCATCCCTTCGTGTGGCCAAATACCAGCAGAAGATCAAAAGAGTCTACGATGAGAAAGTCTATAAGAGACAATTCTCAGTGGGCAGCCTAGTTCTCAGAGCAGTCTTTTACAACACTAAAGAACACAGCAGTGGGAAGCTTGCTCCCAACTGGGAAGGTCCATATATCGTCGAATCAGCAGGAGGCAAAGGTTCTTACAGACTGATCACACCAGAAGGAGATAGATTGCCTCGAGCTTGGAATTCTAGGCACCTCAAGATGTTCTATCCATGATGTAAATTCTGTGATGAATAAAGATCTCTTTTTAGTGCTCAAATTTGCACGTGTTCAGCTTTTCAATTCAAGATTCTGAAGCAGATTCAAGTTATCCATATTCAAATTACCAGGTCTTTTAACAAGTTTGGGTGTTAGAGTTGCGACTCAACCCCTTACTAGCAAATGTTAAAAACTGACCATATTCAAGTTATCAAGTCTTTTTAACAAGTTTGGGTGTTAGAGTTGTGACTCAACCCCTTACTGGCAAATGTTAAACTGACTTTCAAATTTCAATATTCAATTTCAATCAATTTCGATATCGTTTAACATGTCTGGGTACTTGAGTTGCGACTCAACCCCCCACATACAAGTGTTATACGAATTCCAATTCAATATTCAAGTTTCAAGTTTGGGTAATCGAGTTGCGACTTGACCCCTAACATTCAAAAGATTGTATCTATTCTAATGCTATCCAGAACATGACATTCAAAGACATTCAACTCAAGAAATCCAATTTTAAAACACCAAAGAGATATCTTCTATTATCAAAAAGTGCCAGGTACAAAAGTGAGCTGCTACATTTCAAGAGTTTACAAGTATCAAACAACGACAGAAAAGACGACAGAAGATCTCAAGGCTTGGCCACACTCTGCGCACGCGACTTCTCCCCCTCAGATCCAGCACGAGCTTTGCTCGCCGCTGATGCCTTAGAGGATCGGACACTGGCAACATGGACCCTGAGTGCTTCTGCTGCCTTCTCAGCTGTTTCCGTGTAGCTCTGGCACTCACTCCGTATATGTTCCAGCTCCTTCTTATGAGTCTCTGCCGAAGCAGCAAGTTGAGCCTCCAGCTCCTTTATTCGAGCAGCACGATCGAAGCCCAAGTTCTCGATCCTGAAGAATCGCTTCTTCAAATCTTCAAGCTCGTGACCCCGGGCCTCGTATCCATTCTGCCAGCTCTTGCTCTCCAACTTTTCCTTGCGAAGGGCCTCGGTCTTGGCCTTCAATGCCTCCTTCTTTGACGATAGAGCCTCCCTCAGCTTATCCCTCTCCTCGCTTACGACCTCCAGTGCGGCAGCTAAGCGGGAGACTTCAGCTGAAGCTTCTTTTGCTCCCGCCTTCATGGAGAGCTTGGTCGCGACATTCAAAACTGCTGAATTCTGCAAAAAGAACAAAAGAGTTAGAATTATTCTTAAGATGCAATTCAGATGATCGGTCGAGCAGATGCACTTACCACCAGTTCGAGCCTGTCGAAAGCTTCATCCAGAGTAGCCCCTGGAAGATTGCAGAGTTTCCGGATCACAGATATGGGGTGGTTGATGTCAACATCACCCAAACTCTTCATCTTCGGGGTCGAGCCAACAGGCGCACCTGCAATCAACACGAAAGGTCAAAGTGTTAGACTATTTCCAATCTTCAGAGGCAAGACAATCGAGGCCAGTTAGCACAATTACCTGAGGCTTCAACCCTTGGCTCCTTACCCTTTCGGCGATCGGAACCACCCTGAGGGGTCGATTTCTCCTGAATAGGGGCCGGCGTTGGCTGAGGTTGAGTAGCTCCATCGCCCACGCGACTTTCCCTCTCCAAATGGATAGGGGAGGGAGCATCCTGGGGAGGTGAAACTCTTTCTTCTTCCTGTGGTCCGCCTGGCTGGACGAGTCCCGCCACCATGGCAGCCACCTCCTCAGCCAGAGACCGAGAGGGGGGTGGGGGTTGCTCAACCTCTATACCCCCGCTCGTTGTCACTCCTTCGAGACGGGGTACTTCAGGTGGAATTTGATCGAGGGGTGTGGGGTTGCTTCCAACCCCACCACTCCTCGACAATTTTATTTTGAAGCGCAACGGCTTCTTCAATTCATCGAACTTGTAGGTGGGAACCGCCTTTGGGCCATCACCTTCTGTGTCGAGAACTTCTTCCATTTGATGGGCTTTAACCTCGTCAATGGGAATAGGAATTGAGTCTTCCCCTGTTGCACCACCAGTGGGGGTGGGAGGAATTTCTTCCTCACCACCCCCGTTCTCACCATCTCCACCAGAGGGGGTGGAAGATAGATCATTCTCGCCGTCCCCATCCTCGTCTTCGTCATTACCACTGTTGTCGTGGCTGACATTCTCAGTTTCTTCGTCTTCCTCGACGCTCCCCTTCTTTTCTTCTTCTTCTTCATTTTTCTTCCCTTGGTCTTCATCTTCCTTTTGCTTGATGAGGGTTTTTCGTTTTTTCTTCACTGGGCCTCTTTGGATCACCAGTTTCTCCTCCACGGTAAGCAATCGGCGCCTTGCAGTATAGATTTTCTTCTCGGCCCGAATCTTCCGGATAATCTTACCCGAATGAGGGTCTTCCTCATAGTCAGAATATAGGACTTCATTGTCCTCGTATCTATCCTTTGATCGGTGGAGGAGATTGGCCTTGCCATATCTCACTGGGCAGTTGGAGAACTGTTTCCACGACCTGGTTCCACAGGTCAACTCAAGAAATAAGTTGTCAATAGCTCCAGCCCTCTCGGAAGTCCAGGCAAAGATGCCTCCCTCGCAGTACATCTTCACTGCTTCGTGCACTTTGCCTCGGGGGGTATCAGGCACTGAGATGGGTGTCCATGCGCCGGTAACAGAGATGGGCCAATCAGTGTATAATTTGTCCGAAGGGACTGTATCAGTTAGTGGGCGCAGCGGAGATACACCGGTCAAGCCGTAGAACGGACTATCCTTCCTCCAAGACCATCGATAGTGGAAGAAAAAATATCCGAGCTCGATCCGAGCAACTTCACCTTCTAGAATGCTGGAGTAGCATGCCTTCAAGTCCTCCTGAAAATCTGACTCTACGCGGCAGAATGCGTAGATAATTCTCCAAGCGTTCCCAGTGACCTGCCCCGGGCAAAGGCCAGAAGTGTTCAATAACCTTGCCGCAAAGGGTGGCAAAGGTAGACGCAAACTGCAGTTGAGTTGGCCGATGGTCACAATGGTTCCCATGACCTTCTCATTACTAGCAAAGCTGGTAAAGACGGTCTTCTTGTCGATGCCGAATGCAGTCTGAATGCTGGGGAGCGAAGGTTGCACCCTCCCTTCGGTGAAGAAAGAGAGCAATGTCTGCCACTTCTTCCTCTTTGAATCTATGAACTCGCCACCAGTATTGTACACGTACTCGGTTTCCTCTGACAGAGACATGAGTGGGCCCAGAGCAAACTTTACTTTAGGGATATGCTCTGGCCTCGATGGCGCTGAAGCAAACCCAACCCCTTGGTGCCTTTTGCCCAGCTGTCCAAGTTCGGCAAGTGCGGCCTTGCCCTTGCCTCGACCCTTCGGAGGGGATGGAACCTCAACAATCTCCTTCCCTTTCCTCTTCGAAGGGACCCTGCCTGACTTCTTCGAACTTCTCGAAGACGCCATTTGATCGATCGAGCAAAAGCAGAAATCAAGAGCAAAAGAGTCTGGACTTCGAAAAATTTTGGAAGCATGAGGCAAAAATGACAGCCAGTGGAACTCATATACCCAGGGTAAAACAGGTACGCAAATCGAGAAGACACGTGTCTTCACTGTATCAAATCGCATGTTTTTGCAGGAACACGTGGCATCCATCCATAGCAAGCGCAAAATCAGGCGAATCGTCGGACCAGACGAAACGTCGGACCACCGGTCCACGTGAACCAAACGGTCCAAGCGAGCCACCGGTCTGAGTAAACCGGACCGCCGGTCAAAAGCCTCATTCAAACCAACCAAAGACTCAAAACAGATAAGATCAAACTCCATCAATGATCAAAACTCTGCCAGAAGATCGAAGAACGGAACAGTTACGAAACCCTCTCTAAGGGCAGGTTCAAAACTTTCAACTAATCTGTCAAATTTCTACTGGATCTGGCAAAAAACCAAGATTTTTTGCCGATCACTCGAACCTTGACCGGATAATTTTTTACCGATCGGCAAAAATCATTCGATCGGTCAAATTTCTACTGGATCTGGCAAAAAACCAAGATTTTTTGCCGATCACTAGAACCTTGACCGGATAATTTTTTACCGATCGGACAAACTTGTCCGATCGGCAAAAATCATTCGATCGGTCAAATTTCTACTGGATCTGGCAAAAAACCAAGGTTTTTTGCCGATCACTCGAACCTTGACGGGATAATTTTTTACCGATCGGACAAACATGTCCGATCGGCAAAAATCATTCGATCGGTCAAATTTCTACTGGATCTGGCAAAAAACCAAGGTTTTTTACCGATCACTTGAACCTTGACCGGATAATTTTTTACCGATCGGACAAACTTGTCCGATCGGCAAAAATCATTCGATCGGTCAAATTTCTACTGGATCTGGCAAAAAACCAAGGTTTTTTGCCAATCACTTGAACCTTGACCGGATAATTTTTTACCGATCGGACAAACTTGTCCGATCGGCAAAAATCATTCGATCGGTCAAATTTCTACTGGATCTGGCAAAAAACCAAGGTTTTTTGCCGATCACTCGAACCTTGACCGGATAATTTTTTACCGATCGGACAAACTTGTCCGATCGGCAAAAATCATTCGATCGGTCAAATTTCTACTGGATCTGGCAAAAAACCAAGATTTTTTGCCGATCACTCGAACCTTGACCGGATAATTTTTTACCGATCGGACAAACTTGTCCGATCGGCAAAAATCATTCGATCGGTCAAATTTCTACTGGATCTGGCAAAAAACCAAGGTTTTTTGCCGATCACTCGAACCTTGACGGGATAATTTTTTACCGATCGGACAAACATGTCCGATCGGCAAAAATCATTCGATCGGTCAAATTTCTACTGGATCTGGCAAAAAACCAAGGTTTTTTGCCGATCACTTGAACCTTGACCGGATAATTTTTTACCGATCGGACAAACTTGTCCGATCGGCAAAAATCATTCGATCGGTCAAATTTCTACTGGATCTGGCAAAAAACCAAGGTTTTTTGCCAATCACTTGAACCTTGACCGGATAATTTTTTACCGATCGGACAAACTTGTCCGATCGGTAAAAATCATTCGATCGGTCAAATTTCTACTGGATCTGGCAAAAAACCAATGTTTTTTGCCGATCACTCGAACCTTGACCGGATAATTTTTTACCGATCGGACAAACTTGTCCGATCGGCAAAAATCATTCGATCGGTCAAATTTCTACTGGATCTGGCAAAAAATCAAGATTTTTTGCCGATCACTCGAACCTTGACCTGATAATTTTTTACCGATCGGACAAACTTGTCCGATCGGCAAAAATCATTCGATCGGTCAAATTTCTACTGGATCTGGCAAAAAACCAAGGTTTTTTGCCAATCACTTGAACCTTGACCGGATAATTTTTTACCGATCGGACAAACTTGTCCGATCGGCAAAAATCATTCGATCGGTAAAATTTCTACTGGATCTGGCAAAAAACCAAGGTTTTTTGCCGATCACTTGAACCTTGACCGGATAATTTTTTACCGATCGGACAAACTTGTCCGATCGGCAAAAATCATTCGATCGGTCAAATTCGTACTGGACCTGGTAAAAAACTAAGGTTTTTTGCCGATCACTCGAACCTTGATCGGATAATTTTTACCAATCGGATAAACTTGTCCGATCGGCAAAAATCATTCGATCGGTCAAATTTCCTACTGGATCGATCAAAAAACCATGTTTTTTGACCGATCACCCTATTCTTGACCGGTTGAATTTCCTACTGGATCGGTCAAAAAACCATGTTTTTTGACCGATCACCCTATTCTTGACCGGTTGAATTTTGACCGATCGGTCAAAATTTGACCGATCGGTCAAATATGACCGATCGGTCAAAAATTAACCGATCGGTCAAATTTCCTACTGGATCGGTCAAAAAACCATGTTTTTTGACCGATCACCCGATTCTTGACCGGTTGAATTTTGACCGATCGGTCAAAATTTGACCGATCGGTCAAATTTGACCGATCGGTCAAAATTGACCGTTCAATCAAAATTGACCGGTCAGTCCTTTTTTGTGCTAACACTCGACAAGCTTCTTCGTGATTTTTGCGACAGGGGGTTGCTATTTTTTGCACCAAATCCAAGCCAGCCAGAACGAACTCTAGCTAACTTGGAGGGGGTAACTGTGGGTGCAAATTTTGGCAGAAGTTTACCAACTACCGCGGGACCCACCGGCCCTGCCTGGTGGGCCCATGAAGACTACCACGGGACCCACCGGCCCTGCCTGGTGGGCCCATGAAGACTACCACGGGACCCACCGGCACTGCCTGGTGGGCCCACGAGGACCACCGCGGGACCCACCGGCCCTGCCCGGAAAGTCCACGAGCCTGTGGAATCCCCCAGAATACGATGGCGGGGCCCGCTAGCTTTACCTGGAGAATCCCCAGATACGACAGCAGAAAACCGCCATTTGCCCCGGAATTCCTCCCCGGGAATCCTATAAATAGCAGAGCCTTCAAATGTAAAAGGATCGAATTCTCAGTTCTAAAACCAGAGCTCTGGGATTTCCAACTTCCCATCTTCCACCTCTCTTTGATCTTCTTTTTCTCTCGAAGAGATCAGTGTTTACAGTGATACTCGGCCTGTCGAGATCACTCCAGCATAAGTGTTAGTGAATTCGGGTTGCTCCCTATAGCACGGAGACGTAGGCTTCGGCTGAACTCCGAGATCAATCTCTTGTGTCAAACTCTCTCTGATTGCATATCTCTATTCACATATCAAAAGGCTTCAACTGCAATCATCAGATCGACCCAACGATCTTCGACGTCAACTTCAACTCCAATTGACTGGTGCTGCGAGAGTCTTCGGGTCGGCACGAAGATTTTCCCCCACACGATCCATTCTAATTCATTCGTACGATCCATTCTAATTCCTTCGTATGATCCATTGTAATTCCTTCGTACGATCCATTCTAATTCCTTCGTACGATCCATTCTAATTCATTTATACGATCTATTCTAATTCTTTCGCACGAATGTATCTATTCTAATTCATTCGTACGAATGTATCCATTCTATTTCATTCATACGATCCATTCTAATTCCTTCGTACGATCCATTCTAATTCATTAACACGACCCATTCTAATTCATTCGTACGATCCATTCTAATTCATTCGTACGATCCATTCTAATTCATTCATACGATCCATTCTAACTCATTCGTACGATCCATTCTAATTCATCTAATTCATTTATACGATCCATTCTAATTTATTCATATGTATCCATTCTAATTCATTCATACGTTCTAATTCATTCGCACGATCCATTCTAATTCATTCATACGATCCATTCTAATTCATTCGTATGATCCAATCTAATTCATTCGCACAATCTATTCTAATTCATTCGTACGATCCATTCTATTTCATTCGTACGATCCATTCTAATTTATACGATCCATTCTATTTCATTCATACGATCCATTCTAATTCATTCGCACGATCCATTCTAATTCATTCATACGATCCATTCTAATTCATTCGTACGATCCATTTTAATTCCTTCGTACGATCCATTCTAATTCTTTCGTACGATCCATTCTAATTCCTTCGTACGATCCATTCTATTTCATTTGTATGATCCAATCTAATTCCTTCGTACGATCCATTCTTATTCATTCCCATGAATGTATCCATTCTAATTCATACGTACGATCCATTCTAATTCATTTATACGATCTATTCTAATTCTTTCGCACGAATGTATCTATTCTAATTCATTCGTACGAATGTATCCATTCTATTTCATTCGTACGATCCATTCTAATTCCTTCGTACGATCCATTCTAATTCATTAGCACGATCCATTCTAATTCATTCGTACGATCCATTCTAATTCATTCGTACGATCCATTCTAATTCATTCGCACAATCCATTCTAATTCATTCAATACAATCCATTCTAATTCATTCGCACGATCTATTCTAATTCATTCGCACTCATACAATCCATTCTTATTCATTCGCACGAATATATCCATTCTAATTCATTCGTACGATCCATTCTAATTCATTCGCACAATCTATTCTAATTCATTCGTACGATCAATTCTAATTCATTCGTACGATCCATTCTAATTCATTCGTACGATCTATTCTAAGTCATTCGTACAATTCATTCTATTTTATTCGTACAATCCATTCTAATTCATTCGTACGAATGAATTAGAATGGATCGTACGAATGAATTAGAATGGAATTAGAATGAATCGTGCTAATGAATTATAATGGATCGTGCGAATGCATTAGAATGGATCGTACGAATGAATTAGAATGGATACATTCGTGCGAATGAATTAGAATGGATTGTACGAATGAGTAAGAATGGATCATACGAATGAAATAGAATGGATTGTACGAATGAATTAGAATGGATTCATTCCAGCAAATGAATTAGAATGGATCGTGCGAATGAATTAGAATGGATCGTGCGAATGAATTAGAATGGATCGTACAAATGAATTAGAATGGATCGTACGAATGAATTAGAATGGATACATTCGTGCGAATGAATTAGAATGGATCGTACGAATGAGTAAGAATGGATCGTACGAATGAAATAGAACTGATTGTACGAATGAATTAGAATGGATCGTACGAAGGAATTAGAATGGATCATACGAATGAATTAGAATTGATCCTATGAATGAATTAGATTGGATCGTATGAATGAATTAGAATGGATCGTGCGAATGAATTAGAATGGATCGTACGAATGAATTAGAATGGATCGTACGAATAAATTAGAATGGATCGTGCTAATGAATTAGAATGGATCGTACGAATGAATTAGAATGGATCATGCGAATGAATTAGAATGGATCGTGCGAATGAATTAGAATGGATCGTACGAATGAATTAGAATGGATCGTATGAAGAAATTAGAATGGATTGTACGAAGGAATTAGAATGGATCGTGCGAATGAATAAGAATGGATCGTACGAATGAATTAAAATGGATCATACGAATGAGTAAAATGGATCGTACAAATGAAATAGAATGGATCGTACGAATGAATTAGAATGGATCGTACGAATGAATTTGATGGATCGTATAAACGAATTAGAATGGATCATATGAACGAATTAGAATGGATCGTACGAATGAAATAGAATGGATCGTACGAATGAAATAGAATGGATCGTACGAATGAAATAGAATGGATCGTACGAATAAATTAGAATGGATCGTACGAAGGAATTAGAATGGATCGTATGAAGGAATTAGAATGGATCTAATTCATTCGTACTATCCATTCTAATTCATTCGTATGATCCATTCTAATTCATTCGCACAATCTATTCTAATTCATTTGTACGATCCATTCTAATTCCTTCATACGATCTATTCTAATTCATTCATACGATCCAATCTAATTCATTCGTACGATCCATTCCTTCTTATGGCGAATGAATTAGAATGGATCGTGCGAAATCGTGCGAAAGAATTAGAATAGATCGTATGAATGAATTAGAATGGATCGTATGAATGAATTAGAATGGATCGTACGAATGAATAAGAATGGATCGTGCGAATGAATTAGAATGGATACATTCGTGCGAAAGAACTAGAATAGATCGTATAAATGAATTAGAATGGATTGTATGAATGAATTAGATTGGATCGTATGAATGAATTAGAATGGATCGTGCGAATGAATTAGAATGGATCGTGCGAATGAATTAGAATGGATCGTACGAATGAATTAGAATAGATACATTCGTGCAAAAGAATTAGAATGGATTGTATGAATGAATTAGAATGGATCGTGCTAATGAATTAGAATGGCTCGTACGAATGAATTAGAATAGATTGTGCGAATGAATTAGAATGGATCGTACGAATGAATTAGAATGGATCGTAATAATGGATCATACGAATGAAATAGAATGGATCGTACGAATGAATTAGCATGGATTGTGCTAATGAATTAGAATGGAACGTACGAATGAATTAGAATATATTGTGCAAATGAATCAGAATGGATCATACAAATGAATTAGATACGAATAGATTGTATGAATGAATTAGAATGGATCGTACGAAGGAATTAGAATGGATCGTACGAATGAATTCGAATAGATTGTGCGAGTGAATTAGAATGGATCGTACGAATGAATTAGAATGGATTTTATAAATGAATTAGAATGGATCGTATGAATGAATTAGAATGGATCGTGCGAATGAATTAGAATGGATCGTACGAATGAATTAGAATAGATCGTATGAATGAATTAGAATGGATCGTGCGAATGAATTAGAATGGATTGTACGAATGAATTAGAGTGGATACATTCGTGCGAATGAATTAGAATGGATCGTACGAATGAGTAAGAATGGATCGTACGAATGAAATAGAATAGATCGTAAGTATCAATTAGAATGGATACATTCATGGGAATGAATTAGAATGGATCGTACGAAGAAATTAGAATGGATCGTACGAAGGAATTAGAATGGATTGTATGAATGAATTAGAATGGATAAATTCGTGCAAAAGAATTAGAATGGATTGTATGAATGAATTAGAATGGATCTTAGAATGGATCATACGAATGAGTAAGAATGGATCGTACGAATGAATTAGAATGGATCGTACGAATGAATTAGAATGGATACATTCGTGCGAATGAATTAGAATGGATCGTGCGAATGAATTAGAATGGATCGTACGAATGAATTAGAATGGATCGTATGAATGAATTAGAATAGATTGTGCGAATGAATTAGAATTGATCGTATGAATGAATTAGATTGGATCGTATGAATGAATTAGAATAGATTGTGTGAAACGTACGAATGAATTTGAATGGATCGTATGAATGAAATAGAATGGATCGTATGAATTAGAATGGATATATTCGTGCAAATGAATTAGAATGGATCGTATGAATGAATTAGAATGGATCGTACGAATGAATTAGAAGTGATTGTACGAATGAATTAGAATGGATCGTATGAATGAATTAGAATAGATTGTGCGAATGAATTAGAATGGATTGTATGAATGAATTAGAATGGATCATGCGAATGAATTAGAATGGATCGTACGAATGAATTACAATGGATTGTGCGAATGAATTAGAATGGATCGTATGAATGAATTAGAATGGATACATTCGTGCGAATGAATTAGAATGGATCGTATGAATGAGTAAGAATGGATCGTACATTCGTGCGAATGAATTAGAATGGATTGTATGAATGAATTAGATTGGATCGTATAAATGAATTAGAATGGATCGTACGTATGAATTAGAAAGGATACATTCATGGGAAGAATAAGAATGGATCGTACGAATGAGTAAGAATGGATCGTACGAATAAAATAGAATGGATTGTACGAATGAATTAGAATGGATACATTCGTGCGAATGAATTAGAATGGATCGTGCGAATGAATTAGAATGGATCGTACGAATGAATTAGAATGGATCGTATGAATGAATTAGAATAGATTGTGCGAAGGAATAAGAATGAATCGTACGAATGAATTAGAATGGATACATATGAATGAATTAACATGGATCGTATGAATGAATTAGATTGGATCGTATGAATGAATTAGAATGGATCGTGCGTCATACGAATGAATTAGAATAGATCGTATTAATGAATTAGAATGGATCGTACGAATGAATTAGAATGGATCGTATGAATGAATTAGAATGGATACATACGAATGAATTAGAATGGATCGTATGAATGAATTAGATTGGATCGTATGAATAAATTAGAATGGATCGTGCATCGTACGAATGAATTAGAATGGATCGTATTAATGAATTAGAATGGATCGTGCGAATGAATTAGAATGGATCGTATGAATGAATTAGATGGATCATGTGAAAGAATTAGAATGGATTGTATGAATGAATTAGAATGGATCGTATGAATGAATAAGATTGGATCGTATTAATGAATTAGAATAGATCGTGCGAATAACTTAGAACGGATCATACTAATGAATTATAATAGATTGTGCGAATGGATTAGAATGGATCGTACGAATGAATTAGAATGGATCGTAATAATGGATCGTACGAATGAAATAGAATGGATCGTACGAATGAATTAGCATGGATCGTGCGAATGAATTAGAATGGATCGTATGAATGAATTAGAATGGATCGTATGAATGAATTAGAATGGATTGTGCGAATGAATTAGAATGGATCGTGCAAATGAATTAGAATAGATACATTCATGTGAATGAATTAGAATGGATCGTGCGAATGAATTAGAATGGATACACTCGTACGATCCATTCTTACTCATTCGTACGATCCATTCTAATTCATTCGAACGAATGTATCCATTCTAATTCATTCGTACGATCCATTCTAATTCATTAGCATGATACATTCTAATTCATTCATACGATCTATTCTATTTCATTCGTACCATCCATTCTTACTCAACCGTATGATCCATTCTAATTCATTCGCACGAATGTATCCATTCTAAATCATTCGTACGATCCATTCTAATTTATTCGTACAATCCATTCTATTTCATTTGTACGATCCATTCTTACTCATTCGTATGATCCATTGTAATTCATTCATACGATCCATTCTAATTCATTCGTACGATCCTTTCTAATTCATTCGTACGATCAATTCAAATTCATTCGCACAAATGTATCCATCCTTTGTACGATCCATTCAAATTCATTCGTACGATCCATTCAAATTCATTCGTACGATCCATTCTAATTCATTCGCACGATCTATTCTAATTAATTCATACGATCCATTCTAATTTATTTATACAATCCATTCTAATTCATTTGCACGAATATATCGATTCTAATTCATTCGTACGATCCATTCTAATTCCTTCGTACGATCCATTCTAATTCCTTCGTACAATCCATTCTAATTCATTCGCACGATCCATTCTAATTCATTCGCACGATCCAATCTAATTTATTCATACGATCCAATCTATTTCATTCATACGATCCATTCTAATTCATTCATACGATCCATTCTAATTCATTCGCGCAATCTATTCTAATTCATTCGTACGATCCATTCTAATTCATTCATATGATCCATTCTAATTTATTTATACGATCCATTCTATTTCATTCGCACGATCCATTCTATTTCATTCGCACGATCCATTCTAATTCATTCGCACGATCCATTCTAATTCATTCGTATGATCCATTCTAATTTCTTTGCACGATCCATTCTAATTCCTTCGTACGATCCATTCTAATTCCTTCATACGATCTATTCAATTTCATTCGTATGATCCATTCTAATTCCTTCGTACGATCCATTCTTATTCATTCCCATGAATGTATCCATTCTAATTCATACGTATGATCCATTCTAATTCATTTATAAGATCCAATCTAATTCGTTCATACAATCCATTCTAATTCATTCGTACGAATTTATCCATTCTAATTCATTCGTACGATCCATTCTAATTCATTCGCACAATCTATTCTAATTCATTCGTACTCTCCATTCTATATCATTACGTATGCATGAATTAGAATGGATACATTCATGGGAATGAATAAGAATGGATCGTACGAAGGTATTAGAATGGATCATACGAATGAAATAGAATGGATCGTACGAAGGAATTAGAATGGATCGTATGAATGAGTTAGAATGGATCGTATGAATGAATTAGAATGGATATATTCGTGCAAATGAATTAGAATGGATCGTATGAATGAATTAGAATGGATCATACTTATGAATTAGAATGGATCGTACGAATGAATTAGAATGGATACACTATCCATTCTAATTGATTCATACGGTCCATTCTAATTCATTCGTACGATCCATTCTAATTTATTCGCACGATCCATTCTAATTCATTCATATGATCCAATCTAATTCATTCATACGATCCATTCTAATTCATTCGCACGAATGTATCCATTCTAATTCATTCATACGATCCATTCTAATTCATTCGCACAATCTATTCTAATTCATTCGTACGATCCATTCTAATTCATTCGCACGATCCATTCTAATTCAATTGCACGATCCATTCTAATTCATTCATACAATCCATTCTAATTCTTTTACACGAATGTATCCATTCTAATTCCTTCGTACGATCCATTCTAATTCCTTCGTACGATCAATTCTAATTCCTTCGTACGATCAATTCTATTTCATTCGTATTATCCATTCTAATTCCTTCGTACGATCCATTCTAATTCATACGATCCATTCTATTTCATTCTTATGATCCATTCTAATTCATTTGCACGATCCATTTTAATTCATTCATACGATCCATTCTAATTCATTCGTACAATCCATTCTAATTCATTCGCACGATCCATTAGAATTCACTCATACGATCCATTCTAATTCATTCATACGATCCATTCTAATTCATTCGCATGAATGTATCCATTCTAATTCATTCGTACGATCCATTCTAATTCATTCGCACAATCTATTCTAATTCATTCGTACGATCCATTCTAATTCATTCGCACGATCCATTCAAATTTATTTGCACGATCCATTCTAATTCATTCATACCATCTATTCTAATTCTTTTGCACGAATGTATCCATTCTAATTCATTCGTACGATCCACTCTAATTCCTTCATACGATCCACTCTAATTTCTTTGTACGA